>OZ004715.1:36705141-37305141 GCA_963924515.1 Vespertilio murinus | reverse complement strand
AACAAGATGAACCCTGAGAGGCCCACATCAAGATACATCATAATGAAAATGCCAAGGTTAAAGTCAAAGATAGAATCGTAAAAGTAGCAAGAGAAAAATCAGTTTGTACAGGGGCATTCTGGTAAGACTGACAAATGATTTCTCAACAAAAATTTTTCAGGGCACAAGGGAGTGGCACAAAATATTCAAAATAATGAAAGACAAAGATCTACCACCAAGTTTGTGCTACCCAACTAGGCTATCATTTACAATAGAGGGAGGGATAGTTACCCACACAAGAAAAGCTAAAGGAGTTCATCACCACTAAACGATCATATAATTATAAGGAACGTTAAAAGATGAAAAATATGAATAAGAAAATATAGGAGAGAAAACTTACAAAGGCAAACACTTAGGAAAGGCAGTGGATCAACCAACTCTAAAATGAATACAAAGGTTAAAAGTCAAAAGTAGGGCTGAAACTGGTTTGCCTCAGTGGATAGAGCATCAGCCTGCGGACTGAAAGGTCCCGGGTTCGATTCCGGTCAAGGGCATGTGCCTTAGTTGCGGGCACATCCCCAGTGGGGGATGTGCAAGAGGCAGCTGGTCGATGTTTCTCTCTCATCGATGTTTCCAACTCTCTATCCCTCTCAGTTCCTCTCTGTGTAAAAATCAATAAAATGTATTAAAAAAATAGGAAGGTTATACTTAATTACAATAATAAATTAAAGGATAAACACACACACACACACACGGAAATAAAAAGTGACAACAACATGTGGAGTGCGTGAGTAAAAGTTGTAGTGGTTTTAGAATGTGCTTGAATTTAAGCAACCATAAACTTAAAAAGTTTGCTGTAAACATAGCTTGGTATATATGAAGCATATGGTAAACACAAACCAAAAGTCTATAGGAGATATACAGGAAATAAGAAATAAATATAAAGAAAATCATCTATATATTTCATCATTATAGAATATCATATCTATATAAAAGAGAGTAAGAGAATGAGAAAGGAACAGAGAGGAACTATGAAAACTATCAGAATACAATTAATAGAAGAGCAATAACTATTAAGAATGTAATGTAAATGGATTAAGTGCAGCAATCCATAACACAGGATGAAATGAATGAAAAACAAAACCTATACATATGCTGTCTAAAAGAGACCGACCCCTTTCAGACTGAAGGACACACACAGACTGAAAGTAAAGGGACAGAAAAATATATTTTATTCAAATAGAAATTTTAAAAAAACTGGGGTAGCAATAAACTTTAAAACAAAGGTTGTAGCAAGAGACATATAAGGGCATTTCATAATGATAAAGGGATCAATCTTGTAAGAGGATAGAACCCTTATAAACACAACCAATGTAGGAGTGCCTACATATATTAAGTGAATAGTGATAAACATTAAGGCAGAGATTGACAGTAACAGCAATAGTATCAGACTTTAACACCCCATTGACATCAGTGGGTAGATAATCCAGACAGAAAATCAACAAGGAAACAGGCCTTAAATGACACATTAGAGCAGATGGATTTAATTGATATTTTTAGAACATTTCAACCCAAAGTAGCAGAATATACATTCTTTTTAAGTGCACATGAAACATTTTCTAGAATAGACCAGATGTGAGTCCACAAAACTAGTCTCAATGAATTTAAGAAGTCTGAAATTATAGCAAGCATCTTCTTTGAGCACAACGGTGTGAAACTAGGAATCAATTACAAGAGGAAAACAGGAAAACAACCAAACACATGGAGGCTAAGTAACATGCCACTCTAGACAATGAATAGGTTAACAATGAGATCAAGGAAGACAGCAAAAGATACCTTGAGATAAATGAAGATGTAAATATAATGGCCCACAATCTAAGGAAAACACCAAAGAAGTTCTGAGAGGGAAATTTAGAGCAATACAGGTCTACCTCAAGAAACAAGGAAAATCTCAAACAATCTAACTCTACACTTAAGTTAGAAAAAGAACAACAAACAGCTCAAAAGTAGAAGGGAGGAAATAAAAAAAATCAGAGGAGAAATAAACAAAGTAATGTCTAGAGAAATAATACAAAAGATTAATGAAATCAAGAGCCTTTTTCTTTTTTTTTTTTTTGAGAAGTTAAATAAAACTGACAAATCTTTAAGTAGACTCACTAAGATAAAAAAAGAGAGAGGACCCAAATAAATACAATCAGAAATGAGATAACTGATAAAATATGAAAATAACTTATATCATAACAATACATAAATTATAAGAAAATAATACAAATAATTATATGCTAACAAATTGGGTAGCCTGAAAGAAATGGATAAATTGTATCAGAAAGAAACAGAAATTCTTAACAGACTACTAACTAAATTAAATCAGTAATCACAAAACTTCTAATAAAAATCCTAGATCAGATATCTTCATAGGTGAATTTTAGCAAACATTCAAAAAACAATTAATACCTTTCCTCAAATGATATAAAATTTTTCAAGAGTAGGGTAGATCCAAAGCTCATTTTATAAAACCAGCATTAGATTTATTCCAAAACCAAAGATATTACAATAAAAGAAAATTAGAGGCCAATATCCCTGATGAACATAGATTTAAAAATTCTCAACAAAATATTAGCAAACTGAATTCAGCATTACAATGAAAAAATCATACAGTATATAAACAAAATGAGGGTAAAAGTCACATGATCATACCAACAGGTGCAGAAAAAGTATTTGACAAAATGAAGTATTTATCATAAAAATCTCTCAGCAAAGTGGGCATAGAGGGAACATACCTCATATAAAGGCCATATATGTCAAATCCCCATCTAATATCACTCTCATAGTTGAATATTTTTCTCATGATAAAGTATAAGACAAATGTCTACTTTCATCACTGTTATTTAATATAGCATTGGAAGACCTAGACACAGCAATCTACAATAATAAAAAGATAAAGATGGCCCTAGCCATTTTGCCTCAGTGGATAGAGCGTCGGCCTGCTGTCTAAAGGATCCCGGGTTGGATTCTGGTCAGGGGCATGTGCTTTGATGGTGGGGACATGCCCAGTGAGAAATGTGCAGGAGGCAGCTGACAGATGTTTCTCTTTCATAGATGTTTCTAACCCTCTATCCCTCTCTCTTCCTCTCTGTAAAAAATCAATAAAATATATTTAAAAAAGGGATAAAGATGCAAATTGACTATACCCTCGTGACAACCACCAGCCAAACAGGAGTGAGTATGCAAATAACCCAACAACAATGACAGGTTAATTTGCATACACAGGAATTTTGCACCGCCCCAGCTGCTCCAGGCTCTGGGCAGCATGGGAAAGCAGAAAGGTAGCTTTGGGCTGGAGCAAAGATGTTGCCAGCAGCTCCGGTAAGGAAGGCCCATTCTGCATGAATCTTCATGCATCAGGCATCTAGTCATACAATAAAAAAAGGTATTCAAATTAGAAAGAAAGAAGTGAAACTGTCATTTTCAGATAACATGATACAATGCTGTATATAGAGAACCCTAAAGAGATGATCAAAATCTATTAGAACTGATAAATAATTCATTACCAGTCTATAAAATTAATTTACAGAAATTGGTTACATTTTTATACACCAATAACCAACTATCAAAAGGAGAAATTAAAAAATAATTAATTTACAATTGTATCAAGAAATAAAATAAAAACCCTAGAAATTTAACCAAAGAGGTATAAGTCCTTTACATGGAAAGCTATAATCTATTGAAGAAGTAATTAAAGGTAAAAATTAATTTAAGGATATAGTGAGCTCATACTATCCAATGCAATCACAGATTCCATGTAATCCCCATCAAAATACCAAAGGTATTTTTCACAGAATTAGAACCAATAATCCTAAGATTTAATGAAAAGCTTCAAAAGACCCTAAACAGCCAAAACAATGTTGAGAAAGAACAAAGTAGATGTTATGCTAGCTATTATCAAACTATACTACAAGGCTATAGTAATCAAAACAGTACGGAAGTAGCATTAAAACAGACACATAGATCAATGGAATAGAATAGAGAGCCCAGAAATAAAATCACAACTATATGGTCAATTTATCTATTAGAAAGGAGGCAATAATATATCAGGAGGTAAAGACACTCTATTCCATCAATGGTGTTGGGAAAACTGAACAGATACAGGCAAAATATGAAACTGGATCACTTCCTTATACCAAATACAAAAATAAACTCAAAATGGACTTAAATGCAAGAGTTAGGCAGTAAGCTCTGTGACATAACTATTAGTAGTATTTTTCTGAATACGCCTCCTTGGGAAACAAAAGAAAAAGAGTAACTTGATAAACCTGTTCCACAAGTGACCCCAGATCTGTCCCTAAGACCTCACCCATTAGCTTTCAAAAGTCCCTTTTCCAATGGAGCTATGAGGATGAGGGCAGAAAGACAGTCTTGTTTCATGTTTGGAACCACATGCCAAATGTCCCCATTATTTACATTGCATGTTGGAACAAAGGTCTGAGGATGATGGCAGGAGATGACTGGAATTTACGTTCTGGATATGCCTCTCAATTCCTGACCGGGGAGAACTGCTGGCTGAGCAGTTGGAAAGCCTATACCCACTCTTTATGTCCTACAAGAACAACTTCTCAGCCAGTGTCATACTCATGAGCTATGCTTCTCCAGAGAGCAGACCCACAGCTCCTTCAAACATCAAAGGCAGTGACAGGACAGATCATAAACTGCCAGCTGCTTTCAGTCCTTTTAAATACAGATGACAGTGACATTCATAACAAATGACTTCAACAAGATTACTGTTATTCAAATCAGCACCTAGAAATTAATCATTTCACCATTATTTTAGTGCTAACAAGACGTGTTAGTGGAATCATTTGACAAAGACGATTAACATTAAGTCAAGAGGAAAGGCACAGATGTCAAAAGCGAATCAGCAGTGGACAAACGCTACAGAGGATCCCAAACAAAGTCTTAGAAATAGCACTCTTCATTTGGAAATCTCTCTTTAGGTTGCTTCATCTGATCCTATCCTCTCTTCCTTCAGCTAGCTCTCAAAACCCAGCCAGAAAATGTCATCCATCTTGAAAATCCTGTTTCAGAGAAGGTACTTTCAGAACCCAATTAAAAATCATTATCACCACAAAGTTTATTGAATAATTATCAGGTTACATAGATTGTGCTTAGAATATTATATTGTACAGAAGTACTGTTATTGTCCCCATTTTCAGCTAAAGAAAATAGGTACAGAGAGGTGAAGTACTTTGTTTAAGGTTAATTTGTTGAGGCAAGAGTGGTTGCTTTCTTATAGATCCAATATTTCACCCTCAAAGTTATTTCAGAACTGTTTCTTTATGACATGTTCCTTCTTCAGAGAAGAACAAACTCAAGTTTTTTAAATTTTATTTATTAGAGACCCAGTGCACGAAATTCATGCATGGGGGTTGGGGGTTCCCCTCAGCCCAGCCTGCACCCTTTCCAATCAGGGACCCCTTGGGGGACATCCTGGGATTGGGCCTAAACCGGCAGTTGGACATCCTTCTCACAATCTGGGACTACTGGCTCCTAACTGCTCACTGCCTTCCTGCTTGATCACCCCTAACTGCACCCCTCGCTGGCTTGGTCACCCCCAACTATCCCCCCTGCCAGCCTTGTTGCCCCCAACTGCCCACCCCCTGCAGCCAGCTTAGTCACCTTTTACTGCCTCCCTCTCCTGCTGGCCTGGTTGCCCCCAACTGCTCACCCTCTGCCGCCAGCCTGGTCACCCCTCACTGCCCCCCACCCTCCAGCCTGGTATACCCCAACTGCCCCACCTGTGGTCCTAGTTGCCCCATGCAGCCAGCTGCTGGATCATTTGGTTGCCCCTCACTAACCCTCCTGCCAGCCTGGTTGCTCCATGCAGCCTGGTGCTTGGTGGTTTGGTCGCCCCTCACTAACCCCTCCTGCTGGCCTAGCCATCCCATGCAGCCTGGTCAGTCGTCTGTTCGGTTGCAATGGTCACTTAAGTGTCTCTCTCTCTCTCTCTCTCTCTCTCTCTCTCTCTCTCTCTATATATATATATATATATATATATATATATATACACACACACACACATATATATATATATTACATATATATATATATTTCTTAATACAGCATTTAAAATTTATTTTAGAGAGAGGAAGGGGGAGGAGAAGGGAGGGAGGGAAGGAGGGAGAGAGAGAGAGAGAGAGAGAGGTGAAGGAGAAACATCGATTGCTTGCCTCCTGCATGAACCTGGGCTCTACAGGAGATGGAACCTGAAACCTGGGTGTGCGTCCTGACCAGGAATCTGAGATGCCACCTTCTGGTGTGCAGGATGACATTCCGACAAACCGAGCCACACAGGCCAGGGCCAAACTCACGTTTTTTAAAGTAAATAAATAGTGAGCCAGTAGGCGATGATGTCCTTTAATTTTGAGAAGAGAGCCATGCATTCATTTGAAATCAAGTATTTCTCAGTTCTAGAATTTCAATTTGGTTCTTTGTAAATCATTTGTGCTTGT
The DNA here is from genome assembly GCA_963924515.1 of Vespertilio murinus. Taxonomy (NCBI): domain Eukaryota; kingdom Metazoa; phylum Chordata; class Mammalia; order Chiroptera; family Vespertilionidae; genus Vespertilio; species Vespertilio murinus. Next base: position 37,298,656 of record OZ004715.1, on the reverse strand, counting down.
CTGCTAAATTTTCCCACCTTTTCATCTATTATGAGATTATTTTTCGATGGCTGCTTTAAATCCACTGTCTGCTAATTCCAATATTTAGATAATTTGGAGCTATTTTCTTATTTCTTATTTGTTTTGTTTTGAGTACTGGTCGCACATTCCTGTTTCTTTGTATGTTGAGTAATTTTGAATTATATCCTGGACATTGTGAATGTTATGTGCTGAAATATATAGATTCTGTTCTATTTCTCACAAGAGTGGTAACTTTTTGTTTTAGCAGGTGATTAATTTGAACTCAAAGCACAAATTTGTCTCTTGGATGAAAGCTGAAAACTCACTTCAGTTCTTTTATCCTAATCTGGGTTGATATCTGCCTCACACATGTGTGGTTCAGAGGTTGGCCATGGATTTGGCCATGGGTTTGGGCATGTGTGGAGGATGGGCACAGAAAGAAGAGGACAAGGTTCTTCTTTCTGCGCCCACCCTCCACACATGCCCAACCCTTTCCAGAGATTGTGGCTGTCCCAATCTCTGTCCTCTGGCTCTATAGGCCAAAAACAGTGTGGGCTTTCAATCAGAGTTTTAGGCCCCCTCCATGGCTATGACCGTGAACTGCCCTCCATCTATGTTGAGAGAGAGAGAGAGAGAGAGAGAGAGAGAGAGAGAGACCGACCTCCATCTACAGAGAGAGAAAGGGGGGTGAGGGGGGAGTAGGAGAAATAGGGAGAACTTATTGAGCACTGTTCCCTTCCTCCAAGTTTTTACTTCTTGTCAGAATGTGCCTGTTTTTATTCACTCTTGGTGCATTTACAATTTTTTTAATCCTGTCCAGAGTTTACAATTATTGTCTGTGAGTGGCTTAGTCTGATTGATACTTACTTGACCATACCAGGAGGATTCCCTTTTGAGAACACGAACGAGCTAAAAACCTTTCCCTAGTAATCATAAATTGTGCATGTCCAAGGATGCTTCTGTTCTCTTGTTGATTTCTGTCTTCCCTTCCCTCCATTGTCCTTAAAAGGAGAAAACACTGATTTGATGTGCCCACCTGTATTAGAGAACAGGGTCACTGTTAAAGGCAGAATCAAGGACTCACATTTTTCCAACCAGGTGGTAGAATAGCAACCTATGTATCCAAATCTACATGCCTATCAAACACAGATTTTGATTTCTCTACTTGTGGTCATTCAGAAAGTAGTAATAAGTTTCTGATAACACGATCGCATAAGAAAGCAACAGGACCTATTTAATGCTTGTACTAAATTGGGTAGCCCCAATCTGGTCGAATCTGAGCCTGTTGCCTGAGCACTAGTACAATTAACAATAAAGTAGAATCTTGTGTCCTGCTCCGTTAACGATTCCTCAAGTGGAAATCTTCTTTGGAACCTCCGGCCTCACTGTCATAGTGCAATACTGAAGGGGGTCACAACTAGCCAGTTGGAATTAGGTTGGAGTAAAATCTGTTTTCTGCATTTTCTCGGTGGCCCTTCTGCCTGGAAACATGTATGCTCACTACCTTTATTGGGGCTATTGGATATGCACTCATATCATCCACCTGTGGGTTTTCTACCAGGGTGCCTTGGAAGCTGTAGAGTCAGCATAGATTATCATCATTAAACAGCTGTGTGGAAAGACTCACCAGGAAAATTCAAACAGTAAGAAAATGGTCAGCAATCACAGAAGCAAAATTCAAAATGAAACACTTAAATTTACTAGAAGTGCTCTGAAAAATCACTGCTGCCTTCAAGAGAATACCTTGGTGATCACTTCTTCTCCAGCAGCAGATACATTTGTATAAAGAACACAGTTTTGTAAAAAAAAAAAAACAGTAAAAAAGGTTTGGTTTCTCCCCCCCCCCCATCCTTTATTGTCTGGTGTCTAGAAAAGTATGAATATTAGCAAAGACATAAGGAGAAACGAATTGCTTTCTTTTGAATGAGACAACCATGATTTTCATAAAAATTGGGGAAAAACATCAGTTTGTTATGACCTTCAATCCAAACCTTCTTGAACTTCAAGCTGTTTTAATATTCAGATACTAGGTGTTTTGTGATATAACATCACAGTTACTGAAGATTGATACTTCAGTCTCCTGATTCAGGCCCATAAATGGTTTATATATTTTTTAATTAGTTGCTAAAACCGTGGTCCATAAATTCCCTGCACCAGAATGGCACATGGAATACTTGTTTAAATGCTGATATCTATCTACTGTCTTGACATCCTGAATGAAAATCTCAAGCTTGGTGTTATAACTAACTGTATTCCCTTTAAATATAGTTTCATTGGATTCAATGTTTAAAAGTATTCAACAGCAATAAGTGTAAAATGGTGTAAAATAAATATTAAAATGAAAGGTTAAGAATATGAAAACTTTTTTTTGTTTGCCTAAAGTAGGTCATATATTAAAAATCTGTTTTTGTTCTGTTTAAATAAAAAATCAGTCTCTTGTATAGTGTGCTTGTTTTAATGTCAGATAACATTGAAATTAAATCCTCAAGCAAGCCAGGCTGAAATGTATAGCACAATCCGCAGGAAGATGACAATTTAAAAAATTTAAATTCTCACAGGAATGTATTCATCAATAGCACTGTAGTGATGTCACTGCTCATTGCAATGTCCATGTACATATGCTGTAGTGAATACACCTACAAAGCTCTTGTTTGACTCTGCCTTAGCAAATAAAATGGGATTTTACAACATGTGATAAAAATGCAGTTAGATTCTGATGATACATTTCCGAGTATGACTGTCAAAGAATCCAATCAAGTGTAGAAAGTGACCTTATGGAGGTATCAATAAAGGCAAATCAAAATGGGAGCAGGGGTGATTTTCTGGATGATTCAGGCTTCCTATGCTGACCCAGTGCATGGTCATTACTCAGTTTTACTTTTCCTGCAGGCTATGGTGTTTTCCTCTAATGTGATTCTAGTAGATTCACAGTTAGTGGTCTGAATGAGTTTTAGCAATCTTCTCACTGGTATGCATTGATAGTTAAAGTTATAGTAAACATTTATTGAACATTTATGTGCCAAGCACAGCTCTAATTATTTTACTGTTTATTCATCTTTTATAACAGCTCTATAAAGTAGATATTAACATTTCAAATTTATAGATGAAGAAACCAATATCCAGACAGTTTAAATAACTTGCAATGCTCTCAAGTAGCAGATTCAGGACTCAAAATTATGTGTTTACTTCCGACATCTTACTTTTACCACTTCTACCATGCTAAGGATTTTGAAAACGAGGCTTGATTCAAAGGAAACTTTGGTATTATTTTTGGAGTCCTTGTATAGCTTGATTCATATAAGAGAAGAAGACTGGGAGGAAACACACAGAACTAGGGTGTGGATCTGGCTTCAAATGAGTTAGTTATGGTATTCTGCCAGATGTGAGGGACGAAGTTTGCTAAATGAAAAATGGGGGGTGGAGGTTGGGGGTGAGAAACAATAGAATTCTGGTCCAGATGGCAGAGTAGGTAGATGCTGTGCCTATCTCCTTCCCTGACCACATCAAAATTACAACAAAATTCTGTAACAGTCATCACGGAGAACTACATACAGACTAGCTAAACAGAATTCCTATAACTAAGAATAATTAAGCCATGTAGAATCTGGTAGGATGGGTGGAAATGTGGAATGGGTGGACCCCACACCCATGGTGTGATGATTAAGAATCAAGTAGAATATCTCAGCTGCCATGAAAAGGAGTCTCCTTAATATCTGGCTGTGAAAACCAGGGCAAAACCTAAAAGGCAAGGCCTTGGGACAGCTTTCTCCAGGGTTGGAACCATGGAACAGAGTGGTGAATCTCAGAGGAGAGGTGGGAAGGAAGGGCAGGAAGAGATCAAACAAAGATCTTACCCATGGACACAGACAGTAGGATAGTGAAAGCCAGGTGCAGGGTGGGTACCAGGTGGAGAGAAAAAGGGGAGGCACCTCTAATACTCTCAACAATAAAGATTTTTTTTTGAGAAGAAAGACACACAGACTGAAAGTCAAGGAATAGAAAAGGTATTTAGCCCTAACTGGTTTGGTTCAGTAGATAGGGCGTCGGTCTACGGACTGAAGGGTCCCAGGTTCGATTCTGGTCAAGGCCATGTACCTTGGTTGCAGGCACATCCCCAGTAGGGGTTGTGCAGGAGGCAGCTGATGGATGTTTCTCTCTCATTGATGTTTCTAACTATCTATCCCTCTCCCTTCCTCTCTGTAAGAAATCAATAAAAATATATTAAAAAATTAAAAGGTTATTTAATGGAAATGGAACATTTTTAATTTATTTTTTCATTAATCTTCACCCAAGGATATTTTTTGATTTATTTCTAGAAATAGTGGAAGGGAGGAAAGGAAGGAGGGAGGGAGGGAGGAAGAAGGAAGGAGAGAAAGAGGGAGGGAGACACACAGAGAGAAACATCATGTGAGAGACATTGATTAGTTGACTCCCAAGCTCAACCAACCCGAGAACCAAGGATCAAATCTGCAACCCAGGTATTTGACCAGGAATCAAACCTGTGACCTTTGGTGGGTGGGCTGATGTTTTAACGACTTAGCAACACAGGCCAGGATGAAATGAAAAATTTTAAAATGCTGCAACAGCATTATTATCAAACAAACAGACTTTAAAACAAGAAATAAAAGAGACAACAAAGGAAATTTCATAATGATAAAAAGTTCAATTTTACAAGTGAATATAACTCATAAACATCTAATCACCCAGTGTAGGAATACCTAAATATATAAAGCATACATTGATGGGCATCAAGGGACAGATTGACAGTAGTACAGTCAGAGTAGGGGACTTTAATACTCCACAGTGACATCAATGAATTGATAATTCATAGAGAAAATCAACAAGGAAACAGTCGCCTTAAATGATATATTAGTCCAGATATACTTAATTGATGTTTTTAGAACATTTCACCCCAAAGATGCAGAATGTACATTCTTTTCAAGTTCACATGGAACATTTTACAGGCTAGACCAGATATTAAGCCACAAGACAAGTCTCAACAAATTTAAGAAGACTGAAATAATATCAAGCATCTTTTCCAAATACAATAATAATGAAACTAGAAGTCAGTCACAAGAAAAAAACCTGAAAAAATACAAAAACACATAGAGGCTAAATAGCATGCTACTAAACAAAGAATGAGTTAGCGATGAGATCAAAGAATAAGTCAAAAGATAGCTTGAGAAAAAGGAAAATAAAAACACATTGTCTGAAATCTGTACGACAAAGACAGCAGTATTAGAAGGAAAACTTAAAACAATACAGGTCTATCTCAAGAAACAATAAAAATCTCAAATAAAAAACCTAACTTTACACATAAAGATACTGGAAAAGGAACAAATAAAGCCCCAAGAAGGGAGAAAGGAGGAAATAATAAACATCAGAGTGTACATAAATGAAATAGAGTCTAAAACAATAGGAAAGATCAGTGAAACCAAGACCTACTCCTACAACATGATAAATAAAATTGACAGACCTTTTCCCAGACTCATCAAAACAGAAAAAGAGAGTGCCTCAATAAAGTCAGAAGTGAAATAGGAGTGACAACATGAAATAGATACAAAGTATTATAAGAAAATATAGAAACAATTTTATGTAAACAAGTTGGACAGCCTGGAAAAATAAATTCCTAGAAATATGCAATCTTCTAAGACTGAATCAGGAAGAGGCAGTAAATCTGAACAAACTAGTAAGTACTAACAAATTCAACAGGTAATAAAAAAAATCACACATGAAACAAACTGTTTCACAGGTGAAACTTATGAAACACTCATAGAAGAATTAATACTCCTGCTTCTCACACTATTTCAAAATATTGAAGAGGTGGGAAGATGCTAAACACATTTTTATGAGGCCAGCATTACTCTGATACCTAAACTAGACAAAGATACTACAGAAAAAAATTATTTACCAGTAAAGCTAATGAACATAGATGCAAAAGTCCTCAACAAAATATTAGCAAGTAAAATTCAGCAATTAAAAAAATCATACACCATGATCAAGTGGAATGTAAGGCTGGTTCAATATCCACAAATTCATTAATATGATACACCACAAACAACATAAAAGATAAAAATCATATGATCATGTCAACAGATGCAGGAAAATAATTTGATAAAATCCAACCTCCATTTCTGATGAAAAACTTTAAACAAGGTAGAAATAGCGGCCGTGTATATGGCAAACCCATAGCTAATACAATACTCAATGGGGGAAGCTGAGAGCTTTCTCTTTAAGATCAAGAACAAAGACAGGTTGTCCACTTTCACCATTCTTATTTATCACAGTACTAGAAGTCCTAGCCACAGCAATCAGGTAAGAAAAAAGGAAATAAAAGGCATCCAAATTGGAAAGAAGTAAAACAATTGTTCTCTGCAGATGACCAGCTGTATTTTATACACCAATTACAAACTATCAGAAAGACAATTTAAGAAAAGCAATCTCATACTTCCATCATAAAGAATAAAATACCTAGGAATACATTTAAACAAGGTAAAGACCTGTTCCCAGGGAACTGTGAGACATTGAAGAAAGAAAAGGAAGAAGGTGCAAATAAATAGAAATATACCTCATATATGGATAGGAAGAATTGATATTGCTTAAAAATGTATTTTTGATAAGTATGCAATTCTCAGTAAAGTACTCTCTAAGCACACTGAAGATACAATTACACTCAAAGCTTCCTCTGCCACTTGAGAAATATCAGCTGCCAATCCAATGCCATCATCCATTTGAGGGTATTAAAATATTCATGTTTTTCTTAATTGATTTTAGGTTCTTTTCTTTATTTTTGTGTCCCAATTTTTATAGAATTTTATAGATGTAGATTCAGTTTTTATTATTTCCTTCCTTTGGTTGACATTGTGTAATCAATAAATCATCCTTCCTCTGTTCTGAAAAGTTCTTTCAAATATTTTTTTCATCATTTCTTCTCTCCATTCCTTTTGAAGCTCTGATTAAATGTAATATATTTCAAATTCATTTTTGGTCTTATTTTAAATTTTATATTCTCTATTGCTGCAAGTTCTATTTGGTTTTTCCCCCATCTCTCCAAAATTACTCAGTCTTTTTGAGTTCTCTTGTTCTGACTCATATGTTCACTCAGATCCATTTAGCATATTCATTTTCTTTTCTAATATTTATTTTATAATTATAATACAGATTTTCTTTATTGCTCTTTTTCTGTTGGCTCTTATCTAGCACCATATTTCCTGTGTTTCATTATTTTTTAAAACTTGAGACAAATGTGTGAGGCCTCATTTGAAAGTGAGTTCTCCCAGTAAAAATTTGCATCTGTTTCATCCAGGTACCTAAGTGGCACCAATAGGCAGAGGAAGCATAAAACCAAGTTCAGGTTTGGTATTTTTAGGATCAAATAGGGGGCAAAAACTGGGCTCAAACAAATAGGGGTCTAACTTGGGCAAATAACCTTTCAGAGTACATTTATTTTTTTCTTACATGTTGTAGTACATTTTATGATGGGCCGTTTCTTTGCAGAGATAGGTTCTTTACCCCCAAATGAGAGTTTCAAATTACTGCCAAATGTTCCTTTCTCTAGCTACTTACATGGGTCATCTCTATCCAGAGATGCTGTGACAACTGAAGCTCAGGTTCACCAAGTTCAGCAACTACTCTCAAGTTTAAAGCCAACTTTCACCTATGGTTTTATTAGCTTTTGAATATTGCTTACTCTATTTTAGCTTATTGATATCTTTAGAAAAGTTCATATAAAATATTTTATCCACATATTACACAAAAACTGGAAATAATCGGAATATCTATAAACAGATGAATGAATAAATACATTCTATTATATTCATGCAATATAATATATTACAACAGTGAAAAAAGAATTAATCACATGCAAACAATTGCACATAACATAGATAAATCCCACATTTTGTTGAGTGGAAAAAAACCCCCACTAGATATAAAGAGTACATATTGCAAAATTCCACTTACATGACATCTAAGAGCAAGCTAACATAATCAGTGTTAAGAAAAGCCCCTTTACTGACTACCTTGACTTGAGGGCTGGGGATTGGTTATTGACTAGGGAATTCTATGAAGGAAATTGCTGGGGCTCTGGAATTGTTCTATATCTTGATCGGGAATACAAACTCATCTAGCTGTGCGCTGAGGATTAGTGCATTCCGCATCCTTTTAAAGTATGCATGCTGTACTTCAACAAAAGTAATATCCTCCAATTTCAGTTGGTTTGGCCAGCATACCTCATTCTGTCTTATCACTGCAAATAAAAATCCAAAGCCTTTACAAATACAAGGGATTTATATTCATTACCTACGTTGAAGTCAGAAGATTGGATAATCATTTAGAGAGGGCAACGAGGATATAAAACTGCCACGTCTCCCTTTTTTGGCAATAAGGTTTTAATTCCTTTAATCATAACTTAAACTCCACACTTCATTTTGCTTTTATAGTCAGTATCTAAAGCAGTGGAAACATCTCATACAGAAAATGTATTAAGACAAAGTAGTAAGTGATATAATGGCAGATGTAATTTCTAAAGGTAGAGCAAAGCTATCATTTTTGTAATAAAAGTCTTTAAATATAAATGTACTTTTAATTCTTCAGTAAGTGGGACCATGAAGACCACAGGCGGTTGGACCTGAAGGGATGTGATTAATTTGTCTAGTGTCTCATTTCTAGATACCTATATCATTCCCGCCCGGCATACTCCAGGCATGCTCTTCATGTCTACGTGCAGCGTATGCATAAACTACAACTGTGTAAAGCAGTTTATTAATAGAGATTTATTTTATTAGCACAAGGAAAGGGATTGTTAAATGGGTGTATTTACGGCGTATTTATGTAGTTAATAGCCATTGTTTGCACATTTGCTAACAGGATCATTAATCGTTTATGCAAATGAAGAGCATGAAGTGGGTAACAAATTGGAGATGACGCAAGATGCTTATCCACGACACAGTGAAGCTTGCAGCTAATGTCTTACTTGCAGAATGGCCCATGTGTCTACATACATCTTCGTCTCCCTCAGCAGGTTTAGCAAAGTGCTCTACACGTCGTGGGCTCTCAGGAACGATTGCCAAATAAACACATAATCGTAACTTATCCCTGCTTTTTAAATCATATGTGTCTTCTAGAAATTATGTCCTCATCCTTTAGTGGCTCTCAAATAAGTTTCGTGGTAATGTGATGGGAAAAGAATAATATTATAGCCATTGTTTTGATGGATCTAATATTAGAGTGTGCCTCTACCATTTTTTTTCTAAAGCAAAAAAAAAAAAGAAAGAAAATGATTCAGGGTATGAAGAAATAAACCTTAACATCAATGGGAACCAATTGTTAACTACTTGATTCCTAAGTGTCAAAAATTAAAATCAACAAATATTCACTGAGGATAGTATGTTTAAGGAATTCAGCTGGATAAGGAATCCTAAAACTCATAAGACATTGCCTGAGTCTGGACCCCATGATATCATGCAGGCCCAAACACACTTTTGGTGTGACACTCGAAGGGCATCCTAGGACAAAGCCACCAGTCAACACTCAGAAGCACTGGTTCTTCTGTGTAAAGGGACCCACTCTGTTCAATGAGACCACATTGAATGACCTCTCAGAAGGCGTGGTTTCCATTACCTTGGCTTTCACCATCTAATGATTGGGGGTGACAACCTCACAGAGTGGCTGTTTTAATTGAATAAGACTATGATCTATGTCAAGTGCCCTGCGCTCTGCCGGCAACATAAAAATGCTCACTAAACATCAGCTATCATCACCACTGCCTTCTTCTTCAACATCTTTTATATTATGTAGTGGCTCAGACCTGAGACCTTGTCCTGAATCTGTCACTTGAAAGCTATACAAGCTTGAAAGATGACTTCATCTCTCTCATCCTTAGTTTTTCCATCTACAGATTAGGAATACAAACAAGCCCTTAACCCATTCAAACGTAGTAATAATTAACTAAAATGATGGACACCAGTCAAGACTTCAGCGGCACTGCCTGACCCACACTAAGTGCCCAATCAGTTAAGTGATGAGAATGCCTCCTCTCTACAAGATGATAAATGTCTCAAGGGCAGATTACTCATCTTTCCTATATAGTTCATCTATGAATTTCCAGGGGAGGGAAGATGCAGTGTGAGATAGGCTTATCTGTCCTGGGAACAGACACTTTCAGATCAAGGGAACAAGAGGTGAAGACAAGGGAGAGAGTGTGACTTGAAGAAAAGGACCTTGCAGAGAGCTATTTACTACGACATTTTCTCTAGTCTCAGGAAGCCCTGCAGGGTCCTTCACAGAGGAATTTTACCAGATCAGCCAGGCTGATGGAGGAAGTAATATTGGTGATGCAGGAAGCTAAATTTAGTAACACATTGGAATTATTATAAGGATTAAGACATCTATAAGGCAATTTTAGGTTCCAGATGATCTTGCATGGATTGCCTGGATATCTGTCCCAATATCTCATCTGAAATCCCCCCGTCTTAACGACAGCCATGTGAACTGGCTGAACATAAGTGTACTTACAGCTACCAAAACAGTGGCGCTGAGAACTCTGCTAAAAGGTAACAGAAAATCAGCAGGGACCAATGACTTAAAGGTGTGGATTGGTTCTGCCTTCTTGTCAGTCCCCAGACTTTCATTACACTAGTAAAATGTAACTTATTAGCTGTCCTTTTTTGCTTACATTATTACTTTTGGAAATATTTCCAAACGAAAATGCCTCTGGGTTTCTGTCTTGCTAACAAAATGCCTTCTTTTATGGCTGTTATAACTCTCTTGTCCCTTATTTCTCCAAATCTTTTATCTTCCTCTCATGATACTTACATTAGTTGATAGCATATGGCCTGTGGACAACTCCAAAAGGTCATGCACATAAGTCCTACCTCCCTTTCCCATCCCCTCCCCCCAACATGCCAGAATAAACCCTATAGGATGCTGAGAGATAAGGAGGAGATGTTTGCCGTTGGACTGCTGAATTCTCTTATCCTTGTCAATACCTTACCCTAATTTAACAGTTTTTATGCCTCTCCCTCCTATCACTCCATTTACTCTTGTCACCAAAGTAAACCTGGAAAAAGACACACTAGCTAGGGCTTTTCACTATCCTGTGTAGCTGATCTTATGGAAGCAATTAAATCACTTGGAAAATTAGTAGAGAGGAGCCGTAATCATTCTGAAACTTCTGAAAGCATTGCACATCCTAGGCATTCTGGCAGGGGATGGAGGGTATTAGGGGTGGGGTGGGGGGAGAGGGGCGGGAATAGACTATACCAATTAAAGAAGTAAAACACTTTTTTTTCCTTTTTACTATTTGACTGCAGAATGCTTTAGAGCTTTGTAATTTGGAAAGAGTGGTACAAGTTCTTTTGTGCCTTATTTTATCATGTGATATAATTACATCTGCTAGAGCCCGGAGTCTAGTTCTGCTTTTCATGCATGCATACCGTACATCACAGTGAGTGACATTTCTTTTAGATATTGCTGGTTGCTCAGAACGTTCACTTTGTATTTTTTCTGTCAGTACCAACCCCAGTAATGAGTTTTATAAGACATCTCACTGTGACTTGCCTTGCTGCCATAAAGAAAAGATCATTGCAAATTGTGCATTTTAAAGTCTGTAGGCAGAGCTTTCAAAACGTCCATCCTCCCTTCCCTTCCTTGCCTTCCTCTTGTCTAAGTGTTAGTATGTCTTATACATATTAAACTTGAATTAATGGCCCACATCTTGAAACTAACCATTCCAGCTGAAACTGAGTGGAGACGGCTCATACGATGGAGGTGGTTGGGGCAGATGGGACATGCGCACTCCATGTTGCATAGTTGCTATATTTTCTCTCAGCCTCCCTGACTCCTGGCTCGGTTACTTCACACTGGCTGTCACAACGGTAAGGGCATTTGAAGCTGTGATCCCTAGTCTATGATGAAGTGAGACTTGCTATTCCTTTGCGTTGGCTCCGACTTGAGCAGGCTTGGAGTCGAGAAGCTTTCATGCACGCTAGCTGTCCTCAAAAGGTTAAACCCATCTGACAGGCTTCATGCTTTCCCTGTGTTTCAAACTTTTGTTGAAAGCACTGCACTCCTGCACTGCGGACTACCTGGCCCTTGGGAAGATCATACATTATCATAGAGTCACACGCTAAGGGTGTTTGATCTTTTTGGGGTAGATTTTCTACTCTTAGGAACTTTATGATTACAAGAACAGAAATATATAGGTAAGAAAATGTTCATGGAAACATTTTCTGTAATAGTCTGAAAGATTTGAAAATGTTAATTAGGAAGACTGCGTTGAACCGTATAAAACATGTTAAGTGAAAAAGGACAAATGCCAAATGACACCCACTATTATGACTAAGCCTCTTGGGATATGTGAGGATAGAGAGTGGCCATGTTAAACTTTAGGAAGTGTTGTCTTTTAAGTACAAATTCCCTTAATTTTATTAATTAATTTAGTAAAAATAAATATCTCGGGTGAATATATTTCATCAAAGGGGAAACATGCCTCCCAGAGAAGTTTCATTTTGGAAAGTTTGGCACAAGTAGCATTTTTGTGTGTTCAGAGAAATTCAGACCTTGGGAAGAATTTATTAACTCAGCCATAGCCCTGAGTGCCTGCTCTCCTTCTGGGTCTCCCTCTCTCCCAAGAAGATGTCCTGTCCTGTCCTGTCCTGTCTGTAGATAAAACCACTCAAAAATTATCAAGCCCACAAGTTCTTCTCCTTGACCATGCTTACCTTGTCACATTTGAACATGGAGATGCAACTGGCTTTTGTAAAACCATATCAAGCCAAGCCAAGCCAAGCCAAGCCAAGCCAAACCAAACCAAATCAAACCAAACCACCACAACAAGACATGTCAGGAGATCTAAATATAACAAATACTTCAGAAGAGAATGGAAAATTTCAGGGATAGGAAGAAGGTAAATCTTTCTGAATCTTACCCACCAAATCTGAATCAGCTGATTGGTGAATTTAGGTGCTCTCATCCAGTAAATGTTGGCATCCATGAGAAATTGTATGGATTGGTATTTTTGAACTGTGAATGATAAAATCCTTTACACACCGAACACTCCAATATAATGAAAGCTATATGACCATCTCCACAGAAGCAGAAAAAAAGCATTTAACAAAAGTCAACATTAGTTCATGATAAAAATTCTTTAACAAAATAGAAGAAACATACCTCAGCATAATAAAAGTGGGTGGGGAGAGGTTAACAGGGAATTTATATGCACATATGCATAGCCCAGGGACGGAGACAGTGTGGTGAAGGCTGGGAGGGTCAGGTGTGGGGTGAAGGAACCAATGGGGGGTGAGGGAGAAAGGGACTTTTGGAATACTTTCAACAATAAAGATAAATACATTGAAAAAGGAAAAGCCCACAGCTAATACCTTATTCAATAGTAAGAGGCTAAAAAAGTTCCCTCTACATAAGGAACAAGACAAGGGTGCTCACTCTCACTACTCCTATTCAAACTATTAAGTACTAACTAGAGTAATGGGGTGGGAAAGCGAAATAAAAGGCATTAGAATTGGAAATAAAAAAGTAAAATTGTCTATACTTGTAGATAATAATTTTATAGATAGAAAATACTAATGATTTCACCACCATTAGAACTACTCAATAAATTAAGTAAAGTTTCAGGATACAAAATTAACATACAAAAACCAATAGCAGTTCTATACACTAACAACAAATCATCTGAAAAAATAAAGAAAATTATCTAATTTACAATAGAATTAAAAAAAAAAACCACTTAAGAATAAATTTAACCAAGGAGGTGAAATATTTTATGCTAATAAGACATTTATGAAAAGAACTGATGAAGACACACCCCCAAAATGAAAGATAATTCCATTCCCATGGATTAGAAGAATCAAAATAGTTAAATGTCCATATTGCTCAAAGCCATCTATAGATTTGACGCAATCTCTATCAAGATTAAATGGAATTTTTTTTACAAAAGTTGAAAAAGCAGTACTAAATTTTATACAGAACCACAAAAGACCCCAGATAGCCAAAGAAATCATGAGAAAGAACAAGGCTAGAGGCATCACAATTCCTGCTTTCTAAATTAAATTATATTATATTAAATTATATTATATTATATTATATTAATTATATTAATTATATTATATTATATTAATTATATTATATTATAGGTATAACAATCAAAACAGTGTAATACTGGCATAAAAACAGACACATAGGCCAACAATAGAACCAAATTAAGGGCTCAGAAATAGTTGCATATATGATCAACTGATATTTGACAAAGAAGTCAAGAATACCAGTGGAGGAAAAACAATCTGCAGTAAGTGGTGCTGGGAAAATTGGATGCTTAAAGTGTAAGAGGATGAAACAGGATCCACATCTTACACCAGGCACAAGTATTATCTCAAAGTTAATTCAATGCTTAAATGTAAGACCAGAAACCATAAAATTCCTAGAAGAAAACCTGGGTTTGGAAAAAGCTCCTTGACATGAGTCTTGGCAATGAGTTTTTGGATATGGTATCTAAAGCACAAGCAACAAAATCAGAGATAAACAAATAGGACTACATTAAATGAAAAAGCTTCTACTCAGCAAAAGAAACCATGAACAAATGAAAGACAATTTATGAGAGTAAAAAAAAATGCAAACCATGTATCTGCTAAGGGGTTAATATCCAAGATTATTTAGTTTTTTTAATTTTTAAGAGGCTTAAACATATGTTCATTTTAGCAAGTTTCCATGAGTCTCTAGAAACTCTATCATACAGCTATCATGGGTTTCTTCTCTGATTCTGAGTTGTGTCTTGTATACATGGATTCAATATATTTAAATGTTTTATTGTTTAAAATTGAATATATATGTAATGGACCTTTTTGGTAGTAAACTGTGAACTTTAAAAAAAAGATATAAAAGTTGAAGAAAGTCTGATTAGAAGGAAACATACAATTTTGGTTTATTAATTAAAAGCAGTAGCCATTTATGCTCTTCCTCTTTAGAGCTGTATTTGAATCAATAATTGAAATTATTATCAGAGGAGAGTGTTTGGCCTATTTAGAGAAGTGTCATGAATTGAAGTCACTTTAATGAAGCAATCTATAATAATAAAAGTGTAATATGCTAATTAGACCTGACAGCCGAATGTCCTTCTGGACGTCCTTCCAGATGAAGCCAGGGCTGTGAGGGCAGAGGCAGCTGCTATGGCTGCCAGGGCCGAGCCCCTGCATGAATTTCATGAATTGGGCCTCTAGTCTATAATAATAAAAGCGTAGTGGCTAATATGCTAATAACTAATATGCTAATTACACCAGACAGCCAAACGACCTTCCGAACATCCTTCCGGATGAAGCTGGGGTTGTGAGAGTTGAGGCAAGCCTCCGCAGCTGTGAGAGTCAAGCCCCTTCCATGAATTTCATACATTGGGCCTCTAGTAACAATATGATCATTGATTATCTACTATATCCTTGATGTCCATGATAATTTGTCCATGGTAACATATAACCAAGAGAGATTTGGTTTTTCATGGTTCTCTAGTAGAAACCTCTTAAAAATATGTAAAAACTATCCTCAACTCCCTCCCTTCTTGTAATAAAGTTCCCATTTTCTTTTGAGTATACTATTATTTTCTATTATTAATATGTATTATTATTATTAAAATATTGTTATTTATTTCAGAGAGTAAAGAAGAGGGAAAGATAGAAACATTAATGATGAGAGGGAATCATTGGTCAGCTACATCCTGCATGACCCCCACTGGGGATTGAGACTGTAACCTGGGCATATGACCAGAATCAAACCTGGGACCCTTAAGTCTGAAGGCTGATGCTCTATCCACTGAGGCAAATCAGCTAGGGTGAATATATATTTTAGGTGGATGGTACATGGTAAGAACTTGGCCCATAAGAAAGGTGAAACCTCCTGACCATCATGAAATAGTCCAGAGCCATTGGAACAATGAAAATGCCAGAGGTTTGTTTGAATTTTGAGGAAATAAGGGAGTTCCTTCCAGTGAGATTATAAAATTTAGAAGAAATGTCAATGTATAGGAAAATATTACTGGAGAATGAAGATTGTATGGAAGAAAAATAAACCCAGAAATGGATAGAGAGCTTCAAATTTCAGCCAGGCCTAGAGCTAACTAGCCTTCCATATTTCAATTCCCCTTTTGGTTTAATCCACTTTGCATTTATTTATCTTTTTATTTTTATTTTTCCCTAAGAAACTGATTTGTATAGCATTTCAAATCATTGCCAAACTAAAGAGAAACCATGAAACTAATCTGGGGATCTATTTTTCTGCTCAGAAATCATTAATCTGATTGTGTTTTTGAAAAAACAAGGGAACATTATTTTCAAAAAGTTCTTTTCATAAATCATCTTTTCTGGTATGGTTTTACTCACCAAGTATGGAGTTAATTAAAGACCAGTTGTTAAGTGTCTTGAATTTCTTTTTAGATACAAAAATCCCTTAACTTAGTCGAAAAAAGTGCCATATAAGTATTTCTTCTAAAAATCAGCTGACATTTATTTCTAGGTGGCATTTTACATTTGCTCATTATTGGGAATGGTTTTAATTTTCCAAGCCCAAACTACACCAATGGGAGCGGGGTGATCACTCATCAAGCATTGGGTAGCAAGTAGGAAGCTGCCAGCTTTTATAACTCAGATCTCCATGTACAGTGCTTATCAGGAGAGTGAAAATTGACAGCAGTCAGTGTGAAAGGACAAAGGCAACCAAAACTGAAAATGGCTCACAAATGATCTCTGCCAGTCTCCTGGATTTTGACTTCTGGGGGCAAGAAGAGAAAAGGCTTTATAATTTATTTTTATGAAGGTTTCCAGAAGTAATGAGATAGGCTAAGTCGGCTGAGATAAAACAGAGTCCTGACAGAGTTATTTGGTTGATTAATTCCAAAAGAAAGTTATTATGGAAAAGGAACATTAATTTTGGAGAGAATTATACTAGTTATGCAAATTTATCAAATTATCTATAAAACTTAGTCATTTCTCTACTGCTTTGCCGGAAAGAGCTCATGGTTTTTGAAATTTTTCAACAGAGCCTGACACAGTATAGGCCTCATAATTGGTAACTGTTATTACTATTGTTATGTTGACAAGGTGAGGGGAAAAAGCTATATTTTACTAATACATATTATATATAGATAGCATATGTTATCTATACATATATATTATTTTCAGGTTACATATATATGTGTGTGTGTATACACACACATATAGTATATATAGATAATATATGTATATATATTATAGATAATATATGGAAATTCAGGATAATATATAATTTTCTGTATATATATATATATATATATATATATATATATAAAACTATATGCATATTACATGTACTTATATAAAGTGATTCCCAGGTAAGATTCACCTGGTTTTAATTCAAAGGTTAATACAGATGACAGTAAAGACTGGAGTTTTGGTAGTAGGGGGTGGAGATTTTAGGCAGAGATGAAAAGGTCTGGGCCAGCTACTATGGAATGTTTGCTACCTGGTCTGTATATACCAGGCCATGTCAGCTATATCTTTCTATGAAGAAATCTTTTTGTCCAGAAATATTTTTCTTGCATGCAGGGTAGGGTGCATTACTCAGGGCTGACCAATCTCCAAGGAAAATTATTACTTAACCATCAACACATTTATTTATCCTTTGAACTCCAATAAATCAGTGTCCTACAACCCATCCTTTTTAAAGGCCCTTTGGTAGAATCCCCTCCTTTAGGCTAATATAATTTATTCATTGTCAAAAGGCATTTTTCTCATCTGATAAGAAGCTAATTCATTTAAGGGGTTTGCAGTGAGGGCTGCAGAGGTCTCTCAATCTTTAGGGTATTTTCATTTATATCAGGGCTGGGGAAACTTTTTTTTTTTTGCCTAGGGTCATTTGGGTATTTATAACATCATTTGAGAGCCATATAAAATTATCAATTTAAAAATTAGCCTGCTATATTTGGTCCAACAGTTAATTAACTCACTCCTAATGCCTCAGCAGGGCCAGACTGATTTCTCAGGCCTTACATGGCTCATGGGCTGGATTCCCCACCCCTGATTTATATAGTTTCAAGGACACCATACTTCCTGTTTTTTATTTGCTTGTGTTGTTTTTGGTTTTGATCCTACCTCACTGGTTATTTTTCTGTCTCATATGCTGGCTCTCTCCTCACCTTTTAACTTTGGAGTGTTTAGGGCTAGTCACTGAACTTGATTATTCTCTTCCTAAGTGAACGCATGAGATCTCATAGCTGTAATGTCATCAGCATTCAAATTTATTTCCCTAGTCTCGGCTGCTCTCCATCCCAGGACTCAGTTGCCAACTTGAGATTGCTACCTGATTCTCAAGGTGCAACTAAAACATATAAAATAGAACCACTGATTCCCACCCCTACTCCCCTATTTGCTTCTTCCCTGTTTCCCCCATCTTAGAAAAAGGGCATCACCTGTGCTCAAAGCCATTTTGATTTTTTTAATTTCACCTTTTCACACCTTTACCCTCCCCCAACAATAAGTTTTATTGATTCAATTTCCAAAATCCCTGTGCCTTCCTTCGTATATACCTTTCCCATTCTAATTGGAGCCACAGTCTATTGAAGTGATTAATAACTTCAAAGAAACTACCCTTAACTAGCTTCACTTTCTGACTCTTGCCCTAGGCACAACATTCTCAGCAATCAATTGATTTGTTAAAATCCTCATAACATCAAACGACCCCCTTCCTGAAAACGTTCCAATGACTTCCTGTCATTCCTGGAATAAAACTATAATTTATTTCCATTTCCATTAACCAAGTTATTTGGCTCAACCTTCACCTCCAGCCTCCCAAATTTCCATTCTCTACCTAGAGTGCCCCGCCCCTCCCCCTCCCCCATTTTTCTGTCTCAGTCTAGTAAATGCCTTTGCACTTGGTAGTCCCCTCCTGGGATGCTCTCTCTCCAGTTTTTCCACTGCTGAGGTCTCACAGTTCAGGTCTCAATCAACTGCTACTTCCTCTGAGAGGCTTTCCCCAGGATTCCACGTGAAATAGGAACATAGTGATGCTCTATCACATGAGCCTATCTTACTTTATTCATTCAATATCAGTTGAACTACAAGAAAACACTTCTTTAGAAATGATCAATCTCTTATTTATCCCGCACTATTGGAAATATTCTCTTTTATTAGGAGCAGAGACCTTGTCTGCCATACTACACATGTTGCCCAATGGCTTTCCCTCTTTTTTTTTAAAAAAATATACTTATTGATTTTTTACAGAGAGGAAGAGAGAGGGATAGAGAGTTGGAAACATCGATGAGATAGAGTCATCGACTAGCTGCCTCTTGCACACCCCCTACTGGGGATGTGCCCGCAACCAAGGTACATGCCCTTGACCAGAATTGAACCCGGGACCCTTCAGTCCTCAGGCCGATGCTCTATCCACTGAGCCAAACCGGTTTCGGCCCTCCAATATCTCTTATGTAGGAGTTCAAAAAAATAAGTTCCCTGAATGGAGTGTATGAAAAGAGATTATGAATCAGCATTAGGGAATTTGGCCTAGTCAGAGAAGTCAGGAGGGCTTCTGGGTGGAAGTGACATCTTCAAGGAGATTTGATGATTTTATAGGCATGATGTAATTTCCTTTCTGAGACTGAGTGAGGTGTGTGGGGGGGTGGGAATTGGGGGACAGGAGGTGTGGGAGTTGAACATTTCTCCCAAGCGTGATGGCATGTGCAAAGGGCCAGTGTAAGAAGAACCTTGGGACGCTGGAGGAACAAAGGACACCTGTGCCAGGAGCTCAGCGGGCAAGAGGGCTGGTAGCACAAGAGGTGACTTGTTTTCAAATTGGTTCTCAGCAAAATCCTTGCTTTGGACGCCAAATATTGTGTGGAATTCTTTTTCTTTTCTAAAAAAAAAAAAAAACTTTATTGATTTTTTACAGAGAGGAAGGGAGAAGGATAGAGAGTTAGAAACATCGATATGAGAGAAACATCGATCAGCTGCTTCTTGCACACCCCCTACTGGGGATGTGCCCACAACCAAGCTACATGCCCTTGACGGAATCGAACCTGGGACCTTTCAGTCTGCAGACCAACACTCTCTCCACTGAGCCAAACCGGTTTCGGCTATTGTGTGGAATTCTAATACGTTTCTAAGACCCATCCATATTTCCTGCCTCTTTTGCTCTGTGAGGACCCACAGAGATCTGTATAGACTCTTGATTAAAAACTGCCATTTAGGGAAAGCATAAGTTCCTTGTAGGTAAGTCAGATTTTCTGGGATTTGCCCATGGGGCTATCCTCTGGAAGGGATGAACCCATTTTATATGCAGTGCCACACCCAGCCCTGCCATTGCAGGGGTTTGGTTCTAGATTCTCTTGGGGAGGAAAGGAGGCAGCTCTGGGCTGGGGATTGGGACCTGTGGGTTTTCATCATAGTGTCACGGTGCCTCAGTGTTACAACACATTGAAACCCATTCGTCTAGCCTCCTTCTATTGCTCTAGCATACCCAACCTCTCAGAGCTTCAGCTTTCTAAAAAAATATATATATAGATAAAATCAGAATATAGAGCCCATACATTATTCCAGAAGGAAAAGAGCTCAAGTTGGATCCCAGCTGTCGGTTATTACCAATTTTACCATCAGTGAATCACCTCACCTCTCTGAATTCTGAGAATTAAATGGAATATATTTAATTCTCAAACCCAGAGGAGTGCTTGGTACCCAGTGATAACCTAAGTGAAATTAATATGACTGGTCATGATTATTATTGTGATTATTAATATTAACTTTCCGTAAAATTGTTTCCTAAACTGGTCAAAGACTTAATTCGGGGGTCATATCACACTAGTGGATTCGGTGGTTGCTCTAAAAACAGTGGTCCTTGACTGGGAGCGATTTTGTTCCCCCAGGGTCTTGTGGGAAGTCTGTGGGCGTTTTTGTTGTTGTCACAACTTGTGGGTGGGGTTTCTAGTGGCGTCTAGTGGGTAAAGATCAGAGATGTGGCCAGAATCTACAGTCTGCAGGGCCAGCCCACCGCCTCACCCCGCGACAAAGAGACACCTGGCCCACACTGTTAAGCATGCTGCAAAATCAGCCCCCTAACTTTCCCCCAGGAGCATAAAGCTGGAGCATTCGTCTTTGTTTTTGAATTTGCTCACCTTCCCTGGCTCCCACTCAAGCAACGGCGCTCTGCCCGGAACGCAGCAGGCAGTCAATAATATTTGATTAATTGAATGCATCTAACCGAAAGCTTTTTCTCCCCCTACCACAGGGCGGTTAACTTTTGCAAGAAATATTAGCTACATAGAGAGTACATCTGTAGTTGGAATTCAGTTGACAAGGTTTCGGGAATGAGTTCAATTGGCCCCAGCCTCCTTAATTTGTTAAGTGTTAAGAAGCACCCGTAAATGTTAGTCACTGCAAACCTTGGACAAAAATTTCATTTCTAGTGTACATCATCCATTTAGCTCCACGGCTCAATTGTTTTACTTTACTTGTCCCGTACATATCTCTGCAGGAAATACACATTTGGAAGAGAATTTCTATTCCAGAGAATGTTACAAACGCGGCCTGTCAGACTCTGGAAGGGGAGGAGGCTGACATAGGGAAGTGACGATTGCAGGTGCCGTAGCTGCTGCTTAAGAAACTCACCTGAGGTCAAGTGAGAACCCATGTGGAGAGGCAGAGAAAAGCACCAGGTACTAAGGAGGCTCTAATGGGCGAGGGCTGGGCTTTTCAAGCCTGGCTGCACATGAGAACCACCTGGCGAGATTAATACCATGTTTCCCTGAAAATAAGACATCCTCTGAAAATAAGGCCTACTTCATGGAAACCTAATACATCCCCTGAAAATAAGACCTAGCGCATCTTTGGGAGCAAAAATTAATATAAGACACTGTCTTATTTTCGGGGAAGCAGGGTAGCATACAGATGCCTAGACGCCCAACCCTCATGATTTTAAGCAAAATCTCCGGGTTGCATCCAGCTATCAGGACATGACAAAGCTTCCATGCAATTTGTATACACGGCCAGGGCTGAGCACCCCTGGCTTAGCGGATGAAAGAAATGACTGTGAAAATGACGTTTTAGCTGTTTTGGAAAGCGAAATCAGGCAGCATTTTAATTTTCAAAATTAATAGATGTTTTGCTAGGCAGGAAACCAACAAATCTTACACAGCAATTAGAAAAATAGCTTACATTTGTGTTTTGATTACCAATTTTTAGAACCACATTTATGTTATATTTAAATTCTCAAAGCACCATCAAAAGTAATACATAAATATGGTAAAAAACAAACAAACAAAAAACCACCAAAACCAAAAACAACTCCCCCCCCCCAAAAAAAAAAAAAACACCAACAACAAAAAACAAAAATAAACTGAGCTCAGAAAGCTCACTTGACTTACCCCAAATCAAGTTGGTTCTTTCCCTCCATTCATTTCTTTGATATCATGGACGGTGTCTGCCTGCACTAGTCCAGGAATGCCAGGCAGGAGCAGGCCCTGTGGTGATGGAAGAGCGGCATGGTCAGACCACGGAAAGACGAGGTTTCCCTGAGCAGCTTTCTGTGGTCGGGTGCTGTGGCAGCCCCATGAGTTAATCGGAACTGGGGTTACCGGCTCTGCTGATCTTGGTTCCCTGTCCTCAGCATTCCTACTCTTCTCTCTTCATTACAGGCAATTAATCTCTGTTTTCTACACACCGTCTTCTTTGTCAGATACGCATTTTTCCCATCGTGGTACTACCCTCCGCGTGCGCTTCTGCTACAGCTGCTGATGTGCTCCTCTTCTCCCAGCCCGTTATATCGAGCATGTGACGAAGGGCTGACCAATCCCGGCACCCGGTTCCTCTGGTGCACGGTGATTGGTCTAAAATGTGGGCGTTTCCAGTATGGCCAATCCTACATCTCCCAGGTGAGTTCTCTCTAAGATGTGGGACACAGTGCAGCTCTCTTCTTTGTGGGTCATGAATTGTGAGGCCACATCTTTTGCCTCTCTCTCTCTCTTTTAAAATCCTCACTCAAGAATATTTTTCTTTTAATTTTAGAGAGAGGGGAAAAGAGAGGGAAAGACAGGGAGACATCGATGTGAGAGAAACACATCAATTGGTTGCCTTCTGCATGAGCCTCGACCTGGGTCCGGGCTGGGGAGGAGCCTGCAATCGCGGTATATGCCCTTGACCTGAAATGAACCTGGGACTCTTTGGTCCACAAAGGACATTCCTTTAAGCATCACAGAGCATAAGGCATGCTTTAGTGCAGTGATTCTCAAGGTGCAGTCCTGGACCACCACCGGCAGCAGCACAGGCCCCTTGTTAGAAATGCAAATTCTCAACCCACCCACCCCCCAGGACTTACTAATCAGAAACTCTGGGTGGGCTCAGCAACCTGTTTCAACAAACCCTCCAGGTGATCCTGATGGACACTAAAGGCAAAGAACTAGGCTGGATAATAAAAAACATGCCCCCACATTTATTTATTTTTTAATACCTCACCAAGGATATTTTTTCCATTGATTTCTAGAGAGAGTGGAAGAAACGGAGGAGGGGGAGAGAGAGAGTCAGATACCCTGTTTCCCGAAAATAAGACAGTGTCTTATATTAATTTTTGCTCCCAAAGATGCGCTAGGTCTTATTTCAAGGGATGTATTATGTTCCCATTAAGTAGGTCTTATTTTCGGAGGATGTCTTATTTTCGGGGAAACACGGTACATAGATGTGAGAGAGACACATCAATTGATTGTCTCCTGCACGAGCCCCTACGGAACCTGCAACCCAGGTACATGCACTTGACTGGGAATTGAACTTGAGACCCTTTGATCTGCAGGGCAACCCTAACCACTGAGCAAAACTGGCGATGGCACGTCCACTTTTTTTCATGAGAGGTAGTCAAAGCACATTTTGAGTAACATTATGAAATGCCTATCACACACACGCACACACACATTTTCCTGTCACACTATTTGACAGTCCTAGACAACCTGGAAATGTCTTAACCTGTTTATGTTGATAATAACAACCAACAATAAAAATAATAGTAGCTAAACTTCACCAAATGCTTATGACACACCAGGGATCCTGCCACTTGCTTGACCAACATGACTTCCCTTTTGAAAGCCGACCCTGTGGAACTTCTTGGTGTCCGTGTCTCCCAGAATGAGTCCTCGGTACCCTGGGAGCCACCTGGGGGTGAGTGACTCGGTAGGTACATCTCCTATGTTTATGGGGTGCATTTTTGTGGGCCCTCTTATTTTCTCAGAAGAGATCATTCCATTCTAAAACACCAAGGAGAACTTTTTGATGGTGAAAAGGAGAAGCTTGTGGCAAAGAAGATTGGGAATGGAAAATCCTTGCAAAGAATTCATGATTTGCCTGTTAGCAAGTAGGCATGCCTAATGCAGGTGGAACAATGGCACAACTTACCAGCCATCTGTTTTCAGTGTGGGAACCTGAAGCTGATAAAGTAGTATGGTGTGTGGAGAGGGAGTCGTATGTTTTCATTGGGTGGTGGTGGTTGTTTAAAGCACATGAAAGAATGTAGAGTTCACTTGCAGCATTTTTCAAATGCTGATCCAGACCGCTCAGTAGGGCATTTTAAGAATTCCTAGGGGCTTGTGGAGAAGAGTGCTAACACTTGGAATCAGAGGATCGGGAATGGGTACAGGAATCCGTGGTATATGAACTGGCTTTTCCGCTAGATTAGGATCTCTCTAAATCAGTGGTCTGCAAACTCATTAGTCAACAGAGGCAAATATCAACAGCACAACGATTGAAATTTCTGAGAGCCAAAAACTGACTTCTGCACATGGGCCACGAAGTTTCCATCGCACTGCATGTGGTATTTGTGGAAGAGCCACACTCAAGGGGCCAAAGAGCTGCATGTGGCTTGCGAGCCGCATTTTGCCGAACACTACTCTAAATCAAGACCATTGGTTCACAAACGTGCACTGATGGTTCAGGAGAATCGTTATACGAAGTGTGGGCAACCTGTCAGTTTTTTCTGTTTTATATTCTGAATTTCTGTATACGGCTTAATTCAAAGAAAGGGGTGTGCCATGCTTTAAAAGAATCACAGTATTTTGGTTTATTCTTTGTTTACATTTGTAGGGAGATTGGGACTGGAGCCCAGGCCTCCTGACTCCATTAAGATGCTCCATCTGCCAGCACCAGGGGGCCCACAAGGATTATGGGACATTGAGGGAAGGCTGCCAGTTTTCTCAGAACTCCAGCTTTCCAGCTCTCAGGGAGTTAGGGATATGATCGTTTGGTCAGGTCCTCCGCAGCTTTTCACTTGTGTCACTCACCATTTAAGGTCTGAGCCTCTGCGAGCCTGGCTTGTTCCTCCACAGAAGACTGCTGTGGGCTACACTGTGTGTGTTGGCCAGTGTCTTTTGAGTGACAGCTGGAGGGAGGGCCCCTGAAGCTGTGGTGGCCTGGGGTCTAGAGCAGAGAAGCCTGCACCGTTCTCCCTCTTTTGGGGTCTCCTCTTGGGTCCGGCTGTGCACCTTTCTGAGGAGTCACACTAGGACACAGTCTGAAGGTTCCTGTTATGTAAATAAAATTTTTAAAAATCCTATTTTATCATGCACACAGCCTCGCAGAGAATGTTCCTAAGTTTCCTTTGTAAACATTAGGCAAACCACAGAAAAACAGTTTTATAGTTTGTCTTTGTAAACATGAGGCAAACAACAGAATTGTTCTAGTTCCTCTTACTAAATGGGTACCTCCGGTTGGTGACTATGTATGCCTATTTAGTAATCGACAAAGGGCTGATTTTGTGCTCAACAGATGACTCTAGGGCAATATAATACCACTTTTCTTATGAAGCGTTGTCGGTGTTGTTTTATTGTTTTGTGAAAAGAAAAAAAAAAAGTGAAGGGTTAAGAAGTCCTTTTACCAAAGGAATGTTCAAGTGCGTGGCCCAAACAGGACACAGTTGGGATGTTAGGAGCTGTTCCTCTTTTTTAGATAATACACTTCATTATATGATTCAGAAGAGGGACATTCTTCAGAACCAACAGAATGTGTATATACAGAAAGAATCTGTATTCTTCAGAACCACCAGAATGTGTATATACAGAAAGAATATGATTACAAGGAATGGCTCACGAGGGATGGAGGTGGGCAAGCCCCCAGATCTGCAAGGATGATTCGACAGGTTGGACAGGTACCTCAGAGGTGGAGTTCCCGGCTGACCCTAAGGGATGGAATCCTGGCCTTCCAGAGGAGGAAGTGGATCTTTATGTGAACCACCAGCTGAGCAGAAAATGACCAGGCCTTCACATGGAGGCAGCCCCAAAAGGTTAAATAAAATTATATAATATGCCTAAACTATACTGTGTTCTTCAATTCCCCAGTGTTAGGAAAAACGAAAGTCACCAAAGTATTAAAACAATTCTCTGTGTACTTTCATCTTTAGCATTCATGAGTTGGGCTTTTAATAGTATGACACAGCTTAGCAAATAAAGGGATCAAAAGAAATCAGTTGTCTTTACACTTTCCTGGAGAAAAGAGATAGGAAGGTGGGGAGAGACTGGCTTCCCTCCCAGAACAGCAAGTCAACTTTCCTTGGACCTGGGATGCACTGTTTCTTTCTGGCTCCCCAACCCTAACTCAGGATGTAGTTTGGATGACCAAATTCTTTGTTGGCTTCAGAGATATTTCTAAATACTTTTATTCTTTTGTGTGCCTGTTCCACAAGTCTTTCTGCTGGCAGACTCTGAATGTGGTGTAAGTATCAACCCCCAAATATGAAAGTAGATTCTGACAGAGCTCTGTAATCAAAAGTAATTTTCCTTTGGCAACCATTTGGCAAGGAAAAATAGAACATTTGAAGTTGTTCTGTTATTTCTATTGTCTTAACGTTAGTATTATTTTTTTGAGAGTTGTCACATAATGCTAGGGCAAAGCTGAAATAATAATATCCTATATCTTTTCCTTTTTCTTTTCTTTTTTTTTTGGCATTTTTCGTCTAACTCACTGCTGGTCTCTTTTCCATATTCCCACCATCCTTTTCTATTACCTGCTGGGACAATCTTTTCTCAAATCGAACGGTTGAATTTTCTTATTATGTTTCAAGGATCTTAAAGATGCTCTCGTGTTTCCAGCGCCCCACGCAGCTAGGCAACGGCCCCTGAGCTCCAGCCGCGCGGAGGAGAGGAGCGTGTGCGGCTGCGGGACCCGCAGAAGGAAGCCAGTGTTTGAGTGCCAGGGCCTCCCCTCTGCTGACTCTGACTTTGGAGAGGAGTGAACTCAAGGTGAAAACAGACACCTTCAAAGAATGTGGTGCACAGATGTGTCCGCCCATGAAATAAATGAAAAATAGAAGCGTAAGTTTTAAAAAACAAGCCTTTGGAGAGGAAGCTGCTTGCCCAAATCAGAGCACACCAGGTTCAGGGATAGACACGCAACTGTGATGCTTGTCAAAGTCAGCAGAAGAGAGGTGGCAGGTCAGAGCCAGGCTCAGAGTGTGGGTGCCAGTGCTATCGGGAAGTTAGGGGGGAGGCTGAGCACATATTTCATGCGTGGAGTCTAGAGGGCCGGGAGGGAAGATGCCACAGAGCAAGAGTGATTTGCCTTGTGGCCTAGATCATATATTCTACATAATGCTGGCCAAATCTTCCACTTGGGAATGATGCAGTTGTAAGTATGGATGCAATCTGTCTGTATGCCACTCAGGATAGCTCCTGGTGGTCTCCTGTGCCTCACCATCCAACATAAGCACAGTAATAATGACAAAAGCCAGCGTTCATTGGGTACTTAGTTCTTGTCAGGCATGTTGGTGAGTGCTTTGCATACACTATCTCAGTGCGTCTTCCCAGCAATACAGGGAGCTGCTGCTAGATCTCCTTCATTCAGGAGCAGAGGTTGAGCAATATGAAGCACATTATCTATTCAGTTAGAGAGTGTGGGGAAAGGAATAAGATCCCAGCAGAATAGGCTACCATCATTTGTGAGGTCCTTTGTGAAAACAGTAAAATAGCCTTATTGTGATATACTTGTTATATAAAAAAAAGAAAGCTGAACATATTTATGCAATTCAGTGAGTTTGGACATACGCACACACTGGCAAAATCATCAGCACAATAAGGTCACAAGATCTATCGCCTCCAGAAATGTCCTTGTGTCTCTTAGTTTTTGTTGGGTTTTTTTTGGAAATGGTAAGAACACTTAACAGGAGACCTTCCCTCCTAATAAAAATGTAAGTGCTCTGTACAGTCTTGTTAACTGTAAGCACCATGTTGTACAGCAGAACTCCAGAACTTACTCATCTTGCATAACTGAAACTCCGACACCTTCCCTTTTGCCCCTGCTGGCAACCGCCATTCTGTTCTCTGCTACTATGAGTCCGCCTACGTTCGATTCCTCATATAAGTGGAATCTTGCAGTAATTTGACCTTCTGTGATTGGCTTATTTTACTTAGTATAATATCTTCTGGGTCCATTTATATTGTGACAAATGGCACGATTTATTTCATTTTTGAAAGCTGAATAATATATATTGCATGAACATACTACATTTTCTTTATCTGTTCATCTGCTGATGGACGTTTGGACAGTTTCCATATCTCGGCTATTGTAAATAATGCTGCAATGAACAGGGAGGGCAGATATTGCTTGTACTGATTTGAACTATTTTTGATACATACCTATAGAAGAATTGCTGAGTCATATGGTAGTTTTATTTTTACTTTTTTGAGAAGCCTTCATACTGTTTTTCATAGCAGCCCCAACTTTTCACATCCCTGTTGATGGTGTAAAAGGTTCCAATTTTGCCACATTCTCTCCAACATTTCTTACTATCTCTCTTTTTAATAATAGCTATCCTAATGGGTGAGATACTATCTCATTGTGGTTTTGATTTGCCTTTTCCTGATGGTTAGTGGCATTGAGCATCTTTTCATATACCAACTGGCCATTTTTATGTTTTCTCTGGAGAAATGTCTCTTCAAGTTCTTTGCCCATTTTTAAAATTGAGTTACTAAGGTTTTTTGTTTTTTTTTCACTCTTGAGTTTTAGGTTTTTAAAAAATATATATGTTTTGGATATTAGCCCCTATCAGAAATGTGGTTCAAAATATCTGTAGGTTGCCAAAACCGGTTTGGCTCAGTGGTAGAGCGTCGGTCTGCGGACTGAAAGGTCCCAGGTTCAATTCCAGTCAAGGGCATGTGCATTGGTTTTGGGCACATCCCCGGTAGGGGGTGTGTAAGAGGCGGCTGGTCGATGTTTCTCTCTCATCGATGTTTCTAGCTTTCTATCTCTCTCTCTTCCTCTCTGTAAAATATCAATAAAATATATTTTTTTAAAATATCTGTAGGTTGCCTCTTCATTTTATTGACCATCTCCTTTGTTATGCAGAAGCGTTTTAATTAGAGGTAGTCCTACTTGTCTGTTTTGGCTTTTGTTGCCTTTTCTTATAGGGTCACATGCAAGAAATCCTTGCCGAAATCAAGGTCAAGATGGTTTCTGTTTCCTTCTCAGTGTTTCACAGGCTCAGGTAGACAGTTTATGTCTTTAATTCATTTTGAGTTGATTTTTGTCTATGAAGTAATAGGGGACCAATTTCATTTATGTATTTTTTGCATACAGTTAACGGCTTTTCCTATTTATTTATTTATTTTTGTGTTATTTTAGTTTTCCCATTTATTGTAGAGACTATCTCTTCCACATTGTGCATTACTGGCACCCCAGTGGAAAATTAGGTTGACCATACATGTGTGGACTTACTTCTGGAATCTCTATTCTGCTTCATTGGTCTAGATGTTTTTCTTTATGCCAGTATTTCTCTCTTCTTTTCTCAGTCCAGCCAAAGGTTGGTCATTTTTATTTATCTTTTCAAAAAGCCAACATGTAGTTTCATTGATTTTTCTATTGTTATTATAGCCTCTATTTTATTTGTTTCTGCTCTTATCTTATTTCCTTTCCTCAAGAGCTTTAGTCTTAGTTTATTCTTTATTTTCTCGTTCCTTGGGGTGTAAAGTTGGGTTGTTGTTTTTTGAGAACATTCTTCTTTTTTAATGTAGATAAAGTGGGTATTCACAGAGAACAAGAGAAACAAAAGAACATGAGTAACTAAGTAAAATAGTAAGACCTTCACTTTAAATAATTACTTAAATATAAATGAATTAAAATCCAATGTCAAAATATATAGAATGGATAAAAGGATTTAAAAAAAAGACCCAGATGTATGCTGTCTATGAGACTCACTTTAGATTTAAGGACACATACAGATTGAAAGTAAAAGGATGGAAAAATTTTTTTTTTCATACAAATAGTAAACAAAAGAGAAGGACTGGTTATATTTACAAAGACAAAATACACTTTAAGTCAAAAATGTTACAAGAGATAGCCATGAAACAAATTTGAGAAGGATTAAATTACACTAAATATTTTTTCCTACCACACTGGTATGAAACCAGAAGTCAATAACAGAAGGAAAATTGGAAAATGCACACATATGTGGAAATTCACACTTCTGAACAACCAACAGGTCAAAGAAAAAAATCAAAAGGGAAATTAGAAAATACCTCGAAACCAATGAAAACGAAAACACAACATAGCAACACTTACTATTTCTTGTACAGAAAGTGTTAGTACACTCTTGGGAATAGGGCCTAACAGAGCCGCAACTGGCCTCACTCACAGTAAAGCAGTTATTTGGAAGCTGCCAGACAGTAAATACGGAACCATTCATGGCTAGTCCTCATTAAGTGGATAATGTCAAGGCTGTTTGTAAACAAAGTCATGATGGTATGGGAGATATATACCCTTCAAATTCACACCAATTTAATTGATTAATTTTCCACAAAATAACCTTTTTCCCCCTAATATTTTCCTCTGATTTTTCCCTTCTATTCATGACCTTGCCAACCCTGTCTTCTCTCTTGCCTAATGATTCTCTACTTCCTTGCGGCAACCCATCTCTGATAAAGTTCATTGTCCTCCTCCTTTTTTCTCCTCCTCCTTCTATTTCCTCCTCCTCTGCCAGTCTGTATTCCTGGGCATTCATTCATTTGCCCTCCTGTCAGCCTCTAGGAAAAGATCTTCGCCTCTAATCGGAGGTCAGTGTTTTACCCGAAGGAAAGTTTTGTTCTGGTAATCATGGAATTTTCCAGTGTAGACATGGTGAGAAGGTTCCCTGAGATACATAAAAACGTGCATGTTCCTTGAGCTGTCTGAAATGGACGCAATGAACAAATCCAATCAGGCTTTTCCATTATCACAGCTAGGAGCAGCAACCAGCACTCGTAATCTGCTGTTTCCGTCCGGACCTGACCATACATTCATGAGTTTATATTTAAATGCTCTGAGGCTTGCCGAAACCAGTTTGGCTCAGTAGATAGAGCGTCAGCCTGCGGACTAAAAGGTCCCAGGTTCCATTCTGGTCAAGGGCATGTATCTTGGTTGGGGGCACATCCCCAGTAGGGGGTGTGCAAGAGGCAGCTGATTGATGATTCTCATCGATGTTTCTAACTCTCTATCCCTCTCTCTTCTTCTCTGTAAAAAAATCAATAAAATATATATTTTTAAATGCTATGAGGCTTGTTTTTTACCTTATTTGATGGTAAAGTGGCGGTGGTTTTATCTCTTTACTTCTATATGGGGGACCATGGGGTGTCTCTAGTGTGGCTCTGACATTCATGTTCCTGGAAGGTGGTGCTGTGTTCATAGCTGTGGGTGCTTCCCTATGCTGTCAGTGGGGTGAAGTGCTGTCTTCTCCTTGGGTTTTGGCTGCATAGTGACTTTCATGTCAGCCGTGGGATCCAGTAAAGCCTGCAGGAAGATATCAGTGAACAGCTGTTCCGGGCAGCTTAGCCCTTTTCTTTTCTTTTCTTTCCTTTCTTTTCCTTTCATGTTTTTACTTATTTCGAGCCTCTGTGGGTCAAAATCTCTCATTGGGGTTAGCTTGGCTCCAAGGAAGGTAAAACTTTGAAAAGAACCCCTCTGATTTCAGAGGGGTGAGGCAGAAGAGAGAGGGGGGGGGAAGGTTAGGGAGAAAAGAAGTGTGTGATGATTACAAAAGTGAATTAGACAGGAGATAAGAAAGATCTCAGGAGAGACAGGGGATCTATCAATCAATCTCCTCCTTCTTTAAAAAGCACCGCCATGCCATTTTATGTCTTTTCAAATAAATTCTAAACAGTATTCTTTTAAATTAAAAATCTGAAAATCAAAAGAAGAGAAAGAAACAGACTAGCTTTTTGTGTGTGGTAAGTATACCTTAGCAATGAGATTACCCTGAGTAGGAGGAAAGTGGCGGGGGATTTTTTAAAGGTAATGTTCTTCGTTGTATTTTATAATGGAGCCACAAATTAACATGTTTGGATTGATTACTGGTTTCTTAAGATTTTGAAAGTGAAAGGAATCTATTATTGACTTTGTTGCTACAAGCAAATACTGTAGGCATCCTTACGCCCCGAGATTTCCATTTTACAGACACTTTCAACTGCAAATGCTGGTGGAGACTGGCTTATGAGACAGAAGCAAATGCAACTTGAAAGAAAATACTTTGAGCTCTTATTCTGTGCACAGCACTGGGCGTCATGGCACATACAACAGAGGAGGAGCATGCAATCAGGACATGAGGAACAAAAACATCAGCCCTGGGCAACACAAGCAGCATGTGGTAGGACTCATGTAAGGTATCACTGTTAGCACCTAGATCCTAGGATATCACTGGAAGCAGGGCGGGGGAGGAGGGGGAGGGAGTGCCGAGGTGGGGGGGCTGGGTCAGGTGGAGTGCAGCTTAAATAAATTTTAAAATGGTAAGAAGGTCTCAAATAATTTTCAAGGGAAAAAAAGAGAACTTTAGGCATGAAGACCCCTTTAATTTCAGACCAATGTGGAGGGTAGGTAAGCCCCACCCAAGTTTGTGAGGCACAGTCGAGTTTGCTCCTGGATGACTTAGAGTGCATGAGCCTGACAGTACATGAAAAAGACATTGCGTATGCAAAGTGAACATTTATTCATTGCCTACTGTATGCTGGGCACCACTTTAAGCCTTGGGGTTACATAAATAAGCAGGGTTTGATATTTAAGAACCAAATAAGTAAATCAATAATCACAAAATTAGTGTAATACACATGATAATGCGGGGGGGGGGGAGGTTAAGATCTTGTAGTGGCCGTTAGAAAAGCTATCATTTCTGCAATAAGAAAGGGTATTATTGAGGTGGGGATTGTTAGGAATAAATATAGTTTCCTTCGCGCTGAAGTGTTCAGATCAGAAACTGGATGCAGGCACATGTGTGCAGATGTTGTGGGGGGAAATCTTAAATGGCAAAGGTGCAAAGTGTTCTTCCTGCATAGCATGTCCCGGTGGGTTCTGACCCAAAGGCAGTGGCTCTTTTCTGGATTCTCTGGGCTCAGTGTTGCTGCTGACAATTTGGGGGGCTGACAAACTTAGAAGGAAGAAAGAAGGCCTGGAACCAAAGAATGCTTTCAACCCTTCTGGATGCATTTTTAATACCACATCCCACCCATTTACAGCAACATAATAAGCTCTGTAGATTCAAGCGTCTGTCTTTTAAAAGCCAAATGGATTGTTAGAGGGAATGTGGTTTCTGCTGATAATTGAAAGAAGGATAAGAAGGTTATAATAAGCAAACAATGGGCTGAAAACTAAACAACATGTAGAGAATAATTTTATTTGGTATCTCCGTTTCTTATAATTAAGTCTCAGCTCAGTAATTTGTTTGAAACTCAATTTTCTTTTTTTAAAAATATGTTTTTTTATTGATTTCAGAGAGAGGAAGAGAGAGGGAGGGAGAGAGATAGAAATATCAATGATGAGAAAGAATCATTGATTGGCTACCTCCTGCATACCCTCTCCTGGGGATCAAGCCCCCAACCAGTACATGTGCTCTGATGGGAAATGGAACTTTGATCTCCTGGTTCCTGGGTCCATACTCAACCACTGAGTCACATCGGCTGGGCTAAAACTTAATTTTCAATAGTTTTTTTGCAAGTCACAGGACACGAGATCTGTACGTATGCTAACTATGTTACGTTGACCTATTGAAGTTAAGGTTGAAGAAATAGAGAAAGGTTGTGATGAAGTCTTATCTATTGCTTACTGTATACATTAAAACATTTTCATATGGAGAAGAGGAGAAATAGGTGGCTTTATTTGCAGGCATTACAAAAAATTTAACTAAATATTTACTGAGTACCTTTCATTGGCCAGCCATCATGTTAGTCTCTTAAGATTTTAAGATTAGGCAAGTTTGGTCTTTGAAATCTAATTAAACAGTTTGCAATACTTTATAGTAGTATAATAACGTTAGCTAATATTATTGTGTTTAGGCACTTTTAACTTACTGTGCTCTTGGCATTTTTCCAAGTATTAATTCATTTAATAACCTTACATGTTTTATGAGTTATTATTCTTATTACATTCCTTTTAAAACTGCTGCAACTGAAGCTCAGAGGGAGTAAGATATTGGCAAAGGGTATACAGCCAGATATTATTCCAATGCAGCAGCCTGACTTCAGAATCTAGACCAGCCATGGGCAAACAATGGCCCGCGGGCCGAATCTGGCCCATTCTGCTGTTCTATCCGGCCTGCGGAACCGAAAGAGCTGAGGGTTCTCTTGCTCTCTCCTCCGCTCCTTCACCAGCAGCCCAAGATGAGAGTGCCAGCATGGTCAGGTTGCTTTTGTTCCGGCCCTCTGGTCCAGTTTAAGAACCCATTGTGGCCCTCCAGTCAAAAAGTTTGCCCACCCCTGATCTAGACTCTTAAATACTTTTATAAATGTAGTACAT
Source organism: Vespertilio murinus (assembly GCA_963924515.1). NCBI lineage: Eukaryota > Metazoa > Chordata > Mammalia > Chiroptera > Vespertilionidae > Vespertilio > Vespertilio murinus. The sequence goes on along the minus strand of OZ004715.1, from coordinate 37,263,917 downwards.
GTCCTTTATCAATCAACAAAAATGTATTGAATCTATCCACTTATCTGTGAACATTTCAAGTGCAGAGACCTTTGCTACATTATCTCCTTACGCTCAGCACTTCGCATGTGCTGAGCGTAAGGAGATAATATATACTTAATAGATGCTATTGTGTTGCCAGTGGAAAGTGTGTTCTTTCATGGGATCGTGAGGAAAGCCTCCCATGGACCCACGCATGGCAGATGTGGTGTGGTAAGGTCAGGCTCCCAATGTCCCATCTGTCTGTCCCGCCATGGAAAATTCTAATCTTATCTTCATCCAGGCCCAAACTGACAAGCCAGCAGAGGGCATTTAGCTCAGGCAACTAGAAAGCCCTGAACAAGAAAGCGGCCGCAACCTCATTTCCTGGAACAGCCTGCGTGAAAGAGAAGTTTCTTTGCTTACACCACACGTCCTCCAAATGCACACATAAAAACAGAGAAAGGTAAGAAGTGGGAAGTAAACTAAGGCAATCTATATAAAGAATAGCCTGCAGGCACCCTCTCAGGCACAACAGGAGGCGTCTGCACCCTAGGTGAGACAGCAGGCCAAAAATAACAATGGCCACTTACAGCCCATGGCCTCAACGGCCAACGTGAATCAGTCTGAAGGATAATGAACTCCATCTACTCCCACTAGAACACCCAAGTCCCATGTTCTCTACCCCTTGCAGTTTTGATGCAAAAACATTCAACCCCAAGGACAGCAGAGGCTGAGTCCTAACCTTTCTCAGTTGGCTCCACTCCCCCATTCCCTCAATAAACTCCCCTCCTGCTTGCTTGCTGCATCCGCCTATTTCCTCGAGTGACTCCAATCTTACAAAAACAAAGGCCTGTGTCCAAAGTTTCTATTTCCTATTACAGCTTAGTCCTTGGTGGGCCCACACTGCTGCTAGATCTGCATGGTTGCGTGTGCGTGTGCCAGCGAGAATGGGCTGAGCCAGGGTCACCCAGGGAGAGAGGGCTCTTCTTTGTTCCCCTGGTCAGTGGTCAGCAAACTGCGGCTCACCAGCCACATAGAGCTCTTTGGCTCCTTGAGTGTGGCTCTTCCACAAAATACCACGACCTGGGCGAGTCTATTTTGAAGAAGTGGCATTAGAAAAAGTTTAAGTTTAAAAAATGTGTATCTCAAAAGAAATTTCAATCATTGTACTGTTGATATTTGGCTCTGTGGACTAATGAGTTTGCCCACCACGGCCCTGAGTTATGCGCTCTCAGGCTTGGGCAAGTCCAGAAGTTTTCTCACAATAACCAATCAATTTCCCAAGCTTCCTCTGGCTTCTAATGGATCCCAGCCATGACCACTGTTCCCTTCCCAAGGTTATACTGACAGACCTTTATGGTCAAGCACCATCCTCTTGCCATTTTAATTTCTACCCTGCATGGACTTACCACCCCCTACTCCCCTGACAATCTAGTTCCGGAGGGGGAAGGGAGAGTTGTCTTCCCTGGCAAGGCAATGTTGTAATCCCCTGCGTAAAAACCCCATTGGATGTGCATTGCATGCAGAGTGCTAGGCTCTGCCCTAGAGTTGCAGTCCATAGGGCTTATGTGAAATTTCAAACCACGAGATCTGGGGAATCTGTAACAATAACTAGCCTTCCAGGTAATACTGCTTTTGGTGATCTGAAAACCAGATTTTGAAAAGTGCTGTCCTGAGGGTTAGGCTTCAGAGATGAGCTAGAAATGCATTTATTTAATTCATGTGTGAGGATCTCCAGGCCTTCTCTCCTTGCTCTCTTCTCCATTTGCCTGCCTGGTTCCCTGCATCAGGAGACTAGGTAGACAGAGATGAGACTACAGAGGCTGGAGAAAAAGAGAAGTTTCTTTACTTAAACCACACTTCCTCCAAATACACACATAAAAACAGAGAAAGGTAAGAAGTAGGAAGAAAACTAAGGCAATCTATATAAAGAAAAGTGACAGAAAAGATGGAAAGAGAACGGCTGAAAAGAGAGAGTGTAAAGAAGAGAATAAATTAGATGGGAAGATATTTTGGGAAGAGAGAGTTGAAGAAGTGTTGCTGTGGGTTATGAAAGGGCCCCTTTTGATGGACTTACACAATAAAGAATGAGATTTCTGCCCTGGCTGGTGTGTCTCAGTACTTAGAGCACTGGCTCAGGTACCAAAGGGTCATGGGTTTGATTCCCAGTCTAGGGCATGTATTTGTGTTGCAAGTTCGCTCCTGGCTCAGGTTGGGATGCATGTGCAGTTGTGTCTGTGCAAGAGGCAACCATCAATGGGAGACACATTGATGTTTCTCTTTCTCTTTCTTTTTTCTCCTCCCTCTCTCCCTTCCACTCTTTCTGAAAAAAATACCTTTGGATGAGGATTAACAAAACACACACACACACACACACGCACACACACAAACAAAACAAACAAACAAAAAAAACACAACCCCCCCCACACACAAAAACACACCCTGAACAACCAAGAGATTTATTTTAAATCATATTTTTTAGACTATTAAGAGTTTCTCAAATGCATTTCTGTACAGAGAGTAACCACACAAAGGCTGTAAAGTTTATTAAAATTACAAGAAGCTGTTCTGTTCTCAAAATCTTTGCTGTCAGGTTGTAGAGATAAGACATACCCAAGTGTACTCAAAGGTTTGAAGCATCCATCTTGTATGAAAACTGTTGTTTAAAATTTTAACATTGCTATTTGGCTTCTGTAAATTAAACCTTCCCCAGACAAGGTTATCAGTGCTGGCACCAGGCCAGGCCTCTGGTTGAGGTCTCAAGGGCCTAGTACATACGGGATCTTTAAGAACTTGCAAAAGGGGGCTGGAAACACTCCATATTTGGGAGACCATAAAAAGTAAAATCATATAAATAGGGAGAATTCCTGCATGTGGGGACCAGAATTTGAGAGAGATTTTCCTCTGGACCCGTGTATAATAAATGTAACTCCATCTCTCTGATATTGCTTTGTTCTTCTTTGGTTTTCTGTAACAGGTCCAGGAATTGGCCTCATAGCTGGCCTTGGTGGAACTAGTCAAAAAGTCAGGGAAAGAGGTTGCCAACAGCTAGTCAGTCTTATGAGCCTTTCCTGTTGTCAGGGTGAATGTTGTCAGATTCATCAAGTTGTACTGTAATTGAGGGGCCATGTCTTATTCCTCTTTGCATCCCTACAGCCTAGGAGGGTGCATTGATATCTATTCTTTCCTGAAATGATTCCTGAATCAACATCTCAATTAATGCCAAGTTGAGCTTCCCGTGAATACTTCAGCTCTCATTTCACTCTTCTATCAAAAAGGGAAAAGATGAACAGGCATGGTTCAGTGGTTGTGTATCCATCCATGAACCAGGAGACCACAGTTCAATTCTGGTCAGGGCACATGCCAGGATTGCAGACTTGATCCCCAGTGGGGGTGGGGGGGTGTAGGAGTTAGCCAGTCAATGATTCTCTCTCATCACTGATGTTTCTACCTCTTCCCCCCCCCCATCCCTTCTTCTCTGAAATCAATAAAAATCTATTTTTTAAAAAGGGGAAGATATGGAAGTATATTGCATACTGACAGTAAGCTTTTTAATGTCATAATAAAGAATTGAACAGAGATCCTTCTAATATCTGTTAAAATAGATTCCATGTGAATGCAGAGGAAAATATGGTAATGTCAGGTGGACTATAGATCTGTAGGACCCCAAGATTGAGGAATAGACCTTCCCCACTGCCTGTTCCAGGAAGTGACCTTTACGGTTAAAGATTAGACAGGGAGGAGGTCAGTTCTTTACGGTTGAAGATTAGGCAAGAATGAAATAAGTCCCCAGAAACTCCCTACCCTGAGGACTTGCCCAGAGGAATGGGAAGGGGAGAGACAATGGGGACTGTTGACTAAGCATAGACCCTGTCATAAAACATGTAATTAACGAGCCCACCTGCGTGTGGTGTTTATTTCCTTGTTCCCTTCTCCCCCCTCCATGTGTAACCCCACCTGCCTGTGGTCTTTGCCTATATAAACTCATATTCTGCAGTTACTCGGGGCTCTCAGCCAGCCAGCACTGATGCTGGCTGCTTGAGAAGCCCCTGCGCTGCGCTTGTACTAATAAAACCTCATGCTTTTTGCAGCAAGTTTCGGTCTCGGCGTTTGACATGGGGTCGTCGCCCCCTCCGTCGGACTCACCGGGGGTCTTGGGACCTTACAGATCCCATAACAGTAATAGTTCACTCAAATCTGTGGTATTATTCTCCCATTCACATTTTTTAAAATAATGAAAATGAACATCACAGCCACTGACTAAGATAAATTTAATCACAGCTCCATCGTTGCAATTAGAAAAAGCAATTCTTACAGGAAAAAGAGAGAGAGAAAGAGAGAGAGAGAGAGAGAGAGAGAGAGAGAGAGAGAGAGAGAGAGAACACATAGAAGAAAAAGAGAGAGAATAGGAAGAGATAAACACATTCTCTGGGACTAATTCTTACCCAGGGCACACATTATAAGCAGCCTCTGAATCGCCTTCATTCATCTCTATATGTTCCTCTAATTCGGATGACAGAGTGGCTCAGTTAAATTGAAATTGTGTTAAGTTGACAATCAAAGAGTGGCACTGTTACTGGCTGAAAATCATTAATTTTGAGATGATCAATTCTTTTATAATGGGGACATTTTTGTTACCTCTGGTGTTTTTGTTTTGGTGACTTTCCCCAATGCTGCCAATATTTCAAACAAGCCAGAGGAGAAACAAAAGAGCCTAACACTTCTTTATTCAATATTATTATATTTTTAAAAACTCCTTCTCACCCTAGTTTGCTTAATGGAAATGAAAAATGAAGAGAATCAAGAACACAACAAAATTGTGATTGTAATGTGCTGATTAAGTTTGAGGTCTTATCAGCATATACATATGGAAGCAAGTGTGAAATATTCTACATCGGGAGATTAGTGGGAAGTTTAAACCAACTGGGAATAAAACCCAGCCATCTGACAATGCTTTCATCAGCAAATGCCTACCTTTGGGAGCCGGCTCTATAATTACTGCCTTTGTTTTCAAATGATGCATTCTTGCTTAGGGGATGCAAGGGGTCACAACCTCAGCTACCTATTGTCCTCTCTAGAACTTTAAAGAAATTCTGTTGCTCCCTAGAAATTTGCATTTAATTGGCCTGTGGTGCAGCTGGGCAATGGGGTTTTTAAGAGGTCCAGAGGTGATTTACTATGGGGACTAACACACTAATTGAATGGGGACTTGTCTTTAGATGTGTTCAGTTGTCAACTCAGAAGGTTAGGGTCAAAAGCATTGACTGAGAAATACTGCACACCAACTTGCTGGCCCGGAGGTCTCCTCTTGCATGGGAACTTGGAAGATTTGTGGTGGCTGCCTGGAGTATATTTAAAGGCTATGAAAGCCACTTGTAGCCTCAGGGAGAAGTGTGCTCTGATTCAGTAGGGGCAGGAAGAGTGAGTGGTGCTATACATACCATGCATTGCCCAGCCATCAACTTGCAAATACAGGTATTTAAATCATGTTTAGTTCAGGTGGGATTCTCATTTAATAAGTGGTCCAAACTCACCAAGGAATCAGCACATTCTTCTAACCTCGGCTTCTCCAGGCAAAAGGTCTCTTGGTGCTGATTCTTGTTTGCTTCCTCTGTCTTCCTTTCCACGATTTCCGCCTTGAGGCATGGCACTAGGAAATTGGACCCCGAGCTTCTGGGAGTTGGGAATTGTGTTTTACAGGCTTTGTATCCTGAGCACCTGAAATTGGCTTTGACACGCGGGCGCTGATACAAACAGCCTGTGCATGTAAATGGCTTCACGCAGGCCCACCTTCTGAAGTATGTTTTCCTACCTGTAACAGCCACCTCTGTTTCTTAATCTGTCATTCCTCTTTTCCCCTTTGTGTTTGCCTACTTGGGCACTGTGTTGGGCCTGCTGAATGGGACGTGTCTTTGGCCAGGAAAGCCTTCATGTTTAGTCTGACAACCTTCCCCCTGAAATATGGTAGAAGTCATATTTTGATAAAACCTGCTATTTGAATTCTAACTCTGCTAAGTCTGATTAAAACACAGGGTACTTACCTCAGCTTCCAGGTGAAGACATGGAAGCTAAGGCAATTATCCCTTATCCTGTGCCTGAGACCAGAACCAGGAAATTGATTCCCACTGACTCAGTAGTTCAGGGATAGAAATTGTAGATAACCTTTAGAGACTAACTGCTGAGCTCAGCTTTTGTTTTGTGTTATGGGCTATCCTCAACTTTTGTTTTGTGTATGGGCTATCACAAGATAGGGCCACATTCCAATGTCCAGGCAGGATGTGACTGGGAACCAACCCTGCAGGCTGTCCCCAGTCTTTAGAATGTAGTCTTTAGCCTTTAAAATTCATATAAAGGAAAATTCCTGTGGTTTGAGCCTTTAAAAAGACTTGCCTACCCCTAGAACAGTGCAGTCCTATAGAGTCTACCTGTGTGTAGTGCTCTTGCGGCTGTCCTGGCCAGTTTTTTGTTTGTTTGTTTGTTTTACTTTATTTTTTTTTTATTTCAATAAATCTTTGCCTGCTTTTTAATAAATCATCAGCCTCCGGTGGTCTTATTTTGAACCGAGGATTCGACCCCACAACACCACACTGTCCCATTTTCCTGGTGTCTGACTCATCACCACCATTATTCTGTTATTAGGCTGTCATTCTCCAAGATGACACCACATTCCCCCCCCACTTCCCATGTTCTGCACTGCAGCCTGGCCACTCCTCCCCCGAGAGGTGGGGTCTATTTCACCACCTTCTCCAGTCCTGGCAGCTGCTGTGCCCTCTGACTACTAGACACGGTAGAAGGGATGCTGTGCTTGTTTTCAGCTTAGCCCTTTGGTGTCATGGCAGCTTTGTATTTCTCCCCCTTGGAAGCCTGCAAATCTCCTAAGATCTGTGTCTACCCTGCGGGCCCCTGGTTGTGCAAGCCCTGGGCTAGTGTGGGAATGCATATGGGTGAGCAATGGAGAGGGGTGTGTGAATGAAGAGATCCTAGTGGCGGGTCCTCTAGCCCAACTACCAGCTGATGCCACATGGTTCAGATCCAACTGCCCAACTGAGTCCCTCCTCAATTTCTTGCCCACAGGATTCTCTGAATAATAAGAGCATTTTTAAGTCACTAAGTTTTAAGAAAGTTTGCTCTGCAGTAGTAGCTTACAGAGCCAGACTGGTCAGTTCTGTCTGCCCGTGTCCCCTCCACATGCTGCGCGTTCTGCCCAGTGACCCTGTAAGGTCCCAAGACCCCTGGTGAGTCCGACGGAGTGGGCGACAACCCCAAGTCAAACGCCGAGACTGAAACTTGATGTAAAAAGCATGAGGTTTTAATACAAGCGCAGCGCAGGGGCGTCTCAGGAAGACAGCAACGGTGCTGGCTGCCTGGAGCACCGAGTAACTGCAGAACATGAGTTTATAAAGGCAAACACCACACGCAGGTGGGGTTACACATGGAGGGGGAAGAAGGGAACAAGGAAATTCCAAGAAGGGCAGCTGGGCTCATTAATTACATGTTTTATGACAGGGTCTAATCTTGCAAGCCCCTTTGTCTCTCTCCTTCCCATTCCTCTGGGTAAGTCCTCAGGGTAGGGGGTTTCTGGGGACTGATTTCATTCTTGCCTAATCTTCAACCGTAAAAAACTGACCTCATCCCTGTCTAATCTTTAACCGTAAAGGTCACATCCTGGAACAGGCAGTGGGGAAGGTCAATTCCTCAATCTTGGGGCCCTACAACCCCTCATTGAGGACAAGTTTCAAATCTCTGATGCTGGACCCCCATCGTCATAGCTATTTCTGGAAGCACAGTGATCTCCTTGACTCCCAGCCACCAAATGCGTGACCTTGGATGTATCATGTTCCTTTTCTGAGGGACCATTTCCTTGTTTTGTAAAGTGGAGTAAATAATCAATGAAAATAGTGTTGGGGTCTAAATAGGTAATGTATACAAAGCATGGAGTGCAGTGCTCAGCTCACTTTAAATGTCCAGACAATGGGAGTTGTCACAGATGACAAAATAGTAGCAGCGCTTCTGCCTCTGTTTATTGCTCGCTTGTTTGTTCCTCTGACAATGCATGAGGCAGCTGCGCCTCGTGCAGAGTCTTAACTTCATCCTAGTTATTCTGGGCCACTCACATTCTCAGAATTTGGAAATATCATGTCCTCTTAAAACAAAACAAAACACTACTTTTGGATGGTTCTTTGGTGACCACTGAGGGTGGCTCCCTGCCCCCATCGTTTTAAGAAAGAAGGAAGAACTCCCAGGCAGAGTGCCTTTCAACTGGTTCTCCTTAAGGAAACATCACATTATCTCATCTATGATATTTTCTTCATTATTATTTCATAGAATGTCCTCTTCTCCCACAGACGTGGACAAGAGAGAAAACGGTTGTGTTAAATATGAAAAAGATATGGCTGGCATTTAAGTTTATAGTCATTGTGGTGTTTAGAAGACATAGGGACAGACCAAATGTGGCTTTCAAAGGAAAGTGTTTGCTAAATTCTTTATTCTGTATTATGGGCTGTTATTATTATTTTTTTAAATTATTTTTTTATTAAGGTATTATCTGTATACATAGCTTATCATTGCCCCCTCCCCCCCCATAGATGCCCTCCCTCCCCAGAGTTTTGTGTCCATTGGTTATTCTTATATGCAAGCATACCAGTCCTTTGGTTGATCTCTTATCTCCCCCAGATCTCCCTACCCTCCCCCCCCCGCCCGCTGTCATTTGACAGACTGCCTGTTGTTTTACTGTCACTATATCAATCTTTCTGTTCATTCGTTTATAATGATCTTTAATATCCATAAATGAGTGAGGTCATGTAGTGTTTCTCTTTCATTGACTGGCTTATTTCACTCAGCATGATGCTCTCCAATTCCATCCAAGTTACTGCAAATGATGAGAATTCCTTCCTTTTTATGGCAGCATAGTATTCCATGGTGTAGATGTACCATAGTTTTCTGATCCATTCATCTGCTGACGGGCACCTAGGCTGTTTCCAAATCCTAGCTATTGTAAATTGTGCTGCTATGAACATAGGGGTGCATATATCCTTTCTGATTGGTCTTTCTAGTTTCTTGGGGTATATTCCTAGTAGTGGGATTACTGGGTCAAATGGGAGTTCCATTTTCAGTTTTTTGAGGAAGCTCCATACTGTTTTCCACAGTGGTTGCACCAACCTACAATTATGGGCTGTTATTTTAAAAAATATGTATTTTATTAATTTTTTACAGAGAGGAAGAGGAGGGAGAGAAAGCCAGAAACATCGATGAGAAACATTGACCAGCTGCCTCCTGCACACCCCCTACTGGGGATGTGCCCAAAACCAAGGCACAGGCCCGTGACTGGAATCGAACCTGGGACCCTTGAGTCCCCAGGTCGACATTCTATCCACTGAGCCAAACCGGTTTTGGCGAGTTTGTACTTCTTAATCCTTTCACCTTTTTCACCTACCCTCTCAACCCCTCCCCTACATCCTTCTCTTTTTACTTAGTTTTTATTTTATTTTATTTTTTTCAGAGAGGAAGGGAGAGGGAGGGAGATAGAAGCATCAATGAACAGAAAGAATCATTGATCAGCTGCCTCTTGCACGCCCTGTACTGGGTTAGAGCCCACAACCCAGGCGTGTGCCCTGACCCAGAATCTAACCATGATCTCCTGGCTCATAGGTCAATGCTCAACCATCTTTCTCATTTTAAATGGGAGTTTTACTGTGGTCATCCTATCCACAGTACAAGTACAAACTCATAGTTACAACACAGTCAGGGAATGTAGAGTACAGCCTGGGGAATATAGTCAATATTATGATGACTATACATGGTGGCCAATCGGTATTGAAAATAGGGGGAAGACTGTAAACCATGAGATTATCTAACCACTGTGCTGTACACCTGAAGCTAATACAAAATAATATTAAATTTAAAGTGTAATTGAAAAGTAAAATTTAATTTAAAATATAAAATAAAAAAGAGAAGGATGGATGCAAAACTCATCAGTCTGGTCCCACGCCATGATGGGATGCTGGGAAGGTTTGTGAAGTGGAGAACGTTTCTGGACGAAGGTCATCGGACTCTCCTGCTGCGGTCTGGAAGGAGCTCCCTCTGGCATGTTTCTCCCCTGCTCACATCTGAAGTGCTCACAGGGGCCCATGCTGAGCTGTTGCAGCCTGCTTGCTGCTGGTGCAAGTTTTGAGCCCTTGGGATTTTTGATGACTTAAGCAGTTAAAGTCATCTTTCAGCCAGGCTTGTGATTTCATTGGCAATATACACTGAGCGGCCAGATTATTATGATCTCTGTATGCATAATAATGTGGTCACTCAGTGTATATCCTATACAACAAAAGGCTAATATATAAACTGTCCCCTCATCCAGGAGTTTGACCAGCAGGCAGTCTGGCCAACCACCCATGTCCCCTCCCCTTGGCCAGGCTGGCCAGACCCCACCCAAGCACGAATTCATGCACCAGGCCTCATCTATATATTGAGTGGCCAGATTATTATGTGTTCAGAGATCATAATTATCTAGCTACTCAGTGTAATTCTCTGAAAGCTTTAGTAGAGTTTTGTTCTATTTGCTTCTAGGGAGTTCTAGGTAGCAGCAGCCATGTCCTAAGTTTTTGCCTAGATGCATCCTCCATATTTATTACCTTCCTTGTCTGAATGTCTCATTCCCTCAAATGAATACAACTTACCTTGATGCTATCTGAAACAAAAGGCTGGGGTAGAAATATAACAACCTTAATCTATCTTTGCCCCAAGGCTGAGTTCCTATTATATTTTAAACAAGAAGTCGTAATGGTCTTCTTTGAAATCCTCTCCTATTTTTTGCAATCTGAATATAATTGGCTTCTAAAAATCCTGTAAAGTTCTTTCATTTCAGGTTGCAAACATTTGCTTGTAATTATGTGCTATAAGCAGCAAGCTTGGTCAGTAAGCACTGGCATTCTAGCATATTCCACCTGCTGCTTCCAGAGCAACAGGCACATGTTCTTGGTCTTCCTTCCCCATGGCTGTAAATGGCAGTTTTACCAGCTCTGCCTCCAGTTTCCTAGACAGACAAACCTATTTCTGTACTACCTGTTGGGGATCCAGTGAACCCTTTATAGCCACGAGTTTTATCAGATTTTGTTAAAGCAGTACTACACTGGAAAATGCTAATTTCTGCACCAGGTAAGGTGGATTAACTTGCTTTAATAGAAAGTTATTATGTGGTAAGTATTGAAATACTTATATTAATATTTACTGATACTTTATTAATATATTATTAATAACTGAATTAATATATCTATCTATAAATTTATATTACATAAATTTATATAATACTAGTGGCCCGGTGCATAAAATTCATGCACGAGGTTTGGGGGGATTCCCTCAGCCCAGCCTGCACCCTCTCCAATCTGGAACCACTTGGGGGATGTCGCACTGCTGGTTTAGACAACTGGCAGTCAGACATCTCTCTCACAATCTGGGACTGCTGGCTCCTAATCACTCACCTGCCTGCCTGATCACAGCTAACTGCCTCTGCCTGCCTGCCTGCCTGCCTGCCTGCCTGCCTGATTGCCCCTAATACCTCTGCCTATCTGCCTGATCACCCCTAACTGCCCTTCCCTACCAGCCTGATCTCACCCCCAACTGCCCTCCCCTGCCGGCCTGATCACCCCAAACTGCCTCTGCCTAGGCCCCCACCACCATGGCTTTGTCTGGAAAGAAGTCAGACTTCAAGAAGATGGCTGGTCTACCCAATCTAATTAGCATATTACCCTTTTATTAGTATAGATATCTAAATTACATTATCTATAATATATATCAAATAACATAAAATGGTTCAAATACACAATAAGTTTATTTATTAACACATAATTATTCAGGGCAGGCATAATTGTGGGTGGCTTTACCCTTACAAATATTCTTACCATCACATGATTACACCATCTCTAGGGCCTCGGGTGTCACATATTTTCACTCTTACTACATTGGCAAGAACTGTTACCTATTTTCTAGCTGCTGGTTGGCTGGACTCGTGGTCTGGCTCTGTGACCAGGCACCTACAGTGATAGGAATCCGGGCAGGGCAGCGGCTCCTCCATGTCCTCTGTATTCAAATGAGTCCCCGTCCCACTCTGAGTTTATGACTTCATATTCAATTTGAAGGGTAGCAGAATATGATACCCTGAAATATGATCATAGGAATTCAGTATATGCCACCCCAAAATATTACTTTTTTGGTCCATGGACTATTTTGAGATGCAGGCTCAAAATAGCAAATGCAGACTTTCTCTGAACTCCCCTTATTTGCCTAAAGACAGATCTCTCAAAGGAAACTCAGGTGTCCTAAATCCCCTCTCTGGGACTTTAACAGGGAAGAAACTCACCACAGGAGACAAGACTAGAAGTGGACACCAAACACAAACATTGCCACAAACTATCATATCTACTATTTTTTCATCTAAGGGCCCAGTCATCTTTCCTAAAAGTCACTTCCTCTCTACTAAGAGGTTCATATCCCCTCTTTGTTTTTTTTCTATCAAGATAACATTTATTCCAATTCTAAACCATCTTTGGCGTTAAACATTTTCCTTTGAGTCTCTCCCATGTATACATGAGGTACACATGTTGGTAAATGTCTGTTTTATTCTTGTTAAACTGTCTTATATTACAGAGGCCTCAGCTAGAACTCAGAAGAGTAGAAGGAAAATTACTTTTCCTTCCTGACAAACTCAAAATGAAATCTTGTCCTTCCACATCAGTGAATGGCATGATCACCCACTTAATGGTTCAAGCTAGAAACCTAAGAGTCCCGTCTGTCATTTAACCATCCGGTTCATTTGTAACGCCTGTCTTCTGTTTGTTCATTTTAAGTACAGCTGAGCAGAATTAGATTAATCACACTTCTTGGTTCATGACACTCTCTGTGGCTCCCCTATACTGTCTTCTTGTATCCTCCTACTCTTCTCTTTGCTTTTCCTTATGATATTTTACCACATCTATATGTATTCCAAGAAACATCTTTATTTTGTTTGTTTTTTAATTCTCACCTGAGGATATTTTTCCATTGTGTTTTAGAAAGAGTAAAAGGGAGGGAAAGAGAGAGAGAGAGAGAGAGAGAGAGAGAGAGAGAGAGAGAGAGAGAGAGAGAAACATCAATACAAGAGAGACACATTGACTGGTTGCCTCCCACAGGAGTCCCAACTTGGGCCAGGGAGTGAACCTGCAATTGAGGTATATGCTCTTGACCTGGAATTGAATCCATGACCCTTTCATCCACAGACCAATGCTTGAACCAATGGGAAAAACTAGCCAGGGCTTGGGTAGTTTTTTAATGTTTATAAAAAGGAGTTAGGATGTTTACAATCCTCTGGAACTTAACTTTTTACTTAATATTGCAATGAAATATTTAATTTTTCCATATTATTGCATGCACTATAGTTTAGTAGTACACACACACACACACACACACACACACACACACACACACACACTAGAGAAACTTGTGCATGGAAGGGGGGATTGTCCCTCAGCCCAGCTTGCACCCTCTCCAATCTGGGGCCCCTTCAGGGACATCCAACTGCCAGTGGGATCTAGGGCCTAAATGGGCAGTTAGACATCCCTCTCACAATCCAGGACTGCTGGCTTCCAACTGCTCGCCTGCCTCTGCCTGATTGCCCCTAACCGCTTCTGCCTGCCAGCCTGATCACCCCCTAACCACTCCCCTGCCAGCCTGACCAACATCTAACTGCTCCCCGGCTGGCCCGATTGCCCCCAACTGCCCTCCCCTGCTGGCCTGGTCACCACTTACTGCCCTCCCCAGTTGGCCTGGTCACCCCTAACTGCCCTCCCTTACAGGCCTGCCCCCCCAACTGTCTTCCCCTGCAGGTCTGGTCCCTTCAACTATCCTTCCTTGCAGGCCTGGATCCCCACCAACTGTCCTTCACTACAGTCCGGGTTCCCCCACTCCAACTGCCCTCCACTGCAGGCCTGGCACCCTCAACTGCCCTCCCCTGAAAGCCTGATCCCACCCAACTGCTCTCCTCTGTAGGCCTGGTCCCCCCCCCCCCAACTACCCTCCAGTGCAGGCCTGGGTCTCCCCTCCTCTCCCCCCCAACTGCCTTCCCCTGCAGGCCTGGTCCCTTCAACTATCCTTCCTTGCAGGCCTGGATTCCCCCCAACTGTCCTCCACTGCAGTCCGGGTTCCCCCGCTCCAACTGCTCTCCCCTGCAGGCCTGGTTATCTTCAAATGCCCTTCCCTGCAGGCCTGGATCCCCCCCCCCCCCCCAACTGCTCTCCCTTACTTGCCTGGTCTCCCCCAACTGCCCTCCTCTGCCAGCCTGGTCATCCCCAACTGCCCTCCTCTGCTGCCCTGGTCACCCCTAACTGCCCACAACTGCCCTCCCCTGTTGGCCATCTTGTGGAGGCCATTTTGTGTCCACATGGAGGCAGCCATCTTTGACCACATGGGGTGGCTATCTTGTGTCTTGGAGTAATAGTCAATTTGCATATTATTCCTTTATTAGATAGGATGTATATATCAACTGTCATAGTATTGCAAATATACCACATTTTAAAAAATATATATATTTTATTGATTTTTCACAGAGAGGAAGGTAAGGGACAGAGAGTTAGAAACATTGATGAGAGAGAAACACCGGCCAGCTGCCTCTTGCACACCCTCTACTGGGGATATGCCCGCAACCAATGTACATGCCCTTGACCAGAATCGAACCTGGGACCTTTCAGTCCGCAGACCGACGCTCTATCCACTGAGCCAAACCAGTTTCGGCAAATATACCACATTTTATTCATACCATCTTAGTGGGCATTTGGGTTACTGTTACAAACACTATAATTTTGTTCATTCTTGTGCATATTTACTGTGTGCATGTAACTGAGTCTCTCTTGGGTATATACTAGAAAAAATTCCTTGATTGTAGAATATGAGAAGGTACAAAAATTTACATAAATATTCTAAATTGTATTTCAAAATGATCATTCCAATTTATCCTTCCATCAAAAAGGTTTACAAAATCTTGATGATTTATGGTCTTTCCAACATTTGGTATTGTCAGATTTCTTACATTTTATGGATGGAGTTTGTATGAAATAATTACTTACTATAGTTTTGGTTTGCATGCCCCCAATTACTATTTAGTTGAACAGCTATTCATATGCTTGTTTTTCTGTAGAATGCTTCTCAATGATTTAAATGAAGATTTTTTTTTGTTTTCCATGCATATTATTATGTTATCTGCAAATAGTAAAAATTTCTAATCCTTATGACTTAAATGTCTTTTCACTGTCATATTTTGCTGGCTAGGATATCCAGTACAATGCTGAATGAAATGGTATAAATTATTTTTTAATTATGATTTTAAAGGAAGTGCTTGAAACATTTTCCTATTTGTTATTGCTGTTATTAAATATGTTCTTTATCAGATTAAGAACATTTTATTCTGTTTTGAATTTACTAGGATTTTTTAAACCATAAATTTATTTTTAATTTTATCAAATAAGTCTGTATATTTGGAGATGACATTATGGATCCCAAAACATGTAATATACATTTCCGATTACCAGAAAGATAGGAGTTAACTTGAGGAAATACTCAAAAGCACATGTAAATGCACACACACAATATTCCTGTAAAACAAATGAGTTCCGTAATTGTTTCTTCTTTCAAGAAAGTTTCTTTGAACAATTTACCTTTTAGAAAGTGGCTTTTTAAAAAATTATATTTTATTGATATTTTATAGAGAAGAAGGGAGAGAGATAGAGAGCTAGAAACGTCAATGAGAGAGAAACATCAACCAGCTGCCTCTTGCACTCCCCCCACTGGCGATGTGCCCGCAACCAAGGTACATGCCCTTGACCGGAATCGAACCTGGGACCTTTCAGTCCGCAGACCAACACTCTATCACTGAGCCAAACCGGTTTCGGCTAGAAAGTAGCATTTAATATGGACCTTAAAGGATGGCTGATTTTTAAAAGAAAGTTATGGGGTGGGTGAGTAGAAAGAAGGAAGATGTATTGGTTGAAATGTCTATTATAAATAAGGGTATAGAACTGGGAAAACAAAGAAATGTTAACTACTCATTTGACCATATCGAAGTATGCAAAGGAAGTGTTAACGAAAAAAAAACATTGAAACCTGTAAAGGAATTTTTTGTGAGTTTATTTGAGCCAAAACTGTTGACAATTGCTGGGAAGCAGAACCTCAACGGATTGAGATTATGCTCCGGAGAATGGCGGTTACATTTCTGTATTTATACATAGAAATCAAAGGAGGGACATAGGTGGGTTACATGAATATTCATTGGTGATGGAGTAAGGAGGCGGGAGAAAGCAAGCCGGTGGGCCATTTGTTGTGCCCTGAGGGGTCCAGGGTAAGAAGGAAGTTACACAAGTTACCCAGACATCTCACAGATAGGTTATCTTAGAGGCAGGAAGGCAGATGGGCTCAGTAAAGATCAAAGCTGATCTTTGTCTGGGAAACAGTGGCCTAGAAAATGACTGCCCACTATAACCTGTTTGTAGTTAGATATTTAATTTTCAAACCATCCTTTGTGGCTACTTCAGGTCTCTCAGTCTGCAAGACTGCCACGCAGGCCTTCCCTGAGCTCATCAGGTCAGCAAATGGCTGTTTTCGTTCACAGAAGTATCAGTTAAACTTGTTACTATTACATTTTGGAAAGCTATGCATTTCATAATGAGAGTTTTAGAAAGAAATTTCACTAAACGTGCATTTAGAAGGTATTTTAGGTAGGTAAATCTAACAAAATCTCATGTGTTACAAGAAGTACTTGTTTTTCTCAAAAAATAGGTTCTTTTATCAATAGATTTCACAAACATTGCAAATGCTATCCCACAGTCTACACTAGGGTGTTAAAAGCTGTAAGAATTCATAAAGTTAAATATATTTTTTAGGCTATACTTGTCAAACACAATTGATACTGGAAATATTTTCTTATGTAACACATATTAACATACATGGAAAATAACGACTGATTAGGGTAAAGAGAGGTTGAATGTGGGGAGGTGGGGTAGAAAGTAGATTTAATTGACCTTAGAAAATGCATTAAAGAATTTTCCTTTGAAAATAAGTAGGACTGCATTATTAGAGAGGAAGGAAACAAAGGAAAGAATGTAAAAAAAAATTCATATTTGATACTGGGTGTTGGAATATAATAAATGGGGGGAAATGGAGCCATTAAGCAAAACTAGGAAAGTTTTAATTTGAGTTATTCCACCTTTGAGGTGCTTATGAGAATATCAGGTGGTTTCAGTGGATATGTCTCTCTCTGTACCTCCAGGATAGACTAGGGCTTTGGACGTCACTCACATAAAGCTAATGATGATGAAATGAACTCAAGTATAGATTCCCAATATGAAAATGATGAGAAATGAAACTTCCAGTTCAAGAAAAAGTTCTTGGGGGAACAGTCATATTTAGAAAGATGAGAAGAAAAGAGGTGAGTAAAGTAGAAAAAAACCATAACATCAAACATACAAACAAACAAACTAGCCAAGAAGAAAATCTAGCATGCAGTATCTTGGAATGGCTCATGGAAGGTGACAGAAAATGCTGAGGAATAGTTGAGGACAATGAATACTGTCCTTATCATTTTCTTGGAAGAATTCCACTTCAATTTTCTTTTGAAAACCTGTACTTTTCAGAATCCTCTATTTTTGTTGTGTTTGGGATTTAAAGTTTGCTTTGTTCTAAGGATCTCTGTTACATTTGGGGTTATGACCTAAGGATAATTATGGTCCCAATAGCATATTCACTTCTGTGACCCCACCATGTATATGTAGAGGAAAAGTTAATTTACAAACAAAAGCTCTTCAGTGTATTGTCGCAGGAGAGTTCTAAGCCATGTTGATACACCTGCAAGTAAGCCCTGGGACCTAATTTGAATGGGGAAGTTGAGCAGTAATGATCTCTTGTAGCTCAGGGAGCATAAAAACATTAGTTTATCATCATCCATACCATGTCTCAGAGCTTTCCAAATGAGAGCAGGAATCATGGATGCGTCTCAGGTGCAAACAGTATGTTTTATGGATTAGTGTTGGTCAGGGAAGCCTGGGAAACAGTTGAATAACTGGAAATGAACTCATTGCTGCCCAATAAACTCTCCATTCTCATTAGTGACACATCTCATGAATTTCTTGCTGGCATCCAAGTCGAAGCTCATGACCTCACCACTGTGGTGTGCATCGACACAGCCAGCCAATAAGGGATTCTCTGCAATATTGTCAACACCATACGCTGTGTCAAATGATCCATTGGGGCTGATTTTATGAGAATGGCTCCCAAATTCAAGCATCATCAGCCGAGCAAGTAATGCACTGTCAAAACCTTCCAGCTCCCCGGGATCTAGGTGATTTATCTCCTGGGAAACTTTTATAAATGAACATATTTTTTTTCTCCTATCCAATGAAGAAAAATGAAAGGCACACTTAGACTCATGGCTTCAGAGAATAAACAATGGTAGAGGGGGCTTACTTATGAGGAAAGATTAAAAGCGCTTCGGGACAAATGCAGCGGGAAATAATGATAGCCTGTGAATATCTGAAAGAAATAAAAACAGGAGACAGTGAAATTACAGTATTTAAAATGGCCCAGGAGGGGATAACTAAGAGTAATGGGATGAAAATAATGGAAACATTTAGGCTTATTCTCAGCGACATCTTGCTGGCTGAGTTCGATGATGGACTCACCTCCTGAGGCAAGTGACGGAATTGCTGTCACCTTGGGAATTTGAATCGGGAGTGGAAAAATACATAGATGTGGTGGCAGACAGAGCTCTGCAGTGGCAAAGACGTGGAGCCAGACTCATTTGTTCTCACTGTTTTTCCTCTTGAAATGCTAAGATTCTCAAGACAAATAACACTCCATGGCTGTCCTTGATTACCTCAGCGTCTGTGTATGTGTCATTTATAAAGCTTCACGTGTGTCCTCAGAGAATGTTTTGTCTGATTTACGCTCCGTGGGAGATAATTTTTTTCCCTCATCAACGATGCCTCTTTGTTCTCGTTAGTGATTCGATGTGTCATTTTTGACATATGCATCTTACGCTTTTGATTATAATATGTAGCCTCAGACAGGTGCAAAGGTACCCAAGAGTGGCACTACCTAAACAAAGGGAAGGGGGGTGGCAAAGTACACTTTGGAAACCAAAATGCCCCTACTTGCAGAGAAATGTAGCACACCTCGGGATTGGCATCTGATGTCAGAGTCCACTTCTAAGATCCAATGGACTCCCTCAATAGTATGATGTCGTCGGTGTGAGTAGAGTCTTTTTTTGGGAGAGTCGAGCGACTGGGGTGGTGGTGGTGGGGAATATCATACCTGTAGTGTTCTCCAGCTTCTAAAGAGGATTCACAAATCCCCAAATGTATAGAATAAAAGTGACAGTGAGCATTTGAACCAGATAATCCTTGAAATTCCATTTCTATAAGGTTTGATGATGCTTGGGAGAAAAATTGAAAGTATCTTAGCATTTATTTCTGAGAAGAACTAAATATATTTTCATTATTGTCTAGTTCACCTTGTAATAATTAGTCTCTGATCACAACTGTAGAAGGAAGAAGTGGGTTATTTGTATGCCTCAGCTCAGGATTTGGGATGCACTCTACCTGATAACATTTTTTAAATGAATTTATTTTTGTGAAACTGACACATGCTCTCATTAAGGAATTAATGAAACGTGGAAAAGCACACAGCAGAAAATTTAAAAATCGCCAAACATGAATCCTACTCTACAGATATGACTGTTACTGCCATTAGGTGATTGCTCTCCCAAATGTCTCTGTGTACAGAGATACATTATCACAAACCAGAAAGAGTCTGCTAAACTGGCATTATTATATAAATGCCAATTATCAGAATGGTTAACTTAATGTAAAATTTAACAAGCGAATATCAAATAATTAGTCACTATACAATGTATTGCTTTTCTCAATGATCCCTCAAAGTTAAAAAATAGTATTGTGAAAAACATTAAGAGACTGGTATCATTATTCTTTTTAAAATAATATTACAATTTTATTTCCTACCTTCCTTATTAAAACATTAGAAAACTAGTATTCTCCTACTTTCTTTAACCACTACTTCCAAACTTCCTAAGATAGTCTTATTCTTAAATTTATTTAAGCTCTGAAATTCCTTTTTATTTATTTTTAAATTGACTTGGAGCTCTTTTTTATTTAATTTAGTTATTTAATAAGATGCTCTCTAGTAGAAACATTTGTGGGGAATTTTCTTTTGACATTTATTTTTTTTATTTCATATTGGGTTTACCGGTTATTATTTCTATCTACTGGAAAATGTTCTCAATCTATTACTGTGCTATTTATATTTAATTTGCTTAAGGATATGATTGATTTAATTGGACACTAGTATTCCTCATGGAAAAGATTCTCTTCATTCAGACTCTCTCATATGTCACTTTCCAGCCTGCCTGAGCTGCTTCTACTTTTTGTGATTCAAACATTTGTGTTCAGTGTTTGGGGTGACAGAATCAAAACTGTGATAGTTTATGCTTAAGAGACACCCTAGTGACATTGTCCTTTGAATATACCAGGGATGAGTACTGGTAGAATGGGGTTAATGGTACAGATGGGAAATTGTCTAATTCGTTGGCCTTGATGAGGTGCAGAAAGGAGATAACTAACTCTCCTTAGCATAAGTTTTTATTTTTGTCCTTGAGAAAATGACCTTATGTTGCAACTTCCATGAGAAAGCAGTGTCTGCCCCATTCACAAAGTGATTTACAAAATATCTGCTTAATTGGGTTCCGACCAATAACCAAGTTTCTGTCATTAAAAACACACACCGCAATTATTAAACTTTTAAGACATCCAACAACTAGCTTACATGTAAATAAATCATAACTCATCCTATATAATAAAAAGCTAATGTGCAAATTGTCCCTTTGATCAGGAGTTCAACCAGGGGGCGGGGCCAGGTGGCCCACCACCGTGGCTCCTCCCCCCAGCTGGCCCTGCCCCTGATGGGCCCCGGTAAGGGTGGGCCAGCCAGACCCCAGCTGTGCACAAATTTGTGCACTGAGCCTCTAGTATTGTGATATAAAAATAATGAACATTATTAACTTTGTTAAAGGTAATTGACAGATATAACTGCATATATTTAAAGTGTACAATGTGATGATTGGCTGTACACATACATATGGATACTTTTGACTATTGAAAGGCACTATGAACTGGTAAAGGCTCAGTTCAGTTGGGAGGTGAAATAAAAAGCTTCTGAATACCTCAGATAAGCCAGAATAAAATGCGTTTTGTTTTTCATTATTAGGTTATCTAATGAGTTACTCAGGAAACTGCTCTAACTCCCAACTCTTGGTCTATACACAGAGCATGAGAGTGCTCGATACGGGAATTACCAGCCAACTGAGTAAAACCGACACAAAAACTTCATTCTTCAATCTAAAAGGAGTCGTGAATCCTCAGAGCTTCAGTCTGGAAGCCATCTTACTCAAATCCTTCTCGTTCCAAGGAGGAAACTGAGGCGCTGAGAGAAAGTAACTGGCTTCGGGTGCTATGGGAGGCAGAACTCGGCTGCTTTCACTCCAAATCTAGAATCTCTCCTACTCGGCCACACAGCTTCTAGCTCAGATCAATGTTTTCTCAAACACAGAACAGCCGAGAGGCCCCTGGGCCCTTTCAGGGAAATGAGTCTGAGAATGGGTGATTTATAGCTGCAATAACGCTCAGCCTGAAAGTGCCCACGGAAAGAAAACAGACTGTGATGGGCACTGCAGGCATGTAACCCGAGGCCTGTTTATACACCTAGACATGTGGCTCCTTCATCAGAGAGGAGCGGGGAGGGGTGGAGAATAACTGAGAGACCACGTAAGAATTTACTGAGGGCATGTTGAAGTATTGGTACTGTATATTTTTATACTGTCTGGTACAAATAGAAAGCAAGAGAGACTCTCATGTACGCTGAAAAGGCATTAATTTTAGACACCACGGGGAGCAAATATGCGGCAATTTTTAAATGTACCTCAGTCAACTTAAATATTCACAGTTAAAAAAATTATGTCCAAGAGATAATGACAAATAAAATGAATAAGGAACAAATATTAAGATATTTGTAATATCTACTATCAGGTAAAAGGAACCACAATGCAGAATAATGTGTATATGTTACATATAATAAATACACTTAATAAATATACTATATGTATTGGAAGCCTGAAGAAAATACTACAATAACTACCGTGTTTCCCTGAAAACAAGACATCCTCCGAAAATAAGAGCTACTTACAGGTTTCCTTCTGAGTGAAATATAAGGCATCCCCCCGAAAATAAGGCCCCCAGGATCCACAGTTTGTCTGGTTTGTGTTGACAACTACCGTACTAACGTACCATATACAGGTAATAAATTTCCTTTATTTTCACTTAACAATAAATGTGTACCATATTCTTCTTCATGGAAAAATAAGACATCCCCTGCAAATAAGACCTAGCGCATCTTTGGGAGCAAAAATTAATATAAGACACTGTCTTATTTTCGGGAAACAGGGTACCTATATATGTAGTTTTACAAATGTTTTTAACTTTTACAAATAGATTTACCCATCACACACACACACACACACACACACACACACACACACACACACTTAAATTTGGTTTTCTTTAAAAGGTTAGCTGAATGGTCTCCCTCTGCATTATCTTCTCCTTCATCATTATATCAATCCACACGGGCACAAGTCATTCTAATTCATACATTTGAAATGCTGCCTGTATCATATGCCATCATAGAGAGGATCAATTTTACACTTAGCATGTTTCCTTTTTGAAAACTATTCTAAATAATGTAGCAATGGACATTACTGCTCACGTAGCCTTGGTTGTGTGGATGGAAGTTCCTCTGAGCAAACACGGGGTGGGGCCAAAGTAGGTTCACATGGAAAATAACACAATTTATAAATCACAATACAAGAACCAACTCTATTTCACACACTCACAGCTGTAGATTTACTTCCGCTGTGCTTCCACCAGGGAGGCTGCGGAACTAAGATAGGCACAGTCTCAGATGTGAACAGCGAATAAAAACTGCTCTTCAGGTTTGGCTAATTTACCGCCTCACCCAAAGGGTACGGGTTCCTGTAAAATCCTTGCAATAATCTGGTTCTTTACATATTGGCAAAAGTTACTCTGGTGGGTACAAAATACTATTTCATTTTACTTTTGTTTTTATGATTACGAGTGATTGAACAACCGTAACCATTTGTACACCATAGGAGTCTACAGACCCAAGCGGCGGACTTCTTTTTAATTAAATTCAAAATACCGTGGCAGTTAACTGGTTAAATCTCTTGTCCACAGTGTATATTCTGAGGACTAATCTCTTGTCTATGAAATGTGATCTAAATTAACCAGTGTACCCTTTGATAGATTATTCTTTTGGCATCAAGTCTAAGAATACTTGACTCAGTGTTAGATACCAAATATTTGGTTTTATATATTTCCTCATTTTTTTTGTAAAAGTTTTCCATGATTTATATTTAAGTTCATGATCCATTTATAAGTTGACAGTTGGATAATATCTGAGAGTAAGGCCCTCTAAGGCTCATTAAATAAAACAATAAAAACTACTGCTGTTGAATTTTGCCAACACCTCTATGGAAATGGCTATGTTTCCTCTACTTAATTTCTTTTGCAGCTTTGTCAAAAATCCACTGGGCATATTACAGGGATCTATTTCTGGGTCCTCTTTTCTGTTTCATGAATCTATTTGTCTATCTCACCACCTTGATTATTTTAGCTACATACTATGCCTTAAAATCAGGTACCCATATTCCTCCCAAATTCTTCTTCTTTTTCTAAAGTAATTTATCTGCTCTAAGTCCTTTGCCTTTTCATATAAACTATAGACTGTAGCTTAAAAATTGTGAAGTTTATAATCTATAACTGAAAAAAATCTCCAGGAATTTTTATATGAATTGTATTAAGACTATATATCAATTTGAGGAGAGTTGATACCTTTATTATGTGAATCTTTTCATCTACAAACATAGTATGTCTCTTCATTTTTTTAGAACTTTAATTTCTTTTCTTTTAAAAATATATTGTTAATTGATTTCAGAGAAGAAAGGATAGAGAGAGAGAGATAGACATCAATGATGATACAGAATCTTTGATTGGCTGACTCCTACTGGGGACTGAGTCTTCAATCCTGGCATCTGTCCTGACCAGGAATTCAACTGTGATCTAGTTCATAAGTCAATGCTCAACCATTGAGCCACACTGGGGAAGGGGGAAGCTATTTTTAATTTTTTTGTTGGCATTTTGTAATTTTCAGCATACAGATCTTGTACATGACTTTTTAAGTCCACAAGTAAGAATTTAATTTTTCCTGGGAACAGTTAAAAATGGCATTGTGGTTATTTTCATTTGCAGCATTGTTAATACATAGAAAAGTGATTAATAATTGCATGTTGATCCTGTATCCCATGAAGTTACTGAACTCACTATTCTGGGATATTTTGAAGATCCTTAGTACTTTATAGACAATCTGGTCATCTGCAAATAGGGACAGTTCTATTTCTTCCTTTCAGATCTATAAGTGTTCCTTTCCCTTTTCTTCCTTGTTGTATTAGGTAAAACTTCCACCACTGTACTGAAGTGCTGAGAGCAGATATCCTGCCTTGTTCCTGAGAATTAGTGGAAACACATTTAGCTATTGGTGCTCTTCATTAAGTTGAGGGATTTAACTTGCATTTCTATTTTTTCAGGTATTGAATTTTGTTAAATGTTGTTCTTGCATTGATTGATATGGCCATGTGATTTTTCTTCTGTAGTTGAGTAATATGGTTCATTACATTGATTGATTTTCAAATACTAAAGTAGTCTTGCATCCCTACAACAAACCCTATGTGACCAGTTTAATTCTATTATTTATTTATTTATTCATTCATTTTTATTCCTCACTCAGATATATTCTTCCACTGATTTTTAGGGAGAGTGAAAGAGAGGAAAAGACAGAGAGAAACATTGATATGAGAGAAACACATTAATTGGTTGCCTCCTGCAGTAGCCCCAACCAGGGCCCTTGGCTGGGAAGGAGCCTGCAACCAAGGTATGTGCCCTTGACCAGAATTAAACCCAGACTTTTGGCTGCAGGCCAACATTCTATCCACTGAGCCAAACCAGCTATGGCATAATGCTTTTTAGATATCTGAATTCTATTTTCTACTTTTTGGGTAAGAAATTTTTTTCTACCTTGATGAGTTATATTGTTCTGTAGTTTTCTTTTTTCCACTGTATTAATTTGGTTTTGAAGTCAGGATAATACTAGCTTTATTAAAAGATGTAAATGTGTTTTCTATTTCCTGGGAGAGATTTTGTAGAATTTAGGCATTAATTCTTCTTTGAATATTTGGTAGAATTCTCCATTGAAACCATTTGTGCCTGGAGCTTTATTTTTTTGAGAGTTTTGAATTATACATTAAAATTTGCTAAAGTTATGGGGCAATTTAAATAATATAATTTATACTAGGTGAGATGTGCCAATTTATATTTTTCTAGAAATTGGTTAATTCCCTCTAAATTTTCAAATTTATATATGCAGAGTAATTAAGAATATTGGCTTATCATCTTTTGATATTTCCTATTTTATTCCTGATACTAATAATTTGTGCCTTTTCTCTTTTTAAAATTTGTCAATCACCTTAGAAGATGATCAACTTTGTTTCTTTTTTCTTTTTAAAAAAATATATTTTATTGATTTTTCACAGAGAGGAAGAGAGAGGGATAGAGAGTTAGAAACATCGATGAGAGAAAATCATCGATCAGCTGCCTCTTGCACACCCCCTACTGGGGATGTGCCCACAACCAAGATACATGCCCTTGACCCGAATGGAACCCTGGACCTTTCCGTCCACAGGCCGACGCTCTATCCACTGAGCCAAACCGGTTTCGGCAACTTTGTTTCTTTTAAAAATCAACTCTATAAATGAATTCAGTAAAGTAGCAGGATACAAAATAAGTAGCCATAATTTAGTTGCATTGTTATACACCAATAATGAACTATCAGAAAGGGAAACTAAGAAAACAATCACACTTACAATTGCATTTAAAAAACACACCTTGAAATAAATTTAACCGAGGATGTAAAAAACTTGTACTCAGAAAATTATAAGACACTGAAGAAAGAAATTAAAGAAGATACAAGTGGAAGCATATACCATGTTCATAGATTTGGAGAGTTAACATCATTAAAATGTCCATATTGCCTAAAGCAATCTATAAATTCAAAGCAATTCCCATCAAGATACCAAGGGAATATTTCATAGAACTAGAACAAATATTCCAAAAATTTATATGGAACCACAAAAGACCAAGAATAACCACAGCAATCTTGAGAAAGAAGAACAAAGTTAGAGAGATCCCAATACCAGATATAAAACTGGTATTGGTAATCAAAACAGCATGATACTGGCATAAAAACAGACATATAGATCAGTGGAACAGAAGAGAGAGTTCAGAAATAAACCCCACCTTTGTTAATTAATATAGGACAAAGGAGGCAAGAACATACAATGGGATAAAGACAATCTGTTCAATAAATGGTGTTGGGAAAATCAAACAGGTACATGCAAAAATTAAATTACAACACCTTCTTACATCACATCTAAGAATAAACTCAACTAAAAGAAAAGACAGCCCTCTGAATGGGAGGACATATTTGCCAGTGATATGGAGTTTATACCCAAAATGTATAAAGACAAGGGGTTCATATCCAAAATGTATAGAGAACTTATACAATTCAATACCAAAACCCACCCAAATAATCCAATTTAAAAATGGGCAAATGGCCTGAATAGACATTTCTCCAAAGAGGACATACAAATGTCTAATAGAGATATGAAAAGATGGTTCAGCCGAAACCGGTTTGGCTCAGTGGTGGAGCGTCAGTCTGCAGACTGGAGGGTCCCGGGTTCGATTCCGGTCAAGGGCATGTGCATTGGTTGTGGGCACATCCCCAGTAGGGGGTGTGCAGGAGGCGGCTGGTCAATGTTTCAAGATCTCTATCTCTCTCCCCCTCTCTCTGTAGAAAATCAATAAAATATATATTTTTTAAAAACAAAAAAAACATTTGTTTTAAAAAAAAGATGGTTCAATGTCACTAATCATCAGAGAAATGCAAATAAAAACCACATGAGATATCACCTCCCACCTGTCAGAATGGCTATCATCAATTAACAAATAAATGTTGGTGAGGATTTGGAGAATGGAATGCAGATTGGTGCAGCCACCATGGAAAACAGTATGGAGTTTCCTCAATAAATTAAAAATGGAACTAACTGCTTTTTGACTGACTGGGCAATTCCCCTTTGGGGAATATATCCCAAAAGCCCTGAAACACTAATGTGAAAGAATATACACACCCATATGTTCACTGCAGTGTTATGTGCAGTAGCCAAGATTTGGAACAGCCCAAGTGCCCATTGTATGTAATAAAAGCCTAATATGCAAATCAACCAAACCAGCAGCGCCAGGCCAGCCGCAGTAGGTGCCAGCAGGGGCCCACTGGTTGCCCCACCCATTGGCCCACAGAAGGAGGTGACCAGTGATGGCAGGAAGCAGGGCCAGTGGGGACCCTCCCACTTTCCCTGCTGGTTGCCTTGCAGATCGGCCCTGATCGCCAGCCAGGCTTAGGGACCCTACCTGTGCATGAATTTCATGCACCAGACCTCTAGTTAGTAGATAAATAAATAAAAGAGCTGTAGTGCCCTAGAGCAGGCGTGGGCAAACTATGGCCCTGGGACCGGATCGCTGTTCTAAACTACTGAAATAGGAAAAAAAAGACTGTACCCTTTTATGTAATGATGTTTACTTTGAATTTATATTAGTTCACACAAACACTCCATCCATGCTTTTGTTCCGGCCCTCCAGTCCAGTTTAAGAACCCATTGTGGCCCTCGAGTCAAAAAGTTTGCCCACCCCTGCCCCAGACAGTTTGGCTCAGTGGATAGAGTATAGGCTTGAGGGCTGAAGGAGTCACAGGTTAGATTCCTGTCTCTCTCACAACAATGTTTCTCTCTCTGTGTCTATCCCCCTCCCTTCCACTCTCTCTAAAAATCAATGGAAAAATATCCTCGGGTTTGGATTAATAACAACAACAGAAAAGCTGGCCCTGCTCACACCTGCTGCCTCCTGCACACTCCCTACTGGGCATGTCCAGCAGCCGGTGTGAGCGGGGCCAGCGCCAGCAGTGGGTGCAAGCAGTGGCTGCTACCTCAACCACAGGGAGAGGTGGAGCAGGGGGAGGTGGAGCAGGGGAAGGCGGAGAAGCCCTCAGGGGTGATCAGGACTGGCAGCCAGCACTCGCACCCGCTGACACTGGGGCTGGCACCAGGCGACACCAGCGGGTGCGAGCAGCAGCTCCAGCGCCAGCAGTGGGTACAAGCAGGGCCAGTGCCAGCAGCAGGTGCAAGCTCCCAGCGGGACCACGGTGCACAGGAGCGAAGACTTTTCAGTAACCACCAGAGGCTCGCCCCAAGGGCAATGACTGGCACCCTGCCTTGGTCTGGCATCCCCCCCAACCTGCTCCACCATCCCACTGTGGCTGATGCCCGCCTTGTTTTACTCTACCCCCTACTGTCGATGCCTGCCATGTTCTGTGAGCACGCCCTGGTGGTCATAGAGACCAGTTGTTGGGCCAGCAGGTCTATTTGCATATTAGGGTTTTATATATATAAATTAGAGGCCCAATGCACGAAATTCGTGCAAGAGGCTTGGCCCCCACCACTGCAGCTTTGTCCAGAAGGACGTCTTGTCTAATTAGCATAGTGCACTTTTATTATTATCGAGATTCCCAACAACAGCCACCAGGCTTCTTTTTTTTCCTACATACTTACCAATGCATTTCTTTTCTTCTTCTTCTTCTTTTTTTTTTTTTTTAAATAACAGTCATCCTAACAATTATGAGGTTATATCGTACTGTGGTTTTGATTTGCATTTCCCTGATAACTAGTGATGTTGAGCATCTTTTCATGTACTTGCTAGCCATTTGTAGGTCTTCTTTGGAGAAATATATATTCAAGTCTTCTGCCCATTTTTTAAAACTGTATTGTTTGCTACAGTCTATTGAGTTACATAAGTTACTTACATGTTTTGAATAAGAACTCCTTGTCAGCTGAAACTGGTTTGGCTCAGTGGATAGAGCGTCAGCCTGCAGACTGAAAGGTCCCAGGTTCGATTCCAGTCAAGGGCATGTACCTTGGTTGCGGGCACGTCCCCAATAGGGGGTGTGCAAGAGGCAGCTAATCGATGATTCTCTCTCATCGATGTTTCTAACTCTATCCCTCTCTCTTCCTCTCTGTAAAAAATCAATAACATATATATTTTTTAAAAAGAATTCCTTATCAGAGAGATGGTTTGAGGTAAGTGAATTCTAGGTGTATTTATTGAGAAAATTTTTTTAAATCATAAATAGATGTTGAACTTTGTCAAATGCTTTTTCTGTGCCTATGAAGATGACCATGTGGCTTGTTTTCATTATTAATTAAACATTAGTTACGTTTAAACAATAATTTTCACATTCTAATTTCCACTGAGGTTTCTTCTTTTACTGTTGAGTTATTTCAAGATTCATTATTGTTTTACAAGCAGTTGGAGATTTTTAGTTGTCTTTTGTATATTGCTTTCTGGCTTAATTCCATTTTGGTCAGAAAACATATTTTGAGTGGTCCCCCTCCCCTCCAAAAAGCAACCAATTTTTTTTTTCTTGATAATTTTTGGTTTAGCATAATGTAAATTTTTATAAATATTTGATGATGTGTACATCAAGAAATGAGCATTCTTTCATTGCAGAGTGTAGTTCTCTACATGTGCTAA
Source organism: Vespertilio murinus (assembly GCA_963924515.1). Lineage (NCBI taxonomy): Eukaryota > Metazoa > Chordata > Mammalia > Chiroptera > Vespertilionidae > Vespertilio > Vespertilio murinus. The sequence goes on along the minus strand of OZ004715.1, from coordinate 37,234,071 downwards.
TTGGTTGATATTTATTCACATACAATATATCTTCAGTTTTTATTGTTACAATTATTAAAATATCAATAAATAGCTCTCATCCTTATTATGTATGGATTAGTCTAATTGTAGTTTATTTTTGTTATACATAACGTTTATGATGTATTTTAATATAAAATATTCAAATAACATTTCAGTTTTCATGGTTTTATTTTATTCTCTATATCAATATGAAATATTCTTTGTTACCTCAAGTATTACTTTATCTCAAAATCTAATTTGTTTGATTTCAACATATTTACTTCAACTACTATTAGGTTAGTATTTGCATGACAGTAATTTTCCTATTCTTTTACTTTCTATGTTTGTTTTGTGTATTTAAGATGTGTCTCCTCTGAGTTAAATAGAATGTTAGCTTTTTAAAAAATATATATTTTATTGATTTTTTACAGAGAGGATAAAAAGTTAGAAACATCAATCAGCTGCCTCCTGCACGCCCCCTACTGGGGATGTGCCTGCAACAAGGTACATGCCCTTGACCAGAATCGAACCTGGGACCCTTCATTCCTTAAGCCAAGGCTCTATCCACTGAGCCAAACAGGTTTTGGCAAATATTAGCTTTTTAGCCACACTGGCTATCTTTGTTTTGTTCCCCCACCACTCTGAAATATCTGATTTATTACATTTAAGGCAATGTAAATTAAATGGATTTAAGTCTACCATTTTCCTCCTTCTATACTATATTTTCCTGTTTTATGTTAGTTCCCCCAATTCTTCTATTTTGCCTTTATTATCTAATCAAAACTTTAAAATATTTTATTCTCCTCTTTTTTACAAAGTCTTTTGACTATTATTTTAGTAGATATACTACTAAAGATGACAAATGTCTCTCATTTAAAAGAATACAAAATATAGTGAGACTTTTACCACTTCTCAGACAATTCTTACATTTGTACTCTTTAATTCTGTTTAATTCATCTTGTTCCCTGGATTATTTTTGTCTTTTATTTTATACACACAGATTAATCAACATGAGACATAATCAACATTGTTTTTCACAATAAGAATCCACTTAGACTTAGCCACATATTTATCTTATTCAGTAATTTTCATTTCTTCCTTTGTTTCTGTGCTCTTATCTGGGCTGATTTTACTTTATTCTGAAGTATTCTCTTTAGTATTTCTTACAGTGAGATGTTTCTGCTGACAACTAGTCAGTTTTTGCTTTCCTGGAAATATCTTTGTTTTTGATAAAGATTTTTCCAGGAAATATCTTTATCAAATGCCTTTATTTTTTATAGATATTTTACATTCTTTAAGATTGAATTGGAAGTTTGCCATTTATTTTCTTGCAGCAAATTAAAAATGAAATTTTATTTTCTCCTGGTTTTCATAACTTCTGAGAATTCAACTATCAGCCTTGTTGCTTTGTTGAAAATGATGTTTTCTTTACTCTGGCTGCTTTAAAAATCTTTTCTTTGTCTGTAGCAAATTACTGTTGTGGACCAAATCTGGCCCACTGCCTGTTTTTTGTTTTTTGTTTTGGAATATAACCATTCCCATTTGTTTACATATTTTTATGGCTGCTTAAGGCAGAGCTGAATTGTTGTAACAGATATAGAATGGCTCTCAACACCTAAAATATTTTCTATCTGTCCCTTTATAGAAATAGTTTGAATAACTCTAATTTATAATTTTCAGCAATTGGGAACATGCATAACTATGCCTATTTAACTATTTAACAATTGGTGTGAGAGTTGTATAACCACTTTAATCTTTAACTTGCTATATTTCATAAGCTTGGAGACATTTTTTTTTTATTAAGGTATTATCTGTATACATAGCTTATCATTGCCCCCCCCCCCCCCAATATATGCCCTCCCTCCCCAGAGTTTTGTGTCCATTGGCTATTCTTATATGCAAGCATACCAGTCCTTTGGTTGATCTCTTATCTCCCCCAGATCTCCCTACCCCCCCCCCCCGCTGTCATTTGACAGACTGCCTGTTGTTTTACTGTCACTATATCAATCTTTCTGTTCATTCGTTTATAATGATCTTTAATATCCATAAATGAGTGAGGTCATGTAGTGTTTCTCTTTCATTGACTGGCTTATTTCACTCAGCATGATGCTCTCCAATTCCATCCAAGTTACTGAAAATGATGAGAATTCCTTCCTTTTTATGGCAGCATAGTATTCCATGGTGTAGATGTACCATAGTTTTCTGATCCATTCATCTGCTGACGGGCACCTAGGCTGTTTCCAAGTCCTAGCTATTGTAAATTGTGCTGCTATGAACATAGGGGTGCATATATCCTTTCTGATTGGTCTTTCTAGTTTCTTGGGGTATATTCCTAGTAGTGGGATTACTGGGTCAAATGGGAGTTCCATTTTCAGTTTTTTGAGGAAGCTCCATACTGTTTTCCACAGTGGTTGCACCAACCTACAATCCCACCAGCAGTGCACGAGGGTTCCTTTTTCTCCACAACCTCGCCAACATTTGTTGTTTGTTGTTTTGTTGATGTTGGCCATTCTGACAGGTGTGAGATGGTACCGCATTGTTGTTTTGATTTGCATCTCTCGGATAATTAGTGACTTGGAGCATGTTTTCATGTGCCTCTTGGCCTTCCTTCTGTCTTCTTTTGAGAGGATTCTATTTAGGTCCATTGCCCATTTTTTAATTGGCTCATTCATTTTCCTTTTATTGAGTTGTATAAGCTGTCTGTAGATGTTGGAGATTAAACCTTTATCAGTGATATCGTTTGCAAATATGTTCTCCCATACAGTGGGTTTTCTTGTTGTTTTGTTGATGGTTTCTTTTGACGTAAGAAAGCTTTTTATTTTGATGTAGTCCCATTTGTTTATTTTCTCTTTAGCTTCCATTGCCCTAGGGGGTTAGTATCAGTGAAGAAGTTCTTTAGGCATATGTCTGAGATTTTGCTGCCTGTGGATGCCTCTAGTATTTTTATGGTTTCCCGTCTTATGTTTAAGTCCTGTATCCATTTTGAGTTTATTTTTGTGTATGGTGTAAGTTGGTGATCTAGTTTCATTCTTTTGCATGTATCTGTCCAATTTTCCCAACACCATTTATTAAAAAGACTGTCTTGACTCCATTGTATGTTCGTGCCTCCTTTGTCAAATATTAATTGAGCATATTGATTTGGGTTGATGTCTGGATTCTCTAATCTATTCCATTGATCAATATGTCTGTTCTTGTGCCAGTACCAGGCTGTTTTGAGAACAGTTGCTTTGTAATACAGCTTGAAATCTGGTATTGAGATTCCTCCTACTTTACTCTTATTTCTTAAGATTGCTGAGGCTATTCGGGGTCTTTTATTGTTCCAAATGAATTTTTGGAGAGTTCTTTCTAGGTCTGTGAAGTATGTCCATGGTATTTTCATGGGGAGTGCATTGAACTTATATATTGCTTTGGGAAGTATGGACATTTTGATGATGTTGATTCTACCAATCCATGAACATGGTATGTTCTTCCATCTGTTTACATCTTTCTCTATTTCTTTTTTCAGTGTCCTGTAGTTTTCTGCATATAGGTCTTTTACCTCCTTGGTTAAGTTTATTCCTAGGTATCTTAATTTTTTTGGTGCGATGGTAAACGGGATTGCTTTTTTAGTCTCTGTTTCTGTAAGTTCACTATTGGTGGAGAGAAATGCCATTGATTTCTTGGCATTTATTTTGTATCCTGCTACATTGCCAAATTCGTTTATTAAGTCTATTAGCTTTTTGATGGAGTCTCTTGGGTTTTTTATGTACAATATCATGTCATCTGCAAATAGTGACAGCTTTACTTCTTCTTTTCCGATTTTGATGCCTTTTATTTCCTCTTCTTGTCTAATTGCGATGGCGAGTACTTCCAGTACTATGTCAAAGAGGAGTGGTGAGAGTGGGCATCCCTGTCTTGTTCCTGTTCTTAGAGGGAATGGTTTTAGTTTTTGCCCATTGAGCATGATGTTGGCTGTGGGTTTATCATATATAGCTTTTATTATGTTGAGGTATGATCCTTGTACTCCCACCTTGTTGAGAGTTTTTATCAGGAAAGGGTGTTGGATTTTATCAAATGCCTTTTCTGCATCGATAGATATGACCATATGATTTTTATCTCTCAATTTGTTTATGTGATGTATCACGTTTATTGATTTGCGAATATTGTACCATCCTTGCATTCCTGGAATAAAACCTACTTGGTCATGGTGTATGATCTTCCTGATGTACTGCTGGAGCCGATTTGCTAGAATTTTGTTGAGGATTTTGGCATCTATGTTCATGAGGGATATTGGCCGGTAATTCTCTTTCATTGAGTTGTCTTTATCTGGTTTTGGTATTAGGGTGATGCTGGCTTCATAAAAGGAGTTTGGCAGTGTTCCTTCCTCTTGAATTTTTTGGAAAAGTCTGAGGAGGATAGGTTTTAGTTCTTCCTTGAATGTTTGGTAAAACTCTCCTGTGAAGCCATCTGGCCCTGGGCTTTTGTTTGCTGGAAGCTTTTTGATGACTGCTTCAATTTCTTCCCAAGTTACTGGTCTATTGAGATTTTTAGATTCTTCCTGATTGAGTTTTGGAAGGTTGTATTTTTCTAGGAATATGTCCATTTCCTCCAGGTTGTCCTGTTTGTTGCAATATAGTTGTTCATAGTATTTTGTAACAATCCTTTGTATTTTGGCGGGGTCTGTTGTTATTTCACCTCTTTCATTTCTAATTTTGTTTATTTGGGTCCTCTCTCTTTGTAAGCTTGGAGACATTTTCAAATATTGTTTTTATGCCATTCTCTTTCTTCCCTCCTTTTGGGACTTCCATTGCCTTCATGTTCAACATTTTCATTATTCCCCACTCATTTTTCTCATACTCATTTTTCTATTTTCTGTTCATTCAGAACAGATATGTTATTATTAATTCATTTTTAATGAATACAGTCTTTCTTCTGATTAATTTTTATATACTTGTTTTATTCTTAATGTCTTTATGCCCTATAATTTCCATTAATTTTTCTTTCATGAATCCTACATTTTTTATGAAATCCTCCATCTAATTTACTAAACATATTAATTGTAATTATTTTACAGTCAATATTATTATCTTCTAAGGATTTGTTTCCATTATCTTTTTATTTTAAAAAATATATTTTATTGATTTTTTACAGAGAGGAAGGGAGAGGGATAGAGTTAGAAACATCGATGAGAGAGAAACATCGATCAGCTGCCTCCTGCACACCCCCTTCCGGGGATGTGCCTGCAACCAATGTACATGCCCTTGACTGGAATTGAACCCGGGACCTTTCAGTCCGCAGGCCGATGCTCTATCCACAGAGCCAAACCTGTTTAGGCTGTATTATCTTTTTAAAAATTTAATTTTATTATTTGGCCCTATCTCTTGGCACTGCTAATAACTGGTTGAGTGCTTGAAAGTGTATGTGGAAAACTGATTATCTGAAGCTCTGGCTGATGCTATTTTCTTCCAGGGAACATTTATTCTGCTTTCTGGTAGGCAATTAAACTAGGGACCCAATATCTAATTCGGTTTGAGATTAAGTTTGTTTGAAATGGAATTTTAGTCTTTAATTCTGTTCACTTTCACCCCTATGGAGTAGCCTCTTTAAAGTCCGGATTGAAAGTTTAGATCCTCAACAGACTCCTCCTTTAATGGTCTTGAATTCCAATTCCTGCTTCTCCAGCCCTGTGAAAGCTCTGCTCCGCTTCTCACACCATTACCCGCTTCTCTTTCATCTGCTTCCCTAGGAACTCAGCTCTGAGTCTCATACTCCTGGATATGCCTTACAGGAAAAAATGTCACAGATCTACCGATCTCTCAGTTTTCCTTCTCCCTATGACACTAAGTTCTCAAGTTCTGGTTGTTTTGTCTGATTTCAATATTTCAGCACATTTAAAAACTGTTTTGGGTAAAATTTCCAATTTTTAAAATAATTTAATCATTAAAAAAATTTGTTACTATATTATTATCTGTTGTTGTTGTTGTTAATCTTCACCCGAGAATATTTTTCCATTGATTTTTAGAGTGGAAGGGAGAGGCAGAGACAAAGAGAAACATCAATGTGAGAGAGACACATCATTGGTTGTCTCTTGCATACACCGCAAACAGGGCCAGGGAACCTGCAACCAAGGTATATGCCCTTGACCGGAATTGAACCTGGGACCTTTCAGTCTGAAGGATGATGTTCTATTCACTGAGAAAAACCAGCTAGAGTAATTTTATTATTATTTTTTAATTCTCACCCAAGGATATACTTAGGGAGATGAAAGGGTTGGGGGAGAGAGAGAAGAGAAGAGAAGAGAAGAGAAGAGAAGAGAAGAGAAGAGAAGAGAAGAGAAGAGAAGAGAAGAGAAGAGAAGAGAAGAGGAGATAGAGAAACCAGGGATCAAACCCACAGCCCCCACAGCCCAGGCATGTGTCCTGATTGGGAATCAAACCAGCAACCTTTCAATGCTCAACTGAGCCACTCTGACCAGGCAATTTCCTAGTTCTTCACAGCACTGATCTGCAATAAGCTGCTCCACCCTCAGGAGTAGTGGAATCCTTTACCTTCACAGGACTTTTCTTTAGCATTTAGGCCAAGAAATGTTGGTGATAACTATTCTGAATACACTATAACATTTGATTTCCTTAACCTATAGCATGTGTTTGATTCTAATTATCATACTTTCTAAGTGATAATAACCTTTTTCTATCTGATATAATATTTTCAATTATTTGTTACATACACAGACTTTATCTGTGGTATTTTACATTAGATTGTAAAAAAGCCCATTCTATTGCTGGGCAGTCCAGATTATTAGACAATTACAATAGATAATCAATCAGAATTCACGAGGAGGACGTATGATGAACATTCTAGAATTTACTTATTCAAATGAAAGCGTATTTCCTTTAATATAACACTTTAAAGTTCCAAACACTTATTAAAGCACTTCTGTGTGATGCTTGAAACCTTCTGGGATACTATATATTTAGAATTGCACTTAGAATATATTATTGCATACATGCTTAGTGTTACAAATCCTTTTCCTTAGAGATTGGAATTAATTTGTAGAATGAAGATACAATCATCCAAGCTACTTCTAGCTAGTAATACAAGTGGTCAAATTTTGTAAAGTTTGGAAGTATACTCTACTAAGAGAATTATAAAAGTAATTTTTAATTTTTAAGGTCTAGTTCATCACCTTATCCTATATAATAAAAGCCTGATATGCTAAGTGTCTAGTTGACCAGTTGATCATTCAACCAATCAAAGCATAATATGCTAATAATATGCTAAGGCCACTCTATGTGCTCTGATAGCACTGACCACTAGGGGGAAGACAGTTGACCAGTTGCTATGATATGCACTGACCATCGGGGGCAGACAGTTGGCCAGTAGACCAGTCGTTATGACGTGCACTGACCACCAGGAGGCAGATGCTCCAACCTGTAGGTTAGATTGCTGCTGGGGTCTGGCTGATCAGTACTGAGCTTAATGAGCTAGATAGTCCTTGGACCCCTCCCTTGATCCCTCCCAGGCTGGTCAATCTCCTGCATCTCTCCCTGGCCCCGATCATGCACCAGTAGGGTCCCTTGGCCTGCACCCTCTCGTAATCTAGGACCTCTTGGGAATGTCAGAGAGCCAGTTTTGGCCCGATTCCACAGGGGGATTATTGCTCAGCCAGAAGCTGGGCTTATGGCTGGTGAGCACAGTGGCAGTGGTGGGACCCCAGAGTGCAAGAGGGTGCAGGATGGACCTAGGGATCTCCAAATGTACAAATTTCATGCACTGGGCCTCTAGTTTGTAAATAAAAATGTACTGAATGCTTTATGCCAAGTACTATGTTAGATGCCAGGGAGAACAATGTTATACATAATGGGTTGAATGACTATTACTTCAAACATTAATTTTTCAACATGTTAAGAGTATATACATACATACATATTATACAAACACATATAGTCCCACATATGTATGCATATGTATGTATATAAAGCTACCATATCAATGTATTTCTTATATTGATTTGACATGTATGCTCTGTTGATTAGACTATCAATTTTCAGCATAGTTTTGTATCTCTTAATAGTCCTATTCTGGCGTTTTACATATACTAAGACCTTGATTAATGTTGACTATAAGTCAATACTTTTAAATAATAAAGGCAAAATTGCCATAAGCACAGGAGTAGTTTTATTATAATATTTCTTGCTGACAGTTTATTTCTTCTTATAATCTATGAGCAAAATATTTGCTGGGAATTGTAATGCTGCTTTAGAAAATATGACAAAGCTCTAATAGATGGAGGCCAGGCAACATCGGGGAAAAGAAATAGCGTATGATTAATAAGAAACTGAATGAAACAAAGTACATGAGAATATTTAGTACAATGAGTATTGATTGATTTTGATCCAATGTATAGAATCAGTTTCATATGGGCTACTTTTCTAAAGGAGAGGATAGGTTAAAACATCCCCATTTGGCACACCAGTTATCCATACATTCATATTTTAAAGTACTTGTGGTTTGTTTGTTTTTTTGCAGTTACATATAGTGAAAAAACCCCACACACTCTGCTTTTCTTAGCACTTTACTCTTAAAATAAAACAGAGAAAATCTAAAATGATACTCAGAAACAATGAATGGTAAGTGTTAGTTTGTTAAATTATATGCATCAGCTACAAGTAACAAAAATAATTCTGTATTTTTTGCTTTCTGATCTAGTTCTATCTTTACTTTTCTAATGTAATAACTTAGTTGGTACTTATCATTGAGATATAAATGTGTGTTTGAGAAATAATATTAGTTATTATACATTAGCCAACTTTTTTGTGTGATTTTTGTATGTCTCTGTAGTTATGATATAAAGTCTAAATCCTTAATTATTTCATTGAATATATCACCCTATCCTGTCATTTTCTAAACTGTGAAATACAGAAGAAAAAGATTATTTGCTTCCCTTTTGGCAAGTTTAACTATGGACTGCATACAATTGGGATAAAGTTTTCTATAAGATGTAATAAAACAGAGAAAAACTATTTATGAAAGCCATTTGACACTTGATTTTTTTAGAATGAAGCAGAATTTAATTTAATTAATGTTAGGGGTACATTATCAGGAGAAAATCAGATGGGGGTAAAGCCCTCAAGGATCCTAGAAAATTGAAAATGCTTTAGGAATAATAGATGTTTCATACATCGGTGCGAGTCAGGCTGTAATGTTATATTCAGCTCGAATAGAGCATTATGTATCTGTCAGGACAGTCTTAAGTTTGCTTTAGTAACAAATGATCCTCAATCTCAGTGGCTTGTGACAATAAATCTTTATTTCTCCCTTGTTTAAATGTTATAAATCTCAAAGTATGTCTGTATAGTTTTTCTGGGCATTATAATATATGCCAAGTACTTATGAGAGATATTGTGGTTTATAGTAATTTGCAGGAATATATATATATATATATATATATATATATATATATATATATTCTATTATTGTAATGATTTTCTTCTAGGATCAACATGGTGATTTGAAATGGAATTCCAGTTACTGGAGGACATTCAGTCAATTACAGTTTTGTTCATTTGAGATTATTTTTCCTTTAGTATTTTCTTACAACATAGAGTCTAGTGTAATGATTGTGCTTAGTTATGCTTCCTAATAAATAACTGCACCTATTATGTTTTATGAAAAATTAATTAAACTCATTCCATTCTATATTATTCTATTTAATGCATATAATTAAAATACACAGTACCCGTGATGGGATTTAATCCAATTTTTAAAATTTGAGATTGTAGAAGTAACCAGCATCCTGATGAAGACGAGCTGATAGGCCAGTGTTAAAACAGTAATTTTGCTAGCTCCTCCAAGAGGCATCATGCCCAGTGGTATGCTAGCTGCTAACTGCAGGTTGAGATCCCTCATTAGCAAGTGTGATAATGGGTTGGAAGAGCAAGGGGAAGAAGGGATTAATTTTCACTCTTTTTGTCTCCTTGAATAAAAATGATTCACACCCCTCACAGCTCCTGTGGATTTCAGTCCCAGCACCTTTTAAAAATAGAATTACTAAATCTCAGCTACAGAAACAATTTCAGGGGTTCACAGCAAAAATGATCAGACTTTACAGGGATCTCTTTATGCCGGTATGGCTTTGAAACCTCTGGAAGGGGTTAAATCATAATCTTCAGAGGCAGCCCATTTCATTGTATTTCGTTTTATTAACTGTTTTATTGATTTTTAGAGAGAGAGGGAGAGGGGAAAAGAGACAGAAACATCAATGATGAGAGAAAATCATTGATAGGCCGCCTACTGCATGTCCCCTACTGAGGATTGAGTCCACAATCAAGATATGTGCTCTGACCAAGAATGGAATCCTGACCTCCTGGTTAACCACTGAGCAACACCGACTGGGCCCATTTCATTTTAATTTTTTGAAATTTCTTCCTCATGTACAACTAAAATATGCCTTTCTGTAAATTAAAATAGTAATAATTGGAGTAACAGCTACTGATCCTTGCATTGTGGAGAGTTATATTTAGTTGCATCTAACAGAATCCACCCTTGCTACTTTCAATGGAAAAAATACATTTTTATTGATTTCAGATAGAGGAAGGGGGAGCAAGAGAAAGATAGAAACATCATTGATAAGAAAGAATCATTGATCTGTTGCCTCCTGCACACCCACTACTGGGGATGGAGCCTGCAATCCAGGCATGTGTCCTGATTGGAATAGAACCATGACCTTCTGGATCATGGGTCGACAATCATTTCGCCAGGCTCAAAGAAAATATTTTTAAACAGAATTGTATATTGACAAAATAATAAAAAGCAAGTGGGGTAGGCTGTAGACAAGGCTTTCAGAAATATCTCCTCGAATAGAACCACAAAACTGGCCTACCAGCCTGCTATGATCTTCATTCTAATCAGGAAGGGGCGGCAAGCAGAAACTAGTTATTCCAGGATCACACCATCTCCCACTTGACCCAGGCAGAAATCAACAAAGCAAAGCAAAGCAAGCCCTGCACCTGACCTCTATCTAGATCTATCCAGCTCTAGTTCCTTCCAGTGCTCTCTGTATGTCATGGTCTCCAGATTTTTTTTCTACATCTTTGTTGTTATTGTTTTTAACTGCTGTTGCGAGAGAACTCAGTGGGCCTTGCTGTTTTAAACACTTTGGTGGGTAGAACTTGTGAACGGAAAGAGCCACATGCTAACCTGATAAGCTCAGGGAAGGCCTGCGTGGCGGTCTTGTAAACTCAGAGACCTAAAATAACCACAAAGGATGGTTTGAAAATTAAATATCTTACTACCAACAGGTTCTAGTGGGCAGTCATTTTCTAGGCCAATATTTTCCCAAAGATCAACTTTGATCTTTACTGAGCCTGTTTGCCTCCCCACCTCTAAGATAACCTATCTGTGAGATGTCTGAGTAACTTGTAGCTTCCTCTTTACCACCCCCCCCCCTGAGGGCACAACAAATGGCCCTGAGACATTCCCTCATTGTTATTGTTATCAAGTTAATTGTCATCTGTTAATTGCATTAGAGTATCCTGTATCCATCTCTGTAAAAGAAGCTCATGTCCATCATTTCACTTTTTACCCTGTCCCAGAGGTTTCCCCCGCTTCGCTTTGCCCCACCTCCTTACTCCACCACCAATGAATTTCATGTAACCCACCTATGTCCCTCCTTTGATGGCAATGTATAAATACAGAAACGTAAGCCATTCTCTGGAGCATTATCTCAATCCTTTGAGGTTCTGCTTCCCGGCAAATTGTGGACAGTTTGGCTCAAATAAACTCACAAAAATTCTTTACAGGTTTCAATGTTTTTGTTGTTGTTAAACTGAATACAGAAACATCTGCTACAGCACGTGGCAGAACTACTGCTTTTTGAATATCATACATAGGCTAAATCTTTGGCCCACTTTTGAATGTCTCAAAGAACCACCCATCATAATAAGCTTTGTTAGGGAAACACAGGAGATTTAGAGAGATGGAAACAAAGGAAATGTTTGGTTCTTTCTGCATTCCCTCTAAGGAATTTAGTCTGCTCTGATATCATTAATTAGTTACATTTTATAACATCTTGTTTAGTGAGTGGTATTATATTAATTTTAATTATGAATAAAGGATCAATAAGATAAAGTGAACTCCTACAGATTACATACTCAATGACAAAACTGGGAATTAAACTGAGAACTCATTTTCCTCAGAACCAATCTACTTCTGCCAAGGAAGGAAAGAATGGCCCATTTTTTCATATTAAAGAATTTGAAGATCACCACACTTTTTTGTATGTGTCAGTGGTGTATTTAATGGAATAGGCAACCAGAACAGATACTTAAAAAAAAACATGCCCAGCCAGCGTGGCTCAGTGGTTGAGTATCCACATATGAACCAGGAAGTCATGGTTTGATTCCCAGTCAGGGCACATGCCCAGGTGGTGGGCTCGATCCCCAGTGTGGGGCATACAGGAGGCAGGAAGGAAGGAAGGAAGGAAAGAAGAAAGGAAGGAAGAAAATAAATCCAAAGCAATTTCAAGCCATTATAAATTATTGTGAACTTATTTTTGAAACAAGTTTATGTACCTTACTTTATGTGCATCATAGATTAATTATATAATTATATGAATTACACAGTTATATAATTATTGGGGGTTCCCTAGCTATCTAAAGGTCCACTCTCCTCCTGTTTTTTATTAAGGTTGCAGCATCTTTCCATGTAATTATTCTCTATTAGTCTCTCTCTTTTCCTTCTGTCCCTATGCCTCTCCCTCTGTCTCTCTCTTACTCTCTTTCTCTCTCTCTTATAATTTCATTTTATTGATTTTTTTTTTTTTTTTTTTTTTTTTTACAGAAAGGAAGGGAGAGGGATAGAGAGTTAGAAACATTGATGAGAGGGAATCATCGATCAGCTGCCTCTTGCACGCCCCCTACTGGGGATGTGCCTGCAACCAAGGTACATGACCTTGACCTGAATCGAACCTGGGACCCTTCAGTCTGCAGGCTGACGCTCTATCCACTGAGCTAAACCGGTTTTGGCTCCTCTGTCTCTTTAGTAAAGTGCCTTTTGAATTTTTTGCCTTAACATTTTTGTTTGCCTTCTTATTTTTTAGTTGTAAGAGGATTATATATATTTGTGATATAACTACTTTAGTAAATATATGTGTTGTGAATATTTTCTTTAAATCTATGGATTGTTTTTTTGTTTCTTAAATACTGTCTTTTGAAGGGAAACATTAAAATTTTTGATTATTCCTTTTTTCCCCATTGACCTCTTTCTATCCTGCACCTGCAACCTGTCCCAGGCCTTCACAACACTATTGCCTTATTATTTCGTTAATCTCTTCCCACCCACCCTCACCTCCGCCTTGCCTTCTTGTCTTTTTTATAATAGCCATTTGAACAAGTATAAGATGATATTTCACTGTGGTCTTGATTTTCATTCCCCTGATGATTAGCTTTGAAGTAAGTCTGAAATTTCATAAAGTCTAGAGGACTGTTCTTTATTTTACAGTTTTAAAAGACTTTGGTTATATTAGGGCTTGTGCATATCTTAACGTCATTTTATCAATTAAAAAAAAAGACTGCTAGAATTTTTATTGGAATTCCATTGAACCAGGTCATGAATCAATTTTAGGAGGATATTTATATTAACAACTAGAGGCCCGATGCATGAAGATTCATGCAAGAATAGGCCTTCCTTCCCCTGGCTGCCAGCACCAGCTTCCCTCCAGTACCTGGGACCTGGGCCTTCACTCTGACTGTCGCCTTCCCCTTTGCTCTGGCCAGAGTCACCTTCCGCCTTTACTCCAGCCCTGCCTCCCTCCTGTTGCTCCCTACACCCGCCCCCCCCCCGACCTCCTCTCATAGCAGGTGTCCCACCCCGCCCTGGTTGCTCTGTGCCTGTGCACGTGCACACTACCCGGAGGCCCAATGCGGCCAGAGCAGGGCAGAACGCCCGAGTCCCAGCGTGGCTGCCACCACCATCTTTGTTGCGTCGATTTGCATGTTCCCTCCTTATTGGTTGTAGGCACTGCCATCTTTGTCGTGGGGTTATGGTCAATTTCCATATTCCGTCTTTATTAGATAGGATATTAAGTCTTCTAATCCATGATCTAGTTGTAGGTATTTTAAAATTTCTTTTAGAAATATTCTGTGGTTTCCAGGTAAGCAATTTTGGGTGGCTTTGTGTTTTATCTATTCATAGGTATTTTATGGTAATTATATCATATGGAAATAGGGAGCTTTCTGCTTTCGCTAAAATTGTCATTGTTTTCTTGCTACTCACTTTTTTTTATTGAATTTAGTGGGAGGAATGCAGACTGGTACAGCCACAATAGAAATCAGTATGGAGTTTCTTTAAAAAAATAAAATAAAATGAACTCCCCTTTCACCCAGCAATCCCACTTCTGGGAAAATACCTGAAGAAATTTGAAACATGAATTCGAAAGAATAAATGCACCCTATGTTCACTGCAGTGTTATTTACCATAGCCAAGATCTGGAAACATCTCAGGTGTTTATCAGTAGATGAGCTGGTAAAAATGTTGTGGTGTATTTACACAAGGGAATATACTACTCAGCAGTAAAAAAAAAAAGAAGAAAATCTTGCCTTTTGCGATCCCACTTTTATGATGGCGGCCTTAGAGTCCCATGTTCCGCCAAGCTTAAGACCATTTGCTTCTCCTCTCTCTCTTCAGATGAAATTGTTCTTCTTTAGAATTTGGCTCATCTGTTTATCCTGTGACTTCAGTTCTCAGATGGTTCCGAGAAAGGTAATGCTTTTATAAATTACCTGGCTCTCTCATTATCAGGTTAAAGTCTTATGTGTATTTTCTGTATCCAAAGGGAACAGAACTATTCATACATTCCGCTGTTACATTGTCATTGTTCTCAGACAAAAATACATTCTAATTTTCATTGTGATTTTTTTCATTAATTTATGAGATTTTTAGAAGCATCACTCTATTATGTGAATATTTTATACCTTATTTTGTCATTGATTTCAGTTGGACTCTATTGTGTTAGCGTGTTTTGACTGTTTTTTAATGGATTAAAATGTAATTAGGCTTGCTTTATGGTAAAATGTGCTGGTAAAAATTCCCTTTGCACTTGGTTAGAATTTGCTTTCTAACGCAGTTGGCCATAGTGCCCTAAAATATAAATTAAGGAAATTTAGTTAGTAGCTCTGTGCACATCTTCTATATCCTTATATTCTAAATGCATGTGTTATCCATTTGTCTGTTTCTCTATCAATACTCTATGTATTTGTCTCTTGCATTTGTAGCTATGTTAGTAAATGATACATATTGCATGGTATATATTCCTGATGAACTCACCCTGCTATAAGTTACTCTCTCTGGCAATCC
This sequence comes from Vespertilio murinus, assembly GCA_963924515.1. NCBI lineage: Eukaryota > Metazoa > Chordata > Mammalia > Chiroptera > Vespertilionidae > Vespertilio > Vespertilio murinus. Next base: position 37,218,738 of record OZ004715.1, on the reverse strand, counting down.
TCCCATTCTGAAGTCTACTTTGTCCCACATTAATGTAACTGTACAGCGGAGTTTTACTCAATAGTGATTGCATCTCATTCTCACCTGCTTGCTTTCAAACCACCTGAATATATTAGTCGTTGTTCTACTAGATAAAGGGAACCGGTAGGATAGATGAATGGCAATCATTTGAAACATCCACAATTTTGTCATTATCCATCTACTCAAACATTTAGTAAGGGCCAATACTAAAGTTGCCACTCAGCTACTACTTGGGAGAATATCAGTATCAATGGGAACTCCCTCCCTACAGAGTGTTTCCCAGCATCTGGTATTACAGAAAACCGGAGAAGAACCAAGCAATACTTTGAGAGATGGAGTTACATTTATTATTCGCGGGTCCAGAGGAAAATGTCTTTCAAATTCTGTGCCCCAACATGGAGGAATTTTTCCGTACTTATATGTTTTTACCTTCTCTGTCTCCCAAATATGGGGTGTTTCTGGCTTCCTTTGCAAGTTCTTAAAGAGCCCCTATGTGCTGGGGCCCTGAGACCTCAACCAAAGGCCTGGCCTGGTGCCAGCACTGATAATTTCGTCCCGGGAAGGTTTAATGGCCTCTCTGAAGTGGGAGAAGTCTTATTTTTCTTATTATTTAAGCAAGAAAGCATTTACAGAGGCCAAACAGCAGGGTTAACATTTCAGACAGCAGTTTTTACATAAGATGGATGCTTCACTGGCATTGCACAAAAGTCCCTTGACACATTGACTCAAGCATCTTTGGCTCTACCCAAGGTCAGCCTCAGCTGAGCGGAGGGTGCTACCTCTGTTTCCCACCTTGTTGGTAAACTCCTTTTTTTTCTTTGTTTAAAATTCATTTTTATTGATTTTTAACAGAGAGGAAGAGAGAGGGATAGAGAGTTAGAAACATCAATAAGAGAGAATCATCGATCAGCTGCCTCTTACACACCCCCTACTGGGGATGTGCCCGCAACCAAGGTACATGCCCTTGACCGGAATCGAACCTGGGACCTTTCAGTCTGCAGGCCGACGCTCTATCCATTGAGCCACACTAGTTTCGGCAGTAAACTCCTTTCTTAATTGAGTGCCTCATTTGACTGCTGGGAGCAGACAAGTTTCATTTTTTTTTTTTTTATTACAGGTTACGTCAACCAAGTGAGCTTACAAAATAGAACTCTAAAATTAATCAATATAATACCTGCATATACAGTTACAGAGAGCAGACACAGTTAAACTAGTCAGGGTATAATTTAGCCACAGGCACTTGTTCTGATCTGACATTGAGACATGCTTGTAAGTCTGAAATAAAAGGGAGACATAGGTAGTCTTTTAAAAAATAAATATAACATTACTTTACCTTCACAATTTAGGTGTAAGGTATGTAGTCATTAATTTTGGCCTTAATAAGTGTATTTAATAAGCAGACTATAAGATCACATAATTACTATGCAGACTAAGAATATTTAATAAGCACGTAGTTATTTCACATAGTTATTATGGCTTTACAGTAAAGAAATTCCCCATTTTCATCTGAGAATTAGCTTTCCTCCCACACTAATTTAAAGAATTGGTTCTTTCCTGATTCAACCATTGTTCTCTCCGCTTTTGAAACTGTAGCAGCTTACTTTTGATTATACTCACTTAATGATATTGACCCAACCCATCTTCATACTGTCATATTTCTCTGTGTGTTAAGAATTATAAAGCTTTGAGTTAATTTTCCTTGAATAATTCTTTGTTGATATTTTCAATGTCACAGGTGCCCTGAGACTGCTGAGGAGGTGCGCTCCTCGGCTGCCCCTTTGATCATGAGAAAGCTTAGGAAAGCTTAAAAATGCATTTCTAACCTTCACTAAATCTGTTGGTTGCATATCTGAAATTGGGTGCCCCTTTACATTTAATCCAGGAAAAAGTTCCACAGAGCATCCTGCAACATGGACCCACAGCAAGTATTTTGTGCAGTCTTTGTCTCTAAACCTGAGGAGGCAAGTGTGGGGGGTTACATTCAAGCCAAAGCAAATTCCTCTTGCTTATTAAAATTCCATTTTGCAAATAATTCCTCTATACCTGCTCTGTAGGGTACACGTGGCTTCCGGTGCTTGTAAAGCTTATGCTTTCTAGAGTGAAGCAAAAATAAACAAAGCAATAGCATTTTAGATCATGATGATCCAAAGACCAAAACAAAAGTGATTATCTAGAGCAAACAGAACTGGGAGGTAGAGGGGAAACCAGGGAAAAATAAAAATGCGGGGCCCCATAATAAAAAGTTATTAAGAATTCCAAGATGACAATAGCAGAACATGAAGCCAGCCCTGAGAGAGGGATTAGGGATGGGTCGGTGGCAGAAAATTCATAAAAGGATATTCCATATCTTTGGAAGAACTTGAGGAATTTAGACGATAAGGCAGAGCCATTCCTACTGGCCAGATGGGGTGAACTGTAGAAGCGCACCCTCTCAGCTGCTTGAGAAGCAGACCGGTCTGTGGAGCTAAAGCATACGGGCCGAGGGAGAGAAGGATATAATGGCGAAGCCCCAGAGAGTTTGGGGTGTGGAGTTCATGAAGGGCCTGTTGGGGCATGGCAGAGAATTAGATTTTGACAAGCCCGATAAAAAGCTTTAAGAATTGATAATTGGTTCACATGTTTGTGCGCTTGCATAACTTGCACTGATTCTTAAAATTTAAAAAAAAAAAAAAATATATATATATATATATATATATATATATATATATATATATATTGATATTTTACAGAGAGGAAGGGAGAGTGATAGAGAGTTAGAAACATCGATGAGAGAGAAACATCGATCAGCTGCCTCCTGCACACCCCCCACTGGGGATGTGCCGGCAACCAAGGCACATGCCCTTGACCGGATTCGAACCTGGTACCTTTCAGTCTGCAGGCTGATGCTCTATCCACTAAGCCAAATCGGTTTCGGCTGATTCTTAAAAATTTTTAATGCTCCATCTCTACAGCTTTAACATTCTTTCTTCTGAGCCAGTCCTCAGCAAGTGGCGGCTTGCAAGCCACATGTGCTGCATCTCCCATAGCCTGAACGACCCAATGACCAACACCCCCACTTCTTCTAACACCATTTCTTCAAAATAGACTCGCCCAGGTTGAAAACCATGAAACCAGGAGTTTGATTGCTCACTATGACATGCACTGACCACCAGGGGGTGGTGCAGAACATGGCGGGTGACCAGCATCAGTGGCAGGGTGCTGAGGGAGCGAGGAAAGGAGGAGGTGGGGAGGCTGGGAGAACTGTGGTGGTGGTGGTGTGCAAGTGGTGAGGGAAGGAGGAGGAGGGCAGGCAGGGAGATGGGGAACTGTGTGTTGGTGGTGCATGGGTGGCGAGGGAAGGAGGAGGTGGGAGGTGAGGAGGCAGGAAACTGTGTGGTGGCATGCAGGCAGCAAGGAAAGAAGGAGGTGGGGAAGCAGGGAGATGGGAGGCGGAAACCTGTTTGACCCTGATTGCTGGCCAGGCCTAGGGACCCTACCCATGCACAAATTCCATGCACTGGGCCTCTAGTATAATATATAAAGCTAGAGGCCCAGTGCACAAAATTCATTCACTCAAGGGGTGGTCCCCCACCCGGGCCTGTGCCCTCTCATAGTGCAGGAGTCCCGCGATCAATCGCCCCAAAGAGGTAGGCCCTGCCTACCCATCTAGAGCTCCTTGATAGATTGCCCCAAAGAGGTAGGCCAGAGCCAGGGGTCCTGCCTCCACTCTGCTCATGTAGCATCAAGCCCTTGCCATCTGCACACTTACGCAGCCCCACCCACCCTCATACACCTATTGCGCACGCAGCCTCCTGGTGATTGCTTGTGGCATGAGAGCATCACGGTGTGAGGGTATGACAACCACATAGGCTTTTATTAATAGAAATTATATATGTGTATTAAGTATGCACATATATAAAAACTGTATATATAAATGTGCATTTAATACCTATACAATAAAAGGCTAATATGTAATTGACCAACAAATGGAATGTTGCTATGACCAGTCGCTATGATGTGAACTGAACACCAGGGGGTAGATGCTTAACACAGGAGCTGCCCCTGGTGGTCAGTGTGCTCCCACTGGGGGAGCACCCCTCAGCTAGAAGCTGGGCTCATAGCTGGTGAGTGCAGTGGCCGTGGCAGGAGACTCTCCCACCTCTGTGGCAGTGCTAGGATGTCTGACTGCCAGCTTAGGCCCACTCCCCATGGGGATCGAGCCTGAGTCATCAGTTGGACATCCCTTGAGAACTCCCAGACTGCAATAGGGTGCAGACAGGAAAGAGGGACCCCTCTGGAGTACACAAATTTTGTGCACCAGGCCTCTAGTAAATATATAATACGTTTGGTATAATACTGACTGTAGTTCAAATGGGGGGGGGGGGGGGCGGGAGGGAGACAACTACCAGTCTTTCACATGGAATGCTTTTTTTCTACCAGAAAGCTAATTAAAACTTCTTACTTTAAAGTAAAAGTAAATCAGATTATCATTACTTTTTTTAGGTTTTATATACTTTCATTGGTCATCAATATTGATAAAATTAGATGGCTAAAGCAATTCTATTCATTACATTAAAATGATTTAGAATTCATTTATCCTTTCATTATTCCATTCACTATTCACTAGAGACCCGGTCCACGAATTTGTGCACAGGTGGGGTCCCTCCATCTGGCCAGTGATTGGGCCCATCAGGGCTGCCTTGCCAAGTCCCAATCAGGGCCAAGTGGGGCAGGTGGCCAGGGAGGGACCTGAGGAGGGACCGAGTGAGGGCTCTAGGGCATGTTCGGCCCCTTCTCGCCCAGTCCTGATCTGCCAGATCCCAGCTGAGAACTAACCTACTGGTCGAAGCATCTGCCCCTTGGTGGTCAGTGCATGTCATAGAGACTGGTTGGTCAACTACTCAGTTGTACACTTAGCATATTAGACTTTTATATATATATATAGATTCATTCAATATCTATCAACCACAGTCAATGAATCAGATATTTGCCAGACTCTGAGGTTTTTAAAGATACAAAATTATCTACTACTAGAGGCCTGGTGCATGAAATTCATGCATGGGGGGGGGTCCCTTGACCCAGTTTGCACCCTCTTTTGATCTGAGACTGCTGTCCTACCTGCCTGCCTGATTGCCCCTAATCGCCTCTGCCTCAGCCTCTACCATGGAGGCTTCATCCAGAAAGATGTCTGGAATGACGTCTGGAAGGTTGTTCAACTGTCAGGTTAATTAGCATGTTATGCTTTCATTATTATTGATAGTGGATAAAAGAACCCAATTAGCATTTCAAAATGAGGGATGATTGCTAACAAGACAAAAAAATAAGCTCACACAATTTTATGTTCAGATTGATCACAGAACAGATCATTCTAATATCCATAATATCATGGCTGACAAAGAACTTCTATTTTTTCCTCTTGGATTTTGAATTTCCAAAAAATCAGAATGTGTTCATGGTTTTGAGAGAGTATTTCAGAATAGGTGAAATATTATAAACTTCAGTGAAAAATTTTATTTTAAAAAAATATATTTTTATTGATTTCAGAGAAGAATGGACAGGGAGTGAAAGATAGAAACATCAATGATGGGAGAGAATCATTGATTGGCTGCCTCCTGTGCAACCCTTACTGGGGATTGAGCCCTAAACCTGGGCATGTCCCCTTGATTGGAATTCAACCTGGGACTCTTCAGTCCACAGGCTGACATTTTGTTTACTGAACCAAACCAGCGAGGGTTGAACATTTTAAGTAAATTATTACTTTAAAAAAATCTCTAGTCTAGGACTACAATGAAGATAAAAACTGCCACTGTTTATCTGCGTTTTGTCACAGGTAAGTGTGGTGAAGTCAGTAACTAACTTGTTTCTTCCCTATGGACGGTGGGGTTCTTCTTACTGGTGGAGAATGAACACTTGAAAGTGATATCACTCACTGTTTTTGCTTTCCCTTTCACTGATGTGGTTATTGACAACCTTAAACATCAGCACTGTTTTCTTTCTTTTGGTGTTTTCCTTCCCAGAACTAGTAAGGGGCTATAAGTGGCCTTTCACAGTGGTGCTGACTGATGGAGTAACATGTTTCCAGATTTTGAAGATCCAAGCTGACTGAATGCCTTTATGGTGCTATGCTATCTACTTCCGTTAAGACCCACATATGACTAGAAATTGTTTATGTTCTGCACTGTAATAGCAGTCCCTTTCCTTATGTGAGAGCAAATTCTCCGCGCTACAAATGAAATTCAAATATATGTATGTATTCAAATGTGGTTAACGCTATTATTATATTTGGGTCTCGAGGGAAATTGTAAAGCCAGAGCCCATTTCTCACCAGGTTGCAAAAATATTAGATGCTTTGGTGTAATACTAAAAAAAAAAATCATTTAATATATTTTGGCATGGTAGGTATTCAGAATATTAGAATAAATGCCCATTTCATATGAGTAATGAGGGAGATTACCTCTCAAGCTCTCAATCAACTTCTGGTAATAACTGCCTGCCCTTATTAGCACATGTCAGGGAAAAATAAAGAGTTTCAATAAAACACAGGCTTATGGAAATTTGAATACTTATTTTCCTGCTAATATGTCAATATAAATATTGCTTTCTATTTATATAAATTTTCTATAAATTGGTACATGAGGTTAAAAAAAATATGATGGCTGCACTTGCTAGAAGCCAACGACAGATACAGTTACAGCATACTATGTACATCCCTGTGGAGGCGTTAGGAAGTCCCGCCCATACAAATTCCTCAGAAATGTCCTAGTTTATAACATCAGCTGCCCAACATAATGATCTCAGTAAATTACCCAACTTCTTTGAGGTTCAGTTACTTTGCCTATAAAATAAGAAATAATATAAAAAATATATGTTGTGACACAATGACTCATTAAAGGGACAGACCCAGCCCTGTGGTCTCCGCTTGTGAGAAGCCAAGTTTTATCAGTCAAGAGGCAACAAGATAACATATATTGGAAGTATTCGATGATTATATCTGAAAGAGCCCCACCACGGTTATTCAAGTGCTTCCCTTTCTAATTGATTTCCATCTAACCTCTTTGCGGTATAATCTTACATTGACAATGTAAATGATTTGATATCTTTATGTGCAAACCTGAATAACTTAGAATATAGATCACACGTCAATGCTGGAAAGCTACCAGCTGGAGATTGTTTTGTTTTTAATGGAGACTTGCCCAGGGCTAGATTATAAACTATGTATGGATAGCAACTGTGTCTTATTGATCTATCCCAGCCCCAAGCACAAGGTTGGGAATATAGAGGGTGCTCAGTGTATGTCTGGCCTGTAGTGGGAGCAAAGAGCAGCTCTAAGGGTAGGCTACATCCATGATGAGTTTGTATAAAGTCAATGACAACTGTAGGATGTCTTCAAGGATGGATGCATCTCACTGCCCCTAGGTCCTTCTGCCAGGCATTCTGGTAGGGGTAAGAGGTCAGGAAGGGGGAGAGTTCATGTAATAGTAAGCATTATTATCTGAGAAAAGCACAGATTTGGAACCAGTTTCGCAGTTTCATTGATTAATCAAAGCATTTTAGTTGGAACTGACTTTCCTCTTTTCTATTTTAATACTTAATTTTCACATGAAGTGAGAAAGTCTATTTTAAAACCATTTCGAAATTTCACAACACAATCTGGAAGCTATTTTGGAGATGTGGCATTCCTCGGAGAATAAAGTAGATTGAGTAAATGTTAAACGAGTATATTAAAAAAGAGATTGCTTTAAAGGCACTCAGGTGTCACCACCATTTTGAAATAATCACTTAAAATTACAACTCACTTGTTTCACAAGTCACGTTAATAAATGCATGAAGGATGAATATAAATAAGGCTCTTTTTAAATGTCATTTAAAAGAGAATTGATGGCAGGTGGAAATGCAGTGTCTGCTAGCTAGTATGTATTTTCTAAGGGACTCAGATTGACAAATACATTGACAAGAATTGGATGCCGTTTACCAAGTTCAAAGAATGGTTACTTTTCAATGGTCTCCCAGGACTCTTAAGGAATAAGGTCAGCTTCCAGGAAACAACACACAAAAGACCTAACCCAAGAAATCAATCCCTGGAGATGAGAGTTTTTTTGAACTATGTATAATCTTTACCAGTGGTTCTTCACTTATTGCACCTCAGAGACACCTGGGAGGATTTACAAAGATAGTGGCATGTGGGTGCATCTAGAACAATCAAATCGGAATCTTTCAGGGTAGAGATAGGACATCGGTATTTTTAAAAACTCCCCAGGTTAATGTTTAACTAATATTGAGAATCACTGACTTACCTAGAATAAAGATGGCAGGTACATGAAACCTGGATTATCATTTTCCCTGTCCCCGGATAGAAGATGATGTCAATATATCTAAACATTTACTCTTACTGAAACCAGTTCGATTCCGGTCAAGGGCATGTACCTTGGTTGTGGGCACATCCCCAGTAGGGGGCGTGCAAGAGGCAGCTGATGGATGATTCTCATGGATGTTTCTAACTATCTCTCTCCCTTCCTCTCTGTAAAAAATCAATAAAATATATTTTAAAAAATAAAATAAAATGATAGAGCCAAAGGAAGCAACTATATCACATGTTTAAATGCTCTAGAAATTAGCAGATGTTGAAGGAGACTTCAAATTGATTGTAGGTATCCTGTTCTGAAACCATCAGATTTAGCCTGTAGCTAAAGGGAATGATTTAGTGTGGTTATCCTTAGGTGTGTGTGTGAAGTCTCTTACACAGCAAGCCACTTCAAGGACTTCAACAGTCTGGTCCTCACCACCTTGACAAGAGCTCTGTCCACCTGAGTGAGTTACCTGCCGGACTCCTACAGAACCTCTGCTATTGAACTGAGGTGTTATTGTTCCACCTGTTCACACTCAAAAAATAAATAGCAAGATAATATAACACAGAGCAAAAGTACTTAACATTGTTTATAGGCGACAAGAATGCCACAATGAACTCTTCTTCACAGAAAGGAAGTTCTCTGCAGGTGGCTGGGATAGACAGCCAATGGAGATTGTCACAGTTTTTGTTTGTTTGTTGTTTGTTTAGATCTGAATAGCCCATGTTCTAAATGCTTCAATTGCTCAAAATCTAAAAATGTGTGGACCAAATACCATCTAAAAATATTCTACAGATCATGTCCTCTCCTTCCTTGTTTCTTCTAAATTGGTGTTTCCAACTTTGCTCACATGCACACAACCACAACTATTACCATTCTTGCATACGACCTCTATAATCCCAAAGGCAATATTTTTTTTTCTTTAAGCTGGCTAATTTTTTACATTATATGGACTTATTTTTTTTAAGTTGCAGCAATATATATGGAATACTGTTATATATTTTTCTATTGTATAGCTAAAATAAGTTATTAAAACAAATAGTGCTTCCCAAGAATTCACATAAAATAATAGTGAATCACCGGAGATACAAACAGCATCCTTTGAACATTATTGCAATTAAGCAAATTGCTCTTTTTATTATTCTTCCTTTTTTTCTGATTGATTTTTATATTAAAAATCTACTTAGAGGAGGCCACTTTTTGTTTATATAGATAAAATGGAGAAGAATAGGACACAAGTCATGGCAATTTGATCAAGCCAATGAGAAAAACATGTATCTAACACTTACTATGTGTTTGGCAGTACTGATCCCTCCTGTAGTAGAACTCCTATCTAGCTATCAAATAAGATAATTTGCTTATTTGGATGAGAAACCAAAATGGCACTTCCATCGGTGCTATTGTGCTCCCCATTTTTCCTCTCCTTTTGAAGTTCGGTATGCCCAGGCAGAACACTTGCACTTAACTTTGTGAGAACAAGCAAGTTTCACTTCTTTCCTTCTCATTCTTTGAATGGAGCAGGATGTCACGCCCCAGAAAAGACTGGAGAGTGGGTTTGGCATTTGATGCACTGACATTTTCTACAGAGCTCAACATTCTAGTATGGATTTGTGAATTAGGGCAGCATCCCACCTTGAACACCAGATGGCATGTTCTTAAATTACCCCCTAAGCAATTATTTTTAAAGATGGTCTTAGGCTATCTAAACCAAGGAAAAGGCTTACATGGTCACTTTCTTCTTGAAGGGTAGCATCCTACAAATGATAAAAGTACTGATATTCCAAAGCATTTGGAAATGTTTTTTTATTCAACCCTCTCATTTGAATACTTGTGTGAAACATAAATGACACCTCCATAAGTGTTACTGTGTTCCGTGTTAGAAAATTTTGATTATAAAATGTAGGACTTATAAATTCATAATTTGGTATGCATTGCCAAGAAACTTAAATTTCTTTAAGATCCAATTTATAAATTTATTTATAACAAGTCCCCACATGTTTTGTTCAAAAACTTGTTTTGCATACTTTTTTCAGAAAGGCAGAAATTGCATAATATGTTGTGGTCAGATTTTATGTCTTTAAGATTTGGGTTGGATATAAATTAAGCAAGTGATTTAAGATACAGATATTGGAAATTGTAGTCAATTATTTATTATGTTTTCAGTGTAAATAGCCTAAATATCCAGTAAACTATATTACTCTTGAAATAAATATTTCAACTCTAATTTTCATATTGGCTTCCTGGCTTTTTCTAATCAACGGATTCTAAAGAGCCCACTCATAGTGAAGATGGTATTATACATTTCCTGACTTTAATGTCCAGGGACTTTATTTCCTCTCTATGTGCTCCTGTTTTTTTTTTTTTAATTTTTTTTTCTTCACTTCACTAGCTAGTGATTTCTAATTTTCCTCAGTCATAGGACCTGGTGATTGTCTTGATCTCTCACAGAAGACAGAGACTCTATCAAATGCATGGATATATGGGAGAGAAGGTGGAGAGAGCATGGAGGATGAGATATGGTCAGCAGAAACTCAAGTTGGTTTCCTTAAGGTAGCATGCTATAGAGTCCAAGGAACTTGCCAAAACCATGTAGGAAAATTTGTCCATCTTGCTTAAGACAAGCTAGATACAGCTTTATGTCTAGCAAAATAAGTCCAACCATTTGGGTATTTTTTCTGTTTCCACTACTGGACTGAGTACCTTAAAGAGGATTGATCAAGATTATAGTTAATTTAAAACTTATACTCACCATTTATTCACTATCATGTTGCTTTGCTATTTTTAAGGATCTGCAACTAGGATGCACCTGAAGAAAATACAAGGTGTGGTTCTCTTTTCTCAGATTGGTGACTGATGTAAGATTAGTCTGCTATGACATGGTCATGTCTCTCCATGAAAACAATATGGCTGTCCTTTCTATAATGGTCCACAATATCCTTACTGGAATGTTGGGGATAAAATTAGGGCATGTATCACAACTTAACATAATTTGACATTAGTCAATCCAACCATGTGCAGAGACATGCAAGATTTTGGGGTTTCTTAATTTAGGGTCAATGGGAATGTCCCTGATAATATTGTTGTCAGATTTCTACATATAGCCTTTAGATACTGGATGAGATATTGGTCTCAAAGTCCTTGTGTGTTTATACCACTGGTTTGAACTCTCAGAAGCACGTTGTCATGAACCAATCCTTCTCTCTGACACAGAGCATAAGGTATAACCACTAGAGAAACAGGAAGCATCGTATTATCATGGCGATTTTCCACTATTTCACTGAAGCTACTGGTTTTCCTCAGATATTATACCTGATCTCATTGCAGGTTGGTGAGGAGAAATTGTCTTCACCAAGTATATTATATCAATATTTTGTTTTACCTATAGCCTTTTTCTCATTGGTTGGTAAATTTCATATTCATATCTACTGTAGTTTTAAAATGTGTTTGTTTAGTCCTCTTGTAGTTAAATATGAAATACAACAGAGGGAAGATGTTCTCAATGTGCTTATTTCTCCTCAATATCATGAGTGAGAGTTGTGGGTTACCCTGGATGAGGGGTTCTCATCTCCAGCTCCACACTAGAATCACCGAGAAAGTTTGTATAAGACTGATGCTTGGGCCCCACTTTCAGATTTAGATTAAATGATGATGTTTGAACACTTTCCAGGTTAATTCTAACAGCATCCAGGTGAAGAGCCACTGACCTTAAATAATTCTGTTAACGGTGCAACCAAATCACTGAATACTGCCTTCTGTATTTTGATGTGCAAAAACCACTAGTAATAAAATGTTTGCCAGTGCATGCTACCTTCTTTTTTGGGACAGTTCATAACTTGATTGTTAAAATTTCTGTCAGAATGAATCTATAAAGATGGTGCTGAGGAACAAAAGTTTCAGCAATCAACGGTGTCAAAAGTGTAGCATTTTTTCAGCAGGGGCACAAGAAGTTAAGGCACGTTGTTAACCAAGTCAGTGCTGAAAGGACTTAAATTTGCAAGTAGAGCCAAACACCTGTGTTCCTACCTGTTTAAATGCTCAATATCTTTTTTTAAAAAATTGATTTCAGAGAGGAAGGGAGAGGGAGAAAGAGATAGAAACGTCTATGATAAGAGAGAATCATTGATCGGCTGCCTTCACGTCCCGCACTAGGGATCAAGACCATAATCAGGGCATATGCCCTGCCTGAAAATCGAACCTTGACCTCCTAGTTTGTAGGTTGATGCTCAACCACTGAACCACACTAGCTGGGCCCCAACAAGCTTTACTCCCTAGAGCAGAGTTTCCCAAACTTCTCTGATGATGAGAATCACCTGGTGGAGTTGTAAAAATACAGATTCCTGAATCCCAACTAAGAAGTGCTAAACTAGAATTTTTGGGAACATATAGGTAAAATTGTATACTTAACTAGTACTCTAAGCTTAGAACTATATGTTACCAAAAATTCTAGTTTAGCACTTCTTAGTTGGGATTCAGGAATCTGTTTTAACAACTCCACCAGGTGATTCTCATCATTAGAGAAGTTTGGGAAACACTACCCTAGAGCTTTCAACCTATAACCTGTCACTTACCTGTATTCAGGATATAACTGATTAATCAATATAACCTGTCACTTATCTGTATTCAGGCTTTCACTTATTCATCAATCAAACATCAAATACCTTCAAAGAATGGGGAGAAGGGATATCACGTGTAATGATCTTCAAGTCATGATTACCACACTCTAGTTCTAGGATTTTGAACAAGTTACATAAGTTCTCTAAGCTCTGTTTTTTTAATATGTAAATCTGACAGTACTTTGGAAGGTTGTTGTAAAGATCAAATGAGACTAGGCATGCATGTAACTGCTTAAGCAGTCCCAGGACACAAATCCCTGCCTTATTTTAAGTAAGAAATGATTAGCTACAAAAAAGTAAGAACTTTGATTATTTACTGTGGGCTAAATCAGTTTAATTTCACAGATGGAGTGAGAGTAATTTGGGCTTTGCAAGACACAGACCGAGAAGGTAGCCAATGAAAATCCAGGGTGAAGGGATTGTCTATGCAAAGGCATGTGATTTGGAGGACAGAATAGAGCAGAATAGGCAACTGCTAATTGGTGAAGCACTTAATAGTGAAAATAGCAGCTGGCGTGAGTTAAGTACTAACTCTGTGCTGAGCACTTGACCAGTGTCTCTCAGTTGTTGTGAAAACAATGCTTACATTTTAGAGGTGAGTGATAGCAGACTTTGAAAGATTAAGTAATAGCTGTGAAAGAATTGGGTTTTGCACTGAAATCGAATGGGTAGGAAAGCTTGAGATCTGATTCTAATCTTCTATAATGCTTCTACTTTAGCCATCAGAGTGCCCTGAGCAAATGACAATCAATGGGGGAAATTATGGGGGCATGAAATGCTGGGGGCATAGGCATAGAAAAGGAATTGTGAAGGTATCAGAATACACATCTTTATTTTTCTTAGGGCTGACCCAACAGGATTTCCTTTGCCTAGAATCCACATAAAGAATCCTAGTCTTTGATTTGTGTAGGACTTTATTGTTACCAAAGCACTTGCATATGAAGACTTATTTCATTCCAATCATACTGATGTTTTTAGTCTAATTCAAGGAGATAATGCATATGCAGAGTGAGGGATCTCCAGAGAAACAGAATAAGATGTGTGTGTATACACATATGCGTGTATGTGCATGTGTGTATATTAGTATATTATGTATATATACATATAGTATTTTCATATACACATATATAGCATATTGGTTGTGTGTGGGTATATATTTGGAGAAAGGAGAGGAGAGAAGAGGAAAGGAGAGGAGAAGAGAGGGGAGGGGAGGGGAGGGGAGGGGAGGGGAAGGGAGGGGAGAGAGAATTATATTTTAAGGGATTAGCTCATGTAATTGTGGGAACTAGCAAATTTGAAATTCATAGGGCAAGCCAGCAGGGTGGAAATTCAGATAAGAGTTGATTTTCAGTCTTGAGTTGAATCCCACATGGCAGCAGGCTCAAAAACCAGGTAGAATTTCTATGCTGCGATTTTGATAATAATTCCTTCTTCAGAAAACCTCCGTCTTTACTCTTCAGGCCTCCAACTGATTGGTTGAGGCTCACCCACGTTACGGATGGCAATATTCTATACTCACAGGCTACTGATTTAATGGTTAATTACATGTAAAAACAAAACAAAACTTCATCAGAAAATGAGGAGACAAGCCACAGTCTGGGAGAAAATATTTGCAAAAGACCGACCTACTAAAGGACTGTTACACAAAATATCCAAATAACTTTTAACACTCAACATTAAGAAAATAAACACTTCAATTAAATAAACACCTTTAAAAAATAAAAAATCACTCTTTATTGTGACCAAAAAGGCATTTGTATATTTGACTCTTGTTTTCCTTCTTTCTTCATTCCATTCTTACTGCCTTGCAAAAGACCGAACTAATAACAAAACCCATCAGAGAATGAGGAGATAAGCCACAGTCTGGGAGAAAATATTTGCAAAAGATCTACCTCATAAAGGACTGTTACACAAAATAGGCTTGAAATCTTTTGTCTCTTCATTTGGTGGATTTCAATTTTTTATTTCCTAGTTCTATATGTTTCAGCATGTTTTCATGTGCTTATTTAGCATCTCATGTTTTAAATTAAGGTATCATATGTGTACAGGATTGTAAGGTAAGAGTGATATTTTAAACAAACTGTTAGCAAATGAATTCTGGCAAGAGTGGAGACCCTGAGAAAAAATAGAGGCAGGAACTAGGGAGTAGAGATAAATGTTTAGGAGGGTATAAAATGTATTTTGGAGTGTCTTATTTGATAAATGGGTTATGTGGAGTCACAGAAAGGGAGAAGCAAAGGCTCATTTTATTACTGCTTATAAACTCAGCCCCTCCTATAGGAATTTAGAGGAAGGGTAATGGATCAGAAGTGTTGGTCCAAGAATTAGTTTTGCATTGCCTATGAATATAAGCAGTGCAGAAGCATGCTTTATTGGTAGAGTTGACAGACATCATCAGTACAAATCCAGTGATTTAAATACAGCTGCATCATTTATGAAAATATCACTTTCTTGAAGGATTGAGCTTAGTTGGTGATAAAAATAAATCAGACCCAAAAGGATATCAATCATTGGATCCACTAGCTCATTGGTAAGTGTGAGGCTCTGGAGCATCCTATGGTGATAACATTGGCATAGGCTGATGTGTCTCAGATCTGGAGTGTAGAGTGACTCATGTCTCTTATCATTTATATCATGTCCACAGTGCACCAAGAGAGGTTACCATGCATACTCCCAAAATCACCAAGGGGACAAATCTAGCTACCAATTTCTTCTCTTCCAGATCTTGGTTTCATATGGTCATTATTTATTTGTTTGTTTGCTTCAATGTTACTTCATTCACACACAGTACACCCACTCAGCAATTAATTATCTTTGGCTCCTTGAAATTACTCTCCAATCAAGTTAATATAAAAGGACAGAGTGTTACAAAAAAAAATAATTCCTATTTGGTCCTCTCATTAGGTACCAATTAGGTAAACAGAATATGATTTGCGTCTTGGATTGAGTTCAGCAGACATGAAGTCAGGCTGTCTCCAGGCTATTCTGATAAATGTCCTGTTGGCTTTCCGGGAATTTATTACGTTACATGATGATCTTTTAACTTCTTGTTCCCTTAGCATATGGAACCACAGTACCATATTGTAGCCCAGATGCAAGATTCTACTAAAAAAAAAAAAAAAAAAAAAAAGTCAGACTCCAAGGTCATGTGATCTTATAGATTCAGATGGTTCTCAGGAACATTGCAAAATCCCATAAAAATTAGCTTAATGAACCTTTAAAGCAGTTTATTATTTTCAGAATTTTAAAGATACTGATAGGTAATAGAGACAGGAATACAGCTTTCTTTGTAACTAGAGGCCCCTTGCAGGATTATTCCTGCAATAGGGCTTCCTGCTGCAACCTGTTAAAAAAAAGGTATACGAAAAGTGGATGCTCTTTTGAGGAGAAGCCTGAAGTCTATGTCTGAGATTGAAGGCACAGGAACCAATGGCCAGGTGAGACCTAGAACAACACACAATTTTGTCTCCTCACCACATCACAGCCTCTATGGAGACCATGACAAGATTGGAGGTCCCCAAATCACCACTTGCATGGCCTCCTTCAATTTCCCTTGAGATGTAGAAAATGAAGGAAAATTGATGGCGTCCTGGACCAGCCGTGGTAAAGGAATGTGGGTGTAATACCAACTGTGAGGTTATAAATAAACTTGAACTAGGTTTGGCTCACAGAGAACTTTCTTCACTGACCTTCCTAAAATACAAGGGTGACAAGCTTTCACCTAGATGACAGATGCCTTCCAGAGGGTTGGGGATAAACATAACTTTTCTTTAAGCCTGTCTCAGCATTCCACTATCTGTCTTGAACCAATAAAATAATCATGATTTTGGAAAGAACAATAATGCCTCTTTTCTTGTCACATTCAGGATTGAGTATCTGATGTCTGTCTTTTCCCCATCCATTGTTTCTGAGTCCCTGCGTGGTTTTTTTTTCTGTTTCATTTGTCTGTCTTCTGCCAAAAACCACACCGTGGCAGACTGAATGATAGACTCTATTACTCTTTCCTGGCAGCTGCCTGAGTTTTATTTCCTTTGGGGACGGGGGAGAAGAGACTTGTCACCCTGTGTTCTTTGCTTCTCAGGTGTAAGTGGGAGAGGAGGGCAGGAGAGGAGCAGACAGGGTATGGCATTCTATTATCAGGGGAGACAGGAGTAAAAGCAGGAGTAAATCTGCTCCTAATTCTGATCGCTCCCCAATCCACGCTGGCCTTGTTTTAGCATTGTGGGTGGAGTCCCCCATCCGGCATCTCCATTCTGAATTCTGTCCATGGAAAATCAGTTAGGAGCCAGCTTTACTTAGAGTTTACAGCCAGGTTTATTCCAGGGGCTTTGCTTATAGGATGGATCCAAGGTTTTAGTATCTGAGTTATCTCTGAATAGAAGAGAACCGTGTGCAAGAAAGTGCAAATATTTCATAGTTTGACAAAATTTAAAAAAATTAAAAAAAACCCACACCAAGTAGGTTTGACCTACTTTCTCTGAGGATCCAAAGCATCAGTCCTGGGGCCACTTGAGAATCTTGAAAGTTTACATGGAGTCAAAATATTGGCATTGTCCCTTGGTAGCTTTGATTTTACGATGGCCCGGATGAGCATGATGGTTTTGTGCAAACTGTATTTTATAGAAATGGTCACAGCAATATTTCCACGTGGTTTCCCTGAACTTGGGAACCTCCCCACAGAGAGATGGAAGTCTCCTCCTCTCGAAACAAGGTGGGCTTTTGTGACACCTCAACGATGAGAAGGGAGCAGAGGTGGACTGCATGACTTGAGGCTAGGTCATAAAATGCAATACAGGTTTCCCTTGCTTTGTGAAAGTAAAGCATTCATTAAAAAAATTAAAAAATGGCCCTGCCAGTGTGGCTCATAGATTGAGAGTCAACCTATGAACCAAGAGGTCCCTAGTTGGATTCCCTGTCAGGGCACATGCCCCGGGTTGCAGGCTTGATCCCAGTAGGGAGCGTGCAGGAGGCAGCCATTCCATGATTCTCTCTCATCATTGATGTTTTTTATCTCTTCCTCTCTCTGAAGTAAATAAAAATATATTTAAAAACAAACAAACAAAAAATGTTGTTAAGCCGAAATAAAACAAAGAAGTAATTATACTAACTTAGATGGAAAAATTTTTGAGCGTCTACAGACCTAAAAAAATCCCAACTTGCCAAATCGTACTAAATATTCTTAATGGCAGACAACTTTACTCTAAGCTTAATATCCTAAGGAGCTCTTGGGTTTTTCTGATGTTAGGACACACCTTGCGAACAGGTGCATAAAATAAATGGAGATAAAGCACAGATGTTCCCAGACATAGTTCAAAGCGATGGTGCTTGGTGCTGAGATGCTATGTAGTTCCCGGGGAAGGAGCTTGGCAGGCCCACTCTCCCTGCCCGGGGCACACGTGGCCACTATAATAGCTGCTGCAAAACGATTGCTCAATGCTATTTTTTATTTTCATATATATATTTTTTTTTGTAAAAGCAAAAGTTACCTTCAGGTTTCTCTCGGTGAGCTACAACAGACCCTAAGGTAGCTCCTTTGGAAAAGGAAAGTGGCACAAGGCGATCTTTTTGAAAAGTGGGGGAGACCCACACTGCCTCCTCCTGCTCTCCTTCGGAGGACACTTGCTCTTACTAGTGGACCCCAGCCAGCACTGGCGCAGAGGCTCATGCAGCATGGAGAGGACGTGTGTCAGGGTTCTGGCCACAGAGCCACCTGAGGTCCAGCGAACAGCCAGCATTAACATCAGCCATGGAAATAAATCTTTAGATGAGTCCAGCGGGTCTTCTCTCCCTCTCCCTCCACACACCCCTCCCCCCACCCCAGCCTTCAGTCACCCAGCTGGTGCCAAGTGGAGCCAAGAATAGTCCCTATCAGGCCCTCCCAGATTGTGCATTATGGCAAATGTCATTGTTCTGGCCACTATATGTGGGGCCATACGTAACTGGACTGGGTTTAGTTTTTTAAATAATGAAATGATGCTTTGTTCAGTGTCATGAATCCGGAAGTGATATTTAGGAGAAAATATGAAACTCCTGCATTAATAATGTCTGGCTTATTGTTCTCCCTCCCTCCTTTTCTCCCTTTCATCCTTCCTTTTCTACCCTTCCTTCCTCCCTTCCCTCCCTCCCTTCCTTCTCATCTGTCAGGCTGCCTCCTTTGTTGCCAGAGATAACAGGGAGAAAACATCATCAAAGTTCCGTATTCTCTTAGGTGTGAAGAAGACAGCTTGGTGTGGGATCAAAGTGTCCCCAAAGAGTTAACAAAACCTCCCAAAATATATCCCACAGAAGATATTCTTAAAATGTAATAAAAGCCCAGTGACCGATTGGCGGGACAACCAGAACGACCAGTCGACCAGTCACTACGATGTACACTGACCACCAAGGGGCAGACGTGCAACTCAGGAGCTGCCCCCTGGTGGTCAGTGCTGCCCGGGATGAGCAGCTGCTTCTGCTGCAAACTCTGAGCTAATGGGCAGGAACCTGGGCTGCGGTCCTTGCCTCCTTGCCCCAGGCTCCTCCTTGCTCCCCTGTCTCCCCTCCTCCTCTGGATGCCTGCAGGCTGTGCAGCACAGAGGCTGGGCTTGGAGAGCTGACCCAAGAGGCTGGGAGGCAGGTTCGTGGCCGCTGCAGGACTGAGACCTACTCCGCTGCCTCTCAGTGCTATTGTCCCCGGGCCGGCCCAGACTGTGTCCCCTGGAGAGGCAAGTGCTCCGGCTCCACGGAAGATGGAGCAGCTGCTCAGAGGGCAAGTCCACAGCCATCGGGCCAATCCCCACAGGCCACGCCCCCAACCAGTGCACAAATCCCATGCACCGGGCCCCTAGTATTTTATAATACTCCACAGCAAGCATAAAGGTGTAATTTTGTTGTTAAAAAATGGGACATTTTCCTCCTCAGTTTATTTTTTTGGGAAAGTTTCCTGATATCTCTTCTTCTCTGACACATATTTTTAAACTTCAGTAGCTTCCTATGTGCATTACTGTGAAATTTCCAAAAGCACAATTTGGAACATTTTCCAAAAATAATCTTTTCTATTAAATCCAACCATTTATCCATCCATACAATAATCCACCCACTTAATACATATATATATATATATATATATATATATATATATATATATATATATATATAATGTCCATTATGTGCAAGGTACTGGGGATCCTAATCTCATAGTCTCATTAGAGAGAGAGAGAAAAATAGACATGTAAATCAGTTGCTCAACGGAAGGGAAATGCACAGACTCTGTCCTGCAGACTAGAGATTAGGACACAGGACCAAATAATAACGGTGCAGGGCACAATCGAGAGTTCAGGGAAGGCCTCTCAAAGGAAGTGAAGTCTGACCCGAAGTGTCAGCAGGTGGAAGCAGATTTGGGGGGAGTGTGTGCGTTGCAGAGGAGAGCAAGAGGAAAGATGCAGAGGTGAGGGAGAAAATGGAACATATGTCAAAAATCAAAAGAGAAGAAGTTCAGTGTGGGAGAACAGTGTGTGGCGAGGGCAGGAAGGTGGGAAGTAAACCCGGGCAGGTAGACAGGGCCCAAAGGATGTTGGCCAGAGTCGATAGTGGCTGAGGATTGTGGTAATGGGTGACTCAGAATGGACATTTTTGAAATGTTGGAGGTATGATGATATGCAGGGTATGTGTACTGACAGGTTAGATGTCAGGGATAAGGCTGAGAGGAGGCTCAGTATAAGTTCCGGGTTACCAAATTGGACAACTGGGGAGATTTTGGTGCCACTAAGTAAGAATGCCCTCCTCAGGAAGGACTCTGAGTCTGGTAATTAGACAATGAACACAGTTTTGGTTATACTGAACTTGAGGTTCCTCTAAGATATACAAGCCAAAATTTAGATAGATATATATATATTCACCTGGCCAGTGTAGTTGGGTATTAACCCAAGCACCAAGAGGTTGCTGGTTAGATTCCTGGTTGGGGCACATGCTCAGGTTGCAGGCTCGATTGCTGTTGGGGGTATGCAATAGACAGCCGATCAATGTTTCCCCTCTCATTGATGTTTCTCTCTCTCTCTTCCTCTCTTAAATCAATTTTAAAAAATCTTAAAAAATAAATTTCAATATATATTGAATATAGCCAAGTAGGGATCCTATACATAGGTCTGGAACTTAGCAGGAAGAAATGTACTGGAGATAAGAACCCCAAAAACTGTCAATAAATAGAAGATAACAGAAGCTCTGAGAGTGCAAGAGATGCCCCACAGGGAATGTGTATAGGGTCAGAGAAAAAAGGCCAGGGATTTAGAAAGCTAATTTAAACTAAAGTAGTGACATCAGTGATGGAGAGAAGAGATAGCTCTTGGGAGATAAAACGGGCAGAACTTATCTAAATATATTAAAGGCTAATACGCAAAGTGTCCCCTAGGGAGTTTTACTGGTTGCTTGCTATGCTGTGTGCTGACCACCAGGGGGTGGCATGGAATGAAATAAGGCCCTGGCCAGCAGCCAGCAGCCAGCAGCAAGGGAAGGAAGGCCTGATCAGCCCTGATCACCTGCCAGGCCTAGGGGCCCTACCCCTGCACAAATTTCATACACCGGGTCTCTAGTAAGGAATAAAGGAGAAGAATAAGTAGAAAAGGAACTCCCTGTTTGTTTCAGGCTTTAAAGGAAATTATGAAGGCTTCCCCACAAGTCAGGTCTTATCAGTGTTTGTTCACACTGGGTATTTTTAAGTAACACACAAGCAGAGTGTTTAAATATCTCTGTGGACCCTTCAGAAAGAGAGAGCCTGCTTTTATCACGGCCAGTTCTCACTGCGTGACCTGTGCAACATTAAGAGAGTTACACGACGAGGTACTTACAGGTGCTCTGTAGAAGGGGCCCTGGAAAAGCTACAGGTCTCTAACTGCCATGTTTCCTGACAGTTCCGGTTGGCTTTGGATTGTTAAACTTTGCATCCCAAACAACACAATCTGTTCTGCTGTCTTCTGACAACCAACTATAACTGTTCAAAGACAAAGGAATTGTTAGTGATTCCTCCACCCAGCTTGTCCTTCACATGCTAATCTGGACTCAGTTAAAATCTTATGTGGCCCTAAAAGCTACAGAGTATTCTGAGTTTCTTACAAGTTTGGGTCTAGTTGTCACACTTTCGAGACATGGATTCCTTTCTCTTTTTCTTTCTCCCTCCTTCCCTCCCTCCTTCTCTTTCTTTCTCCCTTTACCCTTCTCTTCTTCCTTCCTTTCCTTTATCCTCCTTTCTCCTCTGCTCCATCCCTACCCCCTCTCTATCTCTCAGTGATCATAACTTAATGTTGTAATATCAGGGGCTTAAGTAAACAAAAGAGCAGAGGAGAACACAGCCTGCAAAAAGAGGTAACAGAGGGCTTTGACCTGTGGGTCGGAGAGGCGGCACAGCAGTGAATTTGGCTACTTCTCTTTGTTTCAGAGGGAGCATTGAGCACATTTGCAGGAACTCCGAGCTTTCAGACAGCCTCACTTCAGCATTCTGCTCAGCCAATTAAGCCAAAAGATGATTTAGCAACTAAGCACTTAAAATGTTCTAACCTGTTTGTGCACAGAGGTCAACTTTATTGTCACCCAGTCCTTAAAGGAGAAGAGAATTTGCCTTACTGAACAATCATCAACATTCAGAAAGCTTTGCAAACTAGAACTCTCTTCCACAAATAACAGGTATTCCAAGACCTTGCACTTTAAGAGTATTTCACTTTAGGACTGGATCAGTGTCTGATTTTTTTTTTTTTTACTTCAGAAATCACATTAAATTTCATTTAAATTTTTGCACTTTTATTTAAGATTTTGCACAATATCTTTTCATATCCACAATCCACTTTATTATTTAATACTAGAGCCCCGGTGCATGAAATTCATGCATGGGGGGAGGGGTGTCCCTCAGCCCAGTCTGCACCCTCTCCAATCTGGGACCCCTCGAGGGATGTTTGACTGCCATCCCCTTTGACATCAGTCAGACATTCCTTTCACAATCCAGGATTGCTGGCTTCCAACTGCTTGCCTGCTAGCCTGATCATCCCCAACTGCCCTCTCCTACAGGCCTAATTGCCTCCAACTGCCCTCCCCTGCTGGCCCAGTCATCCCTAACTGTCCTCCTCTGCTAGCCCAGTCACACCTAACTGCCCTTCGTTGCCAGCCTGGTCTCCCCAACTGCCCCCCAACTCTGCTGGCCCAGTCACTTCTAACTGCCCTCCCTTGCCAGCCTGGTTGCCCCTAATTGCCCTCCCTTGCTGGCCTGATTTCCCCTAAATGCCCTCTCCTGCTGGCCTAGTCACCCCTAACAGCCCTCCCCTGCTATCCTGATCACCCACAACTGCCCTCCCCTGCTGGCCATCTTGTGGTGGCCATCTTGTGTCCACATGCAGTGTGTTGGAGTGACAGTCAATTTGCATATTAGGCTTTTATTATATAATATCCTTATAATAAAACTTCATGATTTTAATGACTCCATGTACTGCCAATTAAAGGGTTTTATTAGACTGGATTTTTTAAATTACTGCCTAGTATTCCTATAATTTTTCAGGCTTTCTTTTCTCTACTGCCTGCATAAGTCCTTGGTGTCTAACTCGTCATTCCTTACAGCCTCAGTGATTTTCTAAGTGCACCATGGGCAGGATGTCATGAAATTCTACTGTATGCAAAGCATATATTGCCCAACAACTGAACCAAGAGAACATTACCTTGAAAATGAGCAATGCATTATGGTTAGTGGGTGCAACAGAACTCTTTTCCAGAAAGTCAAACAAAATTGAACACTGAAAAGCATGACTGTTGGAGATTAAAACAAACAAAAAACAAACAAACAAAAAAATAGAAAACAAAAAACATAACCATTTAACTGAAACCTCAGGTGATGGAGGAGAAAACTGAAATGTAAAATACCTTTAATACATTTGACAGATTCTAAAATTAAAGTCCAATAAGTATTTGACAACATCAGTTATTTTTTTCCTAATGAGGCCAATATATTGGAATAAATTACTTTGTTAGATTTGGATTTGATCCCATGGGGTTTATGAAAGGAGATACTTACTTTCTATCCCTGCTCTATTGAAATAACTTGTGAAAAGAACATAAGTGCCTGAAGTTCAAGTCATTTGTTCATTCATTCATTCATGTAGTCAATAAGTATCTACTGAGTGCTACTTTATGTCAGACTCTGTGTGCTGGGGATGCTGCAATGGACAAGAATGTCCCAGGCCTTCATGGGGTTTCCTTTGTAAGAGGCGCCAACAGATAATAATGAAGTAAATTCATAGATAAAGTATTCTAAGGAAACAATAAATACATAAGTTAGATACTTTAAGAGTTATAGAGGGATGAAGATAAAACCTTGCTCTGGCCGGGTGGTTCAGTGGGTTGCAGCGTGTCCCATTGATTAAAAAGGTGTGGGTTTGATTCCCTGTCAGGGCACTTATCTAGGTTGCAGGTTCAAGATAAACCCTTGACGCCTCACAGCCTACATTAACCCATTAGTAAAATCTAATAGCTCATCTTTCAAAATATATCCGGAATCTGACTCCCCCTAATCAGCTCCATGCTGGTCCAAGCCAGCATTCTCTTTCACCCGTGTTACCACAGTGGCCTCCCAATGGTCTCTGATCCAGTCCTTGCCTTTTCTACAGTCTATTTCCATGTATCCTGAGCAATACTTCTGCCACCTACATCAGATCATGCCAGTCAGTCCGATGACTTGTGGCTTCAGAGTAAAAGCCAATGTCCCCTCCATGGCTTGTCTTTAAGGCTATTCATCTGCTCCCATATCTTCCTCTGCTCACCCCCTCAGCGACCTGATCCCCCAATGCTCTCATTTGCCAATGTTCATCTAGAACCCTGGCTCCCTTGTTATTCTTCATCACAAAGACTTACTCCTGCCGTAGGCTCTGGAGTAGACAAAATTCCAGGATGGCCCCCAAGATTCCCGAGTCCTGATGTACACATATCACCTGCCAGTCATATAAGCAAGCAGGAAATAGGTACTTCCGTAGAAGAATTTTACGGAATTGAAATCCCAAATCAGCTGACTTTAAGACTGGGGGATTATCTGGGTGGGCCTGACCTGATTACACGGGCCTTACATTTGGGTCTAGCGGTCAGACACAGAGATGGTCATAAATTCAGGGCATTTGGAAGATCGGAGGACTTCTCTTCTGCCAGTGTGAAGATGGAGGGGGCTGTATGGCTGTGAATGTGAGCAGCCTCTTGCTGCTGAGAGCAGCGCCCGGGACAGACCACGTAGAAACAGGACCTAATTCTGGTCATCACAAGGAACTGGATTCTGTGAACCGCCTGAATGAAGTTGGATCCTGAGCCTCAGCTGACACAGTAGCCCAGCCAGCACCTTGATTTCAACAGCGTGAGACGCTGAGGAGAGAATCCAGCCAACTGTGTCCAGCCTTGAGCAAGAAGCTATAAAATGATAGACCTGTTTTGTTTTAAGGCACTATGTTTGTTTTGTTATGAAGTAACACAGAACTAATATAGCTTCTTTGCATTTAGTGTTTTTCTTAGAGTGTTTTTCCTAGCTGTCCCTCTGCTCCTTCCCTCACTTCCTTTAGGTTTCTGACTAATTAGCATCTTCCCAGGCTTCTGGCACTCATCTGGTGGGTAATTTGAGGGTTTGAATAAAGTGAATAAAGAAGAGAAGACAGGTTTTACAGAAACTACAGGGCAAAATGCAGTATCCCGGGGTTAATGAGGAAGGGCTCAAAGGAAAGACACTTGGGGCACGGCTACGTGGTAAGGACCATCTCACAGGAGCCATGAGCTCCCACCCAGACAGTAGCCAGCTCCTGGAAATGCCAGAGGGAGTAAGCCAGGAAAGTAATGCTCCCCAGTAGCTCCTCTTCCTCCTTGTTTGTTGTCCATCACTCTCGGGGAATGTAGGTACCATGAGGACAAGTAGTTGGCCAAGTTAATTCCCTGCTTTCTGGGCCTAGATCAGTGCTGAAACACAGTGCCCAACATTCAACACACGAACGAGTGAATGAATGAATGAGTGAGTGAATGAAGAGCAGTGTTACCATAGAATGGGAAACAAAAAGGGATTTCTCTAACATTTGATGAGAAGGAGCTGGCCACGGAAAGAAAAGGGAGATAAAA
Source organism: Vespertilio murinus (assembly GCA_963924515.1). Classification (NCBI taxonomy): domain Eukaryota; kingdom Metazoa; phylum Chordata; class Mammalia; order Chiroptera; family Vespertilionidae; genus Vespertilio; species Vespertilio murinus. The sequence goes on along the minus strand of OZ004715.1, from coordinate 37,192,688 downwards.
GTCCAGGTGGAAGAAACAGAGAATGCCCAGACCCTAAGGTGTAAATGAGTTTGCTAAGTTTGAGGGACACAATGTCAATGGCAGATGTGTTAGGAGTGTTGGAGAGGCAGACCCCTGAAGTGGAAGAGGTAGGCAGGGGCTAGATCAGGCGTGGGCAAACTAGGGCCTGCGGGCCGGATCCGGCCCATTCAGCTGTTTTATCCGGCCCTCGCAGAGCTGAAAGAGCAGGCCATACCCTTTTATGTAATGATGTTTCCTTTGAATTTATATTAGTTCACACAAACACTCCATCCATGCTTTTGTTCTGGCCCTCCGGTCCAGTTTAAGAACCCATCGTGGCCCTCGAGTCAAAAAGTTTGCCCACCCCTGGGCTAGATCATGGCAGATCTGACAGGACACGGTAAGGGGCTTGCATTTTATTTCAATGCAATGGAAAGATGTTTCAGAGTTTAAAGCTGAGAAGAGAAGGGACACTGAATATTTTATAATTTTAATATCCAGAGAAAAAGTTTAAAAATAAGGGAATAGCTGAATTGTTATGGTTATGAGTCTACTCTTTGCTTCTCTAACCTACTTAATTCCTCTATTTGACATAACATCTTTATGAAATCTCCCAATTTCAATATTCTCTGGTCTTCGGTATTTTCCTGTAATCTACATATAAGGGGGGGGGAAGGGGGGGAGGTTCATGGGGCTGGACACTGTACCTGTTTAATTAGAATCCTCTGGGTTTACCCCTCAGATTCCCCGCAAGTGAGTGCTGTCCTTGGTGCTGCACAATAAAGGCAGCAGCGCCTTCTTTTTTATCTCAGGGTCGAGAAGAACGCTAAGATCATTGCCTGGGGCACAAAATATTCCCAGCACTGCCAAAACTGGTTTGGCTCAGTGGTAGAGCATCAATCTGCGGACTGAAAGGTCCCGGGTTCGATTCTGATCAGGGGCATGTGCATTGGTTTCGGGCACGTCCCCGGTGGAGGGTGTGCAGGAGGCAGCTGGCCGATGTCTCTCTCATCGATGTTTCTAGCTCTCTATCTCTCTCCCTTCCTCTCTGTAAAATATCAATAAAATATATTTTTTAAAATTTCCCAGCACTTATTTACTACTAAGGTATTTTATTATTAGCTCTTATTGGTCCAGCTGAAGTGTGAATTATCTTATATAATAAAAGCCCAATATGCAAATCAACCATAAGGTAAAACGACCGGTTTGAGGGGGCAGGGCCGATGAGCAGGCAGTGCCAGGCCAGCCAAGTTGGGAGCCAGCAGGCAGAGGGAAGGGATGGCTATTGGGGAACAGAGGTGGAGGGGTGATTGGGGGGCAGGGCTGGCCTCTCACAGGCTGGATCTATCTGCCAGTGGCTTTCTGCAGAGGGAGGCCAGACTGTGGCTTAGGCCCACTCCCCACAAGGACATCCCCCAAGGGCTCCCAGTCTGCAAAAGGGTGCAGGCTCCGCTGAGGGAACCCCTCCCCACCAAGTGCATAAATTTTCATGCACCAGGCCTCTAGTTAAGAATAAAACAACTGGAGTCGGAGTCTGTGATCAAATCCCAGCTTATGATCTTCCTAGTGAGGCAACATTGACAAGCCTTCAATTTCTCTGGGTTCAGTTTGTAATCTGCAAAATGACATGACTAACACTAGTTCGTTAATGAGTTGATAAATTAAATGATATAATATCTGTAAAGTGCCTAGCATCTATGTATATAAAAGCCTAAGTCACCATTACGATAAGTCGACCAAGTGACTGATCAACTGGTCACTATGACGATGCACTGACCACTAGGGGGCTGACGCTCAATGCAGAAGCTGCCCCCTGGTGGTCAGTGCACTCCCACAGTCCCTCACCCTGGCTGGCTGTTCCTGATCAGCCCTGATCGCCAGCAGGACTGAGGGACCCCACCTGTGCACAAATTCGTGCACCAGGCCTCTAGTGTAATAATAAACTTGAGGCATTATTCCTGCCTGTTATTTGATACTAGAGGCCTGCTGCACTAAAAATTGTGCACTCAGAGGGGTCCCTCAGCCCGGCCTGCACCCTCCTGCAGTCTGGGAGCCCTTGGGAGATGTATGACTGACGGTTTAGGGAGCAGACCTAAGCCAGCAGCCAGACATCCTAGCGCCGCTGCTCCTGCACTGAGTGGTCAGTGCATGTCCTACTGACCGGTCATTCTGCTTCCGGTCGATTCGCATATTAGCCTTCCATTATATAGGACTGCAGGAGGAACAACATATCATTTTTATGACTTCTCCCACCAATTCGCCTTCACCCACAAGGAAAGGGGCTGGCGTTGGTATTCCTAGAGGATCATTGAGAAGACAGGGTGATTCTCTTAGAAGATTTGATGGAGGAAAAGGCAAAGTGGAAGGAGACAGAAGTCAAGCAGGATTCCTGGAGCACAGTGCACACTTCAGTTCTGGGATGGTGAGCACCAGTGTCCACTTCCACATGGCACTACTTTAGAGGTTATGCAGAGGCACGGGGCTGCTAGGGCCTAAATCATAAGAGATGTGGCTTTGATGGTTTTATTCAAATAATATTTGGACTGCCTGGCTGGTGTGGCTCAATGGTTGAGCACTGACCCATGAACCCAGAGTTCACTGTTTCGATTCCCAGTCAGGGCACATGCCCAGGTTGCAGGTTTGATATCCAGTAGGGGGCATGCAGGAGGAGGCCAATTGAGTTTCTATCTCTCTTCCTCTCTCTAAAAATCACAAAAACATATATATATATTTTAAAGAAACAGTTCTTGGACCAATTGAAGGCAAGCCTGTCTCCAATGGATCCCACTGCCAAATTCACATATCGGTGGTTACTGGATACGATAATAGGTCCTTCACTTATTTTCCAAATACTGCGCATGTCCATGGATTCTTATGCAACGTAAGAAGTGTAACAGACACCTTCAAACACGACTTACAGCTTTCTTATTTTGATTAGTGGGGTCTCTAAATCAGATTTAATTTCATGTAGAAAAATAACCTAACGAGAATAAACTTAAAAGCAAACGTATTTCAATAATGATGACACTATAGTAATTAATAAATAGTCACAGGAGTGAGTCTGCATTACCCATTCTCTGCATGCCATTTCAAACTTTTAACTGATAACATTTGTGGGTCTCAGAATGAAACATTTCTTGGAGAAAGGGGATTCAAATAGAGCTAATGGATGGATATGGAGGCTCTTTTCCTGCCCACTCTTTTTGTCATAGGAACATTGAGATGGAAGGGATCTCGGAAGGCATTTTAATCTCTCTACTTGTCTCCGAGAATGGCTGAGAGCATTATTTCTTCCTGGTACTCCCCTCTGGGATTTTTCCGCTTTCTGAAATCTGCTATTTTTCTTTATGGGTTTGCACAATAAAACTATTTAGATAAACCGAAGTGCAGCTCCTTGAAAATATGTGTAATTCAAGTTGGACTTTTAAATGGCTGTCTGTGAAATGCAGAGATGCATAACAAAATCAACAGTGTTTCAAAGGGCGGAAATATTGAATGTTCCTTTGTTACACTGGGCATCTTTGAAAAACTGAAATGCATTTACACTGCTTGGCAGTCTCCCGAGAGACATGCATCAAACCGGTGCTCTCGACAGTGGGCTGGCTTCATGACATAGAAGGCATTCTTAGGTTTGAAGCATCTCAGTAGTTTTATAAATAAAAAATGCGATTTTTCTTTCAGTGAAGAGATGGTTATTGTTTTCTCCCAATGACTTCTGATCTAGTTTATGAAGTTCTGGGACCAGATTACTTGAGACTGAACTTTTCAGCTCCTCCATTATGTAGGGCAAGGATCTGCGGGCTTTGGAGAGAGGACGGCATAACAGAAACGAGCACAGGCTGTGGGGCTGGATTGCTTGGGTCTGGAATAGATGTTCAAGCTGTGTAAGTCTTCCTTCTCCTGAAGACCAACCAGAGTCAGGAATCTGGGTGAAGGTAGTTCACCCAAAAGAGGATCACAGGAAGCACAGCTGAGAGAGCAGGGAGATGAGACAAGGCAGGGGAAATGGCCAGAGGGGGGTCTGTACATTAGCCCCGCCAGGGCCTCTCTGAGGTCCCCTGTACAACATGCGTTGGAATCGTCCCATGGAAAATGGGGAAGCTGAACCTGTTTCTCAGGAACGGAGGGCTCCCCTCCCTCAATGTGTTCAGCCCCAGGATCTGCCTGACTGCCCTGCCCAGGAACCCCATAAGCTCCCAGAAAGCCCACGGCCCGCAGGGAATCGGAGGCGGACCAGCACGTGATGGACGCGGGGAGCTGCCAGGGTGAACCGGTGAACGCAGCCATGGGTCAGGGGACATGGGGCATGCATCCACTTTGTGTGCTAGAGGACTTGACAAGCTTGAAAACAATAATTTACTGAAAGCAAATCCATCTGTAAGGGAAGGTATACATACCATATCCTACCAACTTCTGGCCAACACCCATGGGTAATACCATACTGTGTTTGCTGTCTCAGGAATCCAGACCCAGGAACCCATGCCTTCCCAGGAACCTAGGCAGCTAGGGAATAGAACTCATTGAGCTAGAAGCATGCTACCACGGTGTGTTCAGACAACGTGCCCCGGGATGGCGAACGGATGAGTCAGGTGCTCACAAAGGATCCTGGGAGGCTCCGCGCCTATCTTTTCAGCGGGGAACTGGCTCTGTGTGGCAGGAGGTGGGCCTCCCCCCGGCTTCTCTCCACGGGGATCGGAGTGTTCTGTGTGGTGACGGTGACCACCTGCTGTGTCGATGAGCTGCCGCTTTTAAGCCCCTGAGGTGGGAAGAGGCCTCTGAGATCAGAGGGGAACTGAAGTGGTACTCCCTTCCCTGCAGCTCCAGACGCTTGAGTCTAACACCATTAACCTCCCTCCCTGCGGCCTCACCGACGAGGAAGCGTGGGGCTGTCACTAGGAACTGCATGCCTAACACACTGCGGGCTGTACCTGCAGGCGTGTCAGGTGCTATTAGGTCCGCTTTACAAATGAGGCGACGGAGGACCGGAACCTTACCCACGCCTCAGAGCCGCTCGCTGGGCTCTCTGACACCGATGGCTGGGCCCACCCTCAGCGGTCCTGACTCAGCAGATCTGGGCTGGCACCTGAGAATGTGCATTTCCAATCAGTTCCCAAGTAATGCTGCTGCTTCTCAGGGAACCACGCTTTGGGAGAATACTCTGCGTATACTATCTGCCATGTGTGTTTATCTCTGCAGCCGGGTGATCTAAGCACTAGAGACCATATCTATCTTATTCACAGGTCTATGGCAGCTCAGGCTCTGGCACCTGGTGCCAGAATAGCTGTTGAGTGAGACGTTTGAACCAAAGATCCAGGGTAAACTATTGATGGTGAACAGAGACTGTGCCCCTGCATGAAATGTCCGTTTCTAGGACCCATTCTCTGAGTTCCGGTTTCCCGGACTCCAGTCTTCTCCTCACCATTGCTACCTGCTCTTTACGCTGATTGTCCTTCCAGGTATGGGTTGGCTTCCTCATCCCTTACGTGACTTACTTCCTGGGTGAGCTGAGCTCTAGGATCCTCATGCTTTCTGCTGGCCGACTTGCTTTGCCTTCAGACGCACTGTCTCTTGTCTTTGGTCAGTGTTTGGTCTCTCGTCTCCAGTTAATCTTTGGCTCCTAAGCAGCATAAAAGAATAGTTTTGAAATAGGCAGCCTGCCATGGCTCGTTTGGCTCAGTGGATAGCGTGTTGGCCTATGGACTGAAAGGTCCCCGGTTCCATTTCAGTCAAGGGCACATGCCTGGGTTGTGGGCTCAATCTCCAGTGTGGGTCATGCAGGAGGCAGCGGATAAATGATTCTCTCTCATCATTGATGTTTCTATCCTTCTCCTTTTCTCTCTGACATCAATAAAAATATATTAAAAAATAAAAACAAAAACAAAAAACCTGAAGCCTGTCTGGGTCTCATCTCTAAAAGCCCATCTGAATAAAACAGGAAAGAAGCCAATGATTTTCTCCTCCCCTTGATGAAGTGCCATTATTAAGTAAATTAAAGAAAAACAACAACCTGACAACCTTGGCTTTTATTTTTGGCTTCATAACTGCCAGTGCCCTTAAACTACCTTCCAACACAAAAGCTGTTGAAGAAAAATCCAAATGAATGGTACTATGACTCTCCTCCTTAGAGTATTTTACAAGGAAGATACGGTTTTCTTGAAGTGTGGGCTTTGGAAGGCTTTCCTGGAAGCACCCGGTGAGGTTTTCCAATGCAGACACCTGACCTCCTGCTATCCCTGACAGGCTTACTGAGTTAGAATCCTCTCTCTGGGGAGGGCCCCGGAACCTCTGTGTGTTACAGCACCTCCGGTGTCCTAGTGCTGTGATGTCAAGTGTGAGAACAACTGCCCTTCATCACCGTAGAAGCCAGGCTACCTACCAACCCCACCATGCAAGCTTCACATCCATGACTTCCTCCAAACCTAACCCCCTCCCAAAGGCCCTGCCTCCAATTTGAGGATTAGGCTTCCAGTATGAATTTTGGCGGGGGTTGGGGAGAGGGGGTCCGGTGGGGGCACAGACATTCTGTCCACAGCAAAATTTCTCAGACAAAGCCTGGCAATTAAACTATACTACCGATGATGAGGCTTAGTGATGCTTTTCTTACTTTTCATCAAAATCATAGATGGCTTTGTGATGAGAGGATGCAGAATCACGGGTTTGGCACCCTCTGTCCCTTTAGCTCTGATGGGATTGACCCCAGCCCTGACTCTAAAGGCTAATCCGTGCCGGAGGTCCGTTCCCTGGGCAATGTGATTGATGTATTGGATACAACCATCCAATCAGAGCAAATGGCATGATCTTACTCGGACAACGCAGGGACAAAAGGCAGGTCATCTACTATTATAGCTGTAACTCTGAGCCTGAGAAAACGCAAGCCCGGAACTTTAGTAGCTATGTGGGTGGGTAAGGACACGTGTCTTTGAGAATGAAGTCAACCCAGCTCGTGGAAAGGGAACAGGCTATGAACAGAAAGGACTCATCAGGCTTGACTGAAATCGTCCCTGAAGTGATTCCATTACATAAGCCAATACATGCAGCTCAACCAAACCAAGAATGCACTGACTTACGTAACGAGGAAGATTTTCTGTCAGTTACAATCAGTAGAGTCCTCATTTATATAACCCCCTTCTGGTGCAAACCTTCCAGAGTTCCCTGTCCTTGGAACCAACTTTGAAAACCGGCCCACAATGTCAGCTGTTCCCTATCACACTGACCTGAGCAAAAGCGGCTAGAATTTAAGAAACGCAACAGTAACTACTGCACTGAGTATTACAATGGCTGTTCATTACTCCTATCCAAATGGCATATGGTGAATAAAAGATACACAATTCTTATTTCTGATAAATGCAGAAATTGGCTGCCATAACAATAGCACAAATGGATCCTGAAGGTCTCAATTATCACAGGGGGAGATGCGGGGATAGGGAGGAGAATGGCATTCATTCACTTATTTAAGTAAGGTTGTCTTGTATTATTGGCAAGGTTTTGTTTTTTGGGGGAGGAAAATATAAGCCTGATGATTGCTTTGCACGTGTGCGATTCTGAAAAAAAATAAAACCCTATTTTTAATTACCATTTGTCACTGTAGAGATGCTGAAGAGAGCTGATGTCTTTGAAAAGTAGGAAGAGAGAGCTGTGCAAAACAAAAGGCAGAATTCATCCAAACCACCCAGCTTCCCAAGGACAATTAAATTGGCACTAACTGTGAGGTAGCATCACAGCCTGCAAGCCGTTTACCCTCGGGCCTTGGAGTGTACAGCGTGATAAGATGAGAGAGCACCTCTGCTGGCTGTTTGGACATTGGCCATCCTATCTAATAAAGAGGGAATATGTTAATTGACCCTCACGCTGTCGCAAATATGGCAGCGCCCACGGCCAATAAGCAGGGATATGCTAATTGACTGACTCGCCCTCAAAGATGGCAGAGCCCATAGCCTCAAGATGGTGGCGCCCAGTCCCCTCAGCCCCGCCAGGCCTGCCTCCAGAGTCCCCTAGGTCCCCTCATTCCCCCAGCCGCCCAGGGCTGGCCTGAGGCACAGGCAAGATGCGGATAGCGGCTTGCCAGCCACCCAGAGCCACCTGAGGCTCAGGTAACCAGGGCTAGCCAAGGCAGCGGCAGCAGCAGAGGTGTGATGGGGGCGTCGCCTTCCCTTGATCACCAGGTTGCCTCCCGCCTCTGACTCTAGGACTGTGAGAGGGGCAGACCTGGCTGAGGGACCCCCCCCCTCTAGTGCATGAATTTTCACACACCGGGCCTCTAGTGCATTGTGTTAGGGCTGAGAGCTGAGTTAAGCAGTGCGCCCTCCAATTCTGCTCTAGATGGTCAGATTCCCCTGAAATGGTATAATAGAGCAGGTTTTTTTCCTTACTGTTATGCTCATAGTAAATCAATTTAAATAAGGATAACCTGGCTTTTGCTTTTGAACACAGATTCTTAATGTTTATTCTGTGTTATGGTGAAGACTTCTGCAGAAGGAAGCATGTGTTTAGGAAATAGCATGACTTGAATAAATCTCAAATTCTAGTATTCTCCAGTACTTTTCTCCCCTTTTCACTTCCTGGAAAACTCTTCTTGGTCCTTCAAGATGTACCTTAGAGGTAAGTTTCCCGGCAAAATCTTCAGCAATTTTCCACCAACATAATTGTCCTCTTTTTCCAACAACATGCTAAATGGGAGAGCATAAATAATAGTTTCACCTCCTGCATCAAACTGTGGTCATCTTTTTAAAAAAAAACATATTTTGTTGATTTTTTACAGAGAGGAAGGGAGAGGGATAGAGAGCTAGAAACATCCATGGGAGAGAAACATCGACGAGCTGCCTCTTGCACACCCCCTACTGGGGATGTGCCCACCAACCAATGTACATGCCCTTGACCGGAATCGAACCCGGGACCTTCCAGTCCGCAGACCGACGCTCTATCCACTGAGCCAAACCGGTTTAGGCAAACTGTGGTCCTCTTGAGGATACCCGGTGTTATTTACTTTTAAACCTTCCCATGTAACAGTGCTTGCTTCAGAGTAATTGCTCAGTCAATATTTGAAGTATTTGTTGGTTAAATGAATAGATTACTGATATGCTGTCTGTAGCATTTAACAGCTTCTGTATGTATTATAGAACCAAAATATAAAAATGGAAATTGAAATTTATTTTAAAAATCATTTCTACCTTGACACTGAAGAAAACAAATTCACAGTGTGATGTGTCCTTCCACATTTTCCATATGATATTAGTTCACCGTTGCGGTGTAACAAATTACCCAGAAACTCAGTACCTATAAAAGCAACCGATATTTACTGCATCACTGTGCCAGAGAGTCAGAAATCCAGGAGCATCTTAGCTGGATGGTTCTGTCTTAGAGTCTCTCCTGAGGTTGACGTTAAGATGCTGACTGGGGCTATGGTCATATGAAGGTTTATCTAGAATAGGATCCACCTGTAAGACGGTGACATTGTGTTGTTGGCTGTGGCCTCCACTCCTGGCTGGTTCTTGGTGGGAGGCCTCAGCTTCTTACCATGAAAACCTCTCCACAGAGCTGCTTGAGAGTCATCAGAACCTGGCCACTGGCTTCCCCCAGGAAAACCGATTCAATGTGAAGAGCAAGGCATTAGTTACAATGTCCTTGAAGACCTAGCCTTGAAAACCACACAGCATCTCTTCTGCTGTATTTTGTGGGTCTCAAGACCAACCCTGATACCATGGCATAAACGCCAGGAGGCAGGTGTCATCAGCTGCCACCCATCTAGACAGCTTTTGGGATGTTTTTAATAAAAATATAATCATGCTATCTACATTTATTTGCATGCTTTTGTTCCACATAAAAATAGTTCACTATCCTCCTCCAGATGGGTAGACATGAATCTCGGTCATTTTTACACTATAGGTAACATTAGATTCAATGTAATCTACCTCCGTGATTCAGGTTGTTCCCGGTTTTCTATCAGTAGAAATAACGCAATAAATATAAATATCGTTGTCCATATATTATTGTTTTCATTTCTACAGGGGCTACCAAAATGGGATTGCTTGATAAAAAAATAGGTATTTTAGTTTTCTATTTCCACAGACACACCTAGATTTCAAGAGAGACAGCATTTACTTTGCACCAGAAATGCACAACAATACTTACTTTCCCAAATCCTCCCTGGCAGTGTATTATTGTTTATATAAATTCTGTCACTGTGATGGGCGAAGAGAAATGCTATTTCATTTCATTTACATTTTTTTCCTATTAGTAAGTGTGAGCATCATTTCCTATGTGTATTATCAGCCTCATGCCTTTCTCTTTCCTGAAAATTGCCTGCTGACACCTTTTCTTGGAAATATGTCTGTTTTTCTCATCAACTTATAGTGAACTTTGGGTGTTTGCATGTAACTAGAAATATAATTTGGTCATTTCTGGTTTGGGAAGTTCACAGTTTTGTATTTTCAAAGGAGTCCTTGGTTTCCATCTTTTTTTGCCTTCAGCCCACCAAAGCACAAGGACTTCAAACATAAACTAAATGTTGGACATCTTATTTCTGGAAACCTTTAAAATTGTGTGAGAAACTGGCTGGAGACATTACTGAACTGATACCGCTGCCCGGGAAAGTGGTGAATTCCGCAGTCTGTTGACTTTAAGATTACCTTGGAGATAGACCGCAGAATTTAAAATGCAGTCACTCAGAAAGCAAAACTGCTTGGGAATAAAACGCAATAATTACTATCACTCTCTCTGTAACTAGTGAAATAGGAAAAGGGGGAGGAAAAAAACCCTCCCCGCTCTATGCTTTGAAACCTCAGCAAATGTCCAGAGACTACTCTTCAGATGACAGGTGGAGATTAAAGCTGCGGGCCTGAGGGTAAGCAGAAAGTTTAAACTTCCTCCTCTCTGTGTGTGTGTTTTAAACCCAAGCTAGTACTTTGATTGCTTTTCTGTCTAAACACAATAAACACCCTTGACCTTGAATTATACTGGTAGGAGATAAGAATCTGGTATCTGGAAGAGCACTAAAAATGAATTCCTTGCTCTCTGGCATGTTAATGAACAGTGGGGCCAATAATAAACCAATAGAGGTAGTATGACAAGCTATGGTTGATTATTAGGTAAAAACCCCCAATACAATCAATGTTTACTATATTGGATACCTAGAAGCACACCTCTTGGGCTACTGCTGCACTATTTAGAGAATTAGTTTGGGCTAATTATCAGTGGGGATTATTTTAGGGAAAGAGCAGACAACAAAAGTTTTTACATTCCCAGCAATGCTTTAAAAGATATCCTTACATTTCAAGTTCCAACCATACTCTTGTGGGGGTAGAGAGTGCCTTGGTGTGAATTATTTGGCAAACGTGGTCTGTATGTCCCTAGAACAGTTTCATATGTTATCACTGAAGATCAGTGAGGTCTCACAGACCAGCTCCCTTTTCTGCTCTAACCACTGTGCCATCGAAGGACAGCAGAGAAAACAATTACTGTTCACTGATGTGTTGCCTTTTCGGTGTTCCAACAGAAACCAGATGGCGCTCCCAATTTAGGATAAACCCAGGTGTTGTTATTGACAAAGGGACTGTTTACAAAGGGTGGCATGTAGTTTTAAAAATAGCCTCAACAGTTAGGGGCAAAAATGTGGAGGAGCTGTTCCTCATCTGAATGTCAGTGGATGAGGCCAGGGTGTGGGAACCAGGGAACCCGAAGCCTCCAGAGAAGCAGTGAGCGGCCTTAGCTTGGAAAATACAGCCGAGGAGGGGCCGCATCACAGGGAGTGGCCAGGGCACTGAACACCCTGACTGGACTTTCCTTTCTCCACCCCAACATCCCAGAGGATATGGGATCCCATCGATACAGTTCATTCTCCTGGGACAAGACACTGGGCAGAAGGCCCCGGAGAGGCAGGGAAAGGTGGAGATCTGGGGACACTTGCACTTTCTTCACACTCATGAAGTCAGACTTGGCCAATGTCTTGCTGTGATCGGTGATGTGAGTAGGGAAGGGATGCGCATCGCTTCCAACCACCACATGCAGCCCAGGCGCCTTGCCCCGCCCTCCACTCACTCAAGTGCATGTCTGGGGAGGACCTCCGCCAGTCCGAGTTTCTGATTAGTTTGCTCAGTGGCCTGAGGTGAGGAAGAAATACACTTAGCTGTGTAAGACTTCGGATGTGTGCATCAACAGTTCATGCAGCACAGCTCTGCCCATCCTGATGGATACAGCCTGTCATTAAACCACTTGTGAAGGCGATTTACTATAATAAATATCAGGCTGCTTCCCAAGTATTAGGAAAGCTCTGTGAGTTTAAGCACTTTTTTATTTTAAAAGATACCATGTCTACAATTATAATATTTAAAACACAGAGTCAGTGAAAAGAAAATTATTGTTTCAAAATAAAAAATAAAATAAAAACCCTCTTTATCACACTTCTGTGGATAGGTTACTTTGAAATTGTGTAGTTGTAAGCTCTTTCTAAGGCAAATTTCAAACTTGGAAGGTATAGCATGTAACCATAAGTTGAAATACTTCTGTATCAAGCCACAGAGGAAAATACAGCCAAAATATCAGTGTCTACCTACTGTACGAGAGTTAATTTTAAGAGGCACTATTCTCACCCAGCATGCATGGGCACAGGACTCAATTCCTGGGTGGAGAGGGTTCTAGTAAACAGAGAAGGGGATCCCCAGCTTCCTGGCAGCTCTCAGGCCTGCTTTTAAATGGCTGATTGTGGCAGTTCCCTATGTGAGCTTTGGAGGACTCTTTTGGAGAAGGGCCTGGCATCCTGGCTGTTTTAATGCTGGTTTGTTTCCTTATTTATAGAATGGGAATCAATGTAATGAATGTGCATCGTAGGTTAATGTGAGGGTTAAATGTGTATGTGTGTGTGTGTGTGTGTGTGTGTGTGTGTGTGTTTTAAAGTATTTTTATTTATTTAAGAGAGGAAGTGAGAGGGAGAGGGAGAAGGAGAGGGGAGGGGTGGGGAAGGGGGAGAAGTGGTGAGGATCATTGTTTGGCTGCCTCTTGCATGCCCCCTACTGGGGATAGAGCTCACAACCTGGGCATCATGTGCCCTTACTGGGAATGGAACTGTGACTTCCTGGTTCATAAATCAACATTAAATCAACTGAGCCACACCAGACAGACAATACATACACATTTTTAAGCTTGTAGAACAATGCCTGGCAACTAGTTAGCTCTCACAAGATGGTCGTTATGATGCTGCCACTGCTGCTGCTGTGTAGAAGGTGGGGATTCTACACAGACCCTCTGTGGGCACAGCGTTGCCATTAAAGCATGCACAGCAGCCTGAATAGAAGGGCCTGCCTCCTTTCTTACGCTTGGAACACACAGTATGGAGGAGGGTCATTGAAATATGAGCTACATATCTGATTTGACCCACTCATTCAGCTGAGACTTAGTCTACCACACTGATTCATGCTTTTCTCCTACACATTGATTGAACTCTTATCTGTCAATATCCTAAAACTCCTCAAACCTCTCAGGGGTCATCTGGAAGAAAGACAAATAAGTCACGAATTGCTAGGAGAAAAAAAGACGACACATTTGGTCCCTATGATAAACTGGAGAATAGTCTTCCTTTTGGGGAAGTGAGTGTGTTGGTGGCTTTTGTTGGAGAGATCAGGGACAGAGTTCTAAAACAGACTCTCAGGGACCCTTGGGTGTTCGAGGGCTTGTCTCCAGGGGGCTCTCAGCCTGACACCTTCAAAGCGTTGCCACTTATGGCACTGTAGCTCCTAAACTGTTAGTCACAGCTACGTGATAAATCTGGACGCTCACCAAAGGTGAGATGCATTTCAACAGCTCGAGCATTAGTCTTACAATGGAATACCTGTAGGAGGACTTAGCTTATTAAAGTAACTTATCAGATCCTGAATAGATATTAAAACAGTATTTATGACACACACACACACACACACACACACACACACACAATTAAATACAGTTCTCGTAATTATTTTCAAATGAACCTGAAAACATGGCCACATGTTCTCCGTTTCCTACTTTGAATCTCTTCTTTGATGGATTTAAGGCTACCTTAGAATATTTTTCTTAGAGGAACAATGGTTTATGTTTACAGCAACAGAAAGTAGTGTTTTGAAATCAGAAAAAAAATGGCCCTGCTTCTTCCAAAGTGTTGTTCCCTGAATACTCATTTGGTGTTTTGGAAACTTTTATTTAGACCTCAACTTTTGGAGATGGCAAGTACCCTAGTTTGCTTTATGTTAACATAGATACCTTCCTTGGTGATTTATCTGGGAATCTGCTGGACAGAGAGGACCAGCTGTCAGCTTTGGGTTGCTCTAAAAGTGTGATTGGTAGGATACAACGTCCTATCTGGTCTAGAAATGGAAGGGAGATATGTAATATTCAGGTTAGGTTCATCTTCTGCTGGATAACACACCAACCTTCAAAATTCATGGCTTAACCAATAAGCGTGTGGTTGGTTTTGGTTCACACCATGTCTGTTCTGGGTCCTGCTGTTTTCAATCCCTTATCACCAAAGAAGCTCACAACTGCTTCCAACTTGTGATGCCATCTTCTCAACACTTGACTTTCGAGATTGCCATTGTTTTCCATGGTCCCTGCTCTTTCCTTCCATTATCCTTCTTGGCCATATCTGAAGTTGACGTTATGCTCTATTGGAGCCACACAGATGCTCAACTTGGGGACCACATGGCTTTCTCACCCCACAAGAACCGGTGGGCCAAGAACCATTTAAGTTTCATGTTAAGGCACAGACTCTAAGGAAGAGGGAAGGAAAGGGGAAAGCAAGGCAGCTGTGGCTGCTGGAGGGGAAGCACTGGCTGCACGCCTCACCCCGCCCAGCATGCACTGCTAGGGCTTTCCCTCCAGCAACTGCAGCCACCTTGCTTTCTGCTTTCCCTCCCTCTTCCTTCTATGATGTCTTCAGTTTTCACTCCTACCTTCTTCTGAGTATGCAAATTAACCACTCAGTAGGGTGCAAACAGATAGCCTCTTCACTGCAGACTGCCCTATAAAGCATGGAGAGATGGGCATTTATTGCAAGCATTTGTGCCTGATGGTGGAAGGGCTGAGCACTCATAGTGGATGTTTTCATCAACCTTCTTCAACTTTACCCCCAAAGCACCCCCCACCAGCTATACATGCCTTCTCCTCCCGACCAATGTCCCATCCACTTCCCTTTGCATCCATCCTGCTGTGGAACAACCAGTGGGTCTTCCTCCGGTGGTGGCCTGCCTAGCCCTCTTGGGTCTCCTTGGGCTCCTCTGTCCTGTCTCACACTGTTTACGGCATCGGAAACACCTTAACTCCATCTTTACCTATCAAAGCCCTACCAATGTGATGGCAACTAAAATACCAAGGGGGAATCAGAAGAAAGACAAGAGGGTCCATTGCTCTGGTCCTGTCTGTATAAGCCACCGGAGGTGGGAGCTGCTGGCCTTCGGGAGTGTCCAAGTGCTCAGGGTCCACCTGCAGGAGCCGCCACCTGTAGTGACGACCTGACCCATTCCCACTGTGGGCTGGGCCTGTCCATGTGAGTTGCTGCCTGGAGCGCCCCCCCCCCCCTGCCTACTCGTGCCTCCTCACTCCCATCCCCCTCCAGAAAAAGAAAAAAGAAAAAAAAAGAGTTCATAATGATGTGAAAAACTAAGACAATCAGCTAACCTATGGCACCAATTAGGAGGCAATAGCCACCATATAAAATGAAAGCACAGACATATGCTAATTACATAGCTCAAAATTCACAACGGATTTTTTATTTTTATTTCTGATGAATCAAATGTAATTAATATCAGGCCACTTGGCCTTTTTGACCAGCCACACAAATAATTGTGTTAGCTTTCTATGTAGCCATTAACCTAAGCTCAGAAAACGGCAGAAGAGAAGAAAACCCTGAAAGTAAAGTATCCTGAATTCAAGCTGTTGATCACACACGACTTTTAAAAAATGTGCCAGGTTCAGCTGCCATTAAACTACAAAGAAGCATCCAATCTATAGATTTCACTCCATGCTTTCAGTTATAGGGGGAAATCATAAACAAAAGCTGTTAGATACACGATTTTTACTTTCACTTCTCTATCGGATAACTGTACTGGTTTCAGCTCTGTGGACAAACTTGACATACAATTTTTGAGGAGTCACTGAGAATCCCAGCTCCAGAGAGGTAATGCCTCAAAGAATACTTCTTTAATTAGAATTGCGGCTTTAATATCCAGAGTCATTTAAATTTCATTTTGTTGGTGGTGCATAATGAATTTTCTTCATGGCAACAATTGGCTACATTTGGGGATAATTTTGAGTTCTGGATACAATAGATAGTAGAGCTAAGCTACTATGAAAGGAAAATTGCTGTTTAAGTTAAAAATACATCCGTTATATTTCTCAACAGTTCCTTAAATTCAGTATGTTAACGTAAAAGCTTTGCTGCACAATATACGCTTGCATTATTCCACATGGCACGTATTGTGAGTGCATTACAAAATATTGAGCAAACAGTAGGTTGAATGATGGCCCATAAGAAGTTACAGTTGTGTCCTAACTCCTGCGACCTGTGAATGTGACTTTATTCAGAAAAAGGGTCTTTACAGATGAAGTAAAGATGTTGAGCTCAAAAATCATGATTTTGAGGCTTATTATCTGGTGGGCCTTAAATCTACAGACAACTGTTCTTTTAAGAGAAAAGCAGAGGGACATTTGAGTCAGCAAAGAGGAGACACAGAGAAGGCCAGGTGAAGGCAGGAAATTCTCCCTCAACAGACTCTGGAGGGAATTCTTTCAACTTTGCTGTATGTTTGAAACATTTGTCATTTAACCCTGGAAAAATTCTACTTGTGCCTTTTTTTGGAGCTGATTTGAATTGTAAGTGATATTGCTTCTCAAATATCTCATTTCAAGAGGGAGAAAAACTGAAATTTGTCTCAGAGAAGTTGAGCCCTGGCTTCAATGAACTGGCCGCAAACAGAAGAATTATTTACCGAAGGTTAATTCTGAAGGGGGTTAAAACCACCTGGTACTTGGGTTTTTGATCTGCGACAACAGTGGTTTTGACTTTCAGGCAAATGAAATGGTACAGACACTTAATTTTGTCATCACTTCCTGATACTTTTCAACACAAAACTGTCTTAATTTGTGTGGCTTCTTTTGAAGGTATTTTTAGTTGATTTAAAGAAGAGCCCTTTTGGTGCCTTGTAGGGATCTCAGGAACCCAGGCAAAAATAGCCATTTGCAGGGCTGGGTTACCTCCAGGGAACCGAGAACTCGCTTACAAGTGACTGGCTCTTTTAAGTTAAATGATAAAACTGTTCTCTTTGAAACACTAGCTGTATATGCAAAGCCTCATTCTAGACATTGGGAGCTCAAAGATGAATCAGACATTGACTTTGTCCTTTAGACGGATTCATGTAATGGCCTGACTGTGCTGCTTATAGCAGGCAGAATGTTAACTGGGCCATGAGTGAAACATGTTGAATAAATTAAAGGCGGGAACCTACATGCAAGGCACCACTTTTTCTCTCCATTTTCATCCAGATCTCTAGGAATTTCTATCCATTTTTACTAATCTCTCCTATCCAAAGAAAGTGAGAACATTCTCCAAGTCTGCAACTCTGAACTCATTTAGTTTCTATTATGTTGACTCTGGGTTTCCATACTAAGGTTGTACCTGGAAGTGCATAATCATAACTCTCGGTGATAGAGAAATTCCAGTGACCTAAATCAAAGTCTCAACTCATATAAAACAGGAAGTAACGCAGTGAGGTAAATGACTTAAGTGTTCAGGTCACATAGGACCGACCATCTTTGCCTCTCAAATTGTTGCCTCCTATGAATGACTAACCCATCCCTTACCTTTCCAGAGTAGAATTAAAATCCACAATTAGACATTTTACATTGCTCTAACACTTACAATCCAGATATAAACTGTAGAGCATTATATTGTTAATTTGATCCTGTAATTCAAAGGGAATCGGGTCCAAAGTGGTTGGTTATTAATTTGTTCATACCTTGTTTTCCCCAAAATAAGACATCCTCTGAAAATAAGACCTACTTACAGGTTTCCTTCTGAGTGAAATATAAGGCATCCCCCCAAAATAAGGCCCCCAGGCTCTGTCTCAGAATGAAAATTAATTTACCATAAACTGGTCGCTAGGACCGCCCCAACTGGCCTCTAGCAACCAGTGACATTATGCGGAGTCCTGACGTCACTGTTGTGTGAATGGAGAGAAATCATTGTGGAAACTTTGTGAAACCTAAACTGCAAGAAGTTGTGACTTGGGTGAAGAATTCACGGGAGAAAATCACTGACAGTTGCATTGCAAATGCACTGCGAGCAGGCTACCTTGACAAGAAGTACTCATTTAAAGACAGTGCTATTGCTAAACATGAGAGATTTGGTCCACTGATTCTGAAAGAAATAGAGTCACAAGAAATTCACCAGGAAATTCAGGAATTGGATTGTTATGATGATGTTCCAGAAGATGATGACATGATTGTCATTGAATCAATGAGTAAATTCTTGATACTTAGTATTCACAGTTTGTCTGGGTTGTATTGACAACTACCATACTGCCGTACCATAATAAGGGTAATAAATTTCCTTTATTTTCATTTAACAATAAATGTGTACCGTATTCTTCTTCATTGAAAAATAAGATAGCCCCTGAAAATAAGACCTAGCGCATCTTTGGGAGCAAAAATTAATATAAGACACTGTCTTATTTTCGGGGAAACAGGGTAGATAGCTTATAACCCAACAAAAGCTATGCATTATAACAAAACTGGCTAGAATTTCTGAGGTCTGTCCTTCTGGACTACAGGACTGAGAAAGTACAAAATCCGAAGATCATGCAGCCATGCCGGTGTCTTAATTGTTGGTGGCGCACCTTGCAGATGGGATGGAAGGGGGAGAGAAGAGGAGAGAGGGCCGGGGGGAGGAAGGCGAAACGGCCGGTGTTTTGTTCAGCACTATGCTAAGCACTTCTCTCAATAGTTAGTTTTCACGACTGTGTTGATCTTTTCTATGTGGGGTTATTTTCAAAAGAAAAGTTATGTATCAGAACACAAGCCAGGGAAAGGATGCTGTCAGTGTTAAAGGTTCTTGTCGATGTCCTGGGGGAGGCAGGGCCTTACATGCAGTGACAGTGCAGCCTGGCTTTCCCTAACATTCACTGATATGAAGAGTAATATCTGTCACGTATTAAACTCTTGTTGGCTTCCTCGGTAACCTCCTCTCCTAGCTGTGGTGACTGCAAAACACAGAATCTCCCATGAGTTAGTGGAGCTTTTTCCCCATACCCTCCCTCCCCTCCTCATCCTGGCTGTGAAACAGCGTCTGAGTTTTGCTTCAGTCCCTGGCCGCCGTCTCAGTCTCAATGACTTGGTAACACGTAATGAGTAACCAGAGACCGTTTTCCCTGACACCCGGCCACCAGGAGAACACACCTATCATCCTCCATCTCCCTGCTGCTTTCAGGACATTTTCGCCGTGCGGGAAGGTATTGCCTTTCATGTCCTCGCTCTGTGAAGTGGAAGCCGAGCCTGACTGGCCTCCTAAGCGCCGATTCCAGAGTGATTATCTGCTGCCCCGGGGCGGGAGTGGCGAGCAGCCCCTGATGGCAGCACCTGCGCAGGCTCGGGCTGCCCTAATTGGCTTTCTTGCCTCTGCTTCTGCTTTAACGAGGAGGAAGCACCATGTTGGGCTTCCCCCCCCCCCCACCTGCCACTCTTCAACGGGGCAGGTTCCATCCACATGGAGTTGATCAAGGAAAAGGCTCCGCGGCAGAGCTCAGGGGTTGTAAACAGACGAGGCTGTGGCAGGCCGCTGTGAGCAGAAGGGAGCAGCTGCAGATCCACGGGGGCTCCTGAGCACAGGGACCAACAGCCCTGATTATGAAGACGAGTTCCCGGATGACCCATTTGCACATGTTATTCAGTGCATGGAGGCCTTGTCTGAAAATGCTACTTTGGCCACAGAGTATGTTTTGTGTGTGTGTGTGTGGTGCTTTTAATATATTTTATTGATTTTTTACAGAGAGGAAAGGAGAGAGACAGAGAGCTAGAAATGTCTATGAGAGAGAAACACCGACCAGCTGCCCCCTGCACACCCCCTACTGGGGATGTGCCCACAACCAAGGTACATGCCCTGGACCGGAATCGAACCCCGGACCCTTCAGTCTGCAGACCTGTTTCGGCTGTGTGGTGCTTTTAATAACAACTTACATTTATTTAATGTTTACTTTGTGTCAAGTGTGACTCTCAGAGTTTCAGCTCTGTTAGCATCTTTATCGTTCACACTCTGCCCCCCACCAGGTGGTAGTTATTATCATTGTTCCCTCTTGCAGGAGGAGATGACCTCGGAGGGAGGAACATAGCTAACAGGTGACGGAGCCAGGCCTCCAATGTAGGTAGGCTGCTTCGCCACCCGCAGGCTGAAGTCCGAGGACTATCGTTTTCCAAGCCCTGAAGAGAGGCCGCCTTAAGACGCCATGAATTCCCTCCCCCCTCCCCGGCTCCTCACCTCCTCTTCTCAGACCTCCCTTGGGGAACGGGCACACTGCCCCTGCAGGTGCCGCTGACTATGCAAACCTGACCCCGGGAAGTCCAACCCAATCCTCCCTGCCAAGAATGGGAATTAAAGAAACAGACCCGGAGGCCATCAGATGGGCCCACCCTGGACCTATAAGATCTGGTGTGGCCGGAATCGGTTTGGCTCAGTGGATAGAGCATCGGCCTGTGGACTGGAAGGTCCAGGGCTCGATTCCGGTCAAGGGCATGTACCCTGGTTGCGGCCACAAACCCGGTGGGGGCTGTGCAGGAAACAGCTGGTCAATGTTTCTCTCTCATCAATGTTTCTCGCTCTCTATCCCTCTCTCTTCCTCTCTGTAAAAAAATCAATAAAATATATATATTTTTTAAAAAAGATCTGGTGCGGATGAGGTTTTGGACCATGGCGGACCCTGAACTCATGCCCTCCCATGAACGCACTGAATCTACAGCTCCACACGGAACACCTTTCTCTGAAAAATAAGCTAACCACAGGCTGAGTGACCCTGCACACCCAAGTGGGTGGGAGAGGCTGGGACACAATCTCACCATAAACCGCAGGAAGGGAACACATAACCCAGGGCTTCTCTCGAGGAGTGAAGGGCTTGACATAACATCGGCACCCCAAATTTTTAAGACTTGCACCTGTGAGATGAACCCCCCACCCCCAAACACCTAGGCCTGAAAACAACGTGGCTCATATTCACGAGACCCACAAGGGAACAGGGATCAGAGAAACACTACTACAGGGCTCCTGCGGTCCGACTCACCCGCTTCTGGGTCCAGTGGAAGCCGTGGGGTCAAGCAGAAGCTGCTAGGTCCAGAGGAAGCTGTGGGGTGTCCAGGGGAAGCTGCAAGGGATGCAGCCAAAGCCCTGGGAGAGGGGGGTCCTGCGGAAGCTGCAGGGGGTGCAGTGCAGGCTCGGATGCACCGGAAGCCTGGGGTGCACCGGAAGCCACGGGAGGAAGGTGGTCCAGTAGAAGCTGCAGGGGGTGCAGCGGAAGCCCGAGGTGCACCGGAAGCTGCGGAGGGTCCAGCGGAAGCTGCAGGGTGTGCAGCGGCCGTTGGGAGGGTCCAGCGGAAGCTGCGGAGTGCAGTGGCAGTTGGGAGGGTCCAGTGGAAGCTGCGGGGTGCAGCGGCGGTGGACCCTGAGGTGCGGACTGTGGGAGAGGCTGCCTCTCTGTAGGGACAGGCCTCTCCCTGCAGCCTCAGGGCCGCGGGGCCAGGCTGGCTGCTCCCGGGCAGCTCCCAGCGCCTTCGCTTCTCCGGGCGGCGTGGCCCGGGGAGCTTGGCTCGGGCCTTGAGCCGGGGACACTGATGGAAGCCCTGCTGGGGGCCTGTGGTCTCAGGCCCTGGTCCCTAACCGACCCCACGAGGATCCTCAGGGTCACCACCTCCGCCCCCTCAGCCATCCCCGCAGCGGGCCGGGGCAGGGCCCAGGCTCCCGGGAGCTGGGAGGGCAGGCGCAGTCTCAGGCCCTCCCTGTGCCCCTGGGCACCGCATCCACGGAGGAGCCTCGGGGACAGAACAGTCCAGAGCCCATCCCCACGCTGCCCCTCCAGGGCGCTGCACGGACCGCCGACCTGACCGAGGACAACCTGTCCTCCTGTGAAAGCCTGGCCCGGACCGTCCGTTTGGGTTTGGGTTTGGGGCACATCCGGGCACCTCCGATCTGCTCACAGGGGTCCTAGGACAGCGGCACCCTCTTTGCTCCCCCTCCACCGCTCCAGCTCGCCCACGTTTCCCACCAAGGAGCTGGCGGTCTCAGCCCGAGTTTTCTTCAACCGTCGCCCACGAGACGCACCCAGAGCGGCTGGCTCCGGCGGCCAGCAGGGCTTGGATCCCCCAGGATTCTGTGTATCTACAGGCTTTAAAGCGGCTGCCTCAAGGCCTGGCTTCCAATCAGCCTGAATGTAGATGCTGACGGGGACCCTCCCCTGTGCACACTGTCAGGTTCGCACACCCTCAACTGCCCGGAGCCATTAAAGATAAAATAGGCCGCTGGGACCATCCCCACCCAGAGCCGGGGCAGGTTGGATGCTGAGGTTCACCCCCCCACACAGGGCTACCCCTTCAAGATGGGAGGTTTCATCCAGTGCAAAGAACCCAACGCAGAGGGTCAAGCAAAAGGAAGAAACAAAGGAATCTGTTCCAAGTGAAAAATCACATGGAGATGGGGCTGGAGTCAGCATCTTTGTCTTCAATCACTGACAACACCCATTTTGGGGGTGAGAGAGCAGAAGCTACAGAGGGGACATTTCAATAGCAAGTGACACAAAGTTAGAAATAAAAGGAGGCAGAAACCCCGTTTTTATCCATAAGAGAGTGGCCATTCTTATTCCCTGGATGGAGAAGAAGTTGACCGGCAGAGGAGAAGATGCAGACGTAAAGACAGGAGACTATAAAAACCCAGTAAGCTCATTGAGAAATTCCAGTTCTCGCATGGGACTCAGCCATGACTGCTCTCCTCCTGGCCATGTGACTCCCGAAGGTTCTTCTGTAGACTTCTCAAAGTCGCCTCCAACTTAAACCAGCTGGGATGACTCTGTGCCTTGCAGACACACGATGACTGATGGAGACAGCCAGTATAGAATTTGGTGAGTAGTTTTATTTATTGACCTAATATTCCATGTTAACGTTAACTCCCCAAGAATGAGATATAAAGCTGTGCTATATTTTTGTGGTTGTTGAGAGGAATCTCAGGTTTTCGGGTTGACTTCCACCATTTTTCAGGCTTATAAAATCTTGGTTGCTTTGGGCAACCGGGTGTTTATTTACCTTATTACTGGTGCCGCTCCTTTTCAGATCTTAGCTTTGGGAATCCATCTTCGTTTCATTCCCTCACACTTGGAAAGGCTGAATACCCAGTTCAAAGGGCAAAGCTCATTGGGGATTGACATAGCCTTATCTGTTGGGATTTGTTGAGGGACAAGCCAGTAGCCTACATCGGTTCAGTCTATGTGAGAGAGTGGAAGTCTAGGGAATATTGGGATAAAAGTCCTCCCACTTCTGGCTGATAAAAATGGATCGGCAGGGAAGTGGCCCTGGGTTTCCAAAGGCTACTTCTGTCTCCTTAAGGGAAAAGTCTAAGAAAAGAGTCACTGTAGAAGAGAAGTTAGGGGTAAAGAGAAGCTGATTGAGCCTCTATAACCTCTATACCTAAAGCATAGCTTTCATCGTAATAGTCAATGATGTGAGCCAAAATGTTTTCCTTTTTATTTTTTATACCTTTTAACGTGGAGGAATTTTTACAGAGGAAATAAAAATATAGAGTAATGTATATATTATGATCCCATTATCATAACATAATCAATAACCAACAAACCACCTCTCTCTTCTTTTCCCCCTCACCTCCCTCCTCCTCTTTCTCATCTATATAATCATGAAAAGCTGCACACCAAAATTTTTAAGTATTGGTTATTACCCTGTTTCCCCAAAAATAGACAGTGTCTTATATTAATTTTTTCTCCCAAAGATGCGCTAGGTCTTATTTTCATGGGATGTCTTATTTTTCCATGAAGAAGAATACGGTACACATTTATTGTTAAATGAAAATAAAGGAAATTTATTACTTGTATACAGTACGGTAGTACGGTAGTTGTCAACACAAACCAAACAAACTGTGAATCCTGGGGGCCTTATTTTAGGGGGGAATGCCTTGTATTTCACTCAGAAGGAAATCTGTAAATAGGTCTTATTTTCGGAGAATGTTTTATTTTCGGGGAAACACGGTAGGATTATGTGTTGGTGCAGGTAGTGTTAGAGAAAAAGGAGTAAAGATGGGATACCCATGATGAATCCTCCAGGGATAATATTTGATTTATGGGAAACCATTTGTAATTGCATGTAGATATGGATGGAGATGTGTGACAGTTTGAACAATGAAGTGTTGATTGTGGTTTCCCCTGGGCCACAGGATTTAGTATGCTGATTTTTATCTCTTTAAACTTTAAATGCAGTGTTTCCCAAACTTTTGACATATGGGTACCCCTTCTATAATTTTCTTAACGCTGAGTACCCCTCGTCAAAAAAAAATGGATGTATTTTAATAATAATAAAAATATATTTATTTTTTTATTTTTTTGGTACAATCACAAAATAATGATAAACAAAACATAAAATTATTCATAATAAAATATAAATAAAAGTTATATTATAAATAACATTTATTTGCACACCGGACCATCTCATGCCTCACAAGACTGTCTTGACTTGACTCATGAGGAAGTAGAATTAGGCACAGCTAAGCACGGTGCAGTGCATATCCCCACCAAACTCTTCCCGTACCCCTGGGGGTACGCATACCACACTTTGGGAAACACTGAAATACATTTAACATTAAAAGTTTAATGTATCTTAGCATTTTTAACAATAAGGAGATATTATATTAAAAATTCAGCTATACTTGTGGAAAATTGGCAGTGAACTATATTGTCCAACATTTTCTAATTTTTAATCAACTAACCATTAACTCCTTGATTTATTAATAGCTCCTTTAAGCAACAAAAGTTTAATAAATGCTTTATGATGATTCCTTGGAAAATGCATTGGTGAAACACTGTGTTAAATGAAGTTGAATGCATTTCTTTACTGAATGTATATAGTATGGATGAACATTGTAAATCTCCAAGAGAAGGATTGCGTATTTACAGTTCTCAAATTTTATCCCATGGAAGTACTATAATATGAAATACATTTCGGGAAACAAAAAATAAAACAAAACAGCTCTTGGAGTCCCTTCGAAGACAAATGAGTTATTTTAAGTGGACTAGTCACTCTTGCCTTCTCATGCCTCCTGCCCAGGGTCATTGTGACAGTCAACTACAATAAGTGACAGCATGTTGTTGTTGTTGTTTTTGTTTTGTATTTTAGAAATTTGCTTGTCTTTATTTTATTTTATTTTTAAAATATATTTTATTGATTTTACACAGAGAGGAATTGAGAGGGATAGATAGTTAGAAACGTTGATGAGAGAGAATCATTGACCAGCTGCCTCTTGCACACTCCCCACTGGGGATGTGCCTGCAACCAAGATACATACCCTTGACCGGAATCGAACCCGGGACCTTTCAATCTACAGGCTGACACTCTATCCACTGAGCTAAACCAGTTTCGGCGACAGCATGTTGTTTTAAAAAAAAACAAACAACCTCTGGATTTTCAGTTTATCTATATTCTTTTCTTTGGTTGCGTATTTTACCAAAACCTACAGAATAAGAGAAATGATTTAAATGCATTTTGTATTATTTTGTACACCCTCTCCTACTGTGGCTAACATACCCCTTCCCTGTACAAATAAGACACAAACAAATATTTTTAAACTTTTTGTTCTGCTTTTAAAGAACAGCCATTCTATTTTTTCCCCCTGGGACATAAAGAATAATTCATTTTTACTGGGACTAAAAAAAAATAAAATCCCTTAAAGAGGCAATCAGTTTTATGAATTAGTGGGGAAAAGGAAAGTTGCAAGAGCATTTGATTTGTTTATTTAATTTTTTCATACTAAACAGAAACTTAGTTAAATTGGTTTAGGAAAAAATGGGGAAAATTATTATAAAGACTTAGGTCTTTTCTATTAAACTAAGACAAGAAGTCCAACTGATCCCCCTGAAGACAGAAAATGGAAATGGGTACCTGGGAAACAGAGGCACAAGGGCCGGCTTTCTCTCAGGTTCCTGCATGATGTCCCTTTTATTCCTCTTAATTCTTCCCTTTCTGGAGTCCTATCCACAGTAAAATATACATTTTTTGAATTTAGGTGACCAAGACAGACATTTAACTTTGTCAGCTCTAATTAAAAATTCTCAAAGGATTGATGTTTTTATTGGTACAATTCAGGACAGTGTCCACCTTCGTCCTGTTAGTCCTGTTAGATGTAGGTATGTGCCATAAAATAAAGGACATTTAGCTACTATTTATGCCTACCCACGCCGTTGGGTTTTGGTCAACAGTTCAGAGAAGTGTGTTTGTGTCCTAGGCACCCACCCAAAAAGACATCTTACAACTGTCAGTACTTCTAATCTTGACTTCTATCTATTCTTTTCCTCATCTGGGCTAGGGGTGCATGTTTGTTGGTTTGTCTATGCAGTCTTGTCAGGATGGGGACAGGGTTGTGGCATCAATCTGGATCCTCTTTTCCTAGTTCAGATTTGTCTAAATATCAGTACGAAATTTTGTTAACTATTAGTTCACCATAGTAGTGGGAGAGAAGCAATGACTAATTAAAAAGGGTGGATAATACAACATCTAGTTTCTTTTGGTTTTGAATGTATTTCTTGAGTATTATACTGGCAAAAATACTGACAACCTGTACCAATTAATTTGTATTTGCTGACCTTCAAACCAAGCACATAATACCATAGGCATCTATGTATATAAAAACCTAAGGGACTGCAATGACTGGTTGACTGATCCCTGTGATGCTCACTGACCACAAGGGGGCAGACACTCAATGCAGGAGCTGCTCTCTGGTGATCAGTGCACTCCCACAGCGAAGCACCGCTCAGCCAGAATCCCGGCTCACAGCGGTGAGCGCAGTTGCACGCCAGTGGCATGAGCAGCCAGACCGGGATGAGCAGCAGAAGAAGTGCTCCTGGCCCCAGCTGGGGTTCCTCCCTGGCTGCCTGGTGCTTCAGCACTGCCACATCCCTCGGGGTCCCAGATTGCGAGAGGGTGCAGGGACCCCAGGCTGAGGGACCCCACCTATGCATGAATCTGTGCACTGGGCCTCTAGTTTGCAATAAATGGAACACAGTCATTATTTGTGCTAAGGGATATGTAAAACAACAACAAGAAAAAAAATAAAGAAATCACTAATAATGCATAAATACTGAAATAAATATATATTTCCTGAGTGCTTAATATATGTCGGGCATGGTACTAAATGCCTTACATGAGTTGTCACATTTAACCTTCACAATAATCTTATGAGGAAAGTATCATTTTTATTCTCATCTTATAAACAATGAAACAGAAGCTAAGATGTTTAGTAACTTATACCAATAGCACACACATCCAGTTACTTAATTTATTTTTACTTACATGTGGAATCTAAAGAGCAAAATAAGCACACACAGTTCCTAATGGTTTAGAACCCAGATTGGTTTGGGTCTAGGTCTGAGCCCAGGTAATGGAGAGACAATTGGGAGCTAACTGCTATGAAGGATAGTGATCTCAGGCTGCAAAATGAGAGAATGTAGTGGAACCCAAGTGGAGCTATACACAGTACTTGTCACAAATTTATATGATGCCCATGGACACTCTTGCTGACCCAGCTTCTGCAAAGGCTAAGCTTTGGCAGCCATGCACATATAGGCTAAGCTCTGCTATTTAGAAAGTTGACAGATCATTTCTCTCATTGCTACCAAGTGGGCTGGGGAAACAAAACATAACACAAATCGCACTGCAATTTGCCCAAAGAAACTTCAATTCTAGATGATCCTAAATTCAGAAACAAGTGACCATGTAAGATAAAGACAAAGGAATAAACAGTGCCCAAATTAACAGTTCTATACCATCCAGGAAAGATGACTTGGAAATAAAACCAGATTCCTTGGGTGAGGTTGAAGTGTAAGGAGGTAAAGCTCTGAGATGTTAGAAGTAACATCCCTAAAGAAACATTGACATCGGAGCATTAGAATATCTTGTTTAGTGCCATCTTAAAGCACTCACTTTGAATGTGAATCACTTTAAATACTTTGATCCATATAAATAATTGGTCTGTTACTTTAGGAATAACATAAATGTTAATGAACCTTTTAAAATGTCAAAAGTTAGCAGTATATTAAAATTATACATTTTATAGCCTATGGTACTTAGCAAACTACATCACATAGATTATTAATTGTATTTAACTCTAATTGACTTGCTACAAATGCAGAAACCCAAATTCTATTCTGATGGATATTAAGCTATATATTTAAATAACTACTAATGCTCAGTATTTGCTTTTTTATTTGATGAAATCATCAATATTTTAAGTTAAAGGGACATGGAAACATCTGACAATTATATAAAAAAATTAACGGCATACTTCTACATTCCCCTAAAAATTATACTAATTTTGGTCCAGTGTGGTTTAAATTTTGCCTTGTTCCTGGGTACATATTAGATTTTATAAGAGCCTATATAAAAATCTCCTCATGTGCTAAATAATGTATAAAATTGCTTCCTCATTATCTATGAGTAGATTATATATTAAGTAGAAACTCCACTATTAGTTTCATACAGCTGATAAAGATCTCTCTCCCTTTCTTCCCCTTCTTCTTCTTCTTCTTCTGTTTTTTAAGCTCAAGAATTCAAAGAATTTTGAGTAATAGGTACTTTATTTACATTAAGAAAATGTCAATCTAAATATGAATTGTCTTTATATTATCTTCTATTAGAGGCCCGTTGCAGGAAGATTCCTTCAAGAATAGGGCTCCCTTCGGCCTATTCCTGCAAAAATAGGGCTTCCTTGGGCCCATTTCTGCAAGAATAGGGATTAATGTGGCCTCAGCAAAGCAGAGAAGGAGTGAAGCCCTCCTCAGTGGGCTTCCCTCCCATTGCTGCTGCAGCCCTGTGCTCTCCCTCCTGCTACCACCGCCACTGTGTCTCCTCTGTCCCCCCTACCCCCCTGCTTTCCCTCTCACTGCTGCCACCACCCTGCTTTCCACTTTCTCTCCCTCTTCCTTGCACACTGTCTTCAGTCTTTGCTTTGTGCCTGGATCTGCAAATTAACCACCATCTTTGTTGGGGTAATTTGCATACTATCTCTGATTGGCTGGTGGGTGTAGCAGAGTGATGGTTAATTTACATGTTTCCCTTTTATTAGTATAGATTGGAGCCTCAGTGCCTATTATCAATATTTGAATATTTTTTTAAGGGCAGCCAATATTTTCTGTTTTTTAGACGTTTCTTCTACATCAACCACTATTTTGATAAAGTTTTTACACAGATATAAGTTCTCTCAAATTTACTATATAAACCAACTTGCCTTATATATATTTTTCTAAAATAAATTACTAGAAAATCATATAATTTGGATATGCACTAAAAGGGTCCTGGTACCAATTCTAATACCTACTCCTCCATTTCCTTCTCTCCCCCATTCAGACACACTACAAAGCAATTGTCAGGCACCAGCAGAATTTAACTCAGTCTGACACTATCTACCTGGAGATTGCATTAGGTCCCACAGATAAAGGGGCTCCATTTTACAGTCCATCTCCCAATTCAAATGCCAAATCCAGGTTATAATATGTGATTCTGTTAACTTGCTGCAAATTAGAGGTTCCCATGATCCTTCCTCAGTTTGAAGAACTCGTAGAACTCAGAGAGACTATGCCACTAGTTTTTTGTGTGAAAGAACATAACTGAAAAGCAGCCAGATGGGAGAGATGCAGAGCACACGGTACAGGGGGAGGGCACACAGCTTCCTCTCCAGGGGTCCCACTCTCCCAGCCCCTGCACATGTCTACCACACCCAAAAGCTCTTTGGGGATTTTATGGAGGCTCCATTGCATAGGCATGGGTAATTAAACCTTTAGCCACTGGTGATATAACTCAGTCTTTAGCCTCTCCTCCCAGAGCTCAGAGATCAAGGGTGGGGTCTGAAATTTCCAACCCTCTCACCACCAGGTTGGTTCCACTAGCAACCAGCCCCTATCCTTAGGTGATTTCCAAAAGCCACCTCATTAACATAACAAAGGACACCTTTGTTCTTTTCACTTGGAAATTCCATGTATTGGAACTCTGTGTCAGAAATGGCAATGAAGACCAAATACATATTTCTTATTGTAAAACACAATAACACACACACACACACACACACACACACACACACACACACACAGTTACTGGACAAAGAGGCGTTACATTTTAAAACCCAGAATTCACTGAATAATTGAAAACTATGATCTTAGCCTCAAGATTTATAGACTTCCCAGGAAATGTCATCCTATCCTTTCATAATATGCTTTTGACTTAGCCATTTTAAAATGAGCAATTCCAAGTTAGTTAGAAACTAGACTCTTCCAGTAACTCATGAGTAGCCCCGAGGAGAATAGGATACTGTTCCTTGACTGAGAGCACGATGCATGTCTCTGTAAAAGATGGCTTTATTTGGAAAATGCATCCCATAGAGAGTCCAGAATCATTCCTCAGCTGTAACTAGAGGATTCTGTCACCGAGGCAGTAAGAGGCTGGTGGAGCATGGCTATCTCTTTTCACAGGAGGCACTGCCCTGAACGCTGGGTGAAATGGGATACCACCTATTTCCTTTCAGGAAACCCGAAGGCTGAGAATATCACCTTTTGCTCGTCTTGCGTACCAGTGTTTCCTCAGCCATGTCTGCATTTGGAAATTGCTAGTTTATATTTCACTGTAAGTGGAACCTTCGGAGACACAGGGTACTGCTTTTGATGAAAAGTGTCACCTAAGAAAGCTTGTGCTTTCTCATAGGAGGGGTGAACCACAGTGTATATTTAATATCTGGAAAGCTTCTACCTGCCCTGCATCATGACATTATACATTAATTGGTACACTGAACAATAATTTCTTTTTTTTATTTAAAAATATATTTTATTGATTTTTCACAGAGAGGAGGGGAGGGAGGGATAGAGAGCCAGAAACATCTACGAGAGAGAAACACCGACCAGCTGCCTCCTGCACACCCCCACCAGGGATATGCCTGCAACCAATGCACATGCCCTAGACCGGAATCGAACATGGGACCCTTCAGTCCACAGGCCGATGCTCTACTGCTGAGCCAAGCTGGTTTCGGCTGAACGATAACTTCTTGCATCCCCTTCTCCATCTACACATTTGCTTTTCTGGAATTTCCTCAACATCTGGGTTTCTTACTGAGAAACTATGACTGAAAGCAATTAGAACCTAGGTGAGATAATCAAGAAAAAGAATTAGCCAGTTAGTCAGCAGAAAAAGTGAAATTTGTCCTTAACTTTCATTTTGAATGCTGAGAATTTCTATTATGTATTGTAAAATCAAGGATATTGGTTCATTTATTGTGTGCGAAGCTAACTATGCATGGTTCTCTTCCATAAGAAGACCCAGCAACTGAAAAGGTACAAATTAATGCAGTTAATAAGCACTGCTTTTCTTCCATAGATTGTACAAGGAGTCTTATACGTTTGATATTTCTGGAAAGTAGAGTCATCTGATTAAATCTTTGGTAATGTTGTACCTGACAGGAAGACAAATTCCTCTTCCAAAACACGTTTCAGCAGAGAAAGGATAATTAATTTTACTTTCCTTCTTCTCCTTTCCCCAGCCAATACATATCTGTCTGTAGCTAAGAAACCGTCAATGGCATGAACTTTTCCCATTGTGACACACAGCAATAATACATTTTCTTCTGCATATTTGCATTATGGTTGTTCTAATAGAAAGTAAAGGCCCTAAAAGACACAAGGGGATCCTATAAATAATAAAAATAAACCCATTTATTAAATACTATTTGCCAGGCACTTATATAAGTTATGATTCTTGAAGTTGAAAGTAAGAGGAATGAAACAAGAATTTTTGCAGGCTCATATAACTGAAAATCCATAAATAGAATCACCACCAGAGACCATTAGACCAAAGGCTCAAATGATGCAACTAGGGCAAAGGTCAAGTTCAGGCCCTGTTAAGGACAGGAGGGTGGATGGCTGAAATGGCTGTGATAACTGGAGCCTCACATCACGTCTTTGATTGAATCTAGTGACAAATGCCACTTCCCTACAATTTAAGAAAGAGCTTAAAGTTAGCTAGATGGGCTCTTTGACTTAGTTTTGATCACAGTGTTGGTCCCTGAAGCAAGTAAAGGATATGGTAGTGTTAACCTAAAAAATAAGCCGAAGTGAGAGGCAACGGCATTTATTTGAGATCACATAAATGAAGAATAGCTATATGGCAAACACGGATTCAGGCAGAAACCCAAATAGTGTTCTGATTATGGGGTGAAGGTAAGAGTTTTTATGAGAAAGGGAAGGAGTTTAGATATGTGCAAGTAAGCTTATTTGGTGATAATTCTAAAGAATATGTGTAGTTTTCCATCTGGCAGTCAGGACGTCTGCTCTCATGTTAGCATTGCACACATTTGTTTGAAGTTAAATGTTGGTTTGATTCAGTCAAAGGGATTTGTGAAGAATGTGTGTCTCACAGGCTCAGAAGGACATTTTGATATTTTTTTAGGACTTAGGTATAATTGTTAAAAATCGAAGTGAGGATCAGCACTGAATCAGAAACTTTCAAAAGGTTGACAGTTGAGAACCTAAACCACCCATCCACTCAGCCTGTACTCTGGAACTTGAAATACTACGTGTGCTCAACAATTACCTGTTTAGCAAAAGAGAGGAACATATGAATGTCAAAAATGTCAATACTGAATTTCCAGGAGCATCTTCCAGGGAATAAAACATTATTTATAGTGTGCAGTTATTTCTCCTGATTAATTTGTCATCTACATAATTGATTGTTTTCAGGAAATCAATCATAATAAAAAATAGGGAAGTATGAATAGGTATTGACATTTACTTACCAGGTTTTCAGAACTAAGAACAAAAGGAGAAAGAACACATTGGAAATAATGCAAAAGGCAAGGAAAAGAATAAAGGATATCAAGGCAGCTGCATTCTGGGATAATTTCTTGGTCCAGTAGAAAAGTCAAAATCTTCTCAACCATGTAAAAGTGCTCCCGAGGTGTGGGGAGTCCGGTGTATGTCACCCTTAAAAACAAAAAGATGAAACAAACAACAAAAGTATGTCTGCTTACCTGAAATTGGCTGATAATCTGCTTCATGGACTAGGTACACTGGAAAACTATTAATTTTCTATTTTGCTAGTCTAGCAGAACCTGAGAGAAGAAACCAAGCAAAGACAATTTAATTAAAGTGACTTAATAACCAGTAGCCAGTTTTTAATTACCTGACAAAATTAAGATGTCTGATACCTAGTAAACTCTATATTTTGTTTCACTAAACCTTTAGAATTTATTTTATATTATTTTTTGAAGAGATAATTTTTCTTTTCTAGTAGGCTGTAGTTTACATCTAGTAGGTTGTCTAATTAGACAACCGTTTTTATAAGTAAAGTTTTATTAAAACACAGCTATGCCCATTAATTTACTTATTCTCTATGGCTCTTTAATACTACAAAGGCAGAGTTGACTAGTTGGGGCAGAGCTAATGTTAATGATGTGGCTCATTATAGAAAGTGTTTTCCAAATTTTGGTCTAGGTTCCTGCTACTCAAAATGTGGTTCATTGACCATCAGCATCACCTAGACCTTGTTGAAATATAACATGTCAGGCTCCAAACCAGACCTATTATATCAATCTATCTCTATATATTTTTTTAATTCTCAAGTGATTCACATGAAGTTTGAAAACCTTGGACCTGGAATAAAGTCTGAGTCTTAGTAAATTCCAACAAATAATTGTTCCGTGAATGAATAACTAGGTCCATAGATGTGTATTTACTATGTATGATGTACCAGACCCTTGGCTAAGTCTGGAAAAGGAACAAGAGAAATGGTTCTTGTTCTCAAGGAGTTTAAAATTTTATTTAGGATAAAAAAAGAGCAGAGATGAACCAATTAGAGAATATTAGATCAGGGCTCACATGATAACATGCTGATGGTATGTTGCAAATGGTAAGTGATGAAGCAGAAATCATATTGGACTCTGAAAGGAGTAGAAAGAGGCATCAGACATGAATGTCTTTGGATGGACTATGGCAGTGTCTCAGATGTGGTTCATAAGTACAAAAATGGGAGTAAAATGTCCCTTAGTCTACTCAGAGGTTTTTGAATTACGAGGAAGAGATGGGATATGCTCAGACAAATGGTTCCAGAGCTCTTAGCGAAGTGGATAAATGCCTGAGCACATGCGTTTTTATGGAGAGTAAATTAGGCTATAAATCAAGGAACAAAAGATAGAGCTGAACATTCCAGCAGTTAAAATGTGACAAGAAATACCTGAACAGCCTCTGATGAGATAATTGATATGACATGGTGAATTAAATATCTACAGTAGAATTAGCTATGGCAAACCTCATCTTTTTTCATGTTAAATGCTAATCTTATAAGAATAAGACAATTACAAAGTCACAATCCTGCTGCCTTTTGTTTTTGCTGTTGAGCTGTTTGTAAGCACTTAATTCAGTGGTTTGGTGTCAAATTTGTTCCTGGCAGAATAAATAGCATTTCTCAGAAAACTCAGATACATTTTAATTTTCAGAAGACTATTCTCTACTTGATGTAATATACTCAAGAAAAACAGAACACCCCATCTTTAGATAAAGAAGCCCCTACCAATCAATTTGTTACATAGATAGATATTTTTTACAGAGAGGAAGGGAGAAAGATAGAGAGTCAGAAACATCGACGAGAGAATCATCGATCAGCTGCCTCTTGCACACCCCCCACTGGGGGTGTGCCCGCAACCAAGGTACATGCCCTTGACCGGAATCGAACCCGGGACCTTTCAGTCCCCAGGATGATGCTCTATCCACTGAGCCAAAACGGTTTCAGCTATTTGTTTTATATTTGTTCAAATAAGATACTTAGGCTACAATTTTCCATGCAGAATCTCAGAAGGCCACTAAGTAATGTGGCATCTAATTGGCTTTCTAAATTGAGAATTTTTTTGTAGCTTTTATAATCAGGGAGGTGGAAGAGAATCATGCACAAGTGGGAAGACAACTTGATTCATAACTGTGGATTGGGCAGCGCCATAGTATTTGAGTAAAACACTTCCAAGTCCTGAAATTTAACATTTCAACAATCTCACGCACTGCGCTTATATCCTAGTTTTATATGCTGTGAAAAAATGGTGGCTTCAGCAACAAGGAAATGGAGGGAGTCCATAAGTTTGTAAACAGGAGTGAGTTTTCACATTGGCAGCATTAAAGTCAGATCAGGGGTGTCATGTTGTCATTGTGTTTCAGCTTCACCTACTTTCCTAGGCCTGGCTTCAAGTATATGCGCATGTCTAAGGGCTGACTAGGGTGGCCAGAGACTCCTACTCCACTCTTAGTGCCTCAGCTTCCCACTCAGAGCCTATAGCCCCAATTTGAAAACTACTATTAGAAATTTAGAATCTGGAATTCAGGAAGGGATTCCAAGAGACCTTGTGCCTCTCACTTCCATAGTTGTTGTCCTTCTGTTTGGATTCTGGAGAATGAAGGAATCCTATCTTTCAATGCTTAGTGAGTTGTCTGTTCCACGAAAAGCATGGTCTGTGTGTTAGGGGTTCTGACCCAGAGTTTGGTGGTGTGGCATCATGGGGAGAACACTTGAGTTATGATCCTAGTGAGATTCACAGGTATCAGCATATAATTGTCCTCATGGCTATGATTTATTACATTAAAAAGATACAAAGCAAAATCAGCAGGGGGAAAAGCTACATGGGACGAAGTCCCTAGGAAACCAGGTCTAGAATCCTCTCTCAGGGGAGTCACACTGATGCACACATTACCCTTAGCACACGTCAAATGTTGTGTACCGGGAAAGCCCACTATAGACTCAGTGCCTAAGGTTCTTGAGGGACTGGTCAGGTAGGCACCCTCTGCCTAACACATACTTAAATTCCAGACTCGAAGAGCAAAGCAGGGGTTGAGCATAAACCACATTGTTCCTTACCAAAATCTGAGGCCCCAGAAGTTAATCTTATTAAGGAGTAGGGGCCTTCTGAAATCTAAGTTCCTAGATATACTCCAAAGGCCAAGTTCTAGCCTTGCAAACAGGCTGTTTGAAGATAAACCGCATCAGGCCTGTCTGTTAACTTCTGTAATACCGTTAACTCTGGAAATACAGGCTCCAAGATTGGCAACTGCTCCCAGAAGATGCATCCTTTTCCCAATATGTCTAGAATGTCTCCATGTCAGAGACTGGCAAACTGTTCCTCAAATCCAACTTATCTCCTTCCTGGGTCCACAGGAAAGACTATATGTACTTATGAGCCCACTCTAGTCAATGGAATGTGAGCAGAGGTGATGCATGTTTAATCCAGGCTGGCCCATATAACCTCTCCACAAGTGATTCTCCATGTTCTTCACCTTGAAGCCCATGTGAGAATTTGGATTCCAGAACATGAATAGAGCATGAGTTCCTGAATCATTACTTTGTGAAGAACTGCCTACCAATCAGGAATACCGTTTTGGATTTTATTTGTTAGCATAATTCTATATTTTTGGATCGATCTGTAATAGCAGTTAGCGTTATCTTACCTAATATATTGGAAAGTCACTCTTAATTAGCTTTTTTGGGGTCACATACCCCTCCTAAAACAATTGCCATTTCTCACTTGTGAATGTGTTGGGGGTGTCCTCTCATCAACTAGGCTTAGGTCATGTGCTCATCCCTGAAAAAGGCTCAGCCCTTCTCACGGCATCTGCAATGAGTAAGAGTGAGGAAGGAGAGGGGAAGTATTTCTTGGAAAGACCACTGAATTACATCTACACAATGGAATTCTACTCTGCTGTAAAAAAGAAGGAATTCTTACCATTTGCAGCAGCATAGATGGAACTAGAGAGCATTATGCTAAGCGAAATAAGCCAGTCAGAGAAAAACAAATATCACATGATCTCACTCATTTGTGGAATACAATGAACAACATAAACTGATGAACAAAAATAGAACTAGAGACATAGAAGCACCGAACAGACTATACAACCCATGAGGGAAGGTGGGGGGTGAGGGAGTAAGAGATCAACCAGAGGACTTGTATGCATTCATATGAGCAAAACCAATAGACACAGACAGTGGAGGGGGTGGTGGTGAGGGCTTGTACTTGGGAGAGGGAGTGGTGGGGAGAGGTCAATGGGCGAAAAAAGGAGACTCCTGTAATACTTTAAACAATAAAGAATTCTTTTTAAAAACACTGCATTGTGTTAGGAAAAACACCAACAACACAATTTAAGTAGTCTGAATACAAGTGTCCAATATACAAATCATACCTTTTCAAAGTCCACTGACATCTCTGCTCTGTTTTACCCGGCAGCCTGTAGTAATTCTGGCTTTTGCTAAATTTGTTGAATGCATGAGTGTATGTAAAGAAAGAAATCAGAATATCAGCTTTAAAACCTTGTCTTTCCCTCAAGTGCAGCATTATTAAATAAATTTGAATATCTCAACTCTCCCTCTCTCTCTCACTTTGCGCCTGTTCAAGCATAAGCTGAACTGCACTTTAAACCCAGCATGAATTTAATGAATCAACACAAGTCGAGCTGCATTCTGCTTATGTTTGGGCCGTGTTTCTAAGTATGCAGATCCTTAGGCATCCTTGGAACTAAGCAATGAAGGCACGAGATTGGCAAACAACTATCTATCTCAGTAAATAATTTATATCGGTAAACCCAATGGTGGTATATAGAAAAACTGAACACAATATGTGTTCTGACAATTGGTGTTTTAACTCACAAAAATTGCCATTCATACTAACACAGCCTGGCCGGAGTGGCTCAGTTGGTTGAGAGGGGTCCTCGGCACCAAAGTGTTGCCAGTTTGATTCCCGGTCAGGGCACCTGCTTGGGTTGTGGCTTTGGTCCTGGGTTGGGGCACAAGTGGAGGGTAGCTCATCCATATTCTCTCTCCCATTGACGTTTCTCTCTCTCTCCGCCTCCCTCCCTCCCTCACACTCCCTTCCTCTTTGTAAGCATGTCCTCCGTGAGGATTAAAAGGGAAACAATAATAATACAAAGAGGAAAATAATAGTTATTCAGAAACTCACTACCAGAAATAAACAGTATGAACATGTTGGCCTAATTCCTTCTAGTTCTTTTTTAAAAAATATATATTTTATTGATTTTTTATAGAGAGAAAGAGAGAGGGATAGAGAGTTAGAAACATTGATGAGAGAGAATCATCGATCAGCTGCCTCTTGCACACCCCCTACTGGGGATGTGCCTGCAACCAAGGTACATGCCCTTGACCAGAATCGAACCTGG
This sequence comes from Vespertilio murinus, assembly GCA_963924515.1. Taxonomy (NCBI): domain Eukaryota; kingdom Metazoa; phylum Chordata; class Mammalia; order Chiroptera; family Vespertilionidae; genus Vespertilio; species Vespertilio murinus. The sequence goes on along the minus strand of OZ004715.1, from coordinate 37,154,247 downwards.
GACCTTTCAGTCCGCAGTGTGTGTGTTAATCGTGTGTGTGTCTGTGTGTGTGTGTGTGTGTCCTAGTTATTGTGTTCCACCACATCTGAGGTTAATGCTGGCACAATATCTATAACAATAAAAGTGTAATATGCTGTTAGGCTGGACCACCTTCTGGACGACCTCCCAAAGAAGCAGGGGCTGTGAGGGAACCCCGGTCCTGGGTGCCAGAGGGAAGTGGTGCTGGCAGTCGGGGGAAGGAAGGCCTACTCTTGCAAGAATTTCATTCATCGGGCCTCTAGTGTTACCACAAAGACCCTGATCTCCCTAGGAGCTTACAAATAATTGTCTTACAATCCAAAGTATGGTACAAAAATAGTTTCTTTTACTCTTTCTTTATGGAAATTTTTCTCATTAGGTGCTCAGAGACCCTTTCCCAATTGGTTTTTCCTTTTCTATTCCCTCCATCTTTCTTCTTTCCCGCAAAAATATATTCATGTCTCCAGATCCTTCCCATCCTTTCCACATCTCTTATGTCCCCGTAAACTCTTCCTAAAATGAAACCCCCCCAGACTAGGAGGGCAACAGCAGATACCTGTTTTATATGCTCCTGAGAATGGAGCATATAAAAGGCAAAAATAGGACTTATTCCATAAATTTATTATAAGTAATTATATGTAAAGCACATAGAATAGTGCTTGGCACATTATAAGAATGTTGTTATTATTGTTGCTCTTACTATTGATTTCCTTTATAATAACTTTATTTTTATTCTAATCCCTATGTGATTTCCTTTCAAAATAATGTGAATATATTATTGTTCTAAAGTCTCCCTTCCCATCATTTACAATGATGAGATAAGGTGATAAAGAGAGCAGAAATTCTATTCTTTCATGCATTTACATTTTTACAAAGTTGAGTTCACAGTGGATATAAAAATGTGTTCCATGTATTATCATTTGGATTTTTTTCATAAGAATTTTATCATGTAATTGCAGAATCTCCATGTGAAGTCTCAAACTCCAGCAGTAATGGTGTGTTCGGTATTCAGATGGAACTCTGAGGTCCTATCAGCTTGAGGGTCAGAAATTGTCTATTTCTAGCAGTAAGGACCCTGTAAGGCATTACTGTTTACCGCAGCATTTATTTATTCAACTAATATTAATTGACCCCTATTATGTATTGGGTACCATGGTAGGTACTGAGGATACCAAAGAGAACAATTTAAATATGGCTTCTGCCTCCACGAAGCTTACATTCTGAAGAGAGAGGGAGTCATCAAATAACTACATAAATATGTTGATATAGTCTGCTGTAGAGGAAACGAACAGAGCAATGTGTGTGTGTGTGTGTGTGTGTGTGTGTGTGTGTGTGATAGAGAAATATGCTAATTAACTGGGATGGCATAACAGGTCGACCTGACAGGAGGAGGTTGCATGTGCAGCTTCAAGGGTTGGGTGGCAGGGGCCTCTGCACGCCTGTGCTGGGTGGTGGTGGGGGGCTTATCTGGAGAGGGGGCTTATCGGAGAGGGAATCAGGGCTGGACCAGCAGAGGGCATGGCTGCTGCGGGGCCCAGGGAGTGAGGCAGGGCTGGACCGGCGACTCCAGGGTGGGTGGCACCATGTGATTTCAAATCTCATGCTGGGCTCCTAATAAAAGATAATGAATGCTTTGGTGATCTTATTTAGCCCTGTAGCTGGCATGGAGGGAGTGGTGATAAGGAAGGAGACTTCAGGGAATTATCTCTAGGAAGAGATATTTGAACTGAGAATTGAACGGTGAATTGGAGTAATCAAGTTACACAGGCCAGAAGATGTGGGGTAGAGGGAATATCATGTGTAGGGCCCTAGGATGGGAAACAGAAAACCTGTTTGAAAAATCTAAAGACCGCCAGGGTAGTTGGGATTTTTAGAGAAAGGACAGGAATAGGGATACATGAAGGGACTCATGGAGAGGAAAAATCCTTGTTAATCCTATAAGGGATTTTGCAACTCTTCTCAAAGCAGTAAAACTCTTTTGAATAATTGTAACCAGAGAGTATACCTGTGCAAGACGCTGTGAGCAGAATTCAGAGAAGAGAAATCTATTTTATTTGAGATTGTGTAGATCATATTAAACAAAAAAGAGGCATTTCCAATATGTAAAATGTTTCTGCAAGAAACTGTAAGTATGGCACTATAGTTTTTCTATATACTACCATTGGGTTTACCAATATAAATCATTTACTGCTGTAGTTGTTTGCCAATCTCGTGCCTTCATTGCTTAGTTCCAAAGATGCCAAATGGCCACAAAATATGCTGGGGAAATAGTTGGTTACTAGTGTAAATCAGAAGTTTGATGCGCCTTTTTATTATGTCTTTAACAGATCTAAGAAAACAAAATTGTATTGCTCAATAGATCTTGCTAGACAAAATCCTGCAATTTATGGAGTCATTCGTGGGAACAGAAGAACATAATTAAAGGGGATGCTTAATGATGAACAAAGTTTGGGAACCACCAATGTATAGTGAGAATTCAATTGGGGAAGGAAGTTGCACTTTTTAAAATGTTTAATAAAATTGGCCAACCAAAGCCAAAGGATGAGAGCCACCCTTAGCCGCCAGCCATTCCCTAGTGCCTAGGGCTTTTAGGATTTTACCTCTAGCTGGTCACACAGTTCTTTAGGAAAAAGCTAATATGACTTTGACTGGTTGGGTCAGAGGATAGAGCGTTGGCCCTCAGACTGAAGAGTCCTGGGTTCCATTTCGGTCAAAAGCACTTGCCTGGGTTGCAGGCTGGATCCTTGGCCCTGTTCGGGGCTTGGGCAGGAGGCGGCCAATAGATGTATCTCCCTCACAAGTTGTTTCTCTGTCCTTCCCCCTCCCTCTCACTTTCTCTAAATATCAATGGAAATAGCCTCATGTGAGGATTAGCAAAAACAAACGAACAGCAACAACAAAAAAAAACACTAATATGATTGTCTGTGTTTTTCCTTTGTGATAGGACAATCTTAGAAGGACCTAAGTTCCTAGTCATGTCATTGATCCCTTCAGATAGTTCAACACCACGAACACTGGTCCTCAGCCTTTCCTGTACATCAGTATCACTTAGATGAGCTTTCCACCAGCACACAGGTGAGCACTCTTCCCCAGAACTTCTGGTTTAATAGGTCTGGGGTGAGGGCCAAATGCTCCCATTTAAAAAACATATATATATATTTTTTATTTTATTATTTTTAAAATATATATTTTATTTTTTTACAGAAAGGAAGAGAGAGGGATAGAGAGTTAGAAACATCGATGAGAGAGAATCATCGATCAGCTGCCCATTGCACACCCCCCCACTGGGGATGTGCCCGCAACCAAGGTACATGCCCTTGACCGGAATCGAACCTGGGACCTTTCAGTCCACAGAGCGACGCTCTCTCCACTGAGCCAAACCGGTTTCGGCCAAGTGCTCCCATTTTTAACAAGTTCTCAAGTGATGCTGCTGGTCCGAGGGCCATGCTTGCAACCATCCAGGGAAACGTTTGACATCCAGGCAGAAGCAAGGGGGCAAGGACAGGCTCTCGTGAGCCTGACTGCTACTGCTAGCACTCAGGGAGGTTATCCAGCACGGCAGTGATTCACATTCTAGTTCAAACTCATTTTATTCAAACACAATAAGATTGATTTTACCAATCACATTTGCTCTGAAAGTGATGTATTTTTAAAAGTGGAGATGAACGAAGTAAATTTTATTTTGAAAATGTCATGGAACATTACAGAGGTGTTCCAAAGCAAAGTCTGGGAATCACGGTGACACTGACTCAGCTTCCCGTTAAAATCAAATGAAAAATGTTTGTCCCATATCTCCAAATTTGGAGGGTTTCTTTTAAATTCCAGAGCAAGTGTTTTTATTTATAAGCTTTTAGGTTACTTTTGTTCTGAGGCATTGGGCAGACAGCCAAATAACACAGTTTTGCTTAACTTGACATAAGATGTCTTAAGTTAAGATGTATGAAGAGAGAATTGAAATACATTTTGTGTCCAAAAAATAATATTGATTTTTTTCCCTTTGAAAAGCTCTATTTTAGCATCAGTTTAAACTAAAGAGCAAATAAGAGAGACTAAGAAAATACAGTGGCTTTGGGACTGTAAATATACATCTCTGTGGTTTTTTTTTTTTTGCTGTAGATTGTAGTGTTTTCTTGTTCTGCTTTGTTTTTCTTAAGTAAGTTCTATTTTCTCTATTATTTGTGTGAACATGAGGAAATTTGGGGTTCAGTTTTAATTTTTACAATGTTGAAATGGAGTAAAATTGATTTTTAAGTTTTACTCTATTCTTAACATTTCATATTTTTACTTCCCTTTAAAATATTTTATTAATGTTAACTCCAAAGTATCCTATTGCTCTAACCACACTTGTAAAGAAAATTTCAACATTGTTCTTGCCTTCAGAGAATTTAATACCAAGCCTGATACTACAGCTATGCTATTTCTTAATATACTTTCTATAAATTCTCAAGTTCAAACTGTGTCACTATGAATGCAGATAAGTGATTTGCTAGTAAATGGTTTACAACCATCTTTCTGAATTAAAGAGGTGATAGGAACAAGTAAATAAATACCGACTTGTTGATTTCTGTAGCATTTTGTTGATTTCTATGCCATATATACCCCTACTGTGCCCAATTTCAAATCACTAATGTGACATTGCTGCCCACAGAGAGATGTGTGGTAAAACACCATTGTGTGGGATCTGCATCATTAGAAATAAGTAACTTCAAGATCATAAGTAATAGAAAAACATAATAAAATTTAGAATGTTATAAGTTTTGAGTATTTGTGAGTTTTATTTTTAATGGCTTATTTAATTGTAAGCTTATATAATTTAATTTCTGATAATGGGATGTTTCAAAACTAGCCTGTAAAATTCCTGAAAATTTAATTGTTGGCTCTCATGAGTTTGTATGAATCTCACCACTGGTCTTTCCTCCAAGCAGAGGCCAAGACAAGATAAAATGCGTCAGAAATCTTTTGGGAGTCATGCTCACAAAAGAAAATGAGAACAGAGCCAGGGGAGGTTGGGAGAATCATCAGACTAGGATGCAGATTTGACCCCCAGGGAAAGCGAGAGAGACTGGAGGTTGTCCGGAAATGTCCAAGTCTGCCCTGCATCTGAGGGTAGTTCTTGGTGCCAGAGTCAGCCCTCAGAGTTATCATGCTTCCAGGACTAACTTGGTGTTCCTGCCATACTTGGTCATCCCCTGTGAGTAGCCAGAGGGAAGCCTGGACTCAAGATGAATGCCAGGCAGGATTTCAGAGGAAGCTGGGGCCCTTGGTCAGGTTGGTGTCTTATACTTAGACATATGTCAGGCACAGTGCTGTCATACACTCAACAGTGCTGTGTCTTATGTCTTCCTCACCGGGTCTATTACCATAGGTTTCTTTTTAGTACCCATGTATGATCATGTTATTCCTCTCCTCAAATTGAGTGGCCCCCAGATACTTTCAGAAAGTCCTCAAACTTTCTAACAGAAGACAGACTAAGCTTTTCTTACCGTTTTCAATTCTTTTCACTTTCTAGGCTTTAACTTCACCAGATTACCTGTTATCCATTATACCTTTCCCGCCTTGTCCACCTGTCCATCTAAAGAGTATTTTATATATGAGCATCACATATATGTAAGAACCTTGCTAATTATGATGTTAAATGAATATCTTAGAGACTCCTGGGAGATAGACACAATAAGCAGATAAATTTGAGAAAGGTACCTAATATCATTAGGATGGATACTTAGTAATTTAAATAAATTTTATTAATGAGTAGATTAATAGAGTGTATATATATATATATATATATATACACACACACACACACACACACCACATATATATGTATATGCATACATACAGATATGTACATATATATGTATGTATGTGTGTATGTATATATAATTTCTGTTAATCCTCTCTTTAATAAAAATTGCATAGATGCGGAAATATATAAAACATTTTACTTTAGATTAAAATAAACTTATGTGCAAACATTTATTTTTTCCGTGTGAGTCTATTGATTGGGATTCCACATCATTTTTAGTTGTCTCACTTTATTGACTTTTAAAGCATGATGTGAGCATTCATGTTAATTTATATTCTCATGGATTTGGCACTTATTCATTCTTCAGTTTATTCATGAGTGAGTTAGGTGGAGTTTGGCTAAGAGGAAGACAGTATAGACCAGTGGCCAAGAGCACAGACACTGTAGATAATTTGTGTTTAAAACATAACTCTCTCACTTGGAAAAGTTATTTAACTGCACAGTTTTCTCTTCTATAAAATAGAATCTATACTTATAAAAGGATAATATGTTAATTAGACCAGGTGACTGGACATCTTCCAGACATCTGACTTCCTTCCGTACTGTTAGGGGGTGACCAGGCCAGCAGGGGTCAGTTGGGGGTGGCCAGGCCAGTAGTGGAGCAGTTGGGGGTGGCCAGGCCAGCATGGGGGCTGTTGGGGGTGGCCCTATAGGCTGGCAGGGGGACAGTTGTGGGGGAGATCAGGCCAGCAGGCAGGCAAGTGGTTAGGAACCAGTGTTCTGGGATTATGAGAGGGATGTCCAACTGCCAGTTTAGGCCCAAGGGATCCCTGATTAGAGAGGGTGCGGGTTGAACTGAGGGACCGACCCACCCATCCTCATGCATGAATTTCATGCACTGAGCCTCTAGTATAATAATAATGGTAGTTACCTCACAGGTTTGTAAGAATTAAATGTATTAATGTATGTAAAGTTGTTAAAAAAGATAAAAAGCACTTGGTACATAATAAACCCTATATGTGTATTAGTCATCATCATCATTATCATTGTAGTTGCAAAATAAAAATAACTATAAGTTGCTATGGAAATACTGAAGCTGAACCAATTCTAGAATCTCAGGGAAATCTTATGGAAAAAGAGATGACCTAGCTGATTTGCCTTAGTGGATACAGTGTCAGCCCATGGACTGAAGGATCCCAGGTTTGATTCCAGTCAAGAGCACATATCTCTGTTGCAGGCTCAATCCCTGGCCCTGGTGGGGGCATGTGTGGGAAGTAACCAGTTGTTGTGTCTCTCTCACATCAATATTTCTCTCTTTCTCTCTCCCACCCTTCTACTCTCTAAAATGATAGGCATAAAAGAGACACAAGAACTGAGGCCTTGTAACAAAACAGCAAGAATATATCTTGATTGCATTTGTAGCTGCCTTGGGGCCTATCACAGAGTATGGCACACAGCCTATCATCTGTTAAGTGAACAGAGTTGGAAATCCAGCAAAGGCTATTGGCTAGAACAGGACCAGAAGAAAATGCAAATCAGTTCTAACCAGCAAGTAAAAAATAATCCTATGTAATAAAAGAGTAATATGCAAATTAACCATCACTCTGCTATATCCACAGGCCATGCCCACTACCCAATCAGGAGTGAATATGCAAATAAACCCAACCAAGATGACTACCGGCCACAGAGAACAGGAGGGAGGCTTGGGTTTCCCCAGCAATGGAGGAAGCCAAGCTTTCCGCCTGCCCTTGACAGCCTTGGCCTCCACTCAATGCTACAAATTTTCAATGATAGAAGGTAAATAAATCCAAACAGAAATGGTGGCAGCCACGGAGCTGGAAAGAGCTGATATTTGGTTTAGGCTAGGGTTGCCCCGGCGATGGAGGAAGCCAAGCTTTCCACACACCCTGGCCAGTCCAAGCCTCTGCTTAAGGCTACAAAGTTTCAATTATAGAAGGTAAATAAATTCCAGATACCAGGGCCTCTTTTTGGGTCCCTGGGAGGCTTGGCCAGCCTGCAAACCACCACAGGCCCCTCACCCAGGCTGCCCAATGTCCCTAGGGAACCCCCACCCTGATCCAGGACACCCTTCAGGGCAAACCAGCTGGCCCCCATCCATGCAAGGCCTTTAGACTATCTAATAAAAGAGCAATATGCAAATTGACCATCACTCCAACACACAAGATGGTTGCTCCCATGTGGTCAACAATCCTGCCCCCATGTGGACACAAGAAGGCCACCACAAGATGGCCAGCAGGGGAGGGCTGTTGTGGGTGATCAAGCCTGCAGGGGAAGGCAGTTAGGGGTGACCAAGCCAGCAAAAGAATGGAGTTGAGGGTGACCAGTCCTGCAGGGAAGGGCAGTTGGGAGGGACCCAGACCGGCAGGGGAGAGCAGTTGGGGGGAACCAGTCCTGCAGGGGAGGGCAGTTAAGGGTGACCAAACTGTAGGGGAAGGAAGTTGGCAGGGGAGCAGTTAGGCATCAGTTAGGCTTGTAGTGGAGTGGTTAGGGGGTGATCAGGCTGGCAGGGAAAAGCGGTTAGGGGCAATCAGGAAGGTAGACAGGTGAGCTATTGGGAGTCCTGGATTGTGAGAGGGAGATACAACTGCCTGTTTAGGCATGATCCCACCAGGGAGGTCCCAGATTGGAGAGGGTTCAGGCTGGGCTGAGGGACACTCCTCCCCCATGCACGAATTTCATGCACCAGGCCTCTAGTGAAATAATATAAAATAATAAAGGAGTGGGAGACAAACACTGACATTAGTCTGTACTACTAAAGCATGACATTTTACTCATTTTCAATAAATTTTCTTTCATTTGCTAGATGCATTGTTAGACATTAATTGGTGACATGCACCAATTAGAGCCAAATTGCACAATGCCACCTCCTAAGAAAACTAATTTTTCACATGGATAATTGCCATCGGGCTGGATTAGTTCTTTTTTAGGCCTGTATTAGCAATTCAAATAATATTTCATAATTTCTTTGCCTATGCAAGCATATGAAATTCACAGAAGGGAGACAAGGTTTAATGCTTAATTGAAAAATATACTTTTAATAGATTTGGACTGTACTTTTATTATTTAATGGTACCTGTTTGACCAAAAACTTTATTTTACATCTCAAAGCAAACCTCCTACCTAAGAGTAAAAGTTGTTTATTTTCTCCACTACCTTTTTTGTAGAGACACCAAATAGAAAAAAAAAAAATTGTCTCCTCTAAATTTAGGTAATGTATGTGTAAAAGATGATTTCCCTGTATTTTAAAATGTAATCTTTTACACATTGTTAGGTATTAATTAATTTGCATCTTTGAGTTAATCTTCCATAGCTTGATCTCTTGTGCTTAGTTCAAGTGGCTTACGGTGGAATTAAATGGAAAGAAAAAGTAGAATCTAAACTAGCTGAGTAATGATCCTGATTAGGGAGATTCATTCTACCTGCTGTGTTCAGGATGTATGTTAACAGAAAAAAGTTATGCCCTTGCCTTTTAAAAAACCTTGCATCTGAGGATGGTTTGGGTAGTCTCTTTAAGAATGAGTCCTCTAGTAAAATGTTTTGAATTTTTATCCCAATTATATTATTTCTTAGTTAGACTGGCTCTGTAAAACATGCACATAGAAGCTGCTATTATAAATTACCATTAACATTCTCAACATTTTAGATCACATACATACATCTCTGAAAAGAAGGGAATTTGACTGCATTTACAATAGATTGAAGTTATATATATATATATATATATATATATATATATAACTTCATATATATATATATACACACACACACACACACACACACACACACATATATATATATATATATATATATATATATATATATATATATATATGTTTTTTAGAGTAGACTTTGATCCACTACTCTAAAAAAATATTTCTTAGAGTAGACTTTGATCCTCTATTCTAAAATAATGAATAAACATATATATATATATGTGTGTGTGTGTGTGTGTGTGTTTAGAGTAGAGGACTTTGATTTTTACAGTGCCTAATAGTTAGAGTGTGATTTCTACCTGAGCCCTCCCACCACCCTGGACCCCAGAGTCTGGAGGACGTGTGGGGTGCTCATTGCCAGTGCTGCCATGCCACAATTGAGAAGACTGGCACCGGTGAGCTGGTACATTATTGGAATTCTTGATTTCAAGTGAAAAAAATTAAATGTACATTTTCCCTAAGGGAATTCATTGGCTTCTATAGCTAAGACTCATATTGGGACAGCTCCCAGGTGAGGGGAAGAGCTGTGTGCATGTGTGCCTTAAGGATGGAAGTGGGAACTTCCTCCTGCCTCTGATTCTTCGCTATTGCAGAGGGGCCTTTTTCACAGGGAGAGAATTTCTTCCAGTGCAATGTGTACATCTCAGGAAAGGGTGCTGACTGGCCCTGCTTGGGTCATATGACCACCGATACCAAGGATATACTGTCCCGTGATTGACCAGGCCTGGATCATGGGCTTCCTCTGTGGTCAGGACTGAAGATCTGGAACCACTAGAAGTGAGCCGGAAATTGCTGGGCAGAGGATACCTACTGAGCGTCCTGTCCAGGATGACCAGTGTATGTGCTGTGGTGAAGCCAAGATTGAGGTCCTTGTCTGACCTCACATTTCCTCTTCATTTGCCCATCCTTTCTCGTCTCTTCCCCACTGTCATATTCCTTGCTCAAACTTTAGTATTTTTCCTATGGTATAGCTCCTGAGTAGATGTTGTGTTTTTTGTTTTGTTTTGTTTTTGTTTTCCACAGTAATCTTTTGTAAGCTATGCTGCGACATTGTTCTTTCTAAACAGCAATTTCCTGCTGGAAAATCTTTTAGTGACTATGAAATTAAAGAGAGTCTTGTCAACCTTGCATTCAAAGCCCTCCAGAATATGGCTCTACTTTAACTTGCCCCTTATTTTGTCTAGCAACTCCATCCGTCCATGCAACTGAGTTAGCTATAGGGACTTAAATGTAATGTAAGCTTGTCTATCTTCATTTTTTCCTCTGGTTGCTCTTCTTTCCCTCTAAAATATAATTTCTTTCATTAATGCTAATTTTAAATTGTTCTTTAATAACAAGGAGCACGGCATAATCCAAAATATCTTCTTGTAGTGAAATCAAATTCTGTTAAAAGGAAGTTCTTGGATTTAAGATATTTCACAATCTGTAATCAGTCATTATCAAATGTATAAAATGGGTATTTATTCCATTTTGTAATTTTAAATGATTTTCCCAAGTTAGTTTTATCAAGGTGATTTGCACATTTTTATGCTAAGTTTGGATTTATTATGTATTTCTATAAAACTCATATTCCTCTCCACTGTCATATTTTTTATCTAAAAAGTTATTGTAGTTTATTTTAAGAATACTTTATACTTAAGAATATGTTGATTATGGTCAGTATAAGTGACTGTACAGATGACTGATGCTATTTTGCTTAGAATATATTTATGCTATTTATTTCTTTGGTGAATATTTAATTTGTGCCTCAGATGTGTCAGATTCTGTCCTAAGTACTAGGCATGAGACGGGAATAAGACAGACGAGGTCTCTACCCTCTTGGGATGAAGATTAGAAATAAGCAAATATATTATTTCTTCTGATACTTTAAACTGATCTAATAGCTTTCTGAGTTAATTTAGCTAATGAATTCTCTCAAGTTAGTGTACAGTTGAATGCTGTCACTTGGAACAGGAAGCACTCTGACATGCATCTCTTTCCTCAATTATGACATGTCAAAGATGGCAACAGTGACTGCCCTATTCATCTCCAGAGATTTTGTAAAGATCGAATAAGAAATTACACCACAGTGAATGACTATGTCTTTTATGCTAACAAGATAGCATCATTGCCAAGAATAACAATGTATTATTTACCTCTTTACTGTCCTGTTTATTTATTATGTAGCTGTGTTATGAATAAATACACCCAGCACATGCATTTTGAAAATATACAGAGGACTGCATGATAGGGGTCATTTTGAGGGAGCCTGATAAGTGAAGAGAACCATCTTTCCATCTTCCAATCCTTAGTGTTCTGTTTCCTCTAACCTTCAGGATATCACTGCTAGGCATGGCCTGGGACACTGTCAATCTCATTGTTTCATAGTCATTTTATTTTATTTTATTATTATTCATTTAAAAATATATTTTATTGATTTTTTACAGAGAGGAAGGGAAACTGATAGAGACTTAGAAACATCAATAAGAGAGAAACATCAATCAGCTGCCTCCTGCACACCTCCTACTGGGGATGTGCCCCAACCAAGATACATCCCCTTGAAGGGAATCAAACCTGGGACATTTCAGTCCGCAGGCAGACGCTCTATCCACTGAACCAAAGGGCTTTGCCATAGTCATTTTATTTTAGTTGTTATTCCAAATCCAGCACCCATCCCCAAACCCAAGCAGGACTTTTGGATCCGTTTCCAACTAGTTCTACCATTCACTCTCACTGACAATAAAAGCACAGTGAGTGACCTTTAAAGCAGAACGACTAGAATGACCAGTCACTATGATATGCACCGACCACCAGGGGGCAGACGCTCAACACAGGAGGAGCCCCCTGATGATTGGTGTGCTCCCCAGAGGGAGTGGTGCTCAGCCAAAAGCCTGGCTCATGGCTGGGGAGCAAAGCAGAGATGGTGGGAGCCTCTCCCACCCGCGTGGCAGTGCTAAGGAGCGGCCAGCCAAGTTGTAAGGAGCGAGCATGCAGGCAGTAAGGAGCGAGCAGGCAGGCAGTTAGGAGTGATCAGGTGGGCGGTTAAGAGCAAAATCCCCACAGGGGTCCCAGATTGCAAGAGGGTGCAGGCCTGGCTGAGGATCCCCACCCCTACCCCCACCCCACCCCCCCGCATGAATTTCGTGCACCGGGCCTCTAATGGGAGTATAAGCCTTCCATCTGAAGCAAGCCAGCCTCATCCCAGCCTCTTCACGCCTCCTATGTGGCACCAGGCAAAGTTTAGGCTCTCCAGATTCTTCAGAGGCTGGATTGGGTAACTACTCATTTGTCTGGATTTGTCTAAATGAGTAAGGGTAACTACTCATCTGTCTAGATTAACTTTATCTTTCAACTATCAACATATTGCCATTCTCTAAGAGCATTTTTTCTATTCCCCCCCCCCCCCCCATGGGACTTTGTCTTAGATGTGAATGGTGGTTAACAGGCTCAAAATGTGCAGGGAATGCTCCATCTTCCATTTGGAAATTCATGATGCACATGCACATTAGATTCTGAAACGCCTTGTTAATAAAACAAATACTTCTTGAAGTTGTTTAATTCAATTACCCAGTTTATTGATCATGGAAACTCCCCTCTTTTTCCTCACTAAGTATATATGTTAACATTGTTAGAATCCCAGTTGGGGCACGTTAGATCATACAGAGACTCTTTGATTATTTCATGGATATTTGTTTTGTTTCTCAGTTCAATTCCCAATCTCTAGTAAGGGAATTTATCTTCTGATCTTTACCAGTGGTTAGTTTACTGGCTAAATGCAGCATGTAATCAGCTGGTTATAATTAATTATTGAAAGCATGGAGAAGCATTAAGGAATGACCCTGATCTCTGATTTTGCATTGTAAATCAAACTTTACTACTAATTAGTCATATTATTTTAGATAAATGAACTAATATCTCTAAAAATTACTTAGTGACCTTTATAATGGGGAACCTCTACCATCCCAGTGTTCTAAAAGAGCTATTTAGCAGAAGGCCTAGGCACTTGATAAAAGTTAATTCTCTCTTTTGTATAAAACTCAGTGAAAAAAATTTTTTTTTAGTTTAGTGAGATGCATTCTTACTTTGTAAATTGCATTGCTAAATTCAGTGGAGAACTTGCTCTTGTTTTAAATGACAAGATAACCTGTCTAAACCAGTGGCATGCCATAAAAATAACTCAGGAATATGTTAAATATACCAGTCCTTAGAATCACCCAGATGTTCTGAATCCCAAACTCTAGGAATCAGGCCTCTGTTTTAACACAATTTCTAAATGATATTTGTAATGGTCCAAATCTTGCTTTTGGGGCTCCCTGATCTAAGTGTTGGAATGGCTAAATCTCCATTACCTCATTGATTCCCTGTGTGTTGAATCACACTTTATTTCTTTAAAAATTTAGTCATTAAAATATACAAGGCTGTCTTTGGATTAAGTACGGCACAAGTACATAAGTATTTATCTCTTCTGGTTACTGCTGACACCCCAACAAAAAAAGTAAAAGCCATTAAGTAAATATAGACCTACCAGGACAAGAAAGGGAGAAGAGACGGTAGAGATGAGAGCTGCCAACATATATTGGATGATGGAGCAGAGACAAAGGAATGGGCCTGCTGAGAGTGAACACAGAACAAAACAGAAGACTAAGTGCTTGCATAGGAGAAGTGGCCAGTTCATTTTTAGAAACTCAGAAATTCTCAGTCATTGGAAGCACCAATCTGTATAAAGAAAATTAATACCAAGTTTCCAGCCTCACTTCTTGATGTAACCGACTGCCCTTTCTTCTCTCAGGGAAGCTCTGGGAGACCAGATACAGTGGACGGCATGAGTGAGGCACCAGTCTGATACAAGAGCAATTGGAACCATATCCAGAGTTCTAAGATTCTCTAGTGCCCTTTCCCTAAATGCCATGACCAGACCATACACACTATATGTCTCTCTACTCCCTCCAGCTGATGCACTCTCAAGGCCAGGTTATTGGTGTACATAGTCCGTGGGTTGGCCTACATGCACCAGGGCTCTAAGTAGCTTTAGTGCTTTCCTGGTGAATGTAGGTAGACAGCAAAAGACAACCAAGCATCTGTGGTAAGCCTTTAGTATGAAAGAGTGAGATTAAAACACACAAAAAACAGAAAAAGAAGGATCAAGAAGAATAAAGGTTAAAAAATAATAAATTGCATTTTAAACTGATGTTCTTGGAGAAATAAGAGAAGCTCATCTATCCATGAAATAAGATGACCTTTTAAGAAAAAAAAAGAACTATTGGTAGTGATAATTTTAGCAACTGAAACCTAAGAAAGTAAAAGGGTTAGAAGATAATGTCAGAAACATAAGATAGGATTGCGGCAGAGAAAAGGCGAGCATTAATCTAGCCTAGAGCTCCAACATTGCCTAATAAGGTCAGAGGGAAAGAGATGGAATGAGGAGAAAATGGAATGAGGAAGTGCCAAGGCACTAACCTCTCAGACTCCAGAATAGGAAAGATAAAGAGACAGAGAGGAAAGAAGGACAGTGAAGCGGGTTATGTACAAAAGCTCAGGTACCAATTCCATTCATCGAACACTGAAAGATACATACATAGAGAAATGCTCTGTACTGAGGGAGGATATTAAACTCTTACTTAAGAGAATGTGTTTAAGAAGGACATTTGAAGACAAGGAAAACCTCAGACATTTTTGCTTGTGGCACCCTTCTCAGGAAGCTGTAGATATGTTCTCTATCAAGATAGGAAAATGCACAAAGCAAGAGGAAAGCATGGAATTCAGGAAACAGCTTTCTGGAGGGGATGTTCCAGTTAAGAGTGATGGGAAGTCCCAGAAAAGAGGCTTTGTAGCAGACCTAGAAGAACACCAGACCATGGGAACAGGGGGGCAGAAGGTTCTAGGGAGGGTTCTCAAAAGGGAGAGATGGAAATTCTATATTTGACAACATGGAAATCCATCTGCAGAGGCAGCTGTTTGTTATGGGAAGAACTAGAAAAACTACACTGAACAATATGAAGGTATTAATGTAGTAACCAAATTCTGATGATTTATTTAATTGATAATTATGATAGAAGTATATTTGTTTATAATAAGTAGATGGTTATGGGGGAGGGCGGAGAGCGACCTAAGCAAAGTAAACCTTTATGCACTATAATATAAAGTCAATGTATAATGTTTACAACAAACAAATTCAGAAATAGCAATTTGAACATATGATGATGATCGGTGGCAGTAAATAACAGAAGAGTTAAACATGGTTAACTGGTTGGATGAGGAAGGGGATAGAAGGAAGTTGAATGGAAATACTTATTTTTAGTGTATCTTTTGTGTAGTGTTTCTTATTGTCTATTAAAATCTATGTATATTACTATGATTAAGAATAAAATTTATTTAAAATGTACAGGCCCACTAATTAGTAGCATCACACACTCTTCTATTTCCTCTTGAAAAAATATAAAAACCAGAAGGGAAAAAAAAGACAATCATGAAATTTTATTTTTGCTGGGAGGTTTTCCATATCTGCGGGTGTTTGGATCTGCATGACACAGTTCTCAGCTGTATTTATTTTTAACGATCATAAGATCTTGTTATAAATGAAAAAATACTTCAATAGGGGCTCTTAAGGCAATTGTACTTTGGAGATGATCTCTACAGAATGTGATTATCTCTAATGGCATTATCCTAGGAGGTAATAAACCAGAGCAGGGCTCCTACTGAGAGACTTCTGAAAGGTGATTTAGAGAGGAAGATGCAAATAGTTATCTCCAAAGCAATGGAGGAAGGGTTGAAAAATCAATTGGTCATTCCAGGCACGTAATGCTTCTTTTCTGAGTTCTGAAAAGCAAGATTGAAAACCAGGTGAGGAAATGGGAATCTGTGGATACAGAATGGAAAGATGATTGAACATGTAGGTTTCCTCATTATTCAGGTGTGGCCAGGCTAACGGGTTGAGGAGACAGTTGCCATCGCAGAGATCCTTTGTTACTCGCAGTTCCCAAGAGGGGGCTCATGCCACGGCATGCAGGAGGGCACGGGGGGATGCTCCAGGGCCACGCAGGAGACAAGGGAGCACGGGGAAGCATGAGCTGGAACTCTTACTGTGTTTCCATTGGGAAGGGCAGGGTAAGCAGGCTTAGGATTGGCTAGTTTGAAAAACTTCAGCAAGCGGTGGCATACAGGGTCCATCTCTAGTTGTCTGGTGCCCGGCCCTGGGTGATGGGGCAGAGGGCTGTTGCCTCCTGAAGTGGAAGAGCCAGGTAGACAGGACTCTGGTTTGCTTAGTTTGCATGTGAAAGGCACACTCCCAAGGTGTATTGTTTACTATTTCTTTCTTTTAATGTATTTCAGTAGCATTGTTTTATAATATAAACCAGTATCTGTAAGTACTACATCTTGTTTACCAGCAAAAGTCTAGTTTTGATGCATCACCATGCAATTGAGGTCCTTTTCCCATTTTGCTTTCTCTCTACACTCCTAGCCCTCTGGTAACCACCAAACTGTTGTCTGCCTCTGTTTGTTTTGTTTGTTCATTTATTTTATTTTAGTTTTTGCTTTTATATCCAATATATGAGGAAAGTCATATAACATTTCTCTTTTTTCCATCTGACTTATTTACTTCACATAATACACTTTGCACGACCCATCCATGTTGTCATAAATGACAGAGTTCACCATTCCACTGTGCTTATATATCTGATTTCCTTTATCCATTCATCCATACTCTTTGGTTGTTTTCATTTTGTTGGCTATAGAAATTCCTGAAGACGCCTCTGAAAATACTATTAGGAATAATAAACAAATACAGTAAAGCTTCAGAAATAGAAAAAAAAATTCTATCCACAAATAGCCAAAGCAGTCCTCATAAACAACGACAAAGCTGGAGGGATCACACTACAAAGCTATAGTAACCAAAATATGTTGCATGGTTCTGGCAGAATAGCAGGCACTTGGATCAATGGAACAGCCATTTAGTATTTCTAAGAACTGGCTAGCTCTGGGAGGCACAGTCCCCAGTTGGTGAGACCTCAGATAGCAGAGCAGCAAGAATACAGAATTTAAGAAACTATAGTTTTTTAAAAAATTAAACTATAGTTAATTTACAGGAGAATGACAAAGTTTCAGATATAAGACAAAAAGGTAAGAGTAGTAATTATGCCAAAATCGGTTTGGCTCAGTGGATAGAGCGTTGGCCTGTGGACTTCAAGGTCCCAGGTTCGATTCCTAGTCAAGGGCATGTACCTTGGTTGCCAGCACATCCCCAGTAGGGGGTGTGCAAGAGGCAGCCTATCAATGATCCTCTCTCATCGATGTTTCTAGCTCTCTATCTCTCTCTCTTCCTCTCTGTAAAAGATCAATATAATATATATGTATTTTAAAAAAGAGTAGTGATTATAAGTTTTGCAGTTCTTTCAGAATTAGACTTTCAGCCTAGGAGGACCCAGGTCCAGGCAGAGCAGGATTGCATATGGAGGTAAAATGGACCCAGCCAAGGACTCCTGAGTAAAATCTTACTGGCTCAGACATGAATCAGTCCCAGGGTGAAGTAAGAAGTGAGTGTATTTTAAATGAAGAGAATGTGAGATTGGGCAACTCAAACTAATTTAAAAAAATCTGGCATATATGGTATACCTGACTCTATGCCAGACACTTCAGGGATACAGATTGAGTAAAATGGATCCTATTCCTTCATGGAATATGAAATATGTTCAAAGATATATGAAAAAGATCAAAGATGAACATAAAACAGCAGTTGAATAATTCAAATGTCTTGGTGATTATACAAACAGGAAAATGGGTAGAGGTGACAAATTCTGTCTTCCATTCTATACCCATGCAGACATAACTAATTGATCATGATGCTTTTTGTCTCTGAGTCAGATCTGATTTTTGACTTCCTCTCAACAGAGTCTTTTATGCAGCTACTACCAATGAATCAAATTCTTTAGTATATGCACTAAGGGGAGACTGAGCACCAGAAAAGTTTGCCTAAGAAGGATGAACTAGTTTTCAGAGATGTCTTAACTGGGAGTTGTGTGTAGAGTGGTTTTAATCGCCCAGGCCGCAGGAACAAATGTGTGGCAGCTGGACAGTTTGGATAACCGATGAGAAGTAATTAAGCAGTCTGGCTAGAATTTGGGTTATATGTAAGAATGGGATTACAGAGAAAGCCAGAAAAGGATGCTTGGGTCACATTAAATGCCAAATACAAAGGTTATAAAGTAAAAGCAGCTAATATTTCTGTGTGCTTACAATATTTCAAGCAATATAATATTCTAAGGTATGTATACACATATATCTTACATACATACATGTATATATATATATATATATATATATATACATAAATATAGCACATATAAGTGAAATATAGTATACATTATGTATTTATATATTTATTATTTAAGTATAGTTGTTAATATATATTAAATGCATGTTTTGTTTATATATAATACATTTCTGTATATAATATATACATACATATACAATATACCTTTTGCTTATATGTTATATATAACATTGTTATAATTATCTACAGTCCATAGACAAATAAGCTGAAAACAGAGAAATAAAATAACCTGCTTAATTGTGCACAGGCAATAAAGGGCAGGACCTAGATTTAAAAGCAAGCATTCTGCTCTACCTGGTTTGGCTCAGTGGATAGAGCATCAGCCCAAGGACTGAAGGGTCCTGGATTGGATTCCTGTCAAGGGCACCTCCCTTGGTTGCCGGCTCCATTCCAGGCCCGGGTCAGGGTGCATGCAGGAGGCAACCAATTGATGTGTCTCTCTGGCATCGATGTTTCTCTCCCTCTCTGTCACTCCCCCTCCCTTTATCTCTAATAATCAATGGAGAAATATCCTTGGGTGAAGACTAACATAAAAGCAAACAATCTGACTTCAGAAGCCCCACTCTTAAGCATTATCCTGACATTTTATGGTACTATTTAATTTGTAGATACTGAGGAGCTATTGATTCCCAAGGTAGTAGATATTGATGCCATTGAACACGGGCTTCAGGAAGATCTGCCTGGAAGTAGTGTATATATAGTTAGGTAGTGATGGTGATGGAAGGAGATCACTGGATTTTTGCATATTATGATTTTGCCAGGCTGTAACATAGAAGTGCTTTTCTGAATTGTCTTATGAATAATTAAGAACCTCCAAATTCTGTTTCCCCCAGGAATACTAATGCATGCATAAAAATAGGAGCGAGACCTAGTAGCATATACTTGAAAATGGAATTGAAAAGCATCTGTTATATCTATGTGCAGCATGAAGTGAATTCATGAATCCCTGAACTTCTAATGGCACGAGCAAGATTTGTGGCTGCAAAGTTGGCTTATTAACATGCTTCATTCAGTCAGATGAGGGAACTATTTGGGGGGGGGGTTAGCCATTCTTTAAATGACAGTATTTCTAAATTTGTGACCGTAATAAGGAAGGACAATCACTTATCCTAATGGAAGGAAACACTATCCAGATTTTCTACTTGGGATCACACACTCAAGAACTCCTTTTCTTTGACTAACCTTTAGATTCTTTCTTCAGGTAAGTTAAGTTTGGGTAGTTGTCTTCCCCAGCAGTTTTGGAAACCCTGAATTGATCTTGCTGAACCCATAGCTTTAATATATAATATATATTACTTTAAATATATATGTATAGGGATAAGCCTTGTTGAGATGTACCCTTTTTTTTGAAAAAATATCTTTTTATTTATTTCAGAGAGAGGAAGTGAGAGGGAGAGAGATAAAAACATCAATGATGAGAGAGAGTCATTGATAGGTTGTCCCTACTGGGAATTGAGCTATAACCCAGGCAAGTGCCCTGACTTATAGACTCATGATTCATGGGTCAATGCTCAACCACTGGGCAACACCAGACAGGCAAGATGAACTCAATCTCCCAGTCAAAAAAGTTTACTTGAGTTCAAAAGCTTACTACAGAAACAAACTCTGAATTTATTCTGATTTATTAGATGATGATAAAGCATTCACGAACTTCAGAACTTTGACATAAAAATAGTTGGAGCACATCCCCACTGATTATAACTTATGTACATTCTAGGGAATCATGAGTGAAGAGCTGCTATCTTCTTCGGTGTAGGTGTAAGCACATAGGACTCTGTCTATTCATGTCCTCTTACGTCCATTTTTGCTACCACTTCATCACTCAAGTCTTTTTACATTTGTCATAGAAACTGGTTTTCCACTCAAAAATCCCCCTTCATCACGCCTAAAAGCAATTTTGGACATACCCTGGAACTGAAGAAAAATATCCATTTTCAATATTCAGACTGTCTCTTCTTGGAGTACCCATTGCATTTTCCTAAAGGATTTATTTTCCTCCTGAGTAGGCTTTAATAAAGGCACCAATTTCCATTTTAAACTTTAAAATAGGAAATTGAACAAGAACGGAGACTTTTTGACTAATGATGTTTTCAAAGCTGAATTTGTCAAAGGACACAGGATTTTTTGTTTTGGTTTGGTTTTCTTATTTTTATTAGAGAATGAATAAAATTAGAAGGAAAATTTTTATAGCATAAATGTTAATTATACCCTGTGAGATTCAGTGAAAGTATCCCTTGAGTATTCACATGTTTTAACTCAGAGAAAAAATGTCCTCCAATTCAGAAAAAGCCAGACAAAGTTTATGCTCTACAGCTTATGTTTCACATTGCTGTAAAATTTGAATGGGGATGCAACCACTGACTCTACATTTAAGAAAACATTTTGAATAAAGTTTAATGTAGAACTTTTACACATGAGGGGGCAAAGACATAGTGCATGTCATTCAAATGGTGGTGTTGGTGAAGCACTTCCAAATAACCTTCCATCTCCTGGCCTGGATCCATCTCTTTATTAAAGGGCCACTTCTTCGTCAGCTGGCTGGGTCTTAGTTGTTCGCAGGACTTCTGTGGGGACTGAATTCCAAACAGGGTTCTCTTTCTCTCATCTTCCCAGGAAATGAAAACAGGAGACTCTGTTGACCATACATTTGGCTGTAATATTCTGAACCTTACTGGTAACATTGGCTCAGGCAAAAGTTGCCTAAGTCACTTCACATTTACAAAGTTTTACTTATATTGTTGCAGCTTCTTGAGGATTCATGCTATGCAACTGATTTATGGTCCCTGTGTATTCCTCTTGGTCCTAAGTAAGGATGTTGGGAATCATGTAACAACTACAAATTTACTTTTTTGTTCATGTGTTGTTGTTTTAAATATATTTTGATTGGTATGAGAGAGGAAGGGAGAGGAGAGAGAGATTGAAGCATCAATAATGAGAGGGAATCATTGATTGGCTGCCTCCTGCATGTTCCGTACTGGGAATCAAGCCAGCAACACATATTCCACTGACTAGAACCTACCCTGGGAACCTTCAGTCCGCAGGCCGACACTCTATCCCAGGGGTGGGCAAACTTTTTGACTCGAGGGCCACAATGGGTTCTTAAACTGGACCTGAGGGCCGGAACAAAAGCATGGATAGAGTGTTTGTGTGAACTAATATAAATTCAAAGTAAACATCATTACATAAAAGGGAACGTTCTTTATTTAAAATTTTATTTTCTAATATATTTTATTGATATTTTACAGAGAGAAAGGGAGAGAGATAGAGAGCTAGAATCGTCAATGATAGAGAAACATAGACCAGCTGCCTCTTGCACACCCCCTATCCGGGATGTGCCCGCAACCAATGTACATGCTCTTGACCGGAATCGAACCCGGGACCTTTCAGTCCGCAGACCGACGCTCTACTACTGAGCCAAACGGTTTCGGCTAAATTTTTATTTCAATAGTTTAGAACAGCCATCCGGCCCTCGGGCCGTAGTTTGTCCATGCCTGCTCTAGAGCTTCTGCTTGGAAAAGATACAATTCACTTTAGCCTGTTTTTAGTAAACAAAGTGCAACATCCTGAGTTCAACAGAGTATATATGTAGAATTCATCCTCAGGGTGGAACATACTAAAGAGGGAATTTGGGGCAACTAGTAATATAATAAATATTATGTGACTCATTTCTTTAATCACTTTGGTGGCATTTATCTTACAGACCAAACTATAAGTGTAAAATCACTTACATGAGTGAGAAAATTACTTTCAAAAGTTAGCAGCAGGCTTTCTACAGTGAATACATAACAAGACCTTAGAGAATTAGGAGTTAAGGGTAGGTGACATAATTTCTCATCGCCTGGACTGCAGGTGTCATGTCATCCCTCAGATGAAATGTAGACCTAGAGGCATTCTTGCTTGCCCTTGGTATGAATAACCTTGTTTCTGATTTCATATATTCCAAAATCTGAAAACTAGGGAGTTGAATGTATACTTTCCTTGGTGATGACTTTCCAGTCTGGTGCATTTTTCCATAGTCTATTCCCTCCTTTGAGTCTTGCTGTTATAGCACAGGCCATTTCAGATATCTGAACATTGAAGCAAAAATTCCCCAAGTGCAGAACAATCAACAATTAAGTGCCATCAGCATTTGTTTTTCTTCCTTTGATCTGTGTTAGCATCATTAGCTTTAATTTAATAACACCATTTTTTTTATTATTGAATACATTTAGAATTCACTTTTTTGGTTTAATTTTTTTTTTATGTTCCCTTTTGTAAAACCTCCAAAATGATTTGTTAGAACCTACTGACTTACTTTTTTTGGTTGTTGTTGTCTAAAGTTTTACATATGTCTCCTTTTCCCCCAACTGACCCTCCCCCCAGCCATTTCCACCACCCTAGTGTCTGTGCCCATTGGTTATGCTAATATGCATGCTACTGACTTTCTGATGCCCACTTTACTTCCTCTTTTTATGATCTCTCTCTTCTCTTTTCCCCTCCATTCTTTTCCTCTCTCCCCTCCCTCCCTCTCTGTCTCTACATTTCTCTCTCTTTTTTCTTGCATGCCCTCTTTCCTCTCTCCATTCCACACTCTCTTAAAAATTGACTCATTTCCATTTCATTCTTCCCTTTTCACTTTCTTCTTTTTTCTTTTTTTAGTAGCCAACAGATAAAAGAGTTGTACTTAAAAGAGTCTTCATTTACTGAATGTCTACTTGACACCAGGCACTTTGCTAAGGATATTGTGCCTTTTGTAACATTTGGATCAGACTAAATATGGCACGCTTATGTATACACAATATTGGTCCTTTCTTTAGTACAAAATATTGTAAAGTAGTGGTTGAAAGGCATTTGGTGCCTTATCTGGAGAATTCAGACATCCTTATTTCTTTTACTCATCCCCAGCAAGAATAAAAAAGGAATGGCTCTACCATTCCATGTGTACTTATTCTCAATGTACCTGAAATAACTTATCTTTAATAGGTCCAAGCAGCTCGCAAATTTGCTTTTATTACTGACATTATAGCGGTAGCACCACCTTGGGCCCCTTAAATAGTATAAAGTACCGGGCTCTGTAGAGTTCCACCCAAGGCTCTGTTAAACCAAAGTAATAGCAGCTGTCCTCAGATGGATTTCAAGCTGATTACGAGTGCCCCGGTCCCCATTTCTCCTCATACTTGTAACTATGATAGTGCCAGGCTTATATGTAATTCCTCTCCCTATCCGGATGCATGACCTTATTCTCTCTTCTCTGGAGCTCAGTAAAGTGCATGTCCTAGGAAGAATTCATCCACTCACCCACTCATTCCACGGATATTATGGAGCACCTCCTGTCTGTCAGGTACCTTGTTAGGTGCTGAGGCTCTGCAGTGAAAAACTCAGTTCCTGATCCTGGTCGGTGTTTCTAAATGATTGGTGCATCGACCCACTCACCAAAGGGTTGCAGGTTCAATTCCTGGTCAAGGGCAAGTACCTGGGTTGCAGGTTCGTTCCCAGTCCTAGTCAAGGCATAGGTGGGGGGCTAACAATTGATGTGTCTCTCTCACATGGATGTTTCTCTCTCTCCCCCTAAATTCCCCCTTCCACTCTTAAGATCAGTGGAAAAATATATCCTCGGGTGATGATTCACAACAACAACAAAAGACTTAGTTCCTGCCCTCACGGAAATAATCACGTTGCATACAGCGGGGTGGATGCTACAATCCAAACAAGCCCTGTGATAGAAGCGGGTCTGCAGCTCACCCTTGGAGACATGGTCATCAGACAGAGAGGGACCCTCCCTTGGTCCATCTCTATGTATATACTACTTCCATCATTTCTCTGACTTGAGGCAGTAGCTCGTAAAATAATGCTAATGAGTCTTTTTATATTTCTTCTAGGAGACCCACTTTGTTGCTAGTGTGTATGTTTGCAGAAAAGATGTTTTTAAGCAAAGATTTCGTAATCATCATTTTAGAGCTTGATGCATTACATCCAATCACCGTGCCATGTCCTAGACCGGTATGAACAAACAGCACCTTGCCAGCCCCACAGGTCCCTTTGTGCCCATGCCTAGGATGGACGCTGCCCTGACTTCTGCCACCACAGATTCGTTTTACCTGGTCTTGTACTGAATTTAAGTGCTGCCGTAGACCTGGTCCTCTTTTGTGTCTGACTTTTCTAAGCTAACTTTATGTTTGTGAGATTGGTCCATGTTGTAGGGTGCAGTTGTCATTTATACATTCTTTTTCATTTGTAGGGTTTGATCTCTTATTCCATTGTATGACTATTCCAGAATTTATGTATCTGTTTCATGTTGAGAAATGTTTGGGTTCATGGGCTTTCAATACCATTCTAATCTCTCTCTCTCTCTCTCTCTCTCTCTCTCTCTCTCTCACACACACACACACACACACACACACACACACACACACCTTCTTTTCCTCACTCTTTCTTTTTTTAAAAAAACATATATTTTATTGATTTTTTTACAGAGAGGAAGAGAGAGGGATAGAGAGTTAGAAACATTGATGAGAGAGAATCATCCATCAGCTGCCTCTTGCAAACCCCCTACTAGGGATGTGCCCGCAACCAAGGTACATGCCTTTGACCGGAATCGAACCTGGGACCTTTCAGTTTGCAAGCCTACGCTCTATTCACTGAGCCTAACTGGTTTCGGTGCTTGCCCCCTTTCTTCACCTCTCCTTTTCTGCCTGCCTTGTCTTGATTACATTTAAAATCTAGCTCTTCCTGGGTTCTTAGCTGGCTATCTGAATCTCCTAGGGCAGTGGTTGGCAAACTCATTACTCAACAGAGCCAAATATTAACAGTACAATGATTGGAATTTCTTTTGAGAGCCAAGTTTTTTAAACTTAAACTTCTTCTAATGCCACTTCTTCAAAATAGACTCACCCAGGCCATGGTATTTTGTGGAAGAGCCACACTCAAGGAGCCAAAGAGTCACATGTGGCTCGTGAGAGTCCTAGGGCCATGTCTTTCCTTTTTTTGCACACAAAAAAGGAAAGAGAGAACACCTTTGTGCCAGTACTCCCAACCCAAAAAAAACCCAAACAAAAAACAACGAAACACACACACACACACACACACACACACACACACACACACACAGCAACAACAAATAAAAAACAAATAAGAACAGAATTTAAAAGATCAAATAAATTCTCAGTGACTGAAACAGGTTAGATCATGTGCCCACTACTGCCTAGTAAAACAAGAAGCATATCTTTCCTAGGCCATACCTGTTCCCCAAGCTGTTCTTCTGAAAATGCACTGATTCCCACACATATACCAGGAGCCTTCAGAAGGAAGACCAGTTCTTGTATAACAGAGAGGCAGCCAGCCAGATGAACACCTAGAGGGAGAGAGAGGTTCTGCCAGGGATGTGGAAGTGAGACATAGACCAAAAGGCCAGTTTAGTGTTTAGCTTCCTAAATGAGAGGGAACCGTTCCATTTATAATTAGTCTATCAGATCAGCCTAGCCATGTGGTAGCTGCATTTTCTACTTGTGTGTAAGGGTCCACAGGAACATTGAATATAAACATTTTAAGAACACTTAGGTTGCTTCCATATCTGGGCTATTGTAAATAATGCTTCAGTAAATATAGAGGTGTGCATAGATCTTTTTGAATTGGGGTTTTCAGTTTCTTCAGATAAATACCCTGAAGTGGAATTGCTGGGTCCTTTTCCCCTGAGACAATAGCCAATGCAACAATAGCCGTGTGGTGTGGATGAATCAAATTATATCTACTTTTTTGTCCGATGGGAGAAAATATTTTTATGTTTAGATATTTTAATAATTAGTTTATATGTGCCATGAGATGAAAAAGGTTGAAAATCACTGACATTTAGAGGGCATTATGCTAAGTGAAATAATGCAGATAGAGAAATCAAATACTATATGATTTCACTCATGTGGAATCTAAAAAAACAAAATAAGTGAACTAACACAACAGAAAGAAAACTTATAGATACAGAGATAAATTGATGGTGGCCAGATGGGAGGGGTTGGGGCTGGGTGGAAAAAATGAATGGATTAAGAAGTACAAATTTGAAGCTGTAAAAATAGTCACAGGGATGTGAAGTACAGCTTAGGGAATATAGTCAGTAATATTATAAGAACAATATATGATGTCCGGTGGGTACCATACTTTTTGGGGTGGTTACTTTGTAAGTTATATAAATGATCACTATGTTGTACATCTGAAATTAATACAATATTGTATGTCAACTGTAATTTTAAAATAAAAATATTTTACGAAATGAAAACACAATAAAAAACACTTTATGGGATCTTGATCTTAGCCATACGACACAATCAGTGAAATACTCAATGAAAGCACTCGGGTTTGTTTATAGTATTCTCTTTCTGTCTTTTTTTCTTGGTCTGTTTTGTAGGGATTAAAACACTTTTTGAAAAACGTTATTTGGCAGGACTCCACATAGACCGCCGATCTTTTTTACTTAGTAGCTATTATTTCTCACCCAAATGACATATTTTTTTCATATTGTCTTAGAAAACTTGGTAGTTGGAAAGGTGAGAGAGTGACAATCTTTTAGGTTATGTTTCTATTTATAAGCTCTTTCAAGTCCTGATTAAACTCATAGATAAGGTAATATTAAACCAGTTGCCAATAACCAACTCTGTGCTGGAGTTCACATATGTTTCTCATCCAAAATAACATGCTTGAATGAAAACGGCAGAACTGTACCCACTAAAGACATTTGGTATTAAGCTTCATTATGTTTTTTTTTTTCTTTTGGTCTTACCTGAACTACCAATTAATCATAAAACGTCAATCAGTAGTGGGAAGGAAAAAAGAGAGGTTAATTTTTTTCAATTAATGTCCGGGTTGTTCTGGTTGCTCATTCCACAGAGGAAGAAGTATGGTAATCCAGTCTCTGAATTCACACTTGGCAAAAGAACTTACCGTATTTGCTGGCGTATAAGATGATTTTTTGGCCCTGAAAAATACCGTATTTGCTGGCATATAAGACGACTGGGCGTATAAGACGACCCCCTAACATTTCCACTCAAAATACAGAGTTTGTTATATACTCGCCGTATAAGACTACCCCCCACTTGGAGGCATATTTTTCAGGGCCAAAAAATCATCTTATATGCCGGCAAATACGGTAGTAGTTAATCAGAGTATTGCTGAAGTCCTCTTAACCAAATTCAAAGCCTGCCATTATTCCATACTAGATGTGTGATCACAGTTAAACTCTCTAAACTTGTGAAATGACACCAGTGATGTTAATTTTAAGATTGTTTAAAATAAAAAGGCACATTTCAAGTATTTAGGATAGGCCTTGATGTAGAGAAATCAAGCACCGAATGTAGCAATCATCATTATTATCTTTTCATCTGACCCTCACACTGATTTTTACAGGTGAGGAAACGGAAGTTTAGAGAGGTCAAATGTCTTGTACAGAGTTTCGAAATCGAATGAATGACAGATTCATATCAGTTTCCCAAACACTTTTTGTTTCATATTGCACACTTTTGGCGGGAGCGATTTAGTTCCCAGTTTTAGCTGTGTCTGTCTCCCACTGAAAGCAAGATTTATGAGGAAAGGAGCTGTGACCATTTTGCACTGTTTTCCCAGGAATTAGCATAATTCTGGACTTAGCATAATTCTTATCTCTGATAATAATTTATTGAAAAAATATGAATTTTACACATGTAACTTTCCATAATTGATCCACATAATAATTATAAAATGATAAACATTTTTGAAGTATTTCATATCTGACTTGTAGGTGCATTCTCTATATTAGGCAATTAGCCTTTTAATCATTCATGAGGTGTATGTTAACTCTGCACACACATTTGCAATCACTGGATTCATTGTAGCACTGATGTTAATGAACCGGGTTGCCCCAAATGGTAATGGTTTGCTCCTGAACTGGATCTGTGGAAATTTCTGCCGACAGACTATCTGAGTTCTCAGTCCGGCAAAGCAGAGAGAATCATCACGGCTATGTGAAAATTTGCGATGAAACATTATGTATACACATGAAATAAATGTTGGCAAAGATAATGATTGTTACTTACTGGAGGATTAATAGTCACAGTCTGCCTTGTTTTCTGCTGAGGTTTAATTTAATTCCGTGGTATGTATTAATTGAGGGAATTAATTTGGTTTAATTATTGTGTGTGGCTGTTAATGTGCGTACTTTTGATGAATATTTAGTCACACTAAACCCAGCAGCTATGCTTATGCTAATCTGTTGATAAGGGAGTAGTTTGTGGAGGAGATGGTTTGTACTGGATGCATTATAAGTGCAGTGTCATGGGTGGTGTAGGTGGCTGTGATTCAGGGGGAAAGGTATTGGGCTTGGAGTTGGGAGAGCACAGGATTTGGGCGTTGGCTGTGCTGTTAGGAGCTGTGTCTGTCTCTAAGTTCCAACTGGAGAGTGTTCTGTAGAAAACCTACTTCTCTAGGGATTTGTTTTGAGAGTTAAATGAACGAATGCACGTGAGAACAGATTTGTGAACTGTAAACTTCTGCCTTAAATGAATGCAATGCCTAGTACACTTTTCATGTATCCACTTAATGACACAGTCATTAAAAGAGTAACATAGATTTAAACAGTTAACTAAGAGGCACTCAGGAAAGCATTTGTTGATGAATCAAATGTACTTGGTTTAGATTAAATGCAGATAAACATCCCTTCACCATGATATTACCAAAGGTAAAAAATTTCATGCAGCAAGAACAACGGTTTGGAGGTTTGCTCATTTCAAGAAGTGTCTCACACCACAAATCCCCTGTATGGCTGTAAGTGGAAGATTAAGATGCATGCATTCTGGGACCAGGCTATCTTGGAGTACCAATAGCATAGCTTGCCAGCTGGGTGGTTGGCCTGTTGATTCCATGTGTCTGCGCCTCATTCTCCTCATCTGAAAACTGGGGTCATAACACTTCCAAGGGCTGCTGTGATACTGACTGTGGCAGTGTATGTAATAAGCTCCATAAACTTAGCCGTGCCTCCAGTAGAAGAGCTTGACCTTTTCCAAGGGTTCTTTGCAACGGCATATAACTCAAAATCAAACAAAAGACAGCTGGCATCTCTGGAAGAACAATGAGGATTGTTGACTCTGAGCTTGGGTACATTGCATGTTCACACATTCGAGGCCTTTTCTCTTCCTGTTTTCTCCTTTCACCAGGCCTATGGGCTTCCTTCAAGTGAGTGAAATAACACGGAGCTGCCTCATCTCGCACCAGGGTTCTGTTAACTCCCTGGGGGCGATTGCACCTCAGATTCTCCTTTGTTTATTCTGCTCACCTCTGTGATGTCAGGGGAGTCAACGTCTGGAAAGGGTACATGCAAGAGGCACGATGGGAGAAGCTGACTCAAGCTCATGGAATTGGGTTTTTGAAAGAACCCGTTGCTGGCTGAGCATGCTGTATTCATTCGACAGAGGGGCTTTCTTCCTGTCTTCACATGTGTGTGCTTCTCCCCCTCTGACCCCACAGTGAAGGCCCAGCAGCGCTTCTCACAAAGCAGGCCAGTTGGACAGAGGTTAACCCTTCCATGCCTTTTACACTTGGCTGGCATGGAGGAGATTTGGCAGGTAGGACTTTACCTTTATAGGAAAAAGTATTTTGCAACAGAATAATAAACTCATGCAATCGATCAGGAGATATTTATTGATTATATGCTTTTTGCTGGCTACTGTTCAGAATGTTGGACAATTGATACCTAATTTTTATCGGGTGGTCTTCCACTAGTCACCGTGCTCAGGCTTAAATGGTTAATCTTCTCAAACCTTATAGGATAGCTCTCAATTATGGTAGAGGAATCTGAGACTTAAGGAGCTTAAATAACTTGCTCAAGGATACATAGCTAGTGAGTGATAGAGCTGGAGTTTGAAACTATCAAATCTAACTTGCATTATAAGCATTATTCTGTAGCCTCCACAATGGGAGCTAAAAATAGCAAAGAGATGTTATAAACCTCACATAAGACTTATGTAGCTAAGCAGACAGATAGAAGCACATTTAAAGAATTCCTGTTATATGTATGTCTGTACATATACACAGACACACACACACACACACACACACACACACACACATATATCACATACACAGATATACATAATATACACACAGATTTTTCAGTATTCAGTGTCTTGTCTCTAAAGGTTCTGTAATACTCAGTTGACACTTAGTACATCTTGCAAAAGAAAAACATCTGAGTGGCATTTTACTTATTATTAAAATGAAATCTTTTCTTTTATCCACCCACAGGATGGTTCAGAGGTGATAATATGCATCAAGTGCCCAGTGCAGTGCCCAATACATGTTTGTCAATCAAAGTCACTCCTCTCCTTGGGGTTATTACCAGAATTTTCCAGTGCAGCTGTGCTGCTTTCCTCGGCTGTATTCATGCAAACACTTTAGGAACAAGAACAGCCCATAATCATCATTTAAAACCACCCCAATATTTCTACCCCCTTTCTTCATGTCCCCCCCCACACACCTCCCTCAATGCCTATTCTAAATTTGGACTACCCTGTAAAGATTGATTTTTTTCCCTCCGTGATGCAAAATACTATTTGATAGCATTATCATTTTTACCAGATTTGGTGGAAAGAATGTTTTCAAATTTCTAAACACCAACCTTATACCTTAAATGGGAGATTGACCTGGGTGAAGAGCTCGCTTGATTATTTTAATCATTAAAGAAAATTTCTAAAACCTTTTTAGTACTAGATCTTCTAATCTCTCATTACTCAGACAAAATTTAGTGTCATCATATTTTCTCTGCTCTCTGTTGTGGAGACAAACTACCCTCATACTTGCGCCTCGGAGTACAACCAAGGGTTGAGTGTGGTTTTTATGACAAAAATAAATAAACAAATAAGAAAACCACTTTATTGAGGTTATTATTGAAATGTATAAAAACTGTACATATTTAATATATATAACTCCATGAGTTTGGGGCTAAGTATAAACCTGTGAAACCATCATCACCATTAATGCCATAAATGTATATAACACCTCCCAGAGTTTCCTCCTGTTCTCTTTATTATTATTTTAAAAATATATATTTTATTATTGATTTTTTTACAGAGAAAAGGGAGATGGATAGAAAGCTAGAAACATCAATGAGAGAGAAACATCGACCAGCTGCCTCCTGCACACCCCCCACTGGGGATGTGCCCCCAACCAAGGCACATGCCCTTAACCAGAATTAAACCTGGAACCTTTCCGTCCACAGACCGATGCTCTATCCACTGAGCCAAACCGTTTTTGGCACGTTCGCTTTATTATTATAATTTGTATACATTCAGTGGTTGGAACACTTAATGTAAGAGCTACCCTTTTAGGAAACATTAAGTATACAATGCAGTATTATTACTTCTACTAGAGGCCCAGTGCACAAATTCATGCATGAGTGGGGTCCCTCAGGGTGGTCTTTGGAGATGGGTGCCCCAGCCCCACAGCTCTGCCTGACTCTCTCCCTTGGCCTGGCACTGCCCCCTCACCTGCTCCACCACCCGGCCCTGCCCCCCTGCTGCCACTGGTGGCCATCTGCAAGGCAATTGGCAGGCCAGTTGGGCCCCCACTCCCACCCGCCTTAGCCTGGCACCACCTGTTCACCAGCTCCCATAGGGGTCCTCCTCTCATTGGGGCCCATCAGGGCCAGCAGCGCCTCCACTGCCTCCTGCTGCCGGTGTCACATCGCCAATGCCCACCATGTTTTATGCCGCCCCCCCTGGTGGTTGGTGCAATCATAGCGAGTGGTCGAAGTCCCAGTAGAACTCTCAGTCAAATGATCGCCTGAGGGGACAATTTGCATATTTAGGCTTTTATTATATAGGATAGACACTGTGCTGAGTACTAGATCTTTATAACTTACCTTGTACAACTGAAACTTCACGCCCTTTAACGATTACCTCCACATCTCCCCTTCCCTCCAGCCCCTGGCTACCACTCATTCTGGGAGTTGGACAACTTTTAGTTTCTTCCCCGGTTGTCTTCCTGACCCTCCGCGGATCTTCTTCAGGGGTTGTCAGACCAAATGCTAAATGCCACTGCTTGCAGCTGGCAGGGTGGATTCATGATGATACAGCGGGTGTCTCTTCACTTTTCTGAGCATCTGAAGAATGATCCTCTCTCCCCCTTCTTTCTTCCAGTTAAAATGCAGCCTGCGCTTGTTAAGAGGGGTAGGCAGCAGCTTCAAAAGCTGAGGCCCCTGGGCCTTCGGGAGCTTGAGCTTTGCTGGCTGGGAACTTACATTGTCTTATGAATGCTAATGAGGCCTTTGAGTCTGAAAAACCCGAAAACCAAATTCCTCTTAGTTTTTCTTCTTTTTATCAACTTAAAAATGTTTCGTTCCTTTAGTTTTTAGCACTCTGCACTGCGCAGATTTCTACAGTTTTTTCTCTGCATCCTGCTTATAAAGAGAGCACACTGAGAAATGTATTTTGAGAATTGAGACTGCATTATTAGAGATTGACTTTCTCCCATTGAGAAAAGACATAAACCCTTGACCTCGGGTCTTCTTAAACCTATAAACACATTACAGGTCTCAAACATTTCCTTGGTTCCCACCCTTTCCTGACTTTTTAAATATTCCTCACAATAAAAAAGAAGCGAACAGAAAAACCACTCAGATATGGCATTTGGGTACTTAGAAAACTTAATTCAAGGGTTTGGAAATAAAAAATAAAAAATAAAACAGGATATATTGAGAAAAATCTTTAAAATAAAATGACATTCACTTAATATCCTTCAATAAATCTAATACTCTCACTCATCAGGTGACTGTGAAAAGTAGACTATCACAGGCCTCCTTTCCAGTTTAATTTTTTAAAAAAATCCCAGATGGCTACTCATGCATTTTAAACTTTAAAGCAACCCATATGAAAACATACAACTAATAACTTGTACTAAGGTAACTGTCATTACATAAATCATACAAGAGATTCATTCCCCCTCCCTCCTTTTTTACCTCCCTCCCTTTTTCTCTTCCTGTCTTCCTTCTTTCCTTCCTTCCACAAGCAATTATTAAGAACATCATATGAGGACACACAATAACCCTGAGGATGTGGACAAGGCATGCTCAACCTTAATATAGGCTTATATGGAAGATTCCAAAGTCTATGGCTTGGCCGTGAGCCTCTTTAAAACAGGATAAGGGAATTAGTGCTGGGTTTCCATTTGCCATAGTTTCCTCCCTGTGGAACTGTCACGGGGGTAGGAACACATTCCCAATGGCTATAGCAGGCTAGCAGGCACTGTGTTGCCGGCAGCAATCACTGTTCTGTCTTCTGCTGCAAAAGTTCCAAGGGAACTCATTGATTTTAGGTAATTGAAGGCTTCAGACTTCCCATAGGAATATAGGAACAGAAAGCATTGAGAGTAATTGGTCATGGCTTGGCACCGGATACCATGAAGAATAAAGGGAAATTAAGTATATATATATATATATATATATATATATATATATATATATATATGAAAAAAAATGAAGAGAGAATGAATGAGAGGTATTTTTTAACCTTGGGCAAACAAAAGCATTTGAATATGACGACATGTGCAAAGGATAATGAAAATTAAAAACTGGCTTGATAGCACCCTCCTGTAGAAACATAGGAAAGGGATGAACTGCAAATATCCGGGAGCACACTTGTGGCTTAGTTGTGATTGGTTACTTAAAAGAATTGTGCCTTGTATTGACCATAGAACCAAGAGAAAAAGAATTATGGGCTTGAAGGGCTCAGGAGCAGGTCAGAAAATGTAGCAGCCAAACTTGTTTATTTGGTTCATGTTTCTGTCTGTGTGTCCTGAAATTTAATTCCATGGACTTCAATAAGTTGAAAGAAAAGACTCACCCAAATGGGGTTGTTATGACAGATTTTGGTAGAATTTATCTTGGAGGAGTAAATAACTAATAAATGGTTAATAATCAATCCCTGTCTATAAAGGAAATAAGTAAGTAAATAAGTAAGTAAATAAATAAGTGTATGTGTGTTTATATGTATACTAGAGGCCTGGTGCACAAAATTTGTGCATGGGTAGGGTCCCTAGACATGGCCAAAGATCAGGGCCCATTGAGACTTTCCCTCCCCCAGCTGCCAGCCTGGGCCTCTCTTCGTTCTACACTGCCCCCTGATTGTCAGCACACATCATTGAGAGCAGTTGAACTCCCAAGGGGACAATTTGCATATTAGCCTTTTATTGTATAGGATATACATGCAAACATATTATACAATATTTTGAAAGAGGCAAACTGAAAATATATAGTAGGTACAAATAAAAATTGGTGCAAATGAAATTAGAGCTGGATTTAAAGAGAGAACCATGAAGGCTATTTCAGCTTTTTTTCCCCACATTTCCTAGACCCTTTTAGCTATAGGATATACTGGCATTGAACAATATATTAGCATTATTCTTTTTATTTATTGATTTGAGAGAGAGACAGAAAGAGAGAGAGAGAGAGGAGAGAAAGAGAGAGGTTCTTCTATCCATTTATGCTTTTATTGGTTGATTCTTTATGTGAGAAGATAAAAGCTCTGAAAGAACTTAGGGCTTTATTTGAACTCCGAGGAGAGCAAGAGTGTTGTCTGCAAAGGAAAATGGCTGGTTTTAAGCTTTTAGAGAAGCTTGGAGGCAAACGATTTATAATCCTGGAAATATTTAATTTAGGAAGGTTTATGTTAAGATAATAAAATAATTAGCTTTTCCTCATTAGAGGCATGCAGAGCAGTAGGGTTGCATGTTCTGGAAAATTACATTCTGCTCTTTACCTGACTCACCACATGTGGATTGATGCAGATCAGATAGCTAACTGACAGGCGCTTTAACACGTTTACCTCGTCTTAACTAATTGCCTGTTCAGAGTCACTGGAGGTTCCATTTGAAATTAATGACTTTGAAGTAATAAATGCAAACAAATATCTACTGAGAAATTAGGAAAGAATAACAAACTCCTCATTGTTTTTTTATTTTTTTTAATTTGTGCTTTCAGTTCTGAGTTGCCTGATACAGTAAAGAAGTAGTGGATAGAAACCTGTGAACTGTCAGTCAGATCCGGCCCACTGCCTGTTTTTGTAAATAAAGTTTTATTAGAACATAGCCACACCCATTCCTTAGTGTTATTTGCACCCGCTTTCCCATGACAAAGGTAGAGTTCAGTAGTTGCAGTAGACACCAAGCACCCACAAAGCCAAAACTCTTTATTATCCAGCCCTTCTAGGAAAAGGTTTGCAAACTCCTGCCTTAGAGGATACCTACTTCACTACTGTATTCCGTAGTAGTTCTTGGACAAACATTGTTTTAGCAAGAGGTCTGTCTTCATATGCTCATCGATTACCAATGGAAAGCACATATAGTTAGAAAATAAAATGCAGATTTATTTCAGTCCTTTATTTTAGTCCATATGGTGCCCAGCACATTATTTGGACACAGTCTGCATGAGTTGATGAAGTTCAGGATTAATTATGGTGACTGGTGAAACATGGCTTAATTTGGCTTTGCCGTATTCTCTTGGCTTATAGAAGCTACAAGTAATTGATAGGAAATCTACATTGTTCATTTTTCTTATACCAAGATATTGTTAATGTGGCATGAAAAGGTTAAAATAATTTTAATTCACTCCTAAAACTAGAGTCTTTATATAAGGCCAGTTTTCTCTGAGTAAAGAAGAGCACTGGCCTCGCTGGCCCCTAAGAACATAGTGTAATTTTCAAACGTTGAAATGGAGGAATGTGGCTGACAGTGGAGCCTTTCTTGGCAAAAAGCAAAACAAAATGTAGAATTCCATGCTAATGAGTTAGTGAAGAGTCTTATTTAGTTTTTCATAATATTTCCTGTTATTTTGAACTAGGGGCCTGTTGCAGGAAGATTCCTGCAAGAACAGTACTTCCTGTGGGCTTTCCTCCTGCCACCACCAGCTCTCCAGCGCCCCCCCCCCACACTTTTCCCTGCCGCCTCTGCAACCCACTCCCCACCTCATGCTTTCCCTCCTGAAGCCGCCCTGCTTTCAGCTTTCCCTCCCTCTTCCTTCTATGCCATCTTCAGTCTTCACTCCTCCCTCCCTCATTGTATGCAAATCAACTGCCATCTTTGTTGGGTTAATTTGCATAACCGTCCTGATTGGATGTGGGTATAGTGGAGTGATGGTTAATTTGCATATTACTCTTTTATTAGTGTATATGGACCTTTATTTTTATTTGATTTATCTACTCTTTTTACAGTAAACATCTTTTAAAAAATCTATTTTATTGATTTTTACAGAGAGGAAGGGAGAGAGATAGAGAGCTAGAAACATCCATGAGAGAGAAATATCGATCAGCTGCCTCCTGCACATCCCCCACTGGATATGTGCCTGCAACCAATGTACATGCCCTTGACCAGAATTGAACCCGGAACCCTTAGGTCCGCACACCGATGCTCTATCCACTGAGTCAAACCAGTTTTGGCAATAGTAAACATCTTATTGTTTTATTTTATATCACTGTACTTTGTTTGTGACACCACATGCAAACTACCTAATTCCAGAAAAGTTTTATTAATTTTTTAAAATTTATTGGGGGTGACATTGGAAGTAATATTATGAAGGTTTGAAGCATACAATTCTATAATACATCATCTGTATATTGCATTGTGTGTTTACCACTCAAATCCAAATAATCTTTACTACCTACCCCCCCCCCCACCCTTCCCTCTGATAACCACCATATTGTTGTGTGTGTCTATACGTTTTTGTTTGTTTATTTGGTTGGATTTGTTGTTGTTTTTCACTTGGAAGCATGGACAGGGTTGAAGATTATCCAGGGCAACCTATAAGATTAGATGGAGTTCAAGTCCTAAATGTACAAGCCTATCCTAACATTTTATTCCACGATGATTAGGCATAGCAGTTGTAGTGCTTTTGTTGCAGAGAATCACCTTTATGATACAACTGAGGTGCTTTTCATTGGTAAATACAGTTCTTAGAGGAAGACTCCATGTAAGCCAGTCATCATCTGTGTTTGCTTGTGATGTACTTTCTTAACCAAAAACTTCACAGGGTCTCTCCTATCCTACACGGTGTTTCCAGGTCAATCCTATGTCCTTGTGTTCATACAGGTTTTGTTCTGAATAGATTTCCTCTCATTTTCTTGCTACAATGGAAAGTGCTTTTTTGTTTTTAACCCTCTCTAAAAAGAAATGGTATTCAGAGTATATAGAAATTGAACAATTATATTTTAACACCCAGGAAAGGAAGGATTGTAGGCATTCTGTTTACACATACATTCCACTTGATTTATTGCACTTCCGATTTACCTCAAGCCAGAATATAGAAATGCTGAGCAATTAAGAACAATGGAGCAATAAAGGCACTGGAGTCATCTTTCATACAGAACTCTTAGGGGAAGTGGCGTGAGGGCTGTAAATTAGTCTTGCAAAGTTAGATAAATGGACGCCATGGAGCTGTATCCTATCCTATGAAATTAAATTGGAAAAAAGTAAAAAAACAACAACAACCCTCAGAACTTCTCGTGCTAAAACACATTCAGCCTTCTATCCCTACATAAATGCAAATATATCTTTAAAAGTATTTTTTTTTACATCTCTGGGTACTTTAGCTTCTGTAAATGCATTAAAATCATTTTCCCCCAGGGAAGAGGCTGGTTCTTAATTTTGGAACCTTGTGGGTGGAACAAATGGTAACCTCCGAGGAGAACAGCAGGAATACACCCCAGGGCACCTCATCTGGTTGAAACTCTTCCGGAAGACAGTGATTTCTGCCCCCATTGTCTGTCTAATTTGCTGTTGTTCTTCTTTTCTTCTTAGAGAGAATGATAATAACTTTATAATTTATTTCTCTGCCTCATAGGACATTTACAAACAATAATATTGTACTTTTATTCTCATCTAGTCCAGACTGTTAGAGACTACTAGAATCTAGAAATGTGCAGAAG
The DNA here is from genome assembly GCA_963924515.1 of Vespertilio murinus. NCBI lineage: Eukaryota > Metazoa > Chordata > Mammalia > Chiroptera > Vespertilionidae > Vespertilio > Vespertilio murinus. Next base: position 37,115,541 of record OZ004715.1, on the reverse strand, counting down.
GGAGGATGACAATTCAACTGGTCCAGCTCTTCTCCACTTGCAAACCGGGAGGCTGAGGTTCAGCGGGGCAAGGCAACTCACTCAGGGCAGCAGAACAAGCAGACACAGGTGTGTGTCCTGTGGCATTCTCCCCATGCAGCACTGTTTCTCTGACCCTGGGGACAGGCTCCTGGGTATGCCAAAATAAACATATACAATGCTTGGGATATGCTCATCCTAAAAAAAAAAAAATCATTGTTTTTATAACTTCAGATTTAACTGAGATACAGCCTGAGACTGTGAGAGCCTTGTGCCCTTAGATATAGGGAGCATTTATATACAGATGCACCAATGACTATGCCACAAACCCAGAATTTTCTCTTGAGAGCTGTGTCTTTTTTTGTTGTGTTTTGTGTTGGTTCCATGGCTTGAACACCAGAAATACAGCAAAAGTATTAAAAATAATTGAGGGTACGCAGGGAACACATTTTCAGTTAGATGTCTTTGATTCATTGGTGAATCCTACCAGTGAATCGCCATTGCATGAATGCACCATTCCCCAGGCCCCTGCAGGGTAGGGAGAAGCAAGCAGTGTTGTATATCCTGATATGAATTCTTAAGACATGACGAATTCTTTGGGAAATTGTGTACTTGCTATGTTATTTACTTTGTTTCATGAAAATAGTGCTAATTCTGGCTGGCTGGTTGTTGAGCATCTGCCTATGAACCAGGAGGCCACAATTCAATTTCCATTCAGGGCACATGCCTGGGTTGCGGGCTTGATCCCAGTGGATGGTGTGCAGGAGGCAGGGGATCATCATCCATTCTCTCTCATCATTGATATTTCTATCTCTTTCTCACTCTCTCTTAATCTCTGAAATCAATAGAAAATGTATTTTCTAAAAAATATTCCTAATTCTCCTACAAAGAACATCAATAATCACTTAAGAAAACAGAAGTTTGAAAATTAGTCACAAACTGTAGTCATTTATAATTTATTCAGTAATGTAGCCATGACTTTTACAACCATTATTCCTTTTCAATTCCATGCTTTACCAAGATGATAGGATACTTGGCCTCTGCTATAAGAAAACTTGCCTCCTTAATGTTGCTAGAACTACTCGAATGTGGCTGTGGCCTTTGTTCATCTCCAGAGCTTCTAGACTAATCGAATGTCTTTCCAGAAATAAATGATTTACCTCCTCTGTGGACAAGTTGCTACCAAAGCCCCACAAATGAAAACCTAATGCATTAGGCAATCTCTCCAAGTGTATAATAAGGCCCAACCTCGAGACATGAGGAATGAACCTGTTTGCTGTGTTTCTCTTTTATTAGTGGCATCATGTGGTTAAGAGCACAGGCATTGGAGCAAGGCTGATGGATGTGATCCTGGTATTTCACATAGTTTCTGCATCTCTATTCCTATTTTCTCATTTGAAAAACAGAGATTATAAAAGGAGGGTGGAGGGATGGGAAGAGACTAACCAAAAAAAAAGCATGACTTATATGCATTTTGCATAGCTCAGGCACACAGACAATAGTGAAGGCCTGGGGCAGGGTGAGAGCTGGGTGCATGGGTGCAAAGGGGAGGAAAAGGGAGGACATCTATAATACAATCAACCAATACAACCAATACAATGGCCAGGACACTCTTTCTCTGCCATGTGAGACTACAGTGAGAAGGTAGCCATGTACAAGTCAGCAAGAGAGTTCTCCCTCCCCAAGAACCAGATGCACTAACAGCACCTTGACCTTAGGCATGACTTTTCAGGTCCCCAGGAACTTTGGGAAAATAAATATCTCTTTTTTTTTTTTTTTAAAGTGCCTCCCTCATAGCCTTCTTGCGAGTTTTTTTTTTCCATGAGTTGCTGTCCTAAAGTTAGAAGTGAGCAAAGCCCTTAAACAACTTGATGTAGTCATTAGCTATTATTATTATTCTTTTGTCTTCTTCCTTCTGTCTGCACATCATGCCACCCAGGACCTTTGAAATTATTTTTTTCTTTGCTCAGCTTCAAGGTTTTCTGTGGTCACAGCATTCCCTTTGCACTGAGTGCTGACTTGGGGATATCCATGAGTCTTAACTCCATAGCCATGAGCCTAACCTTAGCCCACTTTGTCACCAGGCCATACCTGATGGGACATAAGCCCTGATCTAACTCCTAGGACCCTTGCTTACATAAGAAGGAGTTTAGGGAGGTGAACCCCTGTCTGTATTGTGTGTCATTTTGTCCCAACTCCTAGACTTTGCATGCTATTGGTGAGGGATTCTCCTTGCCCCTACCAGTTGCTGGTGGGAGGGGACTACTTGCGATGTACTGAGAAAAAATTTTCTGAGACTCACACAGGAGTATGAGGTCCCATTTTCCTTCATCCCACCATGGAAGAAGCATATATATGACTTCAATTGGGCTAGATTAAATCGATTGCCCAGAGTTTCCATTTCATGCTTACACAGTGCAATACAGCATCAGGCTATCTTAGCTTGTATTCCCCACTGCAGTCCACCAGTCCATTGTGTGTGGGGTCCACAGAGCCGTGGATCATGTGGCTATGGGGGGAGCATGGGCTAGTGCAAGAGCCACAAGAGTGCCAAGAGTCAAGAAAGAGAATTCCTTTGCTTGGGGATTATCTATCCCCAAATGTTTGTGGGATTGCAATGGTCCTGCCACCTCTAGTCAATGAGTTCAGCTCCCAGGTTTGATTACAGGCAAGTACCTTTCCCACGTTATACCAATGCACAGCACATTTGTCCATCTTCTCCTCTGTCTAGTGTCTTCCTGCAGTGATCTGCAAGATATGGTGGGAGGGGGGAGTTCCCCGGGGTGTGTGAAACTGCAGCTTCCTGGTAAAGCTGCTCAAATGACCTCGCCTATAGTGTCTGGACCCCCTTTTGCTCCTTTCCTATTATTAATAACTAGCTAATTAAAATGGTACCAGTCATGAATAATACATATTTGCTAAATGAAGTAAAAAAATAAACACTTTTAAGCACTTAAGATTGAGAAAGTATTTCTCCTAGACCAAGAGAAGCCATTACAATTAATTGGATGCATTATCATTAAAGAGAAGTCTTAGAGTAGAAGATCAACTTCCTAAAGATCTCCACGTGGCATGTACATATGGAAGACCCTCTGACTGCTGGGGCCTGATGCGGTGGGGGGGCCAGACATGGCGGGGACTCCCTTTTCCATGTCCCGCACAAAAAGAGAGATGAACAAACCAGTTCTAAGTGGACGCGGCCAGGGACTGAGAAATATTAGAAATAAAGAGAGAAGACACAGAGATAGATTTTAAGCCAGGAGCTGGGTGGGCCACTATCCTGTCTGCTGGAGAGGCAGAAAGAAGATGACAATGGCCCCTCCCAGTACATTTATCTTATACTCCCAATACCAGGAAGTTATTGTAAGACCCCCAGAAGGAGACCCTCACTCTGTCCCAAGGATCGACGGCGACCCAATCAACTGCAGGAGGCGTCACTTGATGCAAACAGCAAGAGGCTTTATTCCAGCGCGCTGGGGCTCAACTCGTAACTCATGCAGGAGCAGAGGAGTCGGGCCCCCGAGCAAAAAATCTTACAAGCATATATAGGCAAAAGTCACACATAGGAGGGGTTACACATGGAGGGGGAAGAAGGGAACAAAGGAATTCCAAAAAGGGGAGCTGGGCTCATTAATTACTTGTTTTATGAGAGGGTCTACACTTAGTCAACAGTCCCACCTGGTAATCTTATATCCCGTTTTTCTTATCTATCAGAGCACTGTTCAGGGGCTATAACTCTCAGAGCACTAATTGGGGCTATTTCCTTGAGCAGTTTTAAGAGCTATGTTCCCATCACTAACGGGGGACCTTGGGAGTTGAGATAAGACAGACAGCCTTCTTAAAAAGATGTTTATTCTTTTAACAGCTCAGGGCTCAGCTCAGGGCAGCCACAGGCCACATGGCAATGAGAAATTCCAGCTTCCTCACTGCTAGGTGGAGGCAGGGGGGTTTGTGTTTCTAGCAAGGAGGTTAAGATGGAGTTCATTCTCTCATTCCCCCATTTGCTTTTTGGTAAGTTCTAATCATGGAACTTCATATTCTTCTCCGAGGCTGTCTCCCTGACCGAGGGACTGGTAGTGCTGCCTGAGCATTAGTACTTGTACAGCACTTATTCTTTCCCTGATGAAGGTGACTAGGAGATTTAAGATGCCTGGCCCAAAAGTAAGAATTAAAAGCAGTATAATAAGGGGACCCATCAGGGTGGATATGAGGGTGGTGAACCAAGGGGACCGGCTGTACCAACTTTCAAACCACCCTTGATGCGCTTCCTGATCTTGTTGTCTTGTTTCTAATCTTTCTCTAAGTTTGGACATGGAATCTTTTACTACCCCGGAGTGGTCTATGTAAAAACAACACTCCTCTTTCAGGGCAACACATAACCCACCATCCTTGAGGAATAGGAGATCTAAGCCTCGCCTATTCTGTAGTACTACCTCTGCTAGGGACCCAACAGATTTTTCTAATTTGCCTATAGATTTCTCCAGGGTACTTAAATCCTGGTCTATTTGTTGACTTAATTCTTGCTCGCACATTTAGGTTTACTAAGCTTTAGACTTTTTCACTGGCTAGCAAAAATGTTTTTACCACAGTACCACAATTTCCATTAGTACTGTCCTCATTGAAGTCCAATTCCCCTCCTGCTGGCATCAAGTCTCCTCCTGGCCCTTGTGGAGCTCAGGCTAGGGATCTCACGGGTGAGGCCGCTGGTTGCCAGGATCCAGGCCGTTTTCTGTGCAGGAGCAGGGAGTGGTGTAGTCAGGTCTGGGTGCCCTCTACTTCAACAGCCATGGGTGTGGGCATGCTCAGGGTAACAGTGTAGCGTCCTTTTCAGGTTGGGGTTAGTCTTTGGGCAGTGAACTTCTTTACCCATATAGAGTCTCCGGGCTGGAAGGGGTGTACAGGGTCCACGGTGGGCACTGGCAGTGCATCTGGAATAAGCTTATGGGTGGCTCTCTGGGTAAACTGCAGAGCCTGTAAGGATTTGAGCAAGGGAACAGTTGCGAATTTTAGCTTTTAGTTTCTCCCTGACCCTGGGAAGGATGGAGAGGAGGTCTACCATACATGATCTCAAAAAGGGGGAACCCATCCCAATAGAGGGCACATCTGGTCCATAGAGGGAGAAGGGCAGGGGGTTGGTCCAATTTTCACCGGTTTCTAGGACAAATTCAATTCTTGCTCATGCCTGTCCTAAGGCTTGAGCTATATTTTGAGATACCTTGCTACAAAGGCTGGGCTGTTATCTGATCCTATGATTACTGGCAGCCCAAACCTAGAGGCAGTTTCTGTCCTAGTGGGGTATGTTTCAACCTGACCTGAGGTGTTTACAAAAAAAAAAACAAAAAACAAAAAACAAAAAACAAAAGAATTAACATGTACTTATACCTTAATGTTGGTGGCTTAATCTCTGCGAAATCCACCTCCCAATGCTCTCCTGGGAAATCTCCTTGGGGCCCAAATTCCCAGGGGGACCCTCTTACCTTGCTTAGTATTTACCTGTGCACAGACAGTACTTCTAGTGACTATGCTTTTAATTACCTTATCTAAGCTTGGTAGCACCTGTCTTACAGAAGTTCAGAAGACATGGTGACACCTAAGTGGGTAACCTGGTGTAACTGGGCAACTAATGTCTGACCTGAAGCCTCTGGGATTAACAGTCTGTCATCTGGTAGAGTCCACCAACCATCTGGTCCTTTGATGACTTGCTTCTGTTCAGCCAATTCCTCTTATTGCTTGCTGTAGGTCGGGGTCCGGCAGGGTTACTAAGACTTGTAAAGGCCCCACTGGTTTTTGGGCATCTTCCTTAGCAGTTTGGTCTGAGGCTCTATTTCCTCTGGCTTTAATTGTCTCCCCTTTCTGATGTCTTTTGCAGTGCACTATTATAACTGCCTTTGGGAGTCAGATGGCCTCAAATGAGGCTAAAATAATGTCCTTTCTGGCTGGAGTTGGTAACTCTCTTTCCCGGGGGATGGCACTGTGTCCCCATCAAAGGGCCTAGATTAAGGCCAAGAGATTAGTAACTGCGCCCAAATGGTGTGGTCCAGGGTGACTACTGCTGCCCCTGTATATCAGATACCATCCTGAATGTAATGGATCCCATTCGTGAACAGTACCTCGTCTGATGATGGCAGGACATCTGTCAGTACTGTGTCTGTTACCTCTATGCAGTCATGAATGGGTTCCTCTGGATCATCTGGAAGCAGGCTGGCAGGGTTGATGGCCAGTGTCTTATGGAACTGGACACAGGGCTGGTCCAGGAGAAGAGCTTGGCACTGGGTGATTCTGGTGTTTGACATCCATCTCTCTGGAGCACTCGAAAGAGGGCCTCAATGGCATGGGGTGTTGTCAGAGAAAGCTCCTGGCCCAGAGTCTGCTTATCTGCCTCCTTCACCAGCAGTGCTGTAGTGGCCACTGCCCAGGGCACACTGGCCATTCTGCTGCCACAGGGTCTAGCTTCTTAGACAGATAGGCATCAGGTCTCTTCCAGGGACCTAGAGTCTGAGTGAGAACCCCTTTTTAATGCCCCTTACCTCAGTCCCTTGGTGACATCTGGCAAGGCTAGGGCAGGTGTTGAGATGAGAGCCTTCTTTAGCTCCTCAAAGGCCTGTTCTTCCACTTTGGTCCAGTTCAGCAGCTGTATCCCCCAGTGCGTGTTCCTTCCCAGGTCTATGGTCCTTCTCGATGTCCCAGGAAAACAGGCAGTTTGTCTGGTGGCTCTCTGGACTGATATCTTCTTAGAGGTCCCATTGGCTCTGTCAAGACTGAATAAACTGCCCCAGTGTTCACCAGTAAGTTAATAGGTTTGCCTCTCACTTGTAAGGTTACCCGTGGGGGCTTAATGGAAAGGAGCCCCAGTCCTGTTAGTCCTTTTCCTCTATGTTAAAAAAAAAAACCTCCTGAAGTCTAAGTCTCCCTTTCTTGCCTCTCTAGCCAATCTGCTAGGACATCCTCCCTTGCAGTGCCTTTGTTTCCTACAATAGGCATACTAATTCCTTCCTATTTATTGCTGGCCTTTTCCTCCTTTCAACCTTTCCCTGTTCCCCTTCCCATCATATGTATACCTTTCACAAAAATCTTTACTATTTTAAATTAGCCTTCAAACCTTCTCTCTATGTCTTTTAAAAATGTAAAACCATGTCTTAAATTTTCTATTATTTAAAAATATTTAGAAAAGGGGAGAGGGAAGAGAGAACAGGCTCAGCCCCCTGTTCCCAGGCCTCCAGCCGCTTGAAATTTAAAGTGACACATTTTTCCTACAGATAAGGATCTCAGTTTCTGATAAGCCTGAAAAGAGGAATGGGGGAATTTCTAACTGCACTTTTAAGCCCCTGAAGCCCCCTAACAGAACACGGTGAAAAGTGTCCAAGCAGTCATGGGGGTCTCATTGGGGTACAGGGGGGGGGGTCACAAAAGAATTTCCCTCCTAGTCAGCCGCCCCCTCCAGCTACTCTAAACAACCCCTGGAGGGAATGGACACCGGGTGGGTGGAGACAGGGGGCGATGGAGGTCCCAGGTGGCGAAGGCGCTGCTTCCACAGAGGCATTTTCATCTGGTGGCCCACTGGGAAAATCGCTTGCCTCCTGCTGATGAAGGTGGCACAGGGGAACTGGTGACCTCCACATTGCGATCAGACTCCCTGAATGTTCTGAAAAGTTCCTCTGCTCGACTGTGTTTCTATTAATATTATCGATTTTAAAACCATAACTAAAGAGTTGACACACACACACCAGGACCAAGTTGTCCTAAAAATATTTTCCTTTCCTTCTAAAGATTTTATAATGTACTGTAATCATTAATCATATCAAACTTAAATGACCAATTGAGACAAACAGTTCTAAAACCATTCCTCCACCACTGATGATAACTGGGTAGCGGCAGGTGTCTGAAATAAGATTCATTTAGTTTTTGAGCTTGCTGGGCAGACTTGGTGACTTTGCCAGCACAATCTTCCTTCTTGTAAATAGTTAACTTAAGAATTTGGTATCTGCTTTTAACTTATTGTACCTTAATTGTTATAATTTCATACTGAAAGGTTCTCCCCCTCCCAAACTGGTGGGTGGAGCTAACACATGACTGGCACCTGCCACAGCGACATCTCCAAGACAGTGAACCACCAATTAGCATGGGCCAAAGTGCCCTTGGGGCCCATCCCTTCCTGTTCCATCCTGGGCCCAACCCCCTCCCTTTCCGTCCTTTAAGAGGGACCCCAGGCAAGACACGTGCGCTTTTTGGAGGCGACCTCCATTAGCCCGGTTGGGTCCGATTTCCTGTCCCTTCTCCCCCTAATTCTGATCTCTTTATCTCGGTGATGGGTCCTGCCCATTACCGGGGAATAAACTTTCTTTAAAACTCCCTGTTGTTCTGTTTCCTGTTTCCTTTCAAACCTAACACATACCTTCAAATTAATAAACATACATAGAACTTTTGTTAGGCCTGTCGTTTTCCCTCTGGCAGAAAGCAAGCACCCCTGGGGGGGGGGGGGGGAGCTCCCCTTGGCCATTTGGGGCGGCCTGCCAGCCATCAGAGCACTTAGTTTTAAACAAATTAAAAGTTTCCTTCCTTCTCCTTTCCTTGTTTTTCACAGACTTTCACACTTACATGAACAAATAATTATACCGAAGCAGACAAACAAAATATCAAACAAACATCTGTATTTATACCCGTTCAATAAACAAGTTATATTATGGTGTTTCAGCAAAACAGAAATAGCACTCATGTTGGACAAAGGAAACAAGACTAATACTCTAGGAACCATGAGGGAAAAGTTTTCATACAGACCAGCATTGACCTGGGAAAAAGTGTGGTTAAATCAAAGCCATTATCACAGTCTGTCCCATCGTCAGTTCGTATGTCGTTAGAAACACAAATAACAAAAATGTTACAGACACGAGGACCCACCTACCTCATTTTGTCCTCCACAAACACGCAACAGAATTAGACGGATCAGATGGGCACAATCTTGACAATCTCTGTCCCAATAGTTGAACCCAATCAGCGGCCTTACAGCAGGAGACCACCAGGCGTCCCTGGCTCTTCTCCACCCTTGGGGCGTCCCCCAGGGCTGCAGCCTGTGGCCCTCCAGGCACGTCTACCGACCACTGTCCAGCAGCTCTCACGAGCCTCCAAACGGCTGCAAAAACCAAAAGTGCCCTCTAGGCACGTCTACTACACTGTTCGGCCACTCTGAGTCACCGAATGGCTGCCAGACCGAAAGTGCGCACACAGGACCAGACCACCTAACAAAACACAAGACAAAGACAGACAAACTCGGGGTACCCCTTCTTACCTCCAAGGTCAACTCCGCGGATGAGGGGTGGTCATCAAATCCAACGTGTCCTGGTTTGGGACAATCCACTCTGTAGTGATCAGGGAGATCATCCACCTGTCCACTTTCAGAGCATCTACTCTGGACCTAGCTCTAATAATAACCGGAAATACAAAGGTGAGTGAGATAGTTCCCAGCCCCCAAGGACTCAGGAATAGAAGGTCAGGAGGGCAAGGAGGGGAAGGGAACCACTTAATGTCAACAGAGTAATGAGAGTCACACAGATGTCTATGCCAGGTGCTGCTGGGATCACAGGGAAGGAGGGCAGGTGAATCAGAGGAACACCAGGTTCCTCAGGGAAAGGGGCAACTGATCAGTGAGGTCAGACAACAATCAGCTTCAGAGAGGCATGTAGGTCCTTTTTACAATGGATTCATTTGCGTTTCTAGGTGTTCAGGGGACTGGTGTGGTAAGGATTAAAGTGGGGAAAACAGTTTCTGGCTCTTATTTCTCCAGTGGTTATAGCAAAGGTGCCCTACCTGGTGAGTCTTGAAATATGTAGAGACAGATAACAATGTGTGCAGAGTGCCAGCCGGTTTGGCTCAGTGGATAGAGTGTCTGCCTATAGAATGAAGTGTCTAGGGATGTGCAGGAGGCAGCCAATCAATAATTCTCTATCATCGCTGATGTTTCAAACTCTTTTAGTCTCCCTTCCACTCAATCAATAAAATCAATAAAAGTATTTTTAATGTTTGCAGAGGAATTCTCCACAAATTACTACATTTGAATCACAAATCAGATCTTATCACTTCCTTGCTTAAAACCCTTCATGGATTGGTCACTGTTCTGAGGATAAACTAACTGCACACTCCTCCCATGGCCCACACTCTGCCCTTCGTCTGCAGCCACAACTCCTGCTGCTCTCACACCAGCTCACTACACTTTGGCCATCTTGAAAAATGCCATGTTCGTTCCCACTTGAGCTCTTTTCTGGAGCTCTGCTGTCCCCTTGCTGTCTGGAGCACGGCTCCTCCAGGAATGTAAAAGTCTGACTTCCATACAGGGAAGCCCACCTGAGGAGGACACCAGCACAGAAGGAAGTGAGCAAAGCCAAGAGGCCAGGGGAGGTGACTCCTGCTGATGTCATAGACACCCAGGCCATCATCTGCCTGACAACGGAGACCTCTGCCTGCTTCGTCCACTGATGTCTCGGTGCCTGGATCCCGCCCTGCAGCCTGGGCGCTGGCCTTTTCCGGAACCACACCTGTTCCTGTTGGAGTTCCCCTTAGAAAGTCCACGTACTATTACCACTACACACTTCTCAAACTATAGGATGCACAGCCCCAGTTCTGAGCAGAGAAAGACAAACAAAGTGCCCAATACATCTTTCTGGAACATCAAATTTATTATAAAACTTGAGAGAACAAAATATTTAATGAGCAGCTCAGGAACGTGGGAGCAAAGGAGCATGGGAGGGAAGGGACCCAAGGAAAAGTCCCGTGTCTGGTCTCATTCAGGTGGGGGCTGAGCGATGGACCTCTTGACCTCTGGGGGCTCCAGGCAGTCCTACAAGCTCAGCAGGCATTGTGCTACTGAAGACCAAGGCTCTGCTGGATTATTCACTGGTGTGGATCCTGTGAAGAGAAAGCCGACAGTTCACACACCTCCATTGTCCACTGGACCAACTCCTCTCCCCCTGCACACCCAGTGGGTACTTCCGGCACCGCTCTCACCTGCAACCTCTGTCTGGTTCATCTCCCACACCACATGGCCGGCCTTCCTGGAGCTCCGCAACTTCAGGTTGACTGTGGCCCCGCCTTCACCGTCCACAATTTTAAAAATCACGCTGGTTTGGTTTTGGATCTTTTGAGAGGTTTCTTCTCGGTGGATGGCCCACAACATGTGAATCTTAAGAAAAACTGGAAGGCCCTCCTAGCTCTTGACTTGTGGCCCTGGGTCTGCTGAGGGGGAGAGGCTGCGGAGCCACCCTCAGGCTGCCCTGTTTGAAGGCGGCTTTCATGGGCCGCTTCCTCTGGGGCTCCACCACCTCTGCTGGAGCCTCTGCGGCTCTGGGTGGAGGGGGAGCCCGCTGAGCCCAGCTGGAGGTCTGCCCTGGGGGTGTCTGTGCTGTGCTCTGGGGTAGTGGTGCTCATGGTTTCCAGGTCGGACGGGGAAGTGGTCACCCTCAACCTCAGGCAGTTTGGGGGAATGGATGGCTCTTCGGTCTCATAACCCTCTTTGATTAAGGACAAGCTGCTGGTGTCAGAGGAGAGAAAGGGCCTTACCCTTACGGTGCGGCCAGGCATCTTGGTCTTCATCATTCTGAGAATCAGGTATGTGCCCATCCTTCTGTCAAATTTTCTTTGTGTTACCGACTCCTGGACGTCTTCCTTCTTAAAGCCGAGGCTCTTCATCATTTCTGTTACCTGGGGGTCTATGTCACCCCAAGGCGGCCGGATGTATGGCCTCAGCATCGCCTGGCCCTGGTTGAGCCAGGGGTCCTTCATTACAGCTTCCAGGGTCGGTCTCTGGGTAGGGTCGACAGTGAGTAATTTAGTTAAAAGTTTTTGAACCTCCCCTGACAAAAAGCATGGGAAAACGTAATGGCCATTTGTTATCTGCTTCTTCGCCTTCACAACATTGTCCTGCTCAAAGGGCACCACCCCTGTCAGCATCCTGTACAAGACCACCCCCAGGCTCCATACGTCAGCTTTGCGGCCATCATGGGGAAGACGCAGCAAGATCTCTGGGGCCGAATAGCAGACGGTGCCACAGAAGGTGCTCCGTGGATCGCCGCCCATTTCCTTACTGAAGCCAAAGCCTGCTAGCTTAATGGTCATACCATGGTCTATGAGAATGTTGTCCGGCTTCAGGTCCCTGTGGATAATGCGCTTGTGGTGGCAATACTCGACCGCAGATACTACCTGCCGGAACACAGTGCGGGCGTCTCCCTCGTTCATCAGGCCATGCTTCTCCAGGTGCTCAAGTAAGTCTCCTCCGCTCACACGCTCCATCACCAGAAAGAACTTGTCCTCGGTGGAAATCACCTCAAATAACTTGATGATATTTGGATGAGATAAGCGCTTTAAACAATCGACCTCTTGAAAATATCTAGAGATGCCCTGCTTTTTAATGATTTTTACAACCACCTGTGCCCTGGTCAGCAAATGCTGGGCCAGCCTCACCTCGGCAAAGCAGCCTTTGCCGATGGAGTTCAGGAGGAGGTAATCGCCAATATGGCGCTCCTTGGTGGCAGAGCGGGCTGCAAAAGCATTAAACATGGCACCTTTGAAATAACAAAATAAAAAAAAGCAAAACAAAAATAAGAAAGAGAAATGAAATGGAACAAAATAGAAAAAAAATGAAAAAAGTAAAATTAAAATAAATTAAAAACAAAATAGAAAAAAAATGAAAAAAAGTAAAATTAAAATAAATTAAAAACAAAAATAACAAAATAAATAGAAAAAATAAAAAAAAAATTAACTAAATTAACAAAATGAAATTTAAAAAGGAGATCAAAACAAGCTAGGGAGTCCAAGTCCACAGGTCACCACAAATCAGCTTCCTGGGCTATAACGGACAAAAACCTCAGCCTGGTCAGGGTCTTATATAGGAGTGGTTAGCAGTTGCATCATTGTGGCACCTTATGAGGTCACATCAAGAAATGGATCAATCACAGCTGGATGTGGTTTGCAGTTCCATCACAATAGCTCTTTATGAAGTCAGAGCTAGACATGGGCCAATAACGGCTGGGGTGTGGTTTGCAGTTCCATCACATTGGCTCCTTATGAGGTCAGAGCAAGAAATGGGCCAATCACGGCTGGGGATAAACCACAGTGGTTTTCTAAGTTTTTGGTCTCACCCCTTATACTCTGGGGAAAACTAAAAGACAACCCTCAAAGAGCTTTTTGTTTATGTGGAAAATTAAATATTGATATTTACTTTATTATAAGTGAAAATCTGTTACAAACACATGCAAAGAATAGTCGGACTGATTCTCATGCTCCAGATCTCAGTTCAGATATCACCTGCTTAGAGAGGACATCCCTGATCCATCCATTCCTATCTGCCTCACCCAGCTGATCAGGTTTGCCATCTTCATAGCACTGACCACAGTGTGGCTGGTTCTTGTTTATGTCAGTCCTTCCCATGAAGGGAAGAGCATGACTGTAGTGTTCCCTGTTTCTAGCACAGTGAGTGGAAAAAACAACAACAAGTACTTAATAGAAAAGTTTGGGGGAACAAAATGAAATATTTCCAAATACTTATGTAATTAAAGTGATTCATAAAAATATCTGTAGGATATTCGTGTTCTGTCACCACTCAGCTTTTGGGGCAGATAAGACAGGGCAGAGGAGGGCTCAGATGTGGGATCTTAGTGTGGCTGAGGAAAGGCCAACAGGTAGGAGCCTTGCTATCAAGATTAAAGAAAAGCATTCATTCCTTCGGTGGTACTTGGATGCAATGACTTGGGATCTGCAATGAGACTGCAGTGTATTTTTACACTTTGAATATCAATATATAGATTACACAGAGGACTTCTGACCTTGAACAGGCCACTTAGGTAAATTTCTGTGCTACTTAAATGACCCATCTCTGTGGAAAGAAACAATAATGAGGCTTGTTAATTTACATTTATAAACACACTGAAATCTCTGGATGAAATAATTTCTATAGGGGTTCAAAGGGTGAGGAAGTATGTTGGGGCAAATTATACCCTTTATGGAAGGAGAGAGGGAGTAGGCAGGCTTGAGGCCACTTAGGGGGAGCCTCTGGCACATATATTTCAAACTAATAAATGAAGAAAGCTCCCTACTTTCAGGAAATTGAATGTTTTAAACACATGTATAAATTATTATTCTAGTAATTATTTTTCTTTACCATTTCCCTCCTCAAGTCTCAGTTTGTGTAATCTTTAGAGGGATTAGCCTGTGAGCTTTTACTTCTACACCACTTTAGTCCGTAATTTTTACCTATATCAGTGATAATCAGCTCCCAAGCATGACAGTCTCTGTTGCTGAGCTGACTGGGACCCAAAGGGGGTTACCACATCAATTCTAGTCAGATGTTTACAATTCCAGTCAGAGATTAAATAAGCTCAGAAAGTAAAATAAAGAGGAAAAATTCTAATAAAGCTGTCAGTCTAAGACTTACTAGCAATTACTATATACAACTAGAGGCCCAGTGCACACAAATTCCTATTTACAAAATAGTCACAGGAATATAAAGTACAGCATAGGAAATATAGTCAATAATATAGTAATAAATATGTATGGTGTCAGGTGCATATGTAAGACCCCCAGAAGGAGACCCCCACTCTGTCCCAAGGATCGACGGCGACCCAATCAAACACAGGAGGCGTCACTTGATGCAAACAGCAAGAGGCTTTATTCCAGTGTGCTGGGGCTCGACTCTTAACTCATTCAGGAGCAGAGGAGTTGAGTCCAAGCAGAAAATCTTACAAGCATATATAGGCAAAAGTCACGCATAGGAGGGGTTACACATCGAGGGGGAAGAAGAGAACAAAGGAATTCCAAAAAGGGGAGCTGGGCTCGTTAATTACTTGTTTTATGAGAGGGTCTACACTTAGTCAACAGTCCCACCTGGTAATCTTATATCCCGTTTTTCTTATTTATCAGAGCACTGTTCAGGGGCTATAACTCTCAGAGCACTAATTGGGGCTATTTCCTTGAGCAGTTTTAAGAGCTATGTTCCCATCACTAACGGGGGACCTTGGGAGTTGAGATAAGACAGACAGCCTTCTTAAAAAGATGTTTATTCTTTTAACAGCTCAGGGCAGCCACAGGCCACATGCCAATGAGAAATTCCAGCTTCCTCACTGCTAGGTGGAGGCAGGGGGGTTTGCGTTTCTAACAAGGAGGTTAAGATGGAGTTCATTCTCTCATTATCACCAACTTATTTGCATTCCTAAGTAGGCCCTAGTATGCCTGGTCCCACCCCTGGCGAAACCTGGACTGACATTAAGGCCAAACTGACAACATTTCCGCCATCTTGGGGAAACATGTTCCCACGGCGTGGCTCTGCCTATGTCTTGAGTTCAGCTGACGGTAATTAAGGAAAATTGCCCTTGTGCCTTCCCAGGCGGCGTTCTACGTCTGACCATTTCATTTCTCACTCCCCTTAATTGTATGATGTCACTCAAGTGATGGGTTTTTCCAAAGTCTTTAAGATTCTAATTTCCTTTTACTAACAGAAACTAACATTCAAATTAAAGTTTTCTTCCATAGGCATTATTGTTTATTTTCTAATGGATGAAGGGTATGAGTCTTGATTTTTCTCCTCTTTCACTGATCTCATCACAGGCTACCCTCTAGACTTCTTTCTTGGGCAAAGAACTCTTAGAACTCTTCTTTTCTGTCAGATCATTCTATTTCTCATTTACTTTTATTTATTCTCTCAATATCTTCTTGAGATTAATTTTTAAATCAGAATTACAGAGCTACAAAAGGTTTTCTTTGTTTAGAAGAGAAGACGAAAAGATCTATGACAGTGCACTCTGATATCCAAATGAGCTTCTTAAATCTTAATATCACTGGTGGTTTCAAGTTAAATTTAAAATTCATCCTTTTTTCTTTTTGATCTTATATCTCTTATATATTAGCTCTTGAGTAAGTGGAATGCTTGTGAGTTCTAAAGGAATGCCAGACAGGTACTTGAATTTATTGCTTAGCTATACAACTAAATGTAGAATATTTTATGATCTAATCCTAGCTCCATATATATTATTGGTATTCATTCTAGTTGATCCGCCTGGTATACACTTTGTGTTGCAACTATTATTATGTAATGAAAAGACTAATAAAGGAGGTAAGAATTCATTGAACACCGGAGAGCAATTCATTTCTTCTCCATCCAGACAGGCCTATAAGTCCTCAGGTTTATAACATTATCCTTCTTAATTCATTTGTTGTTGTTGGAACTCAGAACTACTCTTTCTCTAACTCAGGGCAGTTATTATGGCTGTTTGTTGGTAATTTTTTAAAATATTTTTGAAGGCTCCTCACACAAAAAAGGTAGCTCTCTCCTTCCATGAACATAATGGCATTAAAGTTTTCCTCCTACTTTAAAGTTACATGTTACCGTGTGACTTGCTTTTTATCTTTTATCAAAAGTGATATATGGTCCTAACTTGTTTGGCTCAGTGTATAGAGTGTCGGCTTGCAGAGTGAAGGGTCCCAGGTTCCATTCTGGTCAAGGGTATATACCTCGGTTGCGGGCACATCCCCAGTAGTGGCAGCTGGAGGCAGCTGATCAATGTTTCTTTCTCATAAATGTTTCTAACTCCCTATTCCTCTTTCTTCCTCTCTGTAAAAAAATCAATAAAATATATTTTAAAAAAGCGATGTGAAGATTCTATGAAAATGCATACAAGCTTCCTCCAATTCCCTTCTCCCTCTTCCAGTCTGTTGGGAAATGCTTCCTAGGTGTCAACCTGGCTTTGGGAGTGACAGTAATGGTAACATAGTTGACCTCCCAGCTGCCAATGATGGAAGATTCATAAGAAGTAAATATTTGTTGTTTCATGCTACTAAGATTTGGGGATTATTTGTTATCACAATAAAATCTACTCTATTCTGACTAATACAATTCTGCAAAATCCATTCCCTTTATTTCCTTACTAGAGGCCTGTTGCTCAAAATTGGTGCATGGGGCGGGGGTGTCCCTCAGCCCAGCTTGCACCCCCCCCAATCTGGGACATCCCTCTCACAATCCAGGACTGCTGGCTCCCAACTCCTTGCCTGCCTGCCTTCCTGATTGCCCCTAACCGCTTCTGCCTGCCAGCCTGATCACCCAAAACACTCCCAAGCCAGCCTGATTGATGTATAACTGCTCCCCTGCCAACCTGTTTGCCCCCAACTTCCCTCCTCTGCCGGCCTGTTCTCCCCTAATTGCCCTCCCCTACAGGGTTTATCACCTCCAACTGTCCTCCCTTGCAGGCCTGGTCCTTTCCACCTACCCTTCTTGTGGTGGCCATCTTGGGTCTACATGGGGGCAGGATCTTTGACCACATAGGGGCAGCTATCTTGATCTTGTGTGTTGGAGTGGTGGTCAATATGCATATTACTCTTTTATTAGCTAGGATAGAGGCCTGGTGCATGGGTGGGGACCAGCTGGTTTGCCCTGAAGGGTGCCCCGGATCAGGGTGGGGGTTCCCTTGGGACATGGGGCAGCCTGGAAGAGGCCTGTGGTGGTTTGCAGGATGGCCACGCCCCCCAGTAATTCAAGCAGAGGTCCTGGTATCTGGAATTTATTTACCTTCTACAATTGAAACTTTGTAGCCTGATTGGAGGCCTGGGCCTGCCAGTGTGTGTGGAAAGCTTGTCTTCCTCTGTTGCTGGGAAACCCAAGCCTCCCTTCTGGTAGCCATCTTGGTTGGGTTTATTTGCATACTCACTCTGATTGGCTGATGGGAGTGGCTTGTGGGTGTAGTGGAGTGGTACTTACTTTGCATATTACTCTTCCATTAGGTAGAATTAGCACCTAATTTTTATTTGTGGGTTCATGTTGTTTCCAGGAAATGGACTTCCCCCATACTTCAAGGCTTGTGGGCTAAAATAGTTGACTCTTTTCATCCCCTAAAGACAAAGAATTGATTCAGGATTGGGCATATGCTATAAGATTGTTGAATCAAAATGCTTCTCAGGAGATTTTTAAAGATTATTGAAATGAAGCAGCCATCTTTGCTATTCAGTGTAACAGAAGAGCCATGTATTTACAGATGTTCATATTTTCTTTCTTAAGATTTTGAAAGGGCAAGCTTTTGGATGAAATGGACATTGTAGGTAAAGAAGAAAGATTGAGAAAGCCAGATCTTCAAGACATCATTGGGCTTGGGAGTCAAGGCTACTTGAAAGTCTATCAATATAATTTTGTGTCCCAATAAGTTGCCTTCATTATTTGGCCTCTTTTTTTTCTAATACATGGAACTATAATGATTTTAACTGATGTGGTATTTGGGTGTTAGCTCTCTGGTGTGATATGTTTGAACAGTGTATAACCATTACCACTGACCTGCAAAACCAACCGTGCTCTATTATGTCAACTAGGAAGTAGGGGAGGGTAACCGTGGATGAGAATGAGTGGCCTGAGGCAACCTAGTATGCCAGAAAGATGTATGTTCAAATCCCGTATTGTCTGTTACAAATCAAGCTTGTGTTCTTGCAAAAGTAATCTGGCCTCTCCTAGACTCAGCTGTCCCATCCAATCTATAAAATAGTGATAATTTGCTACCAGTTTATAAAAGAGATAACACACAAAGTTCTAAGTATGGAGAGTAATCTATTTTCACTCATGAACTTCAGGAATCTTCTGGTCCTTGTTAACTTCAAAAGAGCCTGTCTGCCTGTTTTATGACAATACAATTATGAGATTTTATCACTTGTACCTCAGAGTGTATGTATGGAATCCTTATAACTTTGTATTTAGAATAAGTTGTCCCACCTAAATTAAAGCCTTCTTTTAATTATTTGGTATAGTTGTGTGTGTGTGTGTGTGTGTGTGTGTGTGTGTGTGTGTGTGTGAAGACAATTAAAAATGCTGGAAAGACAGCTGGAACATAGTTTAAATACAGTATTTTATAGCAAAAATCCTATTTATTTGCACATTTTTCCTCTTGGCATAATTTTGGTGATTTTATTCATTATTGTTTTAACTCACATATTTCAACATCTTTTTAAATTGAATTTATTGAGGTGTCATTGTTTTGCAAAACCATACAGTTTTAAGTGTACAACCCAACAAAACATCATCTATGCACTGCATCATTGCCCCAAGCAAAGTCTCTTCGGTCCCCATCTCCCCCCTTTTACCTCCTCCCCCTGCCCTCCAGGCCCCTTTCCCTTTGGTTATCATCACACTGTTGTCTTTGTGTATGTGTTATGTATACAAACTTGTTGGTAATTCCCTTCATCTTCTTTCATCCAGGCCCTCATCCCTCCTCCTCTCTGACAGCTGTCAGTCTGCTCCATGTATCTATGTCTATGTTTCTGTTTTGTTCTTCAGTTTGTTTTGTTTATTAGTTTTCACATATGAGTGAAATCATATGGTATTTGTCTCTTTCTGACTTGCCCAGTCAGGATCTCATCTTTACTACTTCCTCTACTTTATCACATTGAGTGATTTATCTAAGCTTGTTCTACAGGTCTAAATAAAAGGTAGAGAATTCCTGTAGAAACTGTGATTACAAATAGTTCATGACCATTTCTTTCTAATTCTTGTATCCCCTTGTTTGTTAGGTATTGATCTACAAGGAATTCCAAGCCAACAAAAATTAGGTTCTGTTAAATATATGCCTAGAAAAGAACAAAATGCATTTCATTCAAAAGCAAGGCTGGAGAAACAATTACCCGTTTCTCTCATTTTGACCTTTATTGTAGAGTCTTTATGGAGGAAACAAAAAAAGGAAGGGGGAGTATAATCATGCCATAATAAAGCATAGCAATCCCATGCTCATTTTAATTAGCTTTGCAGTCCCATGGGAGCCATTTAACTCCTCAGAGTCATCAGAAAATCCTGTAATATTTTATTTCTGTTTCATAGTAACATGGAGATTGGTTTGCTTATCCCATGGGATCTGAGACATTATGCACAAGGGACATAAAGCACCATTAAAATTAATCATTTTGAAATATCAAACATCATTGGAATCAGTGTTAAAGATTTATTAACTTGTTGGAACTAGTCATTATGTGCAGAACCACACTGGGTTTTTATATTTCATACTAAACACTTCTCATTATTTTCTCAAAGTTATTATTAGAGCATGACTAGAGCTCAATGCATATGAAATGAAAAGAATGTGATGAGGCATATTTGCTTAATAGTATTGTTTTCCTAAAGATGTGTCCATTATATAAATTAAGGAAGAAATACACTGGTGGGGAGACTCCAGGCCTAATAGTGAAGAAAATGGTTAAGGTTTTGGACTTTGAGGTCAGAGAGATTTGAATCATGGATTCTCAACATGGAATCAAAAGCCCTTAGGCAAGCTGTTGACTTCTCTAACTTTGGATTTAAACAGTGGTCGGCAAACTCATTAGTCAACAGAGCCAAATATCAACAGTACAATGATGAAATTTCTTTTGAGAGCTAAATTTTTTAAACTTAAATGTCTTCTGACACCACTTGTTCAAAATAGACTCGCCCAGGCTGTGGTATTTTGTGGAAGAGCCACATTCAAGGGGCCAAAGAGCCGCATGTGGCTCGTGAGCCGCAGTTTGCAGACCACAGGGTTAGAATATGTTCCCCAGTTGCCTTCTGTGGATAGAACTCAGTCTCTGAGGAAGCTCTGGAGCTGGGGACAGCAAACTTTTCCTGTTAAGGGCCAGTGTTCTAGTCAGCTTGGGCTTCCGTCACCAAATATGATAGACTGGGTGGCTTAAATAGACGTTTATTCCTCACAAGCTGAGGTCTGAGGTCACGGTGTCAGCTCACTTAGGTTCTTGGTGAGGGCCCTCTTCCTGGCTCGCAAATGGTTGCCCTTCTTGTGTTTTCCCACAGGCATGGCGGGATCTCTGGTGCTTTCTTATAAAGACACTGATCCCATCTTGATGGTCCTACCCTCATGACCCCACTTAAATGTAATTACTCTCCAAGGCCCCACCCCCAAATACCATCACATTGGGTGTTAAGGCTGCAACATATGAACATTCCATTTGGGGGTGCACGTTCAGTTCACAACAATCAGACAGTAAATCGTTTTTGGCTTTGTGAGTCATGGAGTCTCTGTAGCAGCTCCTCAGTTTTGCTGTCATAGTGCAAAAAGCCACCTCAGACCATATGAAAACACATGAGCATCGCTGAATTCCAGTAATGCATTATGTAGGGACACTCAGATATACATTTTATTTAATTTTTACTTCACAAAATACTGTACTCCCTTTTTGTTTCTACCACTTAAAAATGTGAGACATGTTCTTAGTTCATAGATTATTAAAAACACACACACACACACACACAAACAAAAAAACACACACCAGCTGCCAGTCAGGGTGAGCCCACAGGTCAGAGGTTGCTGACCTTGGTTCCAGGCGATTTTGGACTATCCAGATGGAAGGAGCCTTGGTCTCTGAGTCACCCAAAGGAGGAAAACTGCCAACGAACTAGGAACATCTATCTGATTATTTTTCTATAATAAATATATCTCTATTATGTGCAATTCTGAAATTCTGAATTTTATTCATGAGAGCTGCCATGAATTTGTCTGGAATTGCCAGAATTACCTTAAGTAATTCTTAAGGAATATGAGACAACAGACAAAAGCAGCACAGGGCTAGCATGTAGTGAGGATTGCTTCATGCCATGTTCTTGCACAGGTGCAGGTGGCATGCATGTGAAGGCACTACACCCACCAACTCTGAGATGCCATGCCAATGTTAGGAAGCTCATGCCAGGGAGTTAGCAGGCTTAGGCATGTCATAGAGTCTGGACATCTGGGTTTACAATAAACTTTCATGAAGGGTAACTTCATATTCCTAAAAGTCTAAGATGCAAGTAGCCCAAAGATCAAGCTCTCCCTATTGTACATAGCACACGGATTCATTTTTATAGCCAAATTTACATTTAATACATGATAATGAAAGTTCTACACTTATAAAACATCTCTTCTATGTATACAGCAGGAAACTAAATGAATTAAGTTGTCTTTGTCAATATAAGTCATGAGTTATTATACAGTTAAACTTAAAAATAACTTTATGAGTCAAACCCGGTTTGGCTCAGTGGTAGAGCGTCGGTCTGCGGACTGAAAGGTCCCGGGTTCGATTCCGGTCAAGGGCATGTACATTGGTTGTGGGCACATCCCCAGTAGGGAGTGTGCAAGAGGCAGCTGGTCTATGTTTCTCTCTCATCGACATTTCTAGCTCTCTATCTCTCTCCCTTCCTCTTTGTAAAATATCAATAAAATATATTAAAAAAATAACTTTATGTGAAAATTATGTTGAACATTTTGTCATTATTTGTCTCATACATATTCTTACAATGATCATATTCTAACACTTATCACAGAATGCTAATTATCAGCATATTTCCAATTTGATGATTTAAAAACCTCAATAAGTAATTAAGGGTATGGTGGAGTGGGGAAGAAATCAACCAATGAATTCATATTCATATATGCAGAACCCATGGACACAGACAATAGGTTGGTGAAGGCCCAGGGTGGAACATGGGGGCAGAATGGGGGAGGTCAATGGAAGAAAAGGGGGGCATATATAATACTTTCAACAATAAAGATTTTAAAATATAATTATATGAGTAATTTTAAAAAGTAGTAATATGAAAACGCTCTAAACCTAGAGTCTGGAGACATGGTCTTTTGGTCCTCTTGTTAATTGATGACAATTTAAGGAAATTTATGAATGTCTTTGAGCCTCGTTTTAAAAAAATCTATAATTTGGAGACATTAATACCTATATGACAGGGGCATAGTGATGATGAAATCAAATTATATTTATGAAGTGCTTTGTAAACTACAAATAATCAGCAATGTGAGCAGCTGTTTTATAGTAAAGACCTTCCCAGTTTATAAGTATATTAGGTTTTTCTTAATCAGGTACTAAATGGATGTTTTGTTGTCCAAAGAGAGAGGAGTAGGTGAATAGAGAGAGGAGAGAGAGAAGAAAGGGGAGAAAGGAGAAAAAGAGAGAGAACATACGCACACATGCACGCATGCACGCACGCTCACAAGTGTGTGCTGCTTTGGGAGAAACATTTTGTCCAAAACAACGTCTGACCATATTTCCTCTTTCTCTCTGGGTGGAGTGAGAAGAAATATCTGGATAGGGGTGTTGAAAAGTGAGACAGCTGACTGAATGTTGACATGCATTCACTGAAGTTTTATTTCCTCTGTGTAAATCTGGAGAATTTGTTTTGCTAACAGGCAAAATTTAGTTTCTCCAAGAGTTTCAGGAGTTACCAGCTTGAAACAATATATCTGTGTTGGGAAATGCAATAAGAAATAGATAGGCCATCAATTCTGGAGCTCTTTTGAGAATTAGATGTTGACAAAAATGAGTCTTTTGTCATATTTTTTCCTACATCCTTATCTTCACAGTTCTTCCAGGCACTTCCTTTGTTGTAGCTCCTGTTCAAACTTCCACTAAGGAACATGTCATTTGGTAATTTTGAAATTAGTAAACCATATGACCTATACTTTCTCATTGGGATTAAATAATTTTCCATGGTTATGCGTAATGTGAAGAGAGTTTACTAAATTAAACCCAGTGGAATTAGGGCCGTGGCCCATTTTTAGCTGGAAATCAACCACTCAAACACCTAACTGGCCCAGGCAAAAAAGTGATCTGTAAAATGGCCCTGATACGGTGGTTGACTGAAGAGAAGTCCTCATTTCCTGACTTGGAATAGGAGTCCTTTTTTTTCGAGTGGTCCAGCTATCTGAAGTCAGCCCTCTCACCTCAATCAGCTCACTGAAGGAAGGACTTGCTCCAGCCACTGTGGGAACTGAATGCCCCCCTGGGCCTCTGTGGCAGCTGGTTTCACTGACTCGGAAATTCAGTTCCTCAGGATGTCACTCATAGCTTCCTTGAGCTAAGGGAGGTGAAGGAAGGTGCTCTGACTGTACTTCTTCCAGGTGCTTCCCTCCAGGTGCTTGTTTGGAAAGGCATAGGGGCTCTTTTTCTGGTTGTTATAATGGAAGAGGCAGCTGGTCTATGTTTCTCAGGGGGGAGGGGGAGCATTTAATGGAAGGAAGCCAAGGATGCCAGATGATTTAGAATGGAACCAGGAACCCCCCTCCAAAAAAACACCAAAAAAGAACCACCCAAAACAAACAAACTAACAACAACCATTGCCTTCTATTTTGAATAACTTTTTAATATCACCTGAATGACTCTGTTTATACTAGTAATCATCTGTACTCGGGACCTTAGCTAATAATGCATATAAACAGAAACCAGTTTGGCCTAATTTCAAGATATACTGGATTTTCCAAGAATGAATTATTCCGTCAACTGAGATAAGATTGCATTCTGTTTTGCTTGGGAACTCTACCAAGAGCTGTTCATTGTTACAGAAAATCATGTTACCAATGGTAATACTGCTTGTGGATTTCAAATCACTAATACAGTACTCTGGAATCAGCCCTGAATGATGTGACTCAGTAAGTTAGGTGTTGTCCCATGCACGGAAAGGTTGGCAGTTAGATTCCCCATCAGGGCACATGCCCAGGTAATGGGCTCAATCCCAGTTTCTCTCTCTCTCTCTCTCTCTCTCTCTCTCTCTCTCTCTCTCTCCTCCTTTCTTTTTCTTTATCTCTCTCAAAATCAAATAAACTATTTTAAAAAATACTCTGGAATCAGTGTGCATGTGTTACTGTCACAAGTGTGGTGATTCTATATGTATGACATACATCTGATTACTTCTGTGTGTCTTTAGGGTAGTAGTGTCCATTGATTTACATATTGAGATGCATAAGAAGGCCCCGTCCAGCATCTGGAAGGCCCTGCCAGCCCTAGGGGCCCTACCCATGCATGGTTTCATGCACCGGGACTATATATATATTAGACTCAGGGATTTTTTATATATATATAATACTGAAATATATATATATATATATATATATATATATATATATATATATATATAATCCCTGAGTCTAATTTATAATAGTGAACGAACATTATAAGAAATGTATTGAGTCTAATGTATTGAGTCTATTCATGAGTCTAATTTAGGATAATGAAAGGACATTATGAGAAATGTATTATCAAAGAAGGCATTGAATCCAAAAGATTGAGAACCACTGGGATTCATTGTCCTGAATATAATGCTCACATTTTGGGGGAGGGTCATTGGGACCCAAAAGATGTAACTAAAACTTGAAAACAGGGATGCAGGCATTTTAAAACCTCCAAACCAAATAATACTTTTTATTATTATTAATCATTGGTAAATACATATGGGTTTTATGCCCAGGCATCTCATAGAAATTGTATTTTCTCTCCCTGGCAACCAACAGCTTTTGCAATAAATTACTAATATTTTGTCCTAGCTTCTTAGAAGTGGACAGGGCCACAGAAGACATAAAACAACCTTTCTCACAGGAGAAAAAAAAAAAAAAAAACCTCTTATACAACATTACCTACAAGTCAAAAACTGTTGCTTTAATGCCTCCTGGAATGGGAAACTTACTATCATGCGAGACAATTTGTCTTCCGTGTTGAATGCTCCTTTTTTAGAAAGGTTGAGCTAAAGTCTCTCTGCTTAAAATCCTGCCCTCTAGTTCAAGTTGGGTTCTCATCAGTAATGCAGAAGCAGTTGTTTTTACTCCCCATTTGAGTAGCCCTTCATGTGTTTGAAAAGGATGCTCACGTAGTATGGAATGAAGCCAGTGCTGCAGCCAAGGTACCATGTGAAGGAGTGAGCACTGTGCTGGTAGAGGTGAAGAGTAGAAGCTCCCCAATATGAGTCTGAGTTGAGGCCACCAGCCAAAGGCAAGGGGCAAGTGTTCTTGAACTCCAGCATCAATTGCCTTAGCAAGTTCACCACAGAGTGGACCTAGTTAACTCCATCTCCTTAAGGGCTAGAAGGAAGTTTCCAGAAGAGAGAGATTAGGAAGAAGAAGGAGCACACAGGGAAAACTTAGCAGTAAGTCGTTGAACTTCATGCGGCTCTGGAGTATTATGTATCAGTTCACTGTGCTTTCCATGAAAGCCAGAAAGGCACAGGTTCTATCTGTGTTGGAAATCTTTCAGAGCTCATAAACTCAACTATAGAAGGAAAAAGAAACAAATTTTCCTCCTTTTCCCCCCCCGATTTATCCTAATATCCAAGAACCCAAACCTTACCTAAGCAAGTAAAATTTTTCCCCCTAAATTATCCAACTCATCTCCTCGTCAGCACTGTGGCACTAGCTGGGCTCCCCTGCCTGAGATGCTCACCCTCTCCTCCAGGCCTTCCAGGCCGGGCTGTGTTTTCTCATTCAGGGGTCAGCTTCCATGTCACCTCCTCAGCAGGACTTTCCTTGGCACCATTTGTATAAAGCAGGCTCCCCCAAACCCAGGCCTTTTGTATCACGAGATTAGCTGTTTACATCCTTTCTAGCACTTAATGACGTATCTTATTAATTTTGTTTTCTTACTACAAGTTAGGTTCCATGAAAGTTTGGAGCCCATTTGCCTTATTCTCTGTTATAAACAGTGCCTGGTACATGGCGCAAGTTCAGTAAATATTTGCTGGACAGATAAATAGTAAAGAGAAAGGATAGAACTCTTTTTTTTTTTGCACTTTGTGATGTCATTGGCTTTTAGATTGGGGTCCATTTGTTTTTCTCATTATGCTCATCTTTTCTCCAGGTTGTACGCTCTCAGTTCCTTGCAGGAGGCACTTGTAGATTCCCATCTCTGGAAATGCTCTACTACTTTTTCTTCAATTTTGTTCTTGAAATATGACGATAGCATGGGGCACAGTATGCCTTCAGCTTAGAATATGGTTATGCAGATGCTATGCTTCAGACCTAGTGGCCCAAAGGTTTAGTGACGATGTGGAACTTCCCAGTTTTACCCCTAACCATACTTAAACTCTGGAAACAGGTAATTAAGTCTTGCCTTGTGCTTTGTGATGCTTTTCATATGGATTGGTTTTCAATTATCCTAGTGTTTTTGGATTTCTGAATTCTGTCCCCCTTGTGTATTCAAATTATCAGCTATGAGTTTAATTAAGTAAAATGGTATCATTTATAGTAGTAGTTTTATGTCAGGCATAGAGTTCCTTGTATCCATGGTCTAATGCAGCCGTGGACAAACTACGGCTCAGAGCCAGATCCGGCCCGTTCGGCTGTTCTATCCCGTGAAGCCGAAAGAGCGGAGGGTTCTCTTGCTCCCCCCTCTGCTCCTTCACCAGCAGCCCAAGATGAGAGTGCCAGGATGGTCAGGTTGCTTTTGTTCCGTCCCTCCGGTCCAGTGTAAGAACCCACTGTGGCCCTCGAGTCAAAAAGTTTGCCACCCCTGGTCCTTTAATCATCACCAACAAAAACACTGTATTTTGATTTATTAGGAGAGAACAACAACAGACAGGAGACTTAAAATTTGCACTGGTATTAACAGTTGTGTTTTTGAGGTTCACATGGTAGTGACAGTTGTCAGACCACTCTTCATATGCTTTGTAGCTGGACTTCTGATTTGCTATTGCCTATACATATGTCATGTATCTGTCATTCCCCATGCTTCCCACTGTCCGTGCCAAGTGACTTTTGGTTTTGTGTATCTCCCATGTGAATGGCATGGATCACAGCCTATGTGACTGCTGATTATATGGTCAACAGAGTCCTAGCCAGTTTGGCTTAAGGAATAGAGTGTTGGCCTGCGGACTGAAGGGTCCTGGTTATATTCCAGTCAAGAGCACATGCCTGGGTTGCAGGCTTGACCCTTAGTAGGGGCAATGCAGGAGGCAGCTGATCAATGATTCTCTCATCATTGATGTTTCTATCCCTTCTCTCCCTCTCCCTTTCTCTCTGAAATCAATACAAATATATTTTAAAATATGAAAATAAATAAAGGGTCAGCAGAACAGCAATATCTAATTTTATTCTAGCACCACCCAAACCAGAAAACCTTAGTCACATGGTTTGATTATCTCATTATCAGGACCTTGCATACTGTACTTGAAAGGGAAGTATAATTATGTTGCACCAGAAAAGATTCAGGCGAGATTAGATGGGTTATTCTGTTGATCTTTTACATTTAACCACATGTTAAGGAGAGAGGTCTGCTTCCTTCTCTGTTCCCCCACTCCTAGACAAGTCCTGGCAGAAGCCGCAAGTACAAAGTGGAGGCTCAGCGAAGCCATCCAGGCTTATTTTATTGCAACTCAAAATAATACTACTTTGGTACAAAATTAATAATCCTGAAAAGTGCTAGGACAATAAATTCTGGGCAAACTGGCTTATATGATTGGTCTACTTAGCTACACTGAGACAGAAAAACAAAATCTCTTTCCGCTCTTGACTGCCAACCACATCAAAGATGGAAATTGAACCCTCATCCTTAGCTCCTCAGTCACCTGATACTTTTCTCCTTTATTATTTTGTTTGGATGTTCTTCTAAAAATACTTTGTTGGACCTAGAAATTGAAAGTCAGTCATAAAAAGTATAGGTTTACAATACAGCCATCTTTCAAGAACCTTTAAGAGATCATCGGGTAAAGAGCATGCACATCACTACTTCCTGCTCCTGCAGTTATGACAGACACTCCCAGTTGATCGTTAGTAAGTCTTAGGTTAAGTGAGGCCCTGTCTGATGTCTTTTTTCTTTTATACGTATTAAGTCCTTTGGAAATGTAATTCTGAAAAAGTTGTGTGTAAATCAATTTTGTTAAATCAAATCATGCTTTAATTATACAAACATTTCACTATTTAAATGAATCCTACTGTGAAAATGTTTGTAGTCACCAATTAATTCTATTCTTCTTTAACTTTTTCTTAAAACGAATCTACTCTCCTAAGACTTAATTATAGGCAGTGAGTCTCATTACTGATCAGCCAGAGAGAGAGGGACCACAAACATTCTAAAATGATCAGAAATTCAAATTGTACTCCTGCTAATACTTCCATTTGTAGCTTTGTCATTATAAAAGTCAGCAATAGCTAATATGTCCCTTAAGAGAGAAAAGGAAATAATAGTATGTTCTTTCTGCAATAATTTTTCTTTATTTGAAGATTCCAATTCATTAAAATGGTATTTGTTGAGATTGCTAAATATTGGTGCTTGTATGAATTCCTTTAATGCTTATTCATTTTATGGATCCAACCATTTAATGAATTATTTAGAACCTATACGTCTATAGTGAACAATATTTTAGACACAAAAACCAGGTGTCTGTACTAACACATTGTCCCAATTTGTTGAGTGTGGATTTAGAAACTGACTGATATACTCCCATTTAAGCTTGAATGTGATCCTGAGTTGGCACTAGGCGTTGCGATTTATGTCACAAACTTAATTTTTTAAAAGAACAAGTTGCCTATAATTTTACAATATTCAAGGCTAAGACTTCCTTCAGCATTTTTTCTTTATAAGCATCTCCATGAATCCTACAGATAGTTCTGTCCAATTCTACACATGGATAATCTTTTTGTATCTGTCTTCTGTCACTATGATCAAACACTTTTTATGAGTTTGACATTTCTTCTAACTTTATTGTCCTGGAAAAATGCTGCCCTTTTTTAGTTTGCCAAATTTTTCTCACCAGCCTTCCTCTACCTACCAGTTTAGGCACATTTGGAGAGGTTTTATTTGAGGACTTAACTCAGGTCTTTCCTAAAATCAAGCCCCTATTCTAGAAGAAATATTTTTTATTGATTACTGACTGTGTGCTCATCAGTATATTAAAGTTTTAAAATTGATTTTTCTCAATATCCTTAACCCTATAGAGAAGAAGAAATTGAATATGTAAGAAATATGCTTACATATCAGTGTCATACAACTGTTTCATAGCAATCTGGGATTGAAGCCCAGGCTTCAATGTCAATCAAAGACAATTATAGTCCCTACAAACATGGAGTAAGTAGTAAGTGGATGTGTAAACACAGATATGAATGATCTTTAACTTTTAGTTAGGGCAATGGCCTTTGTGAAGTAATAACAGTGACTTGATTGAACAATATCTTGGCTGTTATTGGAACCCCATTTTGGGAGGAAGAACAACCTATTCAGGCTCAAAGCGTCTTCAAAATATGCCTTTTAAATTTCAGTCAACAGACATTGAGAACTTACCAGCCATTCAATTGTATTCAGAACCAAAGTTAAATAGAGTTAGTGTCTAGAGGATCTCATAGTCTACTTAAGGAACCGTAGGCAATTTCAGGAATACAAACTGGCACAATTGTTCTGGAAAGCAATTGGATGATATTTCATAAGCACCAGTTATGTTCCAGGCTCTTGAGATACTTCAGCGTGTTTAATTTTCACATGAATGCTGAAATACAGACCATAACCTGCTTTAAAGAGTAAGAAATATTAACATTAATGGCAGATAAGCATCTTTTTAAAAGTCATTCAACTGAGAGGTAAGAACTGTGGTAGTGGTAATGGTGGGTGGTGGGAGTCAAGATTTTAATCAAAATCCATTTCATCATAAATACAATGGATTTTCTCAACCTACTCAGCTAAAATCTAGCTGATAATATAAAGCAGGATTTATCAAAAGGAAACATCTTGTTTCAGATGTTTATTAGATGCTTCCGAAAGCATTTACCCATCAGGATTAGGCCAATAATAAAAAATAAAGTTGAGAGGGGTGGAATTGAGGTACTTCTTAAGAAGGCCAGTTGGCATGAGTGAGAGGGACATGAGGCATCTTGATGTCAGTGAAAGATCATCTGGAAAGAAAGAAGGGCCAAATATATGTCAGACTTAGGAGATATAATCTATATAACAGAATCTTCCCATCTCCATTTTTTGGCTAGGAACTCTAAGAAAGTACTTAGGGGGAAAGGAAAGGAAATACAATTTCAGCTACCTAACTTTATTTTTACCCTACCTGTTTCCCTTTGGTATGAGTTAGCTTTTGCTGCATAACAAAGAAAGCACAAATTTGGTGGCTTAAAACAACTTTCACTGTTTCTCACAATTCTTTGGGTTATCAGAGCAGTTCTTATGACCTGGAAAAGCTTTTCTGAGAATGGGTGTTTTTAGATGGACACATTCACATGTTAGGAGCCTCAGCTGGGACAGCTGTGCCTTCCTCTAGATCAGGGCTGGGCAAACTACAGCCCACGGGCCGGATCTGGTAAATAAAATTATTGAATTAAAAAAAAACCCTAAAAGACCGTACCCTTTTATGTAATGATGTTTACTTTGAATTTATATTAGTTCACACAAACACTCCATCCATGCTTCCTTTTTCCAGCCCTCCGGTCCAGTTTATGAACCCATTGTGGCCCTCGAGACAAAAAGTTTGCCCACCCCTGCTCTAGATGGACTATTATCTTCAAAGAAGCGAGCCCAGGCTTATTCACTTGTCAGCTGTGTTTGAAGAGAGCAAAAGCAGAAACTTCAAGGTATCCTGAGGCGTAGGTCAGAACTGACACAAAAATCACTTCTGCTTCATTCTGGTAGTGAAAGGAAGTCACAAGACCAGCCCATATTGAATGTGTGGCTGGGAAATAATATCCACTTCTCGATGGGAGGATCTGCAAAGACGCTCTGGCTGCTGGCAATACACAACACTTTGGGTGGAGAAGTGGAGATTTCTGGTCCATGATCAGTAATTGCCAAAGGCAAATGCCTCCTTGAATGCCTAGCTAATCTGTTTCAATTATCACTTCCAATCACTCTGCTACTAAAGAACCTCAGAAAGCAATGTTTCCTGTGATAAAAAAGCCACGAAAGGTTTTCTATAAAGTGAAAAGCATTCGCAATAATACATTTTTAGAATTAGACACCTAATAGTAGAAAATTCAAAGATGGTTTCACATTTTAGCTAAGTTCTTTTTATTGTTGACAAAATTACAGATGTCCTCCATCTCCCCCCACTTTGCCCACCTCCACTGAGTTCCTCACCCCCTCCCCGACCTTCATCACACTGCTGCCTGTGTCCATGAGCTATGCATGTATGTGATTTGGCTCACCCCTTCACCTTCTTTTATCCAGGCTCCCCGCCCCCACCTCCCCTCTGACATTTGTCAGTCTGTTCCATGTATCCAGGCCTCTGGTTCTATTTTGTTCATCAGTTTATTTTGTTTATTAGATTCCACACATTTGAGATCATGTGGTGTCTGTCTTTCTCTGTGTGGCTTATTTTGCTTAACATAACAATCTCCAGGTCCATCCGTGCTGACTCAGAGGGTAAGAGTTCATTCTTTTTCACAGCTTGGTGGTATTTCCTTTTGTCAATGTGCCACAGCTTTTCTGTCCACTCACCTATTGATGAGCACTTGGGCTGTTTCCAGGTCTTGGCTATTGTAAACAATGCTGCTATGACCATAGAGGTGCATATATTCTTTCCGATTGGTGTCTCAGGATTCTTAGGATATATTCTCAGAAGTGGGATCACTCGGCCAAAAGGCAGTTCCATTTTTAATTTTTTTGAGGAAATGTCATACTGCTTTCCACAATGGCTGCACCATTCTGCGTCCCCACCAGCAGTGCCCTGGGGTTACCCTTTCTCCATGTCCTCGAGAGTGCTTATTGTTTAGTGACTTGTTGATGGTAGCCTTTGTAGCAGGAGGCAGGTGACACCTCTTTATAGTTTTAATTTGCATCCCTGATGTTTAGTTACTCTTGAGAGTTTTTTCACACGTTCTCTCTGGAGAAGTGTCTACTCAACTCTTTTGCCCATTTTTTAATTGGATTGTCTTCCTGGTTTTGAGTTGTATAAATTCTTTATATATTTTGGAAATTAACCATTTATCAGAAACACCATTGGCAAATAAACAGTGGGTTCCCTTTTTCATTCCCTTTGATGGTTTCTCTTGCCGTATAGAAGCTTTATAGTTTACTGTAGTCATATTCATTTATTTTTTCTTTGCTTCTCTTGCTTTAGGAGATATAACCAAAGTTTTTCTTAAGTTGTTTCATGTTGAGGAAATGATACATTTCTGTAACAAGGTCCTTTGAATTATACAACTGAGGCATGAATTCTGAACTAATCTGACATGATATTTTCAAGCATTTCACCTTAATGTAAGCCTTATCTCTTGGAAATTCTGAAAAATTCACAGAGCTGCAGTGTGAGAATTAAAAATAAGCACAAGCGTACTTTCTCAGATGATTGCAAATCCTAGAATGAACATTATGGGATACTGTATGTTCAGAAATGAGTAGATGTGATTAAAATGTGGTCATTTATTTCTTCACATTCACCAATATTTATGGCAAGAGCCACCTCTCACCCTACCACAAGTTTGATGGCCAAAACAGCTCCCTATGAATAGCTTATATTTTTTCAGATGATTACCTTAAAGAATGCTTACGTGTGTAACCAAACACTAGTCTGTCCTGTGTTTTTAACTTATGTCCCACTTCATGTTCCGTGTCACTAAATCTTTTAGAGAGAACTCACTTGCACTGAACACTATAAGATTGCCACCATCTCTACTAAGTATACCAAACGCCCAGGCTTATGGGTTTCAAAAAAAAGCATTGGGTTCTATTTAGAGGTGGAGAGATTGGCCTCTTTGACAACTATGTGAGAAACTTTGCTATCTGGGCTTCAGAGTAGCTCTGCTTGTCAAGACAGAGTTCCTTTTAAGCAGTTCCTTCAGTCCCCCATCTGTCTAATTCTCCTATCTAATGGCTTAACTGTCCAACAAATAATTTGCACACCGGCTGCGTGGCAAGTTGGAGCTGTCCAAGGTGCGGCAGTGAACCAAAGAGGCAAGAACCTGCCCTTGTGGGCGTTAAAATTATTTATTTGTCCTCTTCTCCTCCCTACCCCAAGTCTGATGAAAACTTCACTTTCCTTCCCTAGATACCAAAGAGAATTTTCTTTAGCTATGAATAGATATAAACTCTGAGGGATGCAAGGGAAGATGATGGATATGGTTTGCAATAGCAGTCTCTGGCTATGCTTTCCAAAAATGCCCTGTTACTTAATAGATTTAGACAGGATGTATCTAAATAACGTCAAAGGCATTGGCTGAAACTTGGAAAACCCAGCTTGTTTTATTTAAAAGGCTGCAAGTGCTAAGCTTAAATGATCCCCCTCCCGACACACACACTTAAATTGGATAAATACATGGAGCATGGAGTAGCCACGGTTTGGTCATTTTGACTGAATTAAAACAGGGAACATAATGAAATACCAAACAAGTTATTAGACTGCATTTTTCACTTTCCATTTGAGCATCTCAAAATTTTATTGCAAAAATAAAGAATAAGCCTAACATAACTTCAACACCACTGACCTGCTTTATGTCTCTGAGCAAGTTATGTTCATTGAGTTATGTGGTATTTGGAGGAAAACTTATCAGTGTGGATGAATTTATATGAAGTCTTTCAGCATAGTGGGACCTATAGGAATTTTAATGTAAGAAACATGAGAAGAGAGAGAATCTGACCAGGGATTAAGAAGGAAACAGGATTTTGTCCAAGATAATTTTTTTCTGAAAAAAAAGGAAGGTAAATTCTTTTGCTAAGTATTCACATATGCAACCCCAATAGAATGGAGAAAGCATTTAATTGTAATTTTTATTCCCGTTACTTCCCATACTGTGCACTTACCATATACCAAAAGTCAATGTCTGAAAGTGCATTATAATCTCGTTATATCCTCACAGTAAGTGTAGACATATATATATATATATATATATATATATATATATATATATATTAGTATTTCTGTTTAACATATGAGGGAGCTGAGGCACAGAGATTAGGTGGCAAACAAAGATTGCAGTATCCAAGTGATTGGCCTTTAATTAAAAAAGAGAATACTCAGATCTCTAATCCATTACTTTTAAAATATATTTTTATTGATTTCAGAGAAGGAAGGAAAGATATAGAAACATCAATGATGAGAGAGAATTATTGATCAGCTGCCTCCTGCATGCCCTCTGCTGAGAATCAAACTCATAACCTGGGCATGTTCCCTGACCTGTAATTGAACTCAACCACTGAGCAACACTGGCCAGATTTAAGCCATTATTTTTAACCACCAGCCATCACTATACCCTGAAATGTGGATTTCTAGAGCTTCAGGTAGGATATTCTGCTTTGTAAAGGCAGATTGGATTTTGAATTCTGTATCTCTGAGTTCCAGTTCCCTTAGATATAAAATGGGGACAATAAAGCCTATTTTGAGAACAGACATAATGAAAGAACAAATACATTTCCCAGCACCACTCACAGGATCTGAAAAGACATCATATGATTCAAAATGTCAACCAAAGGACTTGTATGCATGCATATAAGCCTAACCAATGGATACAGTAAACAGTGGGGTGAGGGCATGAGTGGGGGGATGGAGAAGTAATGGGGGGATAAGGACACATATCTTAATCCAGTGGTCGTCAAATTCATTAGTCAACAGAGCCAAATATCAACAGTACAACAATTGAAATTTATTTTGAGAGCCAAATTTTTTAAACTTAAACTTCTTCTAACACCACTTCAAAATAGTCTCGCCCAGGTTGTGGTATTTTGCTATTTTGTGGAAGAGCCACACTCAAGGGGCCAAAGAGCCTCATGTGGTTTACAAGCTGCAGTTCGCTAACCACGGCCTTAACCAATAATGAAATTTAAAAGAATAACAATAAAATAAAAAAGGAAATAAAAATATATGTATTGACTTGAATATGATATAGAGGAACTATTTCACACCATTTTTAAATCTCAATGAGATGTTGAAGTAAAATCATAGACATTGTAACCTCAATTTGAACATTCACATCTATGCCTAATCTGAAGAGAATGCAGTGAAAGAAGGCATCAAGAATGCTACAAGCCAAAAGATAACCCACTCCATCAAGTTCAGTGGAATTCAGAAAGGCTGCTTGATGAACAAGATGAAATGATGTAATGACTATGACATCCTGTCAATAGGGTTAGATCTCTCTCTCACACAACAGATATTGTTTTATACACTGAGCACAGTATACTTGACTTGGTTTGTAAGTATGGCCCATGAGGAATGACACAAGGTACCGGTGACATTTTGCCTAGTGGAGAGAAGTCTCAGGGGACATGAGTGTCTTGTGCAGAAACATGAAACACTGTCATATAACAAAAAGAATCCAGTTCCATGTGGCCCAAGAAGTAAAACTAAAATTAGGATGCCGGATGGAAGCCACAGGATGGCAGATTTTAATTGAGTGTAAGAAAGAGTTTCCTAACAGTGTCACGTTACCAAAGATGCCTCAGGAAGTAGTAAATTGCCAATCTCCAATATCTGGATAGGTTAAGTAGAAAGGATACTGGGAGCTAAGGGGACATTGTCTTCTCAATGCTTCAGGACTTCTGAAGACCGTATGCCCGAGCCAGAAGCTGACAGAAGGTTTTCTTCTCCACTTTGCCCACTGTGAAGCCACGGTGACTAACTGATCGCTGGTGTTTTGTCTTGGCTAATAAATCTTTTGTCTTAGAATATAAACCGTTTACTAGCCAAACTTTTCCATCTTGTTTGGATGGCTTTCCTAATCTCTCCTATCTTTACATATTGTTGCTTACAATTTATCTTTATGACTCTTTTTCCATTCTACTGTTTTACTCTCAGTGAGTTCATATACATATGTAACTTTATATACTGCCTACACCTTAAAGACTTCACTTTTGTGTATTCTGAGTTTGAAACCTATATGATCCAGCTGTCTACTTAATATCAACATTTGGATGTTTTAGAAGCATAGTTTCAAACATTATGCACCACAAATCTAATTTCTGGTTGTCCTCCAGTAATATTATTTCTCTTCTAATTGTTTCCTATCAGGAAATTGTAGTACTCAAATTCTCATGTTGAAAACATAGGGATTTCTTTGGATAGACCCTTTTTTACTCATCCTCCTCACAAAAGAGTTCTCCTTTTGACATATATCCCCCTTCCATCTTTCCATCTCTACCCCCAACACCTTCCCCAAGCCACCGCTAACCCGCCTAGACCACTGTGAGAGCCTCTGAACTGCTTCCCATGGTTCCATCTTACCACACCCCCAAACTTCAACTTACCGTTTATTAAAAAGAATATTTTCTGTTCCTTTGTGCCTTTTTTAAAAAAGAAAGAAAAAAAGTAAAGAAAACCCTTTAACTTGAAATAATAACAAACTCACAAGAAATTGCAAATACAATTCCAGAAAGATCCCATTCAAAGTAATGTTTTTGTATGACTTGTAATGTCACTATCTTGCTTAAAGTCCTTTAGAGTTTTTTTTTTTTTTTAATTGTGTCAGGAGTGTAAATGTTGCTATTGTAGCCTGTGAATCTCAGTGTGATCTCTGCTTTCTGTCTGTTCCTTCCAATTCCATTTGATCTGTTTTTTCCTCTCACTCATGGGACTTCATTTATTTTGGCTGGCTGGCTTCCTTCCTTCCTTCCTTCCTTCCTTCCTTCCTTCCTTCCTTCCTTCCTTCCTTCCTTCCTTCCTCCCTCCCTCCCTCCCTCCCTCCCTCCCTCCCTCCCTCCCTCCCTTCTTCCTTCCTTCCTTCCTTCCTTCCTTTCTTTTAAAACCTCTCATCCAAGGATATATTTTTATTGATTTTTAGAGATGAAAATAGACAGATAGGTAGGTAGATAGATAGATAGATAGATAGATAGATAGATAGACATTTGTTGCCTCCATACGTGCCTGGAGGCGGCCTGACTGGGAATGGAACCTGCAACTTTTTGGTGGGTGGGATGATGTTCCAACCAATTGAGTCACCTGGCTGGGTCTGGTTTTCTGTTTCTTGCTTATCAGAAACTTTTTACATCCTTATATTCTCTCTCCATGCTGTCCTGCAAACATCAGTACAAATTACATAATCAACTCATCACTTACTAACTTCACGAGCTGACTTAATAGGTCCCTTTGTTATGGCCTTTCATTTATGTCTAATTTTCTACATAGTACTTATTAACATTATTTGCATAATTAGTTGTTTAGCATCTGCCTCTCTAACCATCTTGTTCATTGTCTTAAGATTATTACCTTGCTAATAGTAGATCTTTACAATTTTAAAATAAATGATGTCTAGTATATTCAGAAGGAAGAACTCTGATTTGGTACTTAGAATATCTTTTTAAAATATGTTTTTATTGATTTCTTGAGTATTGATATGTGAGGAACACTGAGTTAGACTTGAAGTCAAATATTAGTTCCATCAATTACTTAATGTATGTTTGAATATATGTGTATATATATGTATGTTTTTAAAAAATATATTTTTATTGATTTCAGGGAGACAAAGGGAGAAGAGAGAAAAACATCAATGGTAAGAGAGAATCACTGATAGTTGCCTCCTGGATGCCCCTTACCAAGGATCAAGCCCACAACCTGTGTTTGTACCCTGACCAGGAATTGAACCCTGATCTCCTAATTCATGAGTGGATGTTCAACCACTGAGCCAAACTGGCCAGGAATTAATGTATTTTTTTTTTTTACCAAATTACTTAAAAATATAGAGCACCAGTTTAGTCATTCATAATAACATTACCTTTAATTATTTATTTATTTTATCTTTTAGCAAATATTAAATGAGTAAAGGCAGGAAAGTCTCTAGTATGATACCATTGGTTCTGGCAATTCTTAGACACGGTGATTCTTAAACATCTGCATGTTAGGAAAACAGATACAATCATGACCACACACATGCAAAAACTCCACAACACAGTGTCTAAATATTCCCCAGAATACAGTGTATGCTTTCCTTTACTCTCCAAATGATATCATCCAGACTTGTCAATGTAGATTGTCACATTCTTTGTATTATTTTTTTCTTCCACATTTTTAAAGGTTGATTTTAATATGTAAAATATAGCTTTGGACTTTTTTTCCTCTTGCCTTAAACTGACTATAAAATACATGATAAACAAACATAAATTCTCCTGGGTAAGATTCTTTTCTATATTTCTAACTTAAACAAGCCTGCTTCCTTTGAAGAAACTTGGAAATTAGGACTTGTATAAATTCATTGTTAATCCTTATAGCAAGACAAGGAAACAGCCTAAGAGACAGAAAACATGGCTATCATATAGATGCCAGTTTTTAATCTTTGTCACTGGATGAGAGACTTTTTACTAATATTTGGGGTGATAGCAACAAAAATGTCAGAAAAAAATGAATTCAGAAAATTCTTTTCTCCATAAAAGCAATGATAACACTGATTTTAGAAAATGTCAGCGCCAACTTTTTTCAGAACTTCGGAATTAACCAAAGGCTTTCATTAATGCAACAAGTGAAAATTCAAGAAAAATAGCTTTTATGAAAACCCCAGTAAGAAATGAAGGGCTGTGGCATTTTAACTTCCCTATTCTTATTCCCGATTCTCAGTTCTGCAGGAGCCCTGGGAAACTATGACTCATAATCATGATGGACACTAGCATTCTGAAGCCACAGGAGGTGGCAGAACAAAGCATTTTCTCTGACCACAATGGAAGGAAAATTGAAATTAACAGGAGGAAGTTTGGGAAATTCACAAATATGTGGAAATTAAATATGTACCCCTTCCCACCAACAGTGCATGAGGGTTCCCTTTTCTTCACTGCCTGTCCAACACTTGTTGTTTATTGATTTATTGCTAACTAGAGGCCTGGTGCATGACATTTGTGCATTGGGGGGGGGGTGGTGGTTCATCCCGGCCTGTGCCCTTTCACAGCGCAGTCCAGGAGCCCTCGGGGGATGTCTGACTGACGGCATAGGGCCACTCTGCAGATATCCTCAGTGCTGCCACAGAGGCTGGCCACTGTGCTGGCCAGCTGTCAGCCCAGCATGTGGCTCTGTGGTGCTCGCCTTGTCAGAGTGCACTGACCACAAGGTGGCAGCTCCTGCGTTGAGCATCTGCCCCCTGGTGGTCAGTGCACATCATATGACTGGTCATCCGGCCATCTGGTCGATTTGCATATTACACTTTTATTATATAGGATAGCCATCTGACAGTTGTGAGGTGATATTTCATTGTAGTTTTAATTTGCATCTCTCTGATGATTAGTGACATTGAGCATCTTTTCATATGATTATTGGTCATCCATATGTCCTCTTTGAAGAAGTGTCTATTCAGGTCCTTTGCCCATTTCTAAATTGAATTGTTTGTTTTTTGGTGTTGCATTTTATAAGTTATTAATAAATCTTGGATATTAACCTTTTATCAGATGTATCGTTGGAAAATATGTTCTCCTATTCAGTGGGTTGTTTTTTAATTTTGAGTTTTCCTCTTCTTTCTGTTTTGCTCAATCCCTCCATACACACCCCCAACACAGCCTCCTCCAGTCCCCCACCCCCAGCTGTCACCATGCTATCTATAAGTCTGTCTCTATTTTGCTTCTTAGTTCATTTTGTTCATTGGATTTCACATATGAGTGTGAAATCATGTAGTACTTATCTTTCTCTGACTGGCTTATTTACTTAGCATAATGCTCTCCCGATCCATCCATGCTGTTGCAAAGGATAAGATTTTCTTCTTCTTTATGCATTGTATGAATGCATCACAGTGTTTTTTATCCACTCATCTCATGATGGACACTTGGGCCGTTTCCAAATCGTGGCTGTTCTAAATAACACTGCAATGACCATAGCGGTGTATATATTCTTTCAAATTAGTGTTTCCAGATTCTTCAGATAAATTTCAAATAGTGGACTTGCTGAGTAACAAGGCAGTTCCATTTTTTTTATTTTTCTGAGGTAACTTTATACTGCTTTCCTCAGGAGGGTAGAAGGAAATAAATTGAGATAGAAGGAGACTTGACACTGAACACACAATACAGTGTATACAGGTGATGTGTTGTGGAAATGTATACCCGAAACCTGTATAATTTAATTAACCATTATCACCCCAATACATTTAATAGAAAGGAAAAAGAGGTAAATACATACCTCTAATTAGGCTCATATAGAAAATCATAAGTAATTAACTAAAAACTATTAGAGCTAATGAAAAATGTCAGCAAGGTAGCAAGATATGGGATGAATATTCTAACATCAATTATATTTTTAATACACTAGCAATCCAAAAATAAAATTAAGAAAATAATTACATTTGGGCTCAAGAGAGCATTATGCTAAGTAAAATGTCAGAAAGAGAAAGACAAATGCCATATGATCTCTCTTATATGTGGAATCTAAATAAAACAAAAACAGAAAACACGTTCATAAATACAGAGAACAGGTTGGTGGTTTCCAGAGAAGGAGGTGAGGAGGAGGAGGAGAAATAAATAAATTTAAAAATTTTAGCTTAAAAATAAATAAAAGGATAATATCTATGTTATATGAATATTATCTCAGTTTTAAAATAACAAGCAAAAAGGATATTTCCAAATATGCATATATTTTCTTCCGTGCTAGATACT
Organism: Vespertilio murinus; assembly: GCA_963924515.1. NCBI lineage: Eukaryota > Metazoa > Chordata > Mammalia > Chiroptera > Vespertilionidae > Vespertilio > Vespertilio murinus. The sequence continues at coordinate 37,074,312 of OZ004715.1, read as the reverse complement.
GGTACAGCTCTATTTCTTCACCTTCCCCTATGCATACATACTACTTAACAAATGCTGACTATGAGGCTAACGAAGGTGAAATGTGATGACTAAAGTCAAACTAATCATTCTAATAAACCACAGAAATATCTCCAAAACACTACTTAATTTGATTCCTTAGCATGTTTAATAAAACAAGTTACTCCTTAAAGCTGATACATATTCACTTAGCAATTAATAAATTTGGTCGAGGCAACCAGGCAGATTTGCAAATGTGGACAGCTTTACCATGAAAAGTGTATGTATTTCACAATCTTTTATTGAGAATCTGCTCAAGTGTAAGTGCCCCTGTGCATTTAACTAACCTTTGTCAGCAAGTGGCCATTGCTTTGGTTTCAGGATACTCAGTGAGTAACACACATCTGTTCCCACCGCCACGGGGCCTGTAGCTATTGATGGCCTATTAGGTGGCAGGTGATCTGCTGGGTCCTGAGCCTATAAATGTGTGAGTATATACCTTCAGCACTTCTTTCCAGAGACTGGATTTTCCACTTCATGAAGAGGTTCTAAGAATGAAAGGGAAAAAGAGTTAGTGGTTGGAGTGAAGAGGAGAGACATTTTTCTTTCCTCTCCTCAATGGCGGTTGATGTGTTAGTGGTAAAAATCTTGCAGAGTTAACCATAGCATGCTGTATTTCCCCAGGCCTCCTTTATTTCTGTTGAATTTATCATTCATCAATAAAAACATATTGGCCTATCACTTTGTACAATCCAACAGGAATACATTTAAACAGAAAAATGACCATATACAAATAATTTTCTATCAACTAATGTTGTCATGTTCAAAAGGAAATACGTGAGAGAAGGTTACTGGTCAATTGCCTGTGAATACCAAGCCAGCAATTGGCAAAACCCCTTAACTGATACCTAACTCTGAAAGCGTTATGGAATCTTAAATATTTCAGTTTTATCCTTTGCTTGGATGCAGGTGAATGAGTCCTGTTAGGGCTATTTGAGACCATTATTTATGTACTGTCTCTGAGTCACCAATTTCTTTTCATTTTGAGCTCTTTCTTTCTTCATTTCCCTCACTGTAATCAGAGACCTGGAATTTGCTTGTTTGATAGATATTTTTTTAAAAAAATATATTTTTATTGATTTTTTTTTACAGAGAGGAAGAGAGAGGGACAGAGAGTTAGAAACATTGATGAGAGAGAATCATTGATCAGCTGCCTCTTGCACAGCCCCTACTGGGGATGTGCCCGCAACCAAGGTACATGCCCCTGACCGGAATCAAACCCGGGACCTTTCAGTCCCCAGGCCGACGCTCTATCCACTGAGCCAAACCGGTTTCGGCTTGTTTGATATTTTTGGCTATTTCCTTGCTCAGCTAAATTTTGTGCAACGTGTCCCCCAAATACTCTTTAAAGAGTCAGACAGTGGGGGAAATTCCTTTACAAGTTTCATCATTCCCCAAAAGGAAATGAATGATTTAGCCACTATAATCAATGACTGCATCTGCTAAGACAAACTCTGGTGTATGATGGATTAGTCAGAATGTTTTAGGCTGCAAGTAACAAAACGTAACAAAACTGACACCAACTGACCTAATGACAAAACAATTTATTATTATATCCCCAAACTGGGATGTTCAGAGGTAAGGCGGGTTCCAGGCAGGGCACCGACAGTGGCGCCAGGACAACCACCAAGGGCCCGGATTGTGTGGTTGTCTTCAGCTGTGGCCTCCTTCTACGGCTGGTTCCTCCTGTGGTTGCAAGGTAACTGCCAACACATGATTCCCCGCAGGCTCACTGAGCCGATTTAGGACAAATATTCCATTCCCTGCCCCAGCCCCCCCCCCCAATCAATAACAGTTGCCAGGAATTGATTTAATCTCATCTGGCTTTATTTCTGGGCCTGAGGCAATCTTTCGTTGAGTTACTAATTTTAATGCCTAAGAGAAGAGATGTAAATTGGTGATCAAAAGCCTTTGCCACCAATGGTTTGATTCTTCATTTGAAAAGAGGAATTTAAAGTTTGAAGAAATTGAGATATAAAGTCTAAATATCTGTACGAAGTGTAGCCTCAGTGATGTAGCAGGTTAACAATCTCTCTTATCCACCAACACATCGCAGTTCTTTTGCATAAGTGGTTTACGTTGACACACCCACCGAAAGTGTTCAATTAGAGGTGAGACCCCAGGAAGAAAGCATCCTATGCTTTAATAGAAGGAGATGCTCATGCAGGTGTTGGACCTCTTGTTCCTCAAATTGAACCCTAGTCTACAGGGATCCATGTAGAACTAGTCATTGGTACCTGCTCTTTCTATTCCACTGTGAAGGTGTAAATTTTACATAGAATTGTTCTGTTACTCACCAGCACCACCTGTTATTGGTAATAAAATATTTATATTCTCCTAACCTTGCCCATTGCCTAATAATACATGTAAGAATATTAAAAATTAATTGATTAATTTTATGTCTGCATAAATCAGCTAAAAAGCGCTGTACCATAATTGAAACATTGAACTCTATGTATATATTACCGTTGTATGTGTATGATATATGTATACATATATGTTAATATATACATAAATATACTCTCAGGAAAATTGAGGGGAAGTAGGATATATAAGAAGAAACTGTAAACATATAAAAAGAGTGTGTACTGCTCTACTGATACATGCTGAAACATGAGTGAACTTTGAAAACATTATGTTAATCAAATAACCAGTCACAGAGGACTGTGTGTTGTATGAATACATTTATACAAAATAACCCAAATAGGCAAATCTGTAGAAGCAGAATGTATATTAGTGGTAGCCTAGAGCTAGGCAGGGGAATGACTAGATTGGGGGAGGGTGGCTGAAGAATATGAGATTTCTTTTTGAAGTAATGTTAATATTCTAAATTTGATTGTGGTAAAGTTTCTTAGATCTCTGAGTATACTATAAACCATTGTAGTGAATTATATAGGAATGTAGGAAATAAATCTTTAAATTTAGTAAGTTTTAAGTTAAAAATTATATTGTTGAAACTTTAAAATCTTAAATTATTTAAAGAATCTTTAACTTTTGAGAAAACAAAAGGAATCATGTCTGCATGAGAGCAACTTCCATGGGTCAAAATTGCAACTTCTCTAAAGAGAGTCCACGTAGCTAACTAACAGAAGTTCGATCTGTGGCTTGCTTCATTGATCACTTCAGAAAGTAGATACTGGTTTTGGTTATTTGGGTACTTCAGTGAGGTATCCTCAAACAACTTGGGAAGTGTAAAAATCTGACTCTGTTTTGCACATAAGGTAGGAGAAGAGACATATTCAATGTAACAAAAATCTGGCAGATAAAAACAACTGAATCTCAAAACAATACCAAAATCAAAATACAGTCTTTGGACCATTGGTTCTGCGTGAGCTTGCCTAGGCAAAATGAGGACAATCTAATCTAAAATTTCTAATCTATATGTTTTGATAATACGGCACTGACAGCATGAAAAAGCAGAGACTTGGTTCAAGTGAGAAGGCCAGTGAGTAGAAAAGCCTGGATTTAAATCAGGCTTTTCTGACCCCAGATCTCCTTTCTTCTCATCCTAAAACCTCACGTAGGATCCTGAATGTCAGCAGTGTCGGAGCAGTTCATAGGGATTTGGTTTCTGCATCTGTGCTTGTGTGACCTTAATCTCTCAGCGGCTCGTTCACTCTCCTCTTTTATAAAAGCTAGACTTTTTTTTTAACTTAATTTTTATTGTTGACACTATTGCAAAGGTCTCAGATGCCTAGGTTTGATAAGTGAAATTGTATCCAGAATATTGACACAAAAGAGTTAAACTTCAGAATGACTAGAGCTTTTAATCACTACTGGTTTACATTGCCTTAAGGATTTAAGAAACGCTTTCAAGTAGTACAGACATTTAGACAGTTTAAATGTACGTTTAACAGCTATGAGCTTTTTTTTTTTCTGTTAAGGATGCACTTTGTGTGGGAAACTGAACACTACAAAAATTCCTGAAGGAAGATCTTATCCAAGCTTATCTGACCCAGACATGAAAGTGACATGACAAGGGAAAGCTAACTAATAATGTTTCGCTCTTGAGAAATGCAGTAATGATTTGAGACAGATTTGTAATGTAAGCCACAGAAGTTGCACAGAAGGAAAATTTGCAGGCTCTTTGCCTGGAGGATAAGGAATTTGCTGTATGCCTGAAACCGGTGCAGAATGGCATTGAATGCAAACTGTGGTTGAAAAACAAACAAGTGAATTCTTTTGAAAAAGAAAGCTAGTTTAATGAGTCATTAAATTATGTGCTCTTTAGGTTTGGGGAATAACTGGGTTAAACATATATCTTTAACTACTTTTCAGAGCCTTTAATATTCCTGCAATCATGGTAATCTTCACAAAGGGGTTATTGTTATGAAGGGTTTCTCAAATTTATTTTTATGTCTAAATGTCGCTAACATTCTTTGAGTATTGAACTCATGCCTGCCATTGTTCTAAGACCTACACATGTATCGTCTTATTTAATCCTTCTAATAATCCTACGTGGTAAATATTATTGTTATCCATATTTCACAGTGGAAAATATTGACCCAAGGAGGTTAAGGCGTACTCCTGAGCATACATGTCTAAAAATTCAGTATAAGCTGGCTCTCACACTCAGCGGGACTTGACTACAGAAATATTGCTCTTAACTAGCACATGGCTTTTTGATGAGTTTCTATTAATCGGATGACTATGTTAGGGCATTTTCCTTGGAAGAAGTGTTCTAAAGAGAATATGTTGGAAGCATCTGTCAGATAAAATTCAACAAGTCTGGGTCATTATTGTCCAGAATTTGTTTAGAAAAGGAAATTTTGTTTTACAAAAGGAAGATTGTGTCAGTCAGAGTCTACTGGACAAATCACTGGAAGGCAGGTGTCTCTTGGGTCCCCAACTTTTGGGTCCTCCAGTCCAGCTCCATTTCATCTTACTTAGCCCTTGCTGTGGATAGAAAAGGGTGATTTCTCAAATCTCCTAACAGAGTCCCAGACCCAAAGACAGAGAGATCCCATGCCATCCATGGCTGTGTGGGGACAATCACTGGGCATACTCCTGATAATGACAAAATGTGACCTCAACATCTTTAGCATGGGGGTCAGTCCATTTAAATTTCCCTATTCTCTCCTGGACACATTTTCCGAAGCTTGAAGTATCCAAAGGCAAGTTAGTCTTAGCCTTTTCTTCAACAAATATATGTTCTACTTTATGAATCCCCCAAAATGTGCCACTCTATCTCAGTAGTAAGGCAGCTTCAAAATTTGGGATATAGTGGGACACAGAGGTGCTGTGAACTTTCCTATTTCGTGATTGGTGATAAAAGAGATGGGAGATGTTCAGATGGGAAGGCAAATCTTTGTATCTCTAAGACTTTCATTTTTAATTATTTTTGAACTATAATAATGTCACTTTGGGCATAAGTTTTTAACATATTAATCTATTTCTGTGTCTTATGAAAAACTATCAAATGCATTTACTTGGTTATCTTAGAAATTGAAACCAATTTAAGTGTTATTTAGAGAATTCACTAGGTGTGATTTGTGCAGTGTGTTGAGTTAGCTTAAGACAGATTTGGACCACTGATGAATTAAAGTTCTTGGCTGTAAAATATATTTTAAAAATGACTTCTCTGAATATAAAATCTCACAGGACAATTTTTTTGTTTTTGTTGTTATAATAATACCTAATGTATTACAGATTTATAAGTAGCTAAAAATATATGCTAGCCAGAATATTCAGTATTAAGTATCAGTATGAAAAGCATAATTATTCCTTCAGACTTATTACATTGTATGTTTATGAACTCATATCAACCTCAGGAACATAGACCAATTTTATTCTAGATACATTATTTATAGAAAGGTATAAATAAGATTTTGTCACTCAACAGATGGTCAAATAAATATTCAATTCAAATTGATAAATGTATGAATGGATATGTGAAATAGATATATCCCCTTATCTTAGAAATCTACTTTATTAAAAACAAGACATTGTTATTAAATAGCAAAAGATAATATCCTTTAAATAAATTTGATTTTCTAACATTAAAAAATAAGCATATTTATAATCTGTCATTGGAATTCTTCCATGGTATAGTCTCAGTGTATAAATAAGTATGGATGTATATGTTTTACTGAGATTTAATTGACATATAATATTGTACAAGTTTAAGGTGTACAATATGCTCATTTTATATGTTTACATAATGATACCACCTAGCTTTAATTAACATCTGTATCATCCTATATAATAAAAGCATAACATGCTAAGTGTCTAACTCTAACTCAACTGTTCCTCAAGTCTCTGTGATGTGCACTGACCACCAGGGGGCAGACACTCTGACCAGTAGGTTAGCTTGCTCCTGGGTGGCCCAGCACACCCAGTCCCAAACTCCCATTTGGGACTGGGTGTGATGGGCCAGACATGCCCTGGAGCCCCCCCCTTCCTCATTCCCTCCCCAGCCCCAGTAATGCACCAGTGGGGTCCCTTAGCCTGGCCTGCACCCTCTTGTAATCTGGGACTCCTTGGGATATCGTAGAGCCCGTTTCAGCCCGATCCCCGCAGGCCAGGCCGAGGGACCCCACCAGTGCATGAATCTGTGCACCAGGTCTCTAGTATCATAAAATTATCATTTCTTTTTTTTAGAGTGAGAACATTTAAGATCTCATCTCTCGGTAACTTTAAAGCATATAATATAGCATTGTTGACTGCAATCGCCTGGAAGTGCATTAGATTTTGAGGATTGTCATCTTCTAGTTGCACATTTGTACCCGTTAATAGCATCTCTCCAATTCCCCTATGCTCAGCCTGTGGTAACAACCTTTCTATTCTGTTCCTACCTGTTTGGGTTTTTTTGGTGATTTTATTTTTTTAGATTCTACATATAAGTGATATAATACAATATTTGTCTTTCTCTGTCTGCCTTATCTCACTGAGCATAATGCCCTCAAGGTCCATCTGTGTTGTAGTAAATGGCGGGATTGCCTTTTTCCCTCATGGTTGAGGAATATTCTGCTGTATATCTGCACCACATCTTTTTGATGTCGACAGACTCTTAGGTTGTTTCCATTTCTTGGCTACTATAAATAATGCTGCAGTTGCATGGAAGTGCATATTTCTCCACACCCTGCTCTCGTGTCTTTTGTTTATGTACCAAGAAGTGGGATTGGATTGCTGGCTCATATGGCATATGTATTTTTTAATTTTTTCAGAAATCTCTATATTATTTGCATAGTGGCTGTACCAATTTACACTCCCAGAAACTGCACAAGAGTGTCCTTTCCTCAACATCCTTTTCAACAGTTATATCTTGTTCTCTTGAGGATGGCCACATCCAAGGTGCTATCTCATTGTGGTTTTGATTTGTATTTCTCTGCTGATCAGTGAGGTTTAGTATCTTTTCAGGTTGGCATTTGTATGTCTTTAGAAAAATGTCTATGTGGTTCCTCTATCCATTATTTTAATCAGACTTCTTGTGTTTTTTTGCTGTTGTTATAATTGAGTTGGGTGATTTTTTTTATATGTTAAAATTTTTTTATTCTTCTTCACGTTAGCTGGAAAATTTTCTTCATTGTTCAAGTGAAAGCCTTGGCTGAAATCCTGTGAGCATCATTTCTTTGATACATTATAATTACAGCACCTTTAGGATAAAACACCAAAGAAAATAACTTTCCTTTGTTCAATCTCTGTTGACTACCCAATTATTGATAATGGTGTGAGTTTGGCTCAAAGAGAGAAATAAAGCCATGTATTAAAGAGCAGTAAGGAGCACAAAGTTCAGGGAGGGAGATAATATCTGAGCATTAATCATCATAATTCAAAGTATAAATAATGTAAATGCCACTAGAAAGACAGAGATGAATGTTACAGGAATTTATAAAGGAGAATAATTACTTCAGACTGGGAAGAGACAAGAAATATTTGTTATTTTTTAAATATGATTATTCTTCAATTCTCAATTAGTAAAACCTGTTATTATAAGCCAAGGTTGATGACATAAGAATTTAAATATTATTAAAAAGTGTCACTGTTTTAAGATGCAGTGATTTATTTGAAATACAGTGAAATCTTTAGGGTTCATTGTTTATCTGGGCTGAGAGTAAACTGACTTTTTATATTAGCAGTATTGTGCTAGTGTCTTAGTGCTATCCTTAAAGTAGGGTAAAATCAGAAAATGTAATCCTAATGTGAAGTCAGTTGATTATTATTGCCAAGAATGAAAATAAAAAAATTGACTTCTGTACAATTTATTTAGGTGACATTTGCGAATGTATGCCCCTAACTCTCAGCACTTTGTGTACTATTTTTAAAAATATATATTTTTATTAATTTCAGAAAGATAGAAACATCAATGATGAGAGAGAATCATCGATTGGCTACCCCCTGCGCCCTCCCCCCCCCCCCCCCCACTGGGGAACAAGGGAGCAGGCCCACAGCCTGTGCCCTGACTGGGAACGGGTGATGCTTAATCACTGAGCAACACTGGCTGGGCTTTGTATTATATTTTATTCTCAAATGTCTTTTGAAAGCATTACAGAAGTGAATCCACCTGGCATTATGTAATACATATAAGATATCACCCCCAAAATAGATATTTTATTATATCACGTGCATCTTAGCTTATTATGATAATACGTTGGAGGCTAATGAAATTTTAAATTATGAGAAGGACATTATAGCAGTTTCAGTCATCACTTAGTAATTTTTATATTTTATTTTTTAACTGATTGGCATAGTTCAACCCAATTTATAATTTCCAGAGATTAAAATATTAGCTATTTTCTTTTTTCCCCATCTGCCCCCACCCACACAAAAGCACCAATTATTGAAAAATTTCTAAGATTTCCTTTAGTATCATAATTTCTGTCATCAGTCAGCTAGTCTGGAACATTACCGGTGGCTATATTTGCCATGGAAATTATTTAATGTTGAAAATATTGGGAAAGGTTGAGCTAGGTTATGAGGAGTTTCTTGTATTTCAAAATTCTCTAACAAAATTTGTGTGGAAAAAGTATCATATGTTCGAAGGCCCTAGAATAATCACTTCAAAATCTGAGGAACTGTTGTAAATCATAACCACCACCCATCCAGTGTTTACTGGATGCAAAGTACTAATGCTAAATTCTCTATGCTTGTTTATTCATTTAAATACAGTTACTGTCACTGATTGAAACACCACCGAGGGTGCCTGTCCTCCTCCTCCTACCTTAATGGAATTGGTTCACACATTCATGCCCTCTGATTCATTGAAACCCTAATGTGTGAGATAGTGTATGAGCACGTAATATGTGCAAAGTGATCACATTTTCTGTACTCCAATTTAAAGAGCTGAAGTATTTAATATTTAAAATTTGGTAAGTTTCATGCTTTCATAAGAAAAATAAAATACAGGAAGTCCTTATTTTGCATAATCCATCAGAAGGCAATCGATGTTATTTCCATTTTGGGCTATATATATATATATATATATATATATATATATTCATAGGACTTAGGTCTCCTGTGAACCTAAGTCTTCATTTGTTTCAGATAAATGCCCAAGAGTTTAATTGCTATGTAATGAATGTCACTGGTATTTTTAAAAAATATATACTTTCATTGATTCAGAGAGGAAGGAAGAGGGAGAGAGAGATAGATACATCACTGGTGGGAGATAATTATCAACTGGCTGCCTCCTGCATGCCCCCCCCACTCCCATTGGGGATTGAGCCCACAACCACATGCCCCTGACCGGAATCAGTCCGCAGTCCTACGCACTATCCACAGAGCCAAACCAGCTTGGGCACTGGAATTGTTTTTGATTTCAGGGGTCCATGTGTTCATTCCTGTATTTAGAAATATAATTGGCTTTTATATGTTTATGTTGTATACTGTGACCTTGCTGAACTCGCTTCTTAGTTCTAGGTGGCTATTTTTTTTGTAGATTATTTGAGATTTTCTATGTAGACAATCATATCATTTGTTAATAGGGACAGCCTTATTTCTTCATTTCTGATCTATGTGGCTTTTATTTCTGTTTGTTAACTTCTTCCACTGGCTAGAACATTTTGCACTGTGTTGAATAAGAAATGTGAAAGCATACCTCCTTGTCTTGCATTCAGTCTTCCACCCTTAGGTATAGTGCTAGCTGTAAGTTTTGTTTATGTTCTTTCCCAAGTTGAGGATAATTTTTCCTATTGCTATTTTCCTCAGAGGTTCAATCTTGAATGGGTATTTTGCAAAATGATTTTTATAAAAATTTTTATTATCATGTGGTTCTTCTGTTAATATATGGGATAACATTGATTGATTTTTAAAAATTATTAAGCCTCCCTTGCATCCCTGGAATAAATTCCACTTGGTCATAGTCTATAATTAATTTTATATACTGCTATAGCAAATTACATTTGCTGATATTTTTAATGACTTTTGTGTCTAAATTCATAAGGATATTGATCAGTTTTGTTTATTTTTTTGTACTATCTTTGCCTTGCTTTGGTATTAGGGTAATGCTAGCTAAATAAAAATAAACTGAAATGAATTTCTCCTCTCCTATTATCTGGAAGAGATTGTATAGAATTGGTGTTAATTATTTAAGTATTTGGTAGCATTTTCCAGTGAAATCATCTTTCCTGGTCGAGAAGTTTCTTTTTGGGGGAGTTTTAAATTACATGCGTATTTAAATGCTTTGAGATGTGTTTTTAGTATTACTTATCCTTTCCATTACTCCTCTTTCTATAAACATATACTACACACTAGAAATGCTGCAATGCATCCAGGTACAGAGAGGACTAAAATAAAAGCGTCATTACCCTCCTTGAGCTTACTAGTATGGTCAAGTGGTAAATGTAGGCTCTTCCTGATGGAAAAAACATTAAAGATTTTGGGTTAGTTTATTTTTCTCTCCTAGAACTGAAGTACACACAAACTTACATCATGATCAAAACTGCAAATATAGGATTTATGTAGAAATAATACAAATGAACTCTGTGTAGTTTCAGAAATGAATAGCAATGCCAGAGAGGGCCAAGCAAAGGAATAATAATAGTGATATTCATGACATGACATTGATTGAGCACTTGCCACATTGCCTACACACGTTAACTTCTTTAAAGTCCCCTAGCAGACTCTGATGCGGGTATCATTATTAACCCTTTTGGAAATGAGGCAATTCTTAAATTGGAAAGATAAATTCCACTCCAGAAATATGGAGCATCTTGCCCCATAAAAAGGGATTTCCTGTGTGCTTCGGGGGCCTGGGGGAAAGTCAGAATGTTTTTTGATGAGTTGATAGGTAGGATCTGTTAGCTAAATATTTATGCTTATATGTACAACTCTGTGTTATAACTGAGGTTGGATCCATTTGCCTCTATCTTTGCAGCTGCCAATCATATTCCCTCATCCCCATTTCTATCCCCCACCAACAGGTCATAAACTTGCAAATTTTCTTCCACCTCAAAAATATCAAAGAGTAAGGAAGAACTGTTCTTCATCATGTATTCAGTCTCATTTTGTCTTTCACCTCCTGGTTCAAAAGTCACCACTTTCCTATCTAATCAAATTCTTCTGAGTAATGATAATAGTTTGTTTTGTCATCACAGTAGGATTTGTTTTATTGCTTGGGAACCAATTTGAGGTAAAAAAAAAAACCTTGTATTCCCAACTTCAAGCACAGTCCTTGGCACATAGTAGGTACTTAACAAATGTGTGTGAAATGGAATTGAAGAATATTTGTCAGTGGCAGCTGGGATGCCTCTCCCGGATGTATTTTTATCATTCTGTTGTTATCCTCTTTACTTTAGGCCTATATGCATTTCATTAATTGAGCACAACCCAAAGATGACTGTTTTAGTAACATGTTCACTCTTTTTTAACAAAAATAAATTATTTTCCTTTAATAAACAAAAATTTTTTGTTGATGTAGACTTATTCTAGGATGTTTCTCATGATGTATATGTCTTTTATCAAATTAACTCCTAGAAGAATGAACAAAGAGAAACTATTGAATTGTAAATTCAGCAAGTAAGTATTAAACAATTTTGTAATATTTCAGATCTACATAAGCCCAGCAGCAATTGAAGAAAGCAAATGTTTACATGGCAAACTAACTTCAGTGTCAGAGGTTTTTTAGCACCTGTTGAGCTATTAACATCGCAGATGTTGAATATTTTGTGGAAGTCAACCCAAGGAAAAAATGGTTGTAGGCATAACATATTTATTTTCTTACTTTGATTTTTCCAAGAAAAAAATGACATTTGAGACACAAGATAAATGTCATTCAAAAGCATGGTGCCCACTAGGAAGACTGAAGTTAAAGACATCTGTCTTACTGTGTCTGGACAATATTCCTTAACTTCTTTAGGAGCTCTATTTCCCTTATCTATTTTAAAAATATATTTTTTATTTATTTTATTTATTTTTTTAAAATATATTTTATTGATTTTTCACAGAGAGGAAGGTAGAGGGACAGAGAGTTAGAACCATTGATGAGAGAGAAACATGATCAGCTGCCTCCTTCCTGCACACCCCCCACTGGGGATGTGCCTGCAACCAATGTACATGCCCTTGACTGGAATCAAACCCCGGACCTTTCAGTCCACAGACCGATGCTCTATCCACTGAGCCAAACCGGTTTTGGCTTTTTATTGATTTTATATAGAGAGGAAGGGAGAGGGATAGGAAGATAGAAACATCGATGAGAGAGGATCATCGACCTGTCATCTCCTGCACGTCCCCACTGGGGATCCACCAGACAACCTGGGCATGTGCCCTGACTGGGAATCGATCTGGTGACCTCTTGTTTCATGGATCAACACTCAACCACTGAGCCACACCAGCTGGGCTATTTTCCTCAGCTATTGAATGATAATAATAATACTCTCACTGGCTATATTCCACAGTTGGTGTAAGAATCATATGAAATTATAGCTTTAATAACTTATTTAATGAGATCATAAAAATATTTCCTGCTCACTAAGTAGTTTCTATATTATTATTATTATATAGAGGTTTTTCGCAAACTCTAAAATTATCTATGAATGTGAGGTAGGGGCCCTGGCCAGGTAGCTCACTCAGTTGGTTAGCTCATTGTCCTGATACTCTAAGGCTGTGTTTGATCTCTGTTCAGAGCACTTGCAGGAATTAAACAATGAATGCATAAATAAGTGGAACAACAAATCCACGTTTCTCTATCTCCATCTCTGTTTCTATTTCTATCCTTCCCTTCCTCCCTCCCTCCCTTCCTCTTTGTTCCTAAAATCAGTTGAAAAAAGTGAGGTAGCATTATTCTCTTAGTCTCTGGAAATTACTCTAATGCCCTTGTCTGTCTTACAACATTACCTGGCCAGGAATTCTGCATTCATTAGGTACTCAATAAATTCTATCAGAACAAGTTGTGTCATAGTTTGTCCCATCTGTATACTAAGGATCTTCTATTCTTCACACAACTTGCATTTAAGAGCCTCCCCTTTCTTAACCCTTTCACTTTATCATAATGATGGCCTGATCCTTTCCTAGGACTCTAGTTATTTGGTCATTATATTGTATAAATGTAAGTCCTACTAGGGAGGACCTTGTCTTCTTGTTTACTACTAAGTCATTAGTGCCTTTTCAGTGCTGGCACACTCACCAGCACCAAATAAATATTGTACAAAGTAATGGAGGATGGATATATGGATGGATGGAAAACTTTCCCAGGAAGGCTGTGAACTCATGGAGAGTAGAGCTGGCCTTTATTCATGTCTATTTAAGCCACCCATTATTGAGCAAATGTTCTAACAATCTTCTCTGGTGATATATCTTCAAGTCTGATTAAAATAGTAACCCAAAATTAATAATTAAGAGGAAGACGATTTAAAGCAGGTCTTGGAGAACCTGGTAGAATTTTTCATGTAAATATTTTCTTTTTTTCCACCTCGGATCAGGGGCCACTTGAAAATTTTAGCCTGAAGACAGTACTGAGAGTAGTCACAATAACTAGAGCTATCTTTAAAAGTGCAGCAAGATGTCATGAGGAAAGGTCAGATTTCTTCTGTTTGGTCTTACCTGCAGAAACTCTAAGATGGGAATTGTTCAATGTGAACATAAACCTTGTAATGATTATAACTCAAAACAATTATCCTGGTTAGTGAGTTAACTATCAGGTACTCAAGTAGAAACTGCATGGCCATCTGGTGGCCCTTAGTGGTATGTTGCAAGAGGTTGGCAGAGAATGAGACCAGTTGGTCTCCAAATGTATCCCTAGTTAGAAATAACTCACCATAGTTAAAGCAACAGAAAAACAAAAATACAAATTGAAAAGCTCTATTTTTGCCCATATATAAGTCCAAGAAAACCTAACATGAATGGAAAAGACTTTGTTTCTATGACTTTGAAACATTCAGTGGGATTTCTCAAATCCTACCCATATTATACTTATTCCATTAGCTTGATCCTCATATTTGGCAACTACAGAGACAGCCACTGATAATTATGCATTATATAAACAGTTGAAGGGCTATGAAGAGCTGCCTTCCAAATGTAGGCATTCCTCTGAGATATTGTAGGTTTGGTTCTAGACCACTGCAATAAAGCAAGTATCACAATAAAGTGAGTCATAATCTTTATGCTGCTGGCAGGGCTTGCCTTCAATTTGTTAAAAAAAATGCAACGTCTGTGAAGCAAAATGAAGCAAAGCACAATGAAATGAGGAATGCCTGCATCATTTCTTGATTAAATTCAGGTGAAAATACTTAACCATCTTGTCTTTATTCTCCTCTCACAGGTGGCCAAGTTGTGTCTGCTATCTAAACTCTCAAATATTACTCGTTATATTTGAGTAATATTCAAAAACTCCTGCTAATACATCATTTAATTCTATTGATAATTTAATTCTATTATTTCTCAGCAGGTCCTGGCAATATGGTATCATAAAAAGCTCTCTAGATCCATTCAATGACAGCCCATAAAGGATAGATTCTCTAGCTTAGTATTATATATGGCAGCCAAAGCAGAATCTGCAACATAGTAGATGCCCAACAAATGCTCCTTGTTTGAGAGCTATGAATATAATGTATCCAGTAGATTACAGCTTTGTAAAGAAAAACCAGGAGGTCCTACAGGGTTTTGGTCTAGGCATTTCTCTCCACACCAGATGCTGCCCTTTAAGATAGTGTTGATTACGGCAGACCAATGCATGAGGACCACCTACCATCTTGAACACCCAGGCTAGCTTCAGGTGTGTAGGAAGGCAGACCAGGAAGCCATGGTGCTATGACTGCTTCTTGGATGGCATGTCCCTGGAACAAAGGTTCCTGCTGGCTTCAAGAGGACACTGAGTTGGTCACCAACTGACTTAGGAGGAGATTGAGAAAGGAATTGCTCATCATCGGATGAAGCCTCACTCGATCCAGGCTAACAGTATGGTCAAAATGGCTGTCACACTTTGAGTGGGACTGGTTATCTTCTTACGGGCTAATTCTGGGTGTCAGATTAGCCAGATAGGCAGATGGCCTTGTCCTTGGGGCTAGGTCTCCCATAATAACCCAATAAATTCATGCATTTTATATACAATAATTACCAATACATTTCAGATATTTAGTCATATAAATCATCTTCAGGAGGATCACCTTTTACATTGTAAATTTAGTATTTTTTAGGAATTAACACACACAATTACTCTTTGCAATGAAACTCGTTATATTTGAGTAACATTCAAAAACTCCTGCTAATATATCATTTAATTCTATTGAACAAAAACAATTTTAGCAGTTACTGATGATCCCTCCCCCCAAAAAATCTCTGGGGGGAGTGATAAACATTTTTGTTCTCAGGAGTGAAACAGTGAATATGTGAATTGTCTAGAATTGCCTCAATGTGAGCAAAATCCTGGCATCTCCGCTAAGCTTTGCCTCTCACTGTTTGACTTTACATGAGCCAATTAAGCTCACACGGGTTGGTATCTCATTTTGAAAGTAAGAGATTCGAGAATATAGACCCCCCTAAATCCATTTAGTTCTAAAGCCATGATTCTGACTTATATCACTCAAAATGGTGAACAAATGACAATCCCACAAGTTCAAAGTAGAATGGGCAAGTGTGACCATCCACTCCAAGTGCCCAGTAGAATATTAATAACCTGTTTCTTTGGCAGTGAGGTTCAAATGGCTCTTGAAGACACACTCCAGTCTAACAGAGTTTCAACCTATTCTTATTTTTAACCGTTACATAAGCGGGGGATATTGGCATAGGTTTTTCTGTGCTGTCAGGGTTACAGAGGGATTTGGTGAGCCGAGCAAAGGAAAAATGACGGGCTGGTACGTTTAATTTATTACCAGTATTGACTTCCGTAGCTCCCGTGCAGTTGTACTCAGAAGGCCCATACCAGCTAATAAAAGAGGACTTTAGAATTGATGTAGCAAATAAAATGCCAAATAAGAATGCCATTGTTATTAAAATGTAGTGACACTATCGATTTGAAATAAATATATTAGCCAGCTTCTCGTGCATTTAGGACTGGACCCAGCCGGTGAAGGCGCCATTTGGGTTACAGGCTTACATGACAAATGGAAGGCCTCTTACCAGGAAGAGTAATGCAGTTTTATGTACCAGAATTGCCATGGAAACAGAAATAAATCCCGAGGCTAAACAGGGCTGCGACTATCCTGTCTTCAGCTCCCCACGCTCCACAGAAGATACTCATGTGAGGCTTACCATGGCTTCCCTTTTAAATGAAAAATTATAGACTTGGAATTTCTCAACTCATTTCATTATTGAACATTTTCTTTTCACCGTAATTGATGTGAAGGTGGCAGGCTTAGACGAAACTGATTCCGCCTCTCACACCTCCACTCAGTTTTACACACAGACACACACACACACACACACACACCACACACAGACACACACACACACACACACACACACACACACACACACCTCTCACACCTCTGCTTTCCAACTCTAGGTAGTGTGTAATCAAATATTTGTCTGTATAAGATATAATACAGGCATGATTTCGAGTGATTCTGAGACATAGATGGTTTATTATATGCCAGAATCATGTGTCGATATGTTAACCAGGGTCTATATAGCTACCAGGGACCATACTCACATGAGAGCAGTAAATTTCCCAAAGATTGGCTCGATAGTTGCTATAGACTGAATATTCATGTCTTCCCCTCAAATTCCCATTTGAAACCCTAATCTCAATGTGATGCCGTTTGGAGGAGGGGACTTTGGGAGGTTCTCAGGTCATGAGGAAGGAGCCTTCAGAAGTGCGATTAGTGCCCTTGCAAGAAGAGGCAGAGCCCTAGCTAGCTCCCCTTCTGCCATGTGAGGGCACCGGAAGTGGGCAGCCTGCAGCCTTGAAGAGGGTGGGGCCTCACCAGAACCCAGCTGTGCTGGCCTCCTGATCTTGGACCTAGCCTCCATAACTGTAATAAATGAATGTCTGCTGTATATGCCACCTAGTCTTAGGAGCTTTGTTATGTCAGCCTGAACTGAGGGAGATAAGTAGTTTTATTTCTCATTGCCTGTCAGAATGCTGCACAACTGCAGAACTGAAGTAATTATGGTCCTTAACTCGGTTCCCAGCAGGAATTTCAGAATACAAGGAATCCTTTTCCTAGTCAGCAATCGTTCATGGAGACCAGGTTTTAAATATTGCACCCTCCAACTACATTAAATAAATAAAGAAGCTGATTCTCTAGCAGCTTCCTTCTATCTTTTATCTCAGTTATTTATGTATTTTAGATGTGAGGCTTAGGAAAACCCAGAAATATCCAGCAACTTTTCCCGGTTTTCTAATTTGCTTTGAGTGACTAGACATGGCCTTGACTCTGGAAAGTATTTTGCCATTGTGTGGATCTAAAGCTTAAAGTGCTTTTACAAACAGATGAAAATCAGATTTGCTTTTCTTCCTCTACGTTCCAATCTACAGCTTTTACATAAAATTGCACCGCAGCTTTACTTATGAGTGTATTCAATAAGTGTCTCAGAATAGTTTTTGACCTTGATTTTATGAATTGCCTGTTTACTTTAATTAGTAGTATTTTAAAAATCCAATTCAAAATATAATTTCTGAGTAGAGGCTTTCAAATTAATTAATTGACATTTGCTTATCATGTGTCAGATTACCGAAGTCACTGAACTAGAGAAATGCTTATAACCTCCAGCTCACCTTAGGCATGTGAGCCTCTACTGTATATGGAGCTTTATGATTTATGAGGCAAGTTTAAAGTGCAGATAAGAGCTGATAGCTAATGAGAATAAGACAAAGCAGGGTGTGGTGAAAACCATGGTTTTCACTGAGTAAGCGCTTAAACATCTTTCATAAGCAAGACATTTGGTGTTGCTGTGGTTAGAAATTCTAACAAGAATGGCCCTTCTGTCCCTTCAGAAAGGGATCTACTTTTCAAATGTGTTGCAGTGCAACTGAAGGTGAATTATTTCCAGCTTTAAGAAATGAGATACATGTTATAGTTGGTTGTCTTCTCGAGAAACCAATATCAGATGCTCTGAAGAAGCTGTTGGCAGAAGGTTTGAATGGAAATCACAAAGCCTTATATAAACTCACTAGGAAAAGCATAGACACACCCCGAGTTTCAGTTTTTTGAGCCAAATGGTCCACATATATCTGTCTGTGGGGCCTGGGATCGGAGCCCAAGTATTTGTGGATCTTCACTCAGTACCCAGGAGGAAGAGCTCTTCTGTTCTAGCCATACACGGATTTGCAAAAATGGCAGTGTCTGCTCAGGGTGTGTCAGAGGAGAGTGGCTCACCAGCATGGGTTGCTTCTGCTCTGTGGGAAAGGCAGGAACGCAGTCTCAAAAGAGCCAGGGGAGATGACAAGGGAAGGGTAGGAATGTAGTAGAATGAAGTGAACACTGCACTAAGAGTCAGGTGAGCTGAGTCAAGGGCCAGCTCCACCAGCCGATGCTGAGGAGTTATCCAATGGAAGCATCAAATTCTTTGTTTTTGAGAAGATAATAACAGTATCTGCCTTATAAAGTTGTTATGGGTACTACAGAGAAAAATGTAGGTGTGTGTGCATATGCATAAATGAATAAACACACACACACACACCCACACACACACACACACGTCAGTTTTAATATATTTTTGTTGTCAGAGAGGAAGGGAGAGGGAGAGAGAGAGAGAACATCAATGATGAGAATCATTGATCGGCTATCTTCTGCACAGCCCCCACTCAGGATGAAGCCCCAAACCCTAGCATATTCTCTGACAGGGAATTGAACCATGACCTCCTGGTTCATAGATCGATGCTCAACCACTGAAGCACACCAGCCAGGCAGCACATAACATTTTATGCACAAGCACAAACACTGCCACCTTGCCACCAATATATGACTTTAATAGGTGTTGCATTTATTTAAATTTATGCTTTTGAATCTTTGTCTGGGGTAGTGACAGCTGTAGAGGTTACAGTTCACAGTAAGATCCCTGCCCTAGGGGAGGGCATAACCACTTGAGTAGTGGTGCCTGCATAGTGAAAGGGAAACCCGAGGACAAAATACCAATGCAGGACAGCCTTATCCTTCATATCACATCTGCATAGGACTCCAGACCCACCACAATCTGGTCTTCAGCCTCTTGTCCAGCCTTTTCTTGACTTAAAGTTGACCTGTAAGGCTGGTCCGCCAACCACAACACAGTTTTATATCCTAAGATTATCCCGACATGGCCCTGAAGCCTTTCCTTACACTGAGTCCTTTGACTCTAATTCAAATTGTGGAAATTCTGCCCTCAAAAGAATGCCTTCTTTGAATGCCTTCTTTGTCAGGAATTCTCATCTACATTCTACATGGTCCTACCTAACAAAACAGCAATATGCAAATTAACCATCACTCCACTACACCCATCAGCCATGCCCACAAGCCACATCCATCATCCAATCAGAGCAAGTATGCAAATACATCCAAACCAAGATGGCTACAGCCACAGAGAGCAGGAAGGAGGTTTGGGTTTCCCAGGCAACAGAAGAAGCCAAGCTTTCTCCACTCAAGTCAACAAAGTTTCAATTATAGAAGGTAAACAAATCCAAACTGAAATGACGGCAGCTATGGAACAAGCAGGAGGCTTGGCTCTACTCCAGGCTACAAAGCTTCAATTTTAGAAGGTAAATAAATTCCAGATACCAGGACTTCTGTTTGGGTCACCAGGGGGTGTGCCCAGCCTGCAGATGACAAGAGGCCCCCCACTCAGGCTGCCTCATGCACCAAGGGAACTCGTACCCTGATCCTGGACACCCTTTAGGGAAAACCAGCTGGCCCACACCCATGCACCAGGCCTCTATCCTACCTAATAAAAGAGCAATATGCAGCTAAAACCGGTTTGGCTCAGTGGATAGATCATCGGTCTGAGGACCAAAGGGTCCCAGGTTCGATTCAGGTCAAGGGCATGTACATTGGTTGTGGACAAACTCCCGGTGGGTCAATGGGGCAGCTGGTCAATGGTTTTCTCTCATTGATGCTTCTAGCTCTCTATCCCACTCCATATTTTTGAATTTTTATTTATTTTTAAAGGTATACATTGGTTGGAAATAATTATAGAAACATTTTGGTTTTTTTAACTTGGTAATCTTTTAAAATCTTTTGCGCATTTACTCACTTTAACATTGTATATCCACTCATACCAAATTATACAGTTCACGGGCATTACATTCTTAAAACGTTGTGCTAAACTCAGGCCCATTATCTGTGTTTTAGAAGTGCCTTGTCAGTACATGTCAGATTGTCTTCTGTAGAGTTCCAGCACTTGTTTTAAGTTTTAGTGCTTTTTATATAACTTATACTTAGGAAATGAAATGCGTTAGATATTTTTAGTAGACATGTTTGAAACATCACCCAAAATATTGCTGCCCTTTCAGGCATCCAATTCAGTTAATTGAAGGATATCCCATGATTGCAACTTAGTCTTTTTTTTTTTTACAAAAAAAGTAAGAAAAAAAGACTCCATTACCATTGCCAAGGAGTATGTATAACATAGTAAATATGGAGAGTCTTACACTGTACAAAAATCACAAAACACAATAATTGGAACACTGAGCCCAAAAGAGACTGTAGTTTTCATCCAAACACCCAAATTCAAGGTCTGTGTTTATTAATATTCCCAATTCATTAATGATGCAATGGCATACTTCATAAGGTGTGTTTATCCTAAGAGAATACTGTTTTGTCCTGTTAAGACTTCAATGAGAAAAAAAATAGTTTGCCACAGAATATTTAGAGACCATTGGCTCTGTGGATAAAGCAAGGAGAGTCCTACTGACTCTAACTACCCTGTAGGGAAACAAATTCAATCAAAGGGATATGCCAGAGCTGTGGAGGAATAATATTCCAAAAGGACTGCCTTTGGCCTGGGCTACATGATCTATAATATTTTACAACAGTGGTTCTCAACCTCTATTGCCAACTTGAATTATTCTCTAGAGAGCTTTAAAATATATTGATATCTACTAGGTCTCCACCCCAGAGAATCTCATGTATTTGGTTTGATGCATATAATATACATGATCTCTTTTTAAAGATTTCAATGTGAAGATAAGGCCAAGAACTACTTTTTATATGGCTCTTAATTATCAGGCCACCCCACATGCCTCAGTTTCTATTTGTACTGAAACCTCTGTTGAAGGAGAATGTTGACCTTACACTAATGATCAAAAATCTATCACATAATGATAACATTTTGAGGCTTTCCAATGTGTCCTGCACAGGACTGTAGACTGTACCTACTTTATCTCGATTTATCTTCTCAGGAATCCTCTGAGGTAGTGATTATCTTCATGTTACTGATTTTTTTTAAACAGAGGCTCAAGAGAACAAGGTCACCCAGCTAATAAATAAATGGTGGTGCTTGGGTTTCAACCCAGGTCTGTTTATTCCATCTACATTTCTAATCAGAAAATACTCTCTGGTCTAGAATCATGTGTAAGATAAAACGTCATTAGACAGGGCACAACAAAAATTACAGGAAATGTTGGCAGATAAAAACAGAATCCTCATCTTTCGAAGAGAAACTAACTTGTTTTTCATGAGGAACCATGTGCTTGAGTAAGCCCTGTTCCCCATCAACTAATACCCAGAAGACTCACTGGGCGTGGGTATTGACTTGAGTGCTGATTTAGAAGGTAACCATGATAAATAATTAGCATTGACTATATGGCAGCAAATATTAATCAATGCCTTTTGTAATGCCTCCTAAGAGACTTTGTTACTAGTTTCCTAAATACTTAGACTCCAGTAAGGGTGGGTTAATCAATAGTATAAAAAAAGACAACACAACCAATATATCTTTGTCATCATGTAATAGCTAAGCAGATATGCATTAAATCCTGCCTGGTGATCTGGAAAATAATGTCATTCTCATTTGCTGGGGCAGGTTCTGGATAAGTTAGGACAAAACCAGTTTTATCTATATCGGTATCTATTTTTTTCTGTCCTTGTTCTTTTGCTGTCTTTTCTTTCCCCTTCCCCTACTCCTATTGATTTTCCCTGAAAGTTCCACTTTTACTTTAGTTGCATCTTAACCCTTTTACCTCTCTGTATCTGAGCCTTAATTCAAAGAACTAAGATATATGAGTGGGATGTGTTTTCTTCATTATTAGTCAACAGTGTATAAAGAAACCTGGACTCAATGCTCTTCATTCTGAGGACGGTATTGTAACCTTCAGTCACTGTGGTGAGATAGAGACAAAATGGAGTTTACCCTTTTAATGGCCAGTGATTCTGGAGTGAAGAAAATGAGGGGATATTTTCCTTTCTCTCTGTAGTCTTTGGCTAATGTTAGAACTGCAGGGTCAGTCATTCTGGCAGGACCTGAAGAGAAAGTGTGACAAATAGTCAGAGAAAACCCTTTGTTCTGAAGCTAAGCCCTGGATTTCAGAGTCTGTGATTGGGTAATACACGGGTAATGACTGTCAGAGTAAAGATCAAACAGGCCAGGGATGATAAATTCAGAGGGGTGCACCTGATTTCTACCAGAGTGTTCTGGTCGCTCTGGTAGAAACAAGGAACTTACAAGCCAATTGTGTGTTGTTTTTTCTCATCAGCTGGCCTCTGACTGTCAAAACTCTGCCTGAAAAGCAAACACCGTTTACTAGTATGTGGTAGGGGATCTTTTGGTCAAATCAAGGCATTTGTGACTGCAGAAATCCTTGGATAATATAGAGGGGTGGGGGAAAACTGATTCAAGATGAGTTGCCATTTTAATCTTCATAGAAAGGGCTCATGTCCTTGCTGGTAGATAGACATGTGAACCTGGCTGGTAATCAAAAGTTTAGTTACTTTCAGAAGCATCGCTGTGAGAGTATAAGGAGTTCCATCCCAGGATTCATAGGTGCCACTGCAGGTGCCACTCTCTGGGGATGCCAGCCAGGACACTTAACCACACCGAATTCTAGTCATCTGAATTGCATCAGTAGATTATTTTACACACGGACAAAAAGGCAAAAGATAAAAATGCTTTACAACCTCCTATAAATGTAAAGCGGAACTTTTATCATTGATAACCAATGAAACTCACTATGTGATTGCCGGGGCTGACCAGCTGCCCCTGGAGGACGGATCAACAGATTACTCCGGGGACACAGTTCACTGTGACAGAGAGGGCTAAGGGGCTCCTGGCTCTAGCACCCAGAGCAGCTTTGATTGCCTGCCTCCTTCGCACTTTGTTGCCATCATTACCTTCAGATACAGCCAGTAGGGGGAGTAATTTGGGAGGACACATGTTTACGTTGTCCTCCAGGCAAGGGCATCCAGGGGCTGAGCATAAGGATCCCAGCAAACACCCAGGGGTCTGCACAAGCACAGAGTTGTTTGGAAAGGTCAAGGAATAATTAGGGGTGCCGCCTTCGACACTCTCCTAGGTCTCCCCTAAATTGGCATTCAGGTAAACAGGGCAGGCAGCCTTCCACACATGTCGCTTTTCTAAGTCCTTCTTACAAACTTTCCAACCAAGTCTCGTGCTCCCCAACAGTGATACTTTCCCCAAGGAGAACAACATCAGCACCGTCACAGACGGGTGAGTGTTAACCTAGGTAGCTAATCCAAGAGAGACTGTGGATCCAATGCGAGTCCCTAACCTCTGTAAAACGGGTGCCCCCTCTCTGCTCCCTCCTCTTTGAGAAGTACGTTAACATAGGGAAAAACTGACTGAGGAGGACGGGAGTTGTGGATTCCCTCCTTCTCTGCCTTCAACTTACTTTGTGTCTGGGGGCCCACCTCCCATTGATAGAACCCCCACATCTGTACCCTTAAAGCCAAGGGGCCAGGGCAGATGACCCTCGTGGCTTGTTCCCAATTCACAAGTGGGATCGAAACCACCGTGCTTTCAGATGGTGAATGCACATGGCAACACCGAGCACCCCCCTCCTCTCCTCACTCCAGTCTTCCAAAATATCGGAGTAAAACGCCAGGAAAATCCTGTTTGATATTTGACAGGATTTAATTCTGCTGAAACACAATGAAAGCATCATTGAACTTATAGGTTCTTATAGGTTCAAAAGTTTTTTTTAGTCCAGCTTGTGTGGTTCAGTGGTTGACCACCAGCCCAGGAACCAGGAGATCACAGTTGGAATCTCGATCAGGGCGCATGCCCAGGTTGCAGGCTGGATCCCTAGTAGGGTGCATGCAGGAGGCAGCCGACAGATGATGCTTCTCAGCCATGTTTCTATCTCTCTATCTCTCTCCCTTCCTGCCTCTCTAAAATTTTTAACAAAAACATATTTTTTAAAAGTTTCTTTGTGTCCTAGAAATTTGATATAGAAGCATCATTCACTAAATATATGGAGGAAAAGATGAAAATTTATGATGAATGTTGGAAGCTGTTTCCTTAAGCAGCGCAGGCAGTCACTAGGTCAGGAGCCTTTTGCTTTGTAGCATATTAATTTATCATCTGCACGCCAGCTCCACGTGGATACACAGTGCTCTGCAGGAATTGGTAAGTTTTAAATTACAGCATAACTCAGGCAAATTATATGTATATATATATATATATATATATATATATATATATATATATATAATTTTTTTACTTCACCTTCTCTTGACTCTCACATTAGACATATAAAGGGAATGATATGCCCACTTCATGTTTCCCAAAGTTTAAGCAATTTTTGTTTATGAATTTCCCTCTAATAATGTGGGAGATTTTTACACAAACATCTCCCCAGGGGCCTCTGCAGCACACGTGGCCAGAACATTTTAGTTTAAAAACCTGAACACTTCAATACAATGAGGCAATTGTCACCCACAAGAAAAGGCATTATGTTTCTTCGGTTTCATACAAACAGGCTAAACTCGATGGTTGTCGAAGTGAGTTCTGTGAGAACGAACACTCCTTTCCCTCCCCCCAGCATCTGAAGTGGTAGTAGGCATGGTTATCAAAACGTCAGATTTCTGGACTTTATCCAGTTTCCAGATAAGAATATAGGAGAACAAGATCATAAAATAGGGTTTTAAGCACCCCCCCTCCACACACACACACACACACACACACACACACACACACACACACACACACGAAGCTTATAGAACAGTGATGTTGCTGAGAGAACAAGGATATGCAATAAAGATTATGGGTGAATTGAATATGTGAATTAAAAATAAAGTAAAACCATAAAAGAGAAAAACTTTGGGAACCTCTGGCTAGCTCCTTGGCTACGTCACTGAGCCCAGCAAACTGCCCTCGCCTGCCTCTGTATAATGTGCAGCGAGGTCTGGAGATAGGCAATGCTCTTTGCCTCTTAAATTCTGTCTGAGTGGCTGTCGGCATTTTCTAGTGTGTCCTGGCTGCTCATCACCAAGAGTCTTAGACCTGGCACGTGAAGAGGCCCTTCCTCTTCCTCCTGTTTTCTAAGCAAGAGATCCAGGGAATGCAGAAGTAAAGTGAGTTGCTAAAATTTGCAGCTATTTTAAAAAAAATATACTTTATTGAGTTTTTACAGAGAGGAAGAGAGAGAGGGATAGAAAGCTAGAAACATTGATGAGAGAGAAACATCAATCAGCTACCTCTGTGCCCACAACCAAGATACATGCCCTTGACCGGAATCGAACCTGGGACCTTTCAGTCTGCAGGCGGATGCTCTATCCATTGAGCCAAACTGGTTTCGGCAAAATTTGCAGCTATTTGTACCAGAGCAGAAACCAAACCATTAATCTATGACTTTAAATCTCCTGTTGTAGAAGGCAGTAACATGTTGGGATTAAATATAAGGCTTATTGTGTGTGGGGAGAGCGGGAGGGGGCACTTCATATTCAAATTGTATTTTATTGCAGAATTGTAAAAGTTTTGTTTCTAAATTTCCTCATCCCCAAACTGGAGACTTGGGTTTTCAGATTATTGCTGGTGGCATCTGATGGGAGGAAAGAATGATCCTGAGAACCCTGCACAGAAGTCCATAGTCTGGTATTCAGAAGGAAGTCAGAATTACATGCTGAGCTACAATGCAATGTGTCTCCCTAGAAATTATCTTTATGAGAATTGGGTAGATAGTAAAATCCAGAGAGTGATTAAATTCAATGACTTCTATGTTTATTCTTAATTGGAAAAATAAAGGGGGTACGCATTTTGATATTAGGTTTTAAGTGATAGAAACTGAATTCAAAGAGATATAAGGAACACTGGCATGGCATCAGTGCTTGTGCAATATTAAGTTACTCTCATCGTTCTCTGTAATGTCCTCATTGTTACTAGCATACTAAAACCAGTAACTACCGCTACTGTTCATGTCTTTCTTATATAATAAGTTATTTTAATGAAGGAAGGAAGAGGAAAAGGTTTGATTGTAGGGTTATAAACGAGGACAACACTTTGATTGGACATAATAAGTTCTGTCATCACACCTCAATTATTAGATTTCAAGTCAATTTCGCCTTTTCACGCATTGTCTGTCTGTCTAGACAGGGCTGGAGGTCGACTTGATTTTACTTCGTGACATCTAGGTTCTCTATGTCCCTGCAACTCATGAAGAGGTTTTAAAAAAAGTGTTATATAAACTAAACTCTCACTATGGCCTGTGTGCATCAGTGGTTAGAGTGTCGCTCAATGCACCTTAGGGTTGTGGGTTCAATTCCCCCTCAAGGGTAGGTACCTGGGTTGCAGGTTCTATCCCTGGCCCTAGTCAGGGTGCCTGCAGACACCCAGTTGATGTGTCTCTCACACATTGCTCGTTTCTCTCTCTCTTTCCTACTCCCTCCTTCCACTCTCTCTAAAATTCCATGCAGAAAATGTCCTTGGGTGAGGATTAAGAAAAAAGAAAAGGAAATAAACTCTCATAAATGCTGTGTGATGTGTATGCCATGTTGGTGGAGAAATAAGATAAAATGTAAATGCTTGAGCAACACCCGTGTTGCTGGAACTTTTATTTTCTCATGTCACTGTTATTGCAATACCAATTTGGTGGTATTACTTCTCTTCTCAGAGGAAGAAACCTCAGTGTTACCTTAGTTCATTCATTTGGCTCTCATGGAAGGAGCTTATTCCGGATGGCAGCAGGAAGCGAGGACTGCCTTTGGGACGTCCCACATGCACCCATCCCTGCTGACCCATGGAAGACGTACAGTAAGAACAAGGGTATCCTGACACCCAGACCTCTGCTCCTCTTCCCAGGTCACACTGCCCCTGAGAACAAAATCTGGGGACTATTACATGTTAATTAAGATCACGTATATCCCCTAAGAGAGGCTAGCTGTGCTCACAGCACTCTCTGACAGCCTCCCATAGGTACAATTCCTACCGTAATCTCCCTAAGCAATTTGTTTTACTTGAATTCTGTGTTTGTTTCTTTCATCAGGGAACTAACACAGGAAATTAGTCAACAAGTGTGTCGTTATTGAGCTATCGATTCTCTGACTGCCAGGTGAAGAATATATCAGGCAGTGCCCCCAGTAGAAATTGGGTAGGAAGGAGGACAGCAAAAAGACCTGGGCTTCGCCGAGCCTGTGTGATTCAGTGGTTGAGTGTTGAGGTTCAGTTTCCAGTGAGGGCACATGCCTGGGTGGTGGGCTCGATCCCCCGTAGGGGGCATGCAGGAGGCAGCTGATTAATGTTTCTCATTGATGTTTCTATTTCTCCTTCTCCCTTCCTGTCTCTGAAATCAATAAAAACATATTTTTTAAAAAAGTTTCTAAAAAAGGCCTGGGATCTGACAAAGGCTTTCTTGAGTGACATCATCAGTTATTGAAAATGTGTCTACCAAGTTAGGACAAGCTCTAAGATAATTCAGGACATGTAAATGTTGCTCTCACATTATTCTACACTTGGAACATTAATGATATCTAAAGCCTCACCTGGCTCCTTGCTCCATCTTCTCCATGCCTTGGTTTATGCCCACAGCAGTCATTTGCACTGGAAGCTATATTCATCCCGTGAGCTGAAAACCACTTGGCTGATGAGGAGCTTAATGCCCAGAGGGGCTGTCTAGTTTTACTCAATGTCTCCTTTATTAAGTACATCGTGGAGCTGGGGACCCTCCCAGGAAACTTACGTCTGCAACCTGAGCCCAGCAACAGTCTGTACCCCTGCCCAAAGAAGGGGGTATTTCCGTTGTAGTGTCAGTGTCTATAGCAATATTTTAAGTTTTCCTATAATGCTTTTCAGTGTCTCATTAACAAAGGAAGAAAAAAGCAGAGTGTTAGAGATATAAAGTAGACTCAGATTTAAAAGAAACATATATTGACATGATAGTTGCCAATATAATAAAACATATATTGCCATATATTACCTTAAGCAATGTGTCTTCCCTGAACTATTAGATATTTTTTTTCTGAGAAGAAAGAAGCTGAGTGACTTCACAAAAGTACTTGAGCGTCTCATTATTTATTCCACAACTGTTTCAGGGGGCATTTACTATATTATATAGAAATACGATCATAACGGAAACAAAAATTCCCAAGTCCAATGGCTGTCCTTAGGAAGAGTAACTGAATGAGAGAGGCATGCTTCTTAAAGATATACATAGCACATAGTGTACCATGTGTTATATCCCTGGGCATAGTAAAGGGTCATATTGGCCATACCTTGAAATCTGAATAGGTTACTCTAACGGGAAACAAACAAACAGACATTTTTGAGAGAGAAGTTGATACAGAGGTGGGAAGGTGTCAGTGTTTTTTGTTTTGTTTTGTTTTTTATAAGATGGTAATATCAACAGTTGGCTGACATGTGACTATGGGGTTTATCTCCAAACAGAGAAAATGAGAAGTGTTTCAGAGATGGGGGAAGCAGGAGATACAAATAGTGGAATATGATCTCCTTTTTCTTTTCCTTTTTAGTCTCCTAAAACCAGACAACAAAAAGCTGGAGACATGGGTAAAATCAAGGCTAGGAGTCTGTAGTGTCTGTTCATAACCCATTCTAGCAAGCTTTTGTTGAGAGAAAATAAATTTCCACCATGGAAGGCAAAACATATTGAAAATAAAGGCATGCATAACTAACAGCAAGACAGTACTGACTGAGCAACTGTTCTTTAGCTTCTCTCTCTGGCTAAATAGAAATGTGTTTGGAGTGTGTTACTATGCTTTGATCTGAAGAGAGTAAATTGTCATCTGAGTGTCCAGTCCTCAGATCACACAAAGTGTATGTTATAAGAGACCCAAGGAGAGCACAGGGCATTTGAACACTGGGATCAGGGGATAAGATACATCAGTGGAAGAGTTCCTAGATCTGTCTGTCATGATGGCATTTGCTACAGACCGCCTGCCTGTTCCTCCTTTGATCTCCCACTTTAATGAGGAGCCCCTGGATGTGGTAAAGACAGCAGGGGAACAGACTGGTCCTATGTCTTCTTTCTTATTATTTTATCCCTGTCTTCAACACCCTAACATTTTCCAGAATTCTTCAGAACTCTCTGTGTAGATATCTGCTAATCTAGATTTCTACTCTTTAAAATATATATATATATATATATATATATATATATATATATATATATATATATAATTGATATTTTACAAAGAGGAAGGAGAGAGATAGAGAGCTAGAAACATCGATGAGAGAGAAACATCAACCAGCTGCCTCTTGCACACCCCCTACTGGGGATGTGCCCGCAACCAATGTACATGCCCTTGACCGGAATCGAACCCGGGACCTTTCAGTCCACAGACCGATGCTCTACCACTGAGCCAAACTGGTTTCGGCATAGATTCCTGCTCTTAAAAACAGCTCAACTCATCACTGGTTTGTGGAGCTAGAACCTTTAAATCAGCAGCTTTCCAGTTGTCCACCCTGTCATCCTACACTTACTGTCACTTCCTAGTTCAGGTGATTGTCATGTGAAAGAAATTCATCTCCAGACAGGATGCATATATGGTTTGAATCTCATTGTAAATGACAGGTCTTGCTTCTGATACCTTATATACATATGTTGTTCAGACCAGTAACTTTAGATCTATCTCATCTTCTTATAACCAAGATCCATGAAGCTTGGTTATTCATTTCCTCAAATAAGGTCTCTGATGCCTGAAGCCTGAATTTCTAGACTTTGCGTAGAATGATAGTAATCATACTACCATTGATGCTGTTTCTAGACTTGACATCTTGTCTACTTAGACATAATTACTTTATGTCCCTATAACTCAATCCAGAGTCTCCTTTGAAACATTTCTTTCCATATGGGATCTTGAATACCTTAGAATGACTCCAAATGAAAGCAGGATGGTAAATTTGTTATGAATTTGTCACATGTAGTGGATGAGTAAAAAGTTTGTTTAATGACTGAAGTGATTGATAAATGCATGTATGAATGGAAGGAACTAATAGCAAAAAAATATGAGCTAAATCCAATGATAAAGAACAAGTAAAAAATGTTGCAAAAAGAGGAAAGAAAATCGAGGGGGGGAAAGCAAACAAAAACTTAATTAAAACACTGGAGTAAAAAGTGACAGTTGTATTGATAAACCTCAAATGGCAACTTCATCTGGGTGTGAAAACTCAGTTTTACATTTTTGAATGTTATTGTTTGACTAGGGTTAGATTTAGGGTGACATTTTTAAACCTATTCGCCAGGAGATTATCCTGGATACAGAAGTTTAAGACTTATTTTATTTTTTTGGTATAATTGACATATAGCATTATATTAGTTTCAGGTGTACAACATAATGATTTAATATGTGTATATGTGATCACCACTGTAATTCTAGTTAACATCTCTCACCATATATAATTGCAAATTATTTTTTCTTGTGATGAAAACTTCTCTTAGAAACTTTTGAAATATGCAATACAATATTATTAACTATTGTTACTATGGTGTACATTGTAGTGCTGTGACTTATTTATTTTATAACTAGATGTCTGTACCATTTGCCCACCTTTACCCATTTTTCCCATCTCTCACCCCAACCTCTGGCAGCCACCAGTCTGCTCTCTATATCTGTGAGTTTGGTTTTTTAATTTCATTTTAGATTCCATATATAAGTGAGACTACACATTACTTGTCTTTCTATGACTTATTTCACTTAGCATAATGGCCTCAAGGTTTATCCATGTTGGTGCAAAATGACAAGGTCTCAGTCATTTTGACTGGCTGAATAGTATTCCATTGTATTTATATACTACATTTTTAACCATCTATTAGATGGTTAAATTTAAGGAGGAAGGTCTATTTGTCTATGATTAAACCTTCTTCAGTATATATTAGTTCATCTATCACAGCTGAACTAATAGCTATATATAGACATATATTTGTAGCCTATATTTTTTATTTTCTCTTATAAATGGTATGTTAACAGATAAAAAGCAATTTTCCAGTGAACCAAGGGCTGGTGAATGAACCTTTGAGCTTTAAATTAAACCTCAGTGAGTAAACATTTGACCTTTCTGTTGCTAAACCCAGTTTGTTTAGGTCTTTTATAATCATCCCATTGTTTGCTTATTTTCAAAAGTAGCTAGTGAGGCACTGATAGTGCAGGAGGCTCTCGGGTGTCCTGTTTTGATGACCCCTGTTTTATTCTACTGCTGTACCATTAAGTTGACCTTGTGCTCCATCACCTCTGCACTATGGACATTACCCAGGACAGCGGTGGTGTGTCAGGACTGCATGCCACGGCTGTCTGTAGTCATTCTAGGCGCCCTACTCAAAGATGCTGCTGTAGAATGTACAGTCCGTGAGAAATCCCCTGCGGTGGTGCATCATTGTCCAGGTGTGATGTTCTCAACACAAAGGTTAGCATGCCCCACGAGGACCACATCACTGCCCGGTGTTTCTGTAACGCAGAGAAATCGGAAAGCCCCGCTTCTGTTTGAGGACATGTATCTGATTACTTTAATTAAGTCTCATGGTTCCTGTATGACAGAAGAGAAGAGCCAAATGTACAAATTTCGAAGATATTCTAGGCACAAAAAGAATAGAGGGAAGCCAGTCAACAAAATAGGTCGTGTGAAATCAAATTTAACAAACAACTCACTCTGGAACTCTTGAAGAGCAAAACATTCCAAATATTTGTTTTTTCTTAATCAAATCTAATTTCGTTTTGAGTCCCTAATTCCCAGAGATGGCACAAAGTTTAGTAGCATATTATTTTTTTTAAGTAATGCCATTCAGCTGAGATTTATTTAGACCATTATGATATTGTTCTGTAATATCCAAGTATTAATTTTATTCAATAAAATCACAAAAGAAATATGGCCTCAATTATAAGAAGACATTACAGTCATGATTACAGTAAGGAACCACAGTGGGAAATGTGGCGTATGGAAGACCCACTCCCAAGGGCCGCTCAGGGGGGGCCCAAGATCTTCTGATCAAGGCCCAGCCCGTGGACGGTGGAGGGAAAGAAGAAGAAAGTTGTCATTCCCCTTATATCTCCTGTCATATGTCAGTTAAACTTTGCACCAGGGGGAGGCAACTCTATTTTTCATGTTCAATATTACCTAAACATTCGCCCCTCAAAATTAATAATTTAAAAATATGTCTTTTATTGATGAGGGAGAGAGAGAGAGAGAGGCTCATAGATGTGAGAGTAAAACTCTGGTTTGTGCCTCCTGCATATACCCTGACCACATGCACCCCCACTGGGGATTGAGCCCCTAATGGGGCCTGTGCCCCAACTGGAAATTGAACCAGCAACACTTTGTTGTATGGTATGATGCCTACCAACTGAGCAACACTGGCCAGGGTTTAAGTTTATTTTTGATAAACATTCCAAACATCATTTTCTAGCATCTGTAAGCACTGTTTTTTAAAGTTTGGATATTTTCAGTTTGGCCTTAAGAGAATATCTTGTGAGCAATAACTACAAAATCTTGACAAAATGTATGAAATAACTATTTAAAAGCATTTGGAAAATAACCAGTGCAAAGGAAAGCACATTTACCTCAGATTTTTCTGTGAGTGCTTTACAAATCATAGCACAGTGGAGTAGAACCCGTGCAGAAGCATCAGTCATACTGAGTTTAAGTGCAAGGCTGTCAAAGTTGCTAAGAGAAGGGATGATCTTGGAGAGAGAAAAAAGCAACAACACAAAACAGAGAAGAAGGACCAAAACCTGCATAGAGATTACCATTAAGTCAATATTTTGTTACCAAATTGTATATGTTCCAGAGCAAAGCTCTATGAAATTCAACAACAAAAACTCAACAGCTCAGAAAGCTAAAGAGCTAAGCAAAGCCTGAAGCAGAGGTGCAGTGCTGGGGAAAAAGGGTAGAATTCAAGCCCCACCAAGGCACAAAAGTAAAAAATAAATAAACCAAACAAACCTAGGCATTTAGTCTAGAAGGGTCATACTCTAAAATTACAGAGTATAACCTCAGAAGAAGACATATCCTAAAAGTACTAAGGACAAAACTGACAGAGATCAGAGCTAACAAGCCAACACCAAGCTTTAATATGATCAAGACAGTCCAATGGCATTCTGTATTCCTGCCAAGAGAAAACATAACAAATATGCCTGAAGATGGCATAATGCAGAGTTTTTCCTATTTTATTTGCTGATATCCTGCATCTAATCTACATATATAAGAGTCTAATATGCAAATTGTCCCCTTGGGAGTTCGACTTACTAGGAGTTTGATCGCTCTCTATAAGGAAGGTTCTGACTGGCACCATAGAAGGCCCTGGTCAGCCCTGATGCTGGCCAGGTCTAGGGACCCCACCTGTGCACAAATTCCATGCACCAGGCCTCTAGTATAAATATATGAGGCATGGTAGGAAAGATAAACAAATGATTGAAACCTGAGAGAAGAAATAGATAACAGAACCAGATCCACAGGTAAATCAGAGGTTGATTTTGATTTTAAAGAGAGAGGAAGGAAAAGAGTGACCCTTCAATTTTTATTGTTCCATTTATTTATACATTCATTGGTTGATTCCTGTATGTCCCCTGATCCTGGATCAAACCCACAGCCTTAGCATATCAGGATAACACTCTAACCAACTGAGCTACCTGGCCAGGGCAGATATTATATGTTATCTTGCTTTATGAGTTATATAATCAAGTGATCACACTTGTTATAAAATGTATGGTGTGAAGGTACAATAATGTTCTCATGACCAGTGATCAAATATCATCCTAATATATACTGGCAAGATGGAATTAGAAAGCAGATAAGTATAGATACTTTTTGTGGACATTGCTTATTACTTATGTATAGCAATGAAACAAAGTAGAGATTGTTGAAAATCTTTTGCCTCTTAAACTTTAAGTAACTTAAAGGGTTTTTAACCTTTTCTTATAATCTTAAGGGCAAATCACAACTGTGACAGAGGTCTGAAGGTACTTTTCATCATTTCAACAAAATGGAGCTTACAGAAAAGGCTCCATGTCTGGTGCTTTTTGCTTTGATCTGAAAACTAAAGCTGGCTTTGTGGGTTACTACAGCTATTTATGCTATTTTATTAACCATAATGACACTTTATTTGTTCTGATACTGCTTCTGTCATTTGAACATCTCAGAAGATTTTATAAGTGGACTATATTGAATTTTGTACAAAACACTTTATTATGAACTTTTTGAGTCCATATGCATTCTACAGCCAGGACTACTATTGGAAAGGCTTGGGAGGGAGTTCCAGGGAAGGGTCTTCATGATGCACCCTCATCAGGAAATTCTGACTCTGAGGGGCCTGGATTCCTGTCAATGCCCTTTGCTATTTTCCACTCTTATCTTTCTTTATATTTCTCTTCACTTACCAATTTGAAGCATATGTACAAAATGAATGCAAACCAAGATATAAATTGCATGATATTCAAGTGGCCACCACTAATTAAATGTGATAGATCATCTTATTTCTCTAAAGCAGAATTGCTCATGTTGGGGTTAATAACAAATATAAACAATATAAAATAAGCAAAAAAGAACATATATTAAGGAGAACTCCTAACTCTTAAAACACATTCCCAGATCTCCTAGAAGTAAACTAATTCTGATTTTGGATCATCTTAAATAGTAAAATGAGTTAAGAGTCTTGGCTCTAGTAACACATTTTTTTAAATCTTAGGAATGTTTCCAACTCTGTCATCTTACCTCTTATATGAAAAATATAATGCCTGCCAAGTTTGCCATAATGTGGTTTTGAAGAAGGACTCATCTCTTGGAGGCAGCTAGCAAATATTTTAGAATGAAGTAGGAGCAAAGGGCAGCAAGAATACATCTGCAAAAGCAAATGGCGTGATTTCTAAGATTATGGGAAGAGACAGTTGGGAATTCAAATCCTAGTTTTGCCATTTTCCATGTGAAATATCATATCTCTCAAAACTATTTGCTTATCATTAATTCTCTAGGTTTGTTGTGATGATCAAATAAGATAATGTACTTGGAGTTGTTTAATGCAGCACCTGGTCCTCAGTCAATGATAGCTATTACTGTGGAGTGCTGAAGAAGGAAGGAGAAAACCTCACGGCACTAACCATAAAAGACTTTCTGCCACAGCAGAAATAGCTAAATGTAGAAGCACATTACAAAAAATAAAGGTAAGAAAGAAAGATAGGCTTGACATGTTAGAGAAAAATAAGAAGGAAAGAAAAAGTACACTGATTGAAGGAAATGAAATCATGACAACTTAATGAGGAATAAATAAAAAAATAGATAACATTTTAATCTTTTGTAATGCAAAATATGAGAGGGTCAGCTAAATGAGACAAAGTTTCTGGAAATGTCTTTATGTATTAACTACTATCCAAGTATAATGGATTATTGCAGCTTTCTTCTTTAGATATAAGCTATAATTGGCACCTGCAGATCACCTCTGGAGATCTTCAGAGGAAACGAAGTAGCTGATTTCTGGGTCTACCCAGGCCCTTCTATTCTATGAATTGGGCATCCCCAGAGACTACATGGTGAAGTTTTAAATAGAATGGCGCCATCTCTATCTGTCCGCTAGTCCCAGGGTGATCAACCATTCCAATTTGCCCAGGACCAGTGGATTTCTGGGGACAGAAGACTTTCTGTACTAGAAAAGAGAAAATAGGGATACATGTTCTCCCTAGTAGAATCTAGAAGGAAGAATGCTTAGCTTAGACACTTGATAAGCCAGGATGACTGGGGTTAATGCTGCTTCTGTGGCTATCCCTTTCCTTCCACTATGTGGTGACAGTACTGGTGAGAATTAGGTGTCTACTAACACCAGTTAAATAATTCTAACCTTCAAATGAGTAGTTTTATTAGTTATTTTTTTAAGATTGTTTTTGCTTTATTTTTGTTCTTGACACTTTTACCGATGTCCCAATCTCTCTAACCCCCTTTAACCACACCTTCATCCATCCCCTGCCTCTCTTTCCCTCTAGCCATCACCACACTGATGTCTGTGTCTGTGGGTTATGTGTATATGTTCGTTGGCTAATCCCCTCCACCTTCCTTAAGCCCATGCTTCTGTTTCTAGTTTGTTCGTCAGTTTATTTTGTTCATGAGATTCCCATATAAGTGAGGCCATTGGTGTTTGTCTTTTTCTGACTGGCTTATTTCATGTAGCACAATACTCTCCAGGTCCATCCATGCTGTCACAAAAGATAAGACTTCCATCTTTTTTATGGCTGCACAGTATTGTATTATGTAAACGTATCACAGTTTTTTTTTATTTACTCATCTAGTAATGGGCACATGGGCTGATTCCAAATCTTGAGTATTGTAGATAACAATGCTATGAACATAGAGGGGCATATATTCTTTCTGATTGGTATTTTGAGTTTCTGGATATATTCCCAGAAATGGTATACCTGGGTCAAAAGGCAGAAACATTTTAATTTTTATGAGGAAACTCCGTACCGTTTTCTGCAGTGGTTGCACTAGTCTGAATTCTCACCAATGGCACTAAGGTTCCCTTTTCTCCACATCCTCGCCAACACTTATTGTTTGCTGATTTATTGATGGTAGTCATTCTGGCAGGTGTGAAGCAATACCTCATTGTTGTTTTAGTTTGCATCTCTCTGATGATTAATGATGTTGAGGTTTTTTTTCATAAGTCTATTGGCCATCTGTATGTCCTCTTTGAAGAAGTGTCTATTCAATTTCTTTGCATCTTTAACTTGGATTGTTTGTCTTCCTTCTTCTGAGTTGTATGAGTTCTTTATATATTCTGGAAATTAACCCCTTATCAGATATATAATTGGCAAACGTGTTCTCCCATAGAGTGGATTTCCTTTTTATTTTGTTGATGCTTTTTTTGACTGAGCAGAAGCTTTTTAGTTTGATGTAGTCCCATTCATTTATTTTTTCCTTTGTTTCCCTTACCCTAGAAGACATATTGGCAAAAATATTGCTGTGAGAGATGTCTGAAATTTTACTACCAACGTCATCTTCTAGGATTTTTATAGTTTTGCAACTTACATATAAGTCTTTTATTCTTGTGTAATTTGGTGGTCTAGTTTCATTTTTGTTTTTTGATTGTACCCGTCCAATTTTCCAACACCATTTATTGAAGAGAATGCCTTACTCTATTGAATGCTCTTGCTTCCTTTGTCAAATATTAATTATCCATATAGGCATGGGTTTATTTCTGGGCTCTCTGTTTTGTTCCATCGATCTATATACTTGTTATTTTGCCAGTACCAGGCTGTGCTATGTTTATTGATTTTAGAGGTGGGGGGTGGGGAGAGAGAGAGAGAGAGAGAGAGAGAGAGAGAGAGAGGAGGGGAGGGGGAGGGGGAGGGGGAAGGGGAAGGGGAAGGGGAAGGGAGGGGAGGGGAGGGGAGGGGAGAGGAGGGGAGGGGAGGGGAG
Source organism: Vespertilio murinus (assembly GCA_963924515.1). Lineage (NCBI taxonomy): Eukaryota > Metazoa > Chordata > Mammalia > Chiroptera > Vespertilionidae > Vespertilio > Vespertilio murinus. Next base: position 37,036,173 of record OZ004715.1, on the reverse strand, counting down.
GGGAGAAGAAACATGTCCTGACCAGAGATCTTACCCAAAACCTAGGTATGTGTCCTGACCAGGAATTGAATCCACAGCCTTTTGATGTATGGGACAATACTCCAACCAACCGAGTCACTTGGGTAGTACCAGGATTTTTTATGACAATGACCTTATAGTGTAGTTTGGTATCAGATATTGTGATACCTCCAATTTTGTTCATCCTTTTTAATTTTACTGAGGTTTTTGGGGGACTTTTTTGGTTCCATATACACTTTTGAAATATTTGTTCTAAATCTGTGAACTGTATCATTGGTATTTTAATAGAAATTGCATTGAATCTATACATTGCTTTGGGTAATATGACATTTTAGTGAGGAGTTCTTTATAGAATTCTGCAATTCCTGGATGTTAAATTTTAAAAAATATATATATTATAGAAGTTTTCTAGCTCCGAAATTTTAAAACCTTAAAAATCAGTGGCATTCTGTCTTAAAACAAAGGTTTAGGTGACAATATTTTTGGGGAAAATATAAAAATGACTAAAGTTCCCTGGACCTTATCTATTTCCGCTTCTTCTTCCCTTTTCATACCCTGCAGAATGTTTTCAGAAATCATAGGGGCTCCCAAGAGCACAGTTTGAACATCTGATCTACTCCAATTTTATCATATTAAAGAGGAGAAAATAGCCCTCAAGACTTCACCTTGTGCTTAACTTTTGAAAGCTGACACATGTCAGAGCAGAAAATCAAGCCCAGGACTTGTTTATTAAGAAACGTAGAATTAAAATACTTGTCATGGCCCTGGCCAGTGTGGCTCCGTTGGTTGGAGCATTTTCCCAGTACACTGAAAGTTTGTTGGCTTGATTCCAGGTCAGGGCACATACCTCGACTGGTGGTTCTGTCCTTGGTGTTGGCATGTACTGGAGGCAACCGATCAATGTTTCTCTCTCTCGATCTAAATTTTATTTTGATCATGGCCACTGGTTACATGTTGGGATCATATTGGATAAATAAATAAAAATCATAGGTGTCTGGGTCTTATCTCCACATATTCAGAATGATAGCACTTGGTTGTGTCTTGGGCATAGACATTTTTAAAGGCTTACCAAGTGATTCTTTTTTTTTTAAATTAAAATTCAAGCCAAGTTTGAAAACTATTGGCTTAGCTTGAGCAATAATACCAAAGAGTCAATTCAACACACATGAGGGGTAGACAAAAGTAGGTCTACAGTTGTTGGTATGGAAAATAACACAATAACGAATAAGCAGTAATACAAAAATAAACTCTGTGTTTCACATACTCACAACTGTAAACTACTTTTGACCCACCCAATACACACACACACACACACACACACACACACACACACAGAGCACATACACACATATTGGGGTCAGGAGACATGGATTTGATCTCAGCTCCATCAATTGTTGGTTTGTAACTTCTGATAAGTCCTTCATTCTGTGCTTTGTGAGAGAATGGTCAGTTGGTTTCAAACATTTTAGAGCCATACAAACCTTCTTCAGATGAAAATTCATGGAAGCGTGATGTAACACACATGTAAGAACATAGCTGCTGTGGCTAAACAGGAGAAAACGCCAGAAGGTTCAACATTCTGTCTGGAGGCTACAAAATGATACGGCAGCACATTTGAGAAGGTTCCATGCTTTAAGTTACCCATAGGCATTGTGATTCCTAGAGACCTATTTTTAAAAAATACATATTTTTTTTATTGATTTTAGAGAGGAAGGAAGAGAGAGAGAGAAAGATAGAAACATCAATGATGAGAGAGAATCCTTGATTGGCTGCCTCCTGCACACCCCCCACTGGGGATCAAGCCCACTACTTGAGCATGTGCCCTTGACTGGAATCGAACTGGGGACCCTTCAGTCCACAGGCGGACACTCTATCCACTGAGCCAAACTGGCTAGGGTGTTAGAGGTCTATTTTGTTTCCATATTTCTATTTGATTAGCTAATGCTACATACTTGTTAGGAGTTTTGCCTGTATCTGATTCCCTGTGACCTGCTCCACAAGCAAATTCTATTTCAGTTTTCCAATAAAAAGAGAGTGTTGACCTGAGATCAGTTGTACTGATGAACAACTTGTTTCCTTCTCACCAGGCAACTGCAATGCTGTGATAGAATTTTCTCCAATGTTCTATATCTCACAACAGTAGGACACATTATTTTTACTTGAAGGATTCTATGGTCCATTTCACAAAAATATTTCATATCACAACTGGAGCTGAAGGGTGGCCTTTGAAACTTTGAAAACTCAGGGGCACAATTGGTTTAAACTGAGTAAATTCATGAGAGGCCACGTCATCAAGAAATCGTTCTCCATCGTTGTTTATAAGAACACAGAAGCAGCTGTGCAATTGTTCCTGGTATAATTTTCATGCACAAAATATAATGTACATGGAGAACACTGTCAGATGGCATAATGCAATACATTTATTTCAAAGATGGAGTCTCCTCTTTGTCATTGTGTTTAGTAAACACACTTCCATTATGGTGAGCAGATGGCTGTTTCCTTTTCAAATATCCACTAGCTTTTAGATTGTTGCCAGTGTCTTGTCTTGTTTTGTTTTCGGTAAGTTGCTCTTATATTTATTTGGATGAACTTATCCTTGAAAGCAGCAAAACAAAAACAAAACAAACAAACAAAAAACTCCACAAAGCCTTTTCATCAGAGACTCTTTCTCCTCCGTTTTCTGAAATCCAGCAGCCTTATTGATTTGCATTGCTGTGTGTGCACAGAGATGCTGAATGGCTCCTCATCCCATCTTCCCAGGATTCTCTCCCATTTGGAATAAGTCCTAAAATACTGAGTACTTATATAAACAAGTTAGTGTTTTTCCTCACAAAGTCCTTATTTGTTAAATATGGACTCTCTATCCATAGAGCAGTTTGTCCTTTAAGAGAAAAGGTTAAAGTACCTGACTCAAAAACCCAATATAAATAATCCTCATTGCTCAATTTAACTTGGAAAGAGAAAGCCTTTTAATTAAAAAAAAAAAAGGTTCCCATGGATGAGGATGTTGAGACAAATTTAGAAATGTACAGATCTAGTTTTCCTTGCTGTTCATTCACATAATTTAAGAGGCATTCTTGCCTTGTGTTTTATTACCTCATGATGAGAGTTTTCAGATAGCATTGTCTTTGATTTTAAGAAATGCCCAGGCTGAGTCATTCATATATATAATTATATTATTTTTATTATACATGATTCATGTGGATTTTGTAATTTTTAAAGCAAAGCATATATGTATGAAGCTTCCTGAGGATTCATGATATGATTCCTCTTATTTCCTAAAAGTGCCCACACAGGTCAAATATCTATTCACTGTGAAATTCTCTAGATTACACTAGAAGAATAATTTGTTAGCTGTACTATACTCCCATAGTATTTTTTTAAAATAAATTTTTATCATTGTTTACAATATTTTTATCTGCTATATTAAGATGTAGAAAGTATATTCCTTAATGTATTGATATAGAAACATTTTATAATTCTTTTGCACATTTAACATAGTGGTTTTTTTATTATCACCAAACTTTTATGGAATTGATGGTCCTTATACTGTAGGATATATAAAATTTATAATATTCGTCTTCCCTTTTATAAAAACCTACTTCCTCTTTTTTAATTTTTCCCCAATTTTATTAAGATATAATTAACAGCCGAAGCCGGTTTAGCTCAGCGGTAGAGCGTCGGTCTGTGGACTGAAAGGTCCCGGTTCGATTCCGGTCAAGGGCATGTACATTGGTTGCGGGCACATCCCCAGTAGGGGGTGTGCAAGAGGCAGCTGGTCGATGTTTCTCTCTCATCGATGTTTCTAGCTCTCTATCTCTCTCCCTTCCTTTCTGTAAAATATCAATAAAATCTATTTAAAAAAAAAAGATATAATTAACATGTAACGTTGTATTAGTTCAAGGTGTACACATAATAATTTGATATATCTGTAAAGAATATGAGCCTCTTGAGGGCAAGGGCTGTCATTTCAAATGTGTATATTCTTAGCATTGATTATAATTCCTGGTTATTAAGTAATTATCAATAAATAGCTCATAGAATTATTAATGAAATGTAAACATTTGTACAACACCTTAAATGGCTCTGACAACCCCGAGAAGAAATAAATGATTAGAAGGGACTCTCTCACGTAGTTACAGTAGCGTAACAGATGGCTAAGATTGTTTTCTCCTGCTGCGGGATCCTCTTTCCCCGGATGATTTTAGAGGTCCTTCTCTCAAGACCCTACCTATCCAAATTAGTCACATGACCAAGGACAAATCTCCTGAGACTGTCTTCACTGACCTCAGTGTGGCCTCCTTCTTAAGCAGGAGTGATCAGCATGCTTTTTTTTTTCTCTTCTCCAGAATCCACAAGATCTATCTCTTTCTGAGGTCCAAGCTAAAAGAACTATATAATCTTGGAGTTTATGGGAAACATGGTTTCTTCCACAGCAGTAAATCAAATCAGGGAAAGAGAAGGAGGGCAGAAGGGTACGAAGGTAAAGGAATGGACAGACGAATTGTCAGAAAGGCAGAGGGCAGAGGAGAGAGAGGGAAGAGATCATTGAGAACTCCTCAAGACTTGCTTTGAGTACCTGGTTACAGCCTTGCAGGTAACCAGACAATACTCACACAGTCCACTTATAATTGTTTAATTACAATAGTGAATGATTTATCTTTCTATTCTCTCCTCCTTCCTCCCTTTTGCCAATCTCCTCCTCTTCTTTTTTTTCTTTCTTTCTTTTTGATCTTTCTCTCCCTCTTTTTTTTTGTTAAGGAGTGTGGCTTGCATTTCTGACCCTGAAAACAAATGAGATTTGATAATGATAGAATATTTAATTGGGAAAAAATATGAAGGAAATTCACATGTTTGTTTTCTAAAATAGGTAATAGCATATAAATTAGAAAACGTATCTGTGATGATGATAATGATGACAGAAGTGGTATTTTGAAATGATACTTTTTTGGAAAGCTATTTCAATTTTGTTTACTCAGAAATGTGAAGGTATTGGCATAAAATATTTGGGAATTATCAGAAGAGCCAAACAGCCAACCAAATGACCTTAAGTCAGTAAAATGGATAGATGAATATTTTATTTCTGCTTAGAAAGTGCATACATTTTAACAGTTTGTTATTTCTCCTTACAATGATCAACAATTATCTCTCTAACTTCAAGTTTGATTTATCTTTTGAGATGATCACTGTGGAATTACAGGTATTGCAGTCTTGCTAACTATTTTTAAAAAGTAATACATGTGAAGAGTGTTTCCTTAATCTCTCTGTCTTCCCCGTGCTGCATGATCCATGAAAAGCTTCATTTCTCTGGAATCAAGTATTAAATATCAGCAAAAATTACCCCTTGGAAAAGAAACCTGGTCAAATAAGTTAAATGATAGTGCCTTTTTGGTGCGTCCTTGCCTTCTCTATCTTTTGCTTATACTAGCATTCTAACATTTCATTGCTTTTCAAGATAAAGTAAAAAAAAAGAAAAAGAAAAAAAAGGAAAGTATGCTTAATACACAGAAGGGAAGAAATGGCTACAGATCTGCAGCCAGGCTGGGAAGTAGATGATGACGCTTTTTGAATTCTGCTCCCACCTTCTGCACTCAGCCTGGTCCCAGGAGCATTGCATTTTCCTTCTTGTTCACGTTGAGTAAAATATTCTCACAGGTAATAATGCTCAGTCATCTCCGTCTGATGTGGCCTCAGCTGAGGAACTTCATCACGGAGTGCTGCTTTGTCCAGAAGGAGGCAGAGTGACACAGTGGATAAAACTGTGGTCTGCAGCATCAGACAGGGAGGGGCATGCATTCAGATTTTGTCACTACTTAACGTGTGACTTTAAAAAAAACAACTTAATTCTTCTATCTTCAAGGCTCATTAAAGTGGTAATAACAATGTTTTCTAACATATAAAGTTATTTAGAGCTTCTTATGGCAATATTTAAACTTAATTAGGGACAGAATCCAACACATGATAAGCAATCACTATAGTAGGTATAACTATTGAAAATTATCCCCCACTTTCTCAATTCCCCCTCCTATTTTATTATTGTCCTCATGCAGTTATTGCTACCAGTGTCAATGGAAGGTATCATCATCCTTGAGGTGAATTGAAGGAAAAATAAGCTTATAGCCTGGCCAGCGTGGGTCAGTGGTTGAGTGTTGACCTATGGAACGAGGGCATATGCCGAGTTGCAGGCTAATTCCCTGGTATGGGTCATGCAGGAGGCAGCCAGTCAAGGATTCTCTGGCATCATTGATGTTTCTATCTATCTCTCCCTCTCCCTTCTTCTTTGAAATCAACAAAAATATATTTTAAAAAGAAGAAGCTTATAAACCCTCTCAACCTGTCCTCAAAGCCCCCTTTTCTATAACTTCTTAATGAGCTGAAGCAGACCAGCCTAGGCTCATTTCACTGTGCCCAGCTTTAATAAAATATTCTCTAAAATGAAAAACAGCTGAAACCAGCGTGGCTCAGTAGATAGAGCTTTGGCCTGCAGACTGAAAGGTCCCAGGTTCGATTCCAGTCAAGGGCATGTACCTTGGTTGCGGGCACATCCCCAGTAGGGGGGTTCAGGAGGCAGCTGATGGATGATTCTCTCTCATTGATGTTTCTGTCTCCCTATCCCTCTCTCTTCCTCTCTGTAAAAAATCAATAAAATATATAAAAATAAATAAAATTAAAAAAACAACAACATTATAATAAACTATATCTCATAAAGGAGGGATTTTATTGGTTAAATGTTACCACCCAGTAATTTCTATTTAACAATGTTTTTGGAAGACGGTAAAGCCTCATTGCAAAGGCAGACGGGCTAGAAGGATATGTCCTATTTGCTAAGTCATGGCCCCACTGATCCTCCAGGGAAGAATTTTTTCTCTTCAGCAGGCAAGTGTGAGCGGTTCTTCTATTTCCCCTTGAATTATCTCTTAGACAATGATGTAGGGCATAGGAACTGACACCCACTGCTAGTGCCTCAAGGAAAGCTTAAATTCAACTCCATAGGTCCCACTATGCATAGACCTGTCTCCCAAAGTGTTCAAAAAGGTTGGTCTATTTTAAATATATATTTTATTGATTTCAGAGAGAAGGGAGGACAGATAGAAACATCACTGATGAGAGAGAATCATTGATCAGCTGCCTGCTGCACACCCCACACTGGGGATCAAGCCCACAACCTGGAAATGTGCCCTGACTGGGAATTGATCCATGACCTCTTGGTTCATAGGTCGAGGCTCACCCAGTGAGCCATGCTGGCTGGGCTAGATTAGTCTAATTCTTTGATAAAACAACTAACCAAATGGTTCTTAAAACAGGAACCCTCTGCAATTCACTGGAACTCTATTATATGCTTGAATGAGCCCTGGAACAATACTGTCCTACTTTATTCAGAGAGTTATGCATGATTACACCAAGAACAAGTGTCAGCAATACATTCTGCATAAAGTGTTATTGCCGTATTACGGTATCTACTGGACATATGCAAGGCGTGAAAGGTTCGGCCTGGGTGGTCTGCTGGGGAGGGAAATGAACACTCTGCTGGCACACAGTCAGAATCTGACTAGAAAAGAACTTCTGTTGCAGAGTTTACATATTTGGCTGTAAGTAGAACACTCACAGTCTTCTAATAGATTGGAAATATTCCTTTTCCCTCTACTTTCTTGTAATGCTAAGACACTTTTCTATTTGCCTATTGGTTTCTAGAAATGGATCTGTGTACTGTAAAAGGGTCTCCTGGGCACAACTTGGTGTGTAGTGATATACATTAAGAATTCACACCATGCCGAAACCAGTTTGGCTCAGTGGTAGAGCGTCGGTCTGTGGACTGAAAGGTCCCGGGTTCGATTCCGGTCAAGGGCATGTACATTGGTTGCAGGCACATCTCCGGTAGGGGGTGTGCAGGAGGCAGCTGGTCGTTGTTTCTCATCGACGTTTCTAGCTCTTTATCTCTCTCCCTTCCTCTCTGTAAAATATCAATAAAATAAAATATATTTTTTTAAAAAAGAATGTACACTGTGTAGTCTGGTGTTTGAAGCTCTCCATAATATCATCTCAATCCCACTTTTCAGCCTTATTTCCCCCCAACCAGTTTCTTTCCTGGACGCTGCACTCCAGCTTTGCTGGGCTCATCTAAATCCTCTCCACTCGGACTTCATTCATTCCATCACCTTCCCCTAGAGTGTCTTCGGCATGCTTTTCCACTCCTTGAGAGGAGATCTTGCATTTTTGAGGACTGCCCCAATGTCATCTCTTTAATCTGAGGGAAAATGATAATAGAAATTGTCACTCTGGGTACTTAGCAAAGGGAATTGAAAACAATATTTTAAAAAAATAACAACCACACTTTAATCTTGTTACTGATGTTACTTGTCATCTCTTTATTCTGAGGGAAAAGGATAATAGAAATTGTCATTCTGGGTACTTGGGAAAGGGAACTGAAAACAATATTTAAAAACAAAACAAAAAAACCCCACACTTCTATTCCCAGGGGAAAGGCCAGGGATATATGCAGGAGGAACTACAGTCTAGGCAGAGCTGGAGCCCTGAACAGGCCGCGCCGTGACTCCAGTAACACAGTGCCTTCCCCAGAGTGCAGGTAAACCAGATGCCCAGGATTCTCCCTCTCCCTGCCATAGGCCAAGGAGCACCAGTAATAAGCAGCTGTGGAATACTGCAAAAACGAACACTGAAGCCGGGATCCTTTTCCAGCATAAAAAATCCTTTCCTCAGTCTGTGCTTCCTGGCACCATCTGTCTGACCTGCAACCACAAAAAACTACGGGGCAGAGCCCAGGCTGTGCTCCCTCTCACACAGCGGTCCTCGCTGCTGCTCACCTGGGAGAGTTCATCCCACTCCTCTTTCCCAAGCCTTCATCCCAACCCAGTCAGGGGAAGTAGGTGATAGCCAAATTTGATAGAATAAATCCATTCCAAAATGCAAAGGGAAATCAAATCAAACTGCGAAGTAATATGAATGGTTAGCCCTACAGGTATTGTGGTTATGAATTTGTGGAGGAGACCTACAAGTAAGAAAAACCTTCACTGCTGCCTTTCCAGTTTGCATTGCTGCCGTTGCTCTTCAAGTTTCTGTTGCTGCCTTTGCCAGGAAGCCTGAAAGCATCGTCCCTTCAGATAAGGCAGGATGTGCTGCTTGCTGCAGTGGATGAAGAGAATCCATGCTTATCGCCGTGGTACCTCAGCACTCCGCCAGTGGGGGATTGAACACATCCAGGTGCACACGGACAGTTGGGACTACGTGCCCACTCTATTCTAGTCCCAAAAAAACGGAAGTTGTGATAGACTTTATAGAAAAACAAAACAGTTGCTGAGATTAGTATTTTACTGATTTTTACGAAGTAGACTGCTACCAAGCATGCCCTTCCCTGATTTTACAGGAACACCACAAAGGAAAAACAATGCTAACTTCCCCTGTGATTATAGTTAGGAAATTGGACGGTCATTAATCAGCAGCCCTGGGAGGAATTTTCTGTGTTGCATTTGGGTTATTTTTCTCAGACTAACCAACTAATAATTCACAGAGATGTACATCTTGGTAGATTATGAAACCTCAGACAGGCTGATTGATAAAAACAAATCCCTTAATGATTCCAACAGGTATTTAAGTATGTGTAGTTTTTCTTATGAAAATTTGATAATGAAGATTCCTATCCTTTAGAGTCAGGTAATATCTTTTCCTGAAAAATCCTCCTGATGACTCGCCTTATTCTTTTGCCTCTTTGTATTGGACGTAGGAACTGAAGGGTGGTACTTTAGCCAGAACTTTGTACCTGCCCGTTTCAAGTTTACAAAGTGCTGTGTTCTGGGTTATTGATGACTTCATGACAAATTACCCCAGAATTTGGCGGATTAAAATTGCTGCTTTATTTTTCTCAGGCTTTAGAGGGCCAGGAACCTGGACACTCCTGGAAAGCAATGATGCTTTCTCCTGTGGCTCTAGTCAGATGCTGCCTACACCTGCCGTCCAGTGAAGGCTTGATTGGACTAGAGCGTTCAGGATGACCCAGGCCCATGGCTGCAGGGCTGGCCGGCTGCTGGGGTGCAGCTCTAAGTGACTTCCTCCCGGGAAATGGGCGTAGCCCAGCACCACAGTTTGGTTCAAAGACAGGGAGTCCCAAAGGGGAGCATCTACAAAACAAGTTGTTTAAGAAAATCAAAGCAGAAGCCGCCAAGTTTCTTCTAACCTAATTCAGACATCTCACTGCATAGTTCGCACCCAAGGGAGATGAGATTGCCTCCACCTCTCCATGGGAGGAATATTAAAGGATTTAAAACCATCTTTAATGCACTATGTATGGTGTTCCTCCCATGACAACCTGGGCATTTAATATTTATTAATTTAGCTAGAGGATTACCAATGTGCTATCTGTATCTTCTCACAGCAAAAATATTTACCCTCACCCCTTTGTAGTTTCCCAGTTCATTTTATATACCTTAACATAAATATAATTAAAAATATATATCCAGACATTGGCAAAAGTAGGTTTACAGTTACTCGTGTGGGGAAAATACACAGTGGGTGCAAGAGGCTGAGGGAGCAAGTGGCAGCTTTGGCACTGGTGGGAGGTGCAAACTGGATCGGTGCCCACAGCCGGTGGGGTGGGGGCACCTGGCTCAGGCACAGTGCATGGGGGTAAAGAATTTTCAGTAACTACCAGAGGCTCACTCCAAGGACAGCAACCTGTGCCTCTCTCACCTGCTCTACCATCCTGCCACCCACCATGTTCTGCACACGCCCCCTGGCGGTCATCACACGTCATAGGGACCATTTGTTTGGTTGGTCCTGTTCTGCAGTTCGGTCTATTTGCATATTAGCCTTTTATTATAAAGGATAATCCTTCTGCTGCAGAAATACTAACATTAAACATGGATTGCTTCCTGAGAAACCCCCCTTCCCCAATGGTGACTATAATAATTTTCTGAAATCTGAACATTTGAATTTTAAAAAAATATGTCCTCAGTGTTTTCTGAAAAAACAAAACAAAACAAAAAAACCCACAGCAATTAAGATTTATTGGGCCAGCGTTAAACACTATTCTAAGCCAATATGCATTTTATTTTCATTTTATCCCCTAAACAAACAGGTGGCAGTAAATAATTCCCAGCAAGTGAAAGTCCTATGATTCAATTTGACCCCTACGCCTCTTTGCTTATCTTTTACATTACTTTGCTTGAACTATTTATTGTCAGATATCTTCCAAACTGCACTAAAATGCCCTTTTCAGGGCAAACTGGTGCTTTTGGCAGTTCTCCTCTCCTCTTGAGTATTTTCTAAATTTCTATAAATTCAAGCAATTCCAAAATAGAGTCTGACCCCATGGTCACCATCTTAAAATGGTCTACCCTCAATTTCTTTACTCTTTTTTTTTTCTCTATTGACATTTCCTTAAATTCTAATATCCCCTACCAAAGACATTGCCTAATTCTTTCTCCTATAATCTGTTTTTAGTTCAACATAGATATGGCAAGCCACCTTAACATAATGTGTCACTTCCAAAAATAAATTCAAATGGAAATTCATAAGGCCTTGAAAAAAATGTGAATATTCACAAAGGCATTCTGGACAAGATAGCCAATGAGAAATTGCATCATATAGCACACAGAAGTTCTTTCTAAAAATACTTTTCAAAAAAAAAAACCCAACCCAATCCTTCTCCAGTTGCACTTCTCACAGCAGTTGCTTACTTCTCTTTATTCATTTCTTTGCTTTCCTTTGTTGTAGTCATTTGGCTCCCTCTTTTTATCATCTTCCTAAATCTTCTTACACCTTATGTGCTCTTTTTCCATTCGGAAGCTATTATTTCCTTCTGCAGGTCTTTCCATGTCATTTCTTATATCAGGTGACTCAACCCTCCTTCTAAACAAAATTTTCCTTAGAGGGTTGAAGTTGATGTTGGAGGAAGTTTGTTTAGGTGGTTTAGTTTAAGATAAGCATGTTTTTGTTAGGATATTGTCTATGCATTTAAGTTTATGAAATAGCCAACATTGATATCCTAGTACATTGATAGCCAGTCAAAGCATTCCAGCTCTAACTCTTAATGATGTCTTTTTTTTCCTCTCAAAAACTTACTGTTTTAACATCTGGTCAGACGCATAATGCTTAGCAAAAGTGTTCTTTGCTTGTTTTATATATAATTATTCTGGTTCTAATGTGATTTTAATTTTATTGAAGACAAACAGGGAAATTTAGTTGTCAACTTGGGTAAGAGTAAAGCTGACTTATACAGGGGTAGTCCCAAATATGTTCATACTTTTTTGAGCCACTCCCATCACTTCCCTTTTGGAGTGCCCACCATAACGTTCCCAGATGAGCTTCTTAGCAAACATCTGAACAGATACCACACAGCATCAGTTCCCTCTTAAAAGTAAGTGGGCCCATGAGTTTTGCTTGCTAACCGATTTGTAATCCATTCCAACTGTTCATTTACATTTCACTACTTAATATTTATGCTATCTTGTATTTTTCTGAATCTGTTTAAGCTTAGAAGGCAGGTATGCCCCAGGTTCTAGAGTGGACATCTCTAAACTGTAGTTTAGAAAAGACAGGCTGATTGAATATGATACTTGTGTCTGCATAGAATACTTGTATTAATGGAAATCTGCTAAAATCCACATTCCCAAGTGTCTCAAATATTGGTGGGTATAAGTTAACCTACCAAGGTAGTCCGCTCAACCTGCTATCAGGAACGCTGTGTTGCTTGGCCAAGGGGAGAAACAACAAAATGTGTATCAGGATCTGAGTCCCGACACTATTTGAAACTCATCCCAGCCCCCTGAAGTCAAATGTACCAGGCTTCATTATTCTTGATTTTTAATGAACATTTAAAGCAAGGCTGATTTTGTAATGTATAGCGAGCTTGGAATATGATGGGGGCAAAATAATGCCAACTGACTTATATGAGCCATTTTGAAGGAGGGAGAAGGTCATATGAGGTTTTCACCTATCAAAATTTTTTACTTTATAGTCAATATTTTCCTCTTGGATGCACAAGACACTTCCAATTATTTCTGAAAATCATGTTTTCCTGACAATGAAGAACATTTCCCTGTGTTCGGGGCCAACTCTGTAATGGGTGGGGATCTGTCTGGTATTGAAATGCAGGTCTTGTTTTTAAAAGCAGGTATTTAAATGTGCCACTAATGACACCAAAGCCCTCCTGAGTTGGCTCAGTGGTTGAGTGTTAACCCATGAACCAAGAGGTCACGTTTTGAATCCCAGTCAGGTCACATGGCCAGGTTGCGAGCTCCATCCCCAATTGGGTAGAGGTGTATGTGTGTGCAAGAGGCAGCCCATTGATGCTTTTATCTCTCTATCCCTCTCCCTTCCCTTCTCTCTAAAATCAATAAAAAACATTTAAAAAAGAAAAGACATTACAATGTAAAGCTTTTTATCTCAGTCTTTTGTGATCTTGTTTTGTCACAGTTTTTGATATTTGAGTTCTATGTAAATAATAATTAAAGATTTATGTAATTAACATAACTTTCACCATTCATATTTATATTGGGAAGGGCTAGTCTTAAATGAAAACATAAGAGCATTTAACTCTTAGGTTGAAACATCAAAATGACACAGTCACTGTTTTCTAGCTCACCTAGGCATGTGTATTTCATTCATAGAGCAGTAGAAGCATGCACAAAACTAACTCAACTTTTTTACTTCTCTTCTTGATCGACGGTTGTTCTACCAACACTGTCTTTGGCTTAGATAAGTAAGGAGTGAAAAGAAAAGAAACCATGGGTGCCCTGTGTTTTCCTTATCTTCTGTGTCAGCATTTCCGTTTAAGTGGTTGGCTGATGCAGGGAAGTAACAAAAGAAAATGTCTGATAGGCATTTTTTTTCATGTTCTTAAGAATAATGCTTTCTTTCTCTCTTCAAAGCATATTGTAATTTGACCAGAAAGTGTGGTCTCTCAGAGATGTTAGCACCCTGCTTACTCACTCATACAAGGAAAATGCTCACCTTGTACTACCTGTGAGTCTTGCTGAAGTCTTACATATGGTGGAAACACAGAATTTCGTGTGTATGGGCCATCCACACCGCTATATCCAAACAGGATGTCAGTGATAGCAGCAGACGTGAATATCCTCTGCCCTCATGTGCACTCCATTGAACCATGGAGCCTCAACACAAGACACAGGTGCAAAAATCACATTATCAGTAATTTCAAGATGGCAGCAACGGGACATTAAATCAAGAGTGAGGGCCTTCTGAGTGTGACTTCCAAAGTTGTACACCCATGAAGTCACCTCTGTCAACATTTCACTCTTGAACCTGGAACAAGGATGAACAAGGGGAAAAGAAAGGAACCATGACCTGGCTTAGGTCTCATGCCAGGATTTTTTAATAATGTGGACACATGAGCCCATTACTGGACTCATATTTTATACTCAACTAAATCCTACTTTGAGAAAATAATCTGTCTTATCTTGGAGATTATAAATAAATAAACAAACAAAGAAAGAATACATAAACTAACAAACCTACTTGGAAAATACATGGTGCATAAGCAGATGTTGCCTAAGTGGTAAGCTTTAAAAAATCATTAAAGAAGGACTTCAGATGGTTTCTAAATTTAGATGATGTTTAATTTTTTTTTTATTTTTTCTCATCCCCTTAGTAATTACAAATGCTGCAAAAATAATAATCATGTACCTGACTCACAAAGCTCTTCCTAACCTAGATATGAATAATGTTTTCCTTAAGGAGATGCAGCCAGTGATTGAGGGAAGGTGGCTGGAGCCCCAGATATCTAACCACTGGGTCTGCTTATTTGGGGCATCTCTGATCCACGAGTCTGAAGATGGATAGTAATCCAGAAATGGATTTGTATCTTTTACACCTCATTAGCTTGCATTCCCCCTGCTTGTCAGGCAGGGTGAAGATTTATGATTCAGGAATTCTCTGCCTCACTGCTTCTCTTTCCCTCCTGGGGATTCATATTTATTTTTACCTTCCGCCTTTGACCATTGCATTTGACTCATTGAAGCACATATGACTGAATCTTAGTGATGCACTTGCATAGTCCTCCATCTAAGTACGATCTTTAAAGAGGGCAGAGTGGTGATACAAAATTTAAGTAGCATAACACAACCATGTCAATGAATTTGGGGATTTTTCTCTTCTTTGGAGATACATCAGTACATTTTGGAAAAAATTATCTTGTCTGTGAAATCAAAGCTAGTGAAATGCAGGTGCCTGGATAGATAATGGGTAGGTCTTAAATTTCCAACATTCAAGCAGTTTTCACATATTTCTCTTCGGGGAAGTCAGTTTTCTTAGCTTACTGAAAATGATAAGCTATTCTGAATATCGTCTTCAATTTTCAAGTGAAACTTGAGGTAGGTGAATTTCTATCAAATTTTTTATATGAAATATTTATTAGATGTGGTAAAATTCTGTTGCATTTGCAATAGTTCAATAGACAAAGGAGCTTGACCCTGTTTATTATCAGATGCAGTTTTTAGCTAGAGTGTAATGGCAAAGGAATAGGGTGTGAAGTTAGAGACATTGTCTGAGATCCAGAGAGTCATTTTACTGCATCAGCCCTACAGAGCCTCAGTGGCCTTGTCTGTAAGATTTTCATAATAATTCAGACCTTGTTTGTGAACACTGAAAGATTGTTGGACATTGAACACTGAAAGAGACAAAGGCACCCTGGCCAGTTTGGCTCAGTGGATAGCCCATTGGCCTGGCGACTGAGGGGTCCTGGGTTTTATTCCAGTCAAGGACAAATACCTCGGTTGCAGGCTCAATGCCAGCCCTGGTCGGGATTGGGGGGGGATGGAAGGCAACTGATCAATATGTCTCTTTCACATCAATGTTTCTCTGTCTCTCCCCCTCCCTAAAAATCTTCCTAAAAGTCAATGGGAAAAATAACCTCAGGTGAAGATTAACAAGAAAGAAAGAATTAAAGGAAGAAAAGGAGGGAAGGAAAAAGGAAGAGAGGGGGGCTTTGGCATAATGAATTGCCTATCATCATGGACTAAGCATGGTATGTGCAGAAACATACTTGATCCTCTCAACCATCCCATGAGTTTGGTTCAATTCAGTGTGCATTATTCCATTTTAAAAAGAGACTAAAGTATAGAGAAGTTCAGTAAGTTTCCCAAGTTCACACAGAGAGGAAGTGGTGAGATTGGCACATTTTGTTGGAATCCAGAGTCTATAATCATGTCTTTCATATTACAACAAATTAAATGCTGAATTTTGTCTTTAAACTTTCATAAGTAATTTTGTGGTTATTACAAATAAATAGCAGTTCTGTGTTTCCTGGGCATTTACTAGTCATTTTCCTCAATAAAACATGACCACAAAATAATTTATTTTTTGAAAAAACACAAGGGAGAGGTCAGAAAAATGCAGTAAGTTAGGATTCCAAATATAGCAGACTACTAACTGTAAATAAATAGGTAGTTATCTGTACACATTTATGATTCAATATAATTTCAAGAATGCAATTTTTGGTCTGTTCATAAATGTGGTGACATTTTAAATTGACTCTCTCACTTGTTTTTTGTGTTTTGTTTTTTTTTTAAAACAGCCCTGAAAATAGGCAAGCGCAGTATTTCAAAGTGCATTTTTTCAAATTTAAGTCATTTATTCACACAGGTGAAAAGTCCTTTGAAGACCACGTGAAACATATGTTGGCCATTTTTTAGAGCTGGAGTGAAATGGTTAGGAAGGACTCATTTGAGGTGAATGCATGTTAAACTTTAATGAAGAGTGATAAACGTCATATACCCCAAACTAGGCTCAGATTTCATGATATAAGACATGGTTTCTCTGACAGACTAACATCCAAACCGCCAGGAGAAATGTTTCCATGACAGTAACAGTGTTTACTCCTGTTTCGGTATGATATTTATTTTAGCACAGCTTTACAGTAGGCACTGAGAGAGGCTTTCAAAACAGTGAAGGCTACTTGATTTCTGCTACTCCTCTTGTCACTGGTCATTGTCAAGGGCAGATTATTCACTCAGCACATTGATAAATACTTAGTGGGCAGTGGTGTGCCAGACACCACACCAGAACATGGACTGACAGCATGGACCAAGAGGACGTGGTGTGGGTAAGAGGCGTTTTAAGACTGGACATGCTAGGCAGAGGGATCAGCTCATCCCGGTGCAGACTGCCAATGGATGCATTGTGTGTAGAGAATTTAAAAACAAGAATAAAACTCAAAGATAATCAGTCTGCTTTTCATCATTGTATTTTAACAATTCTGTACAATGTCAGTGTTAAAATAGCCCTTCCTATGGGGAATGGACTTTCCTATATACCTTGCTCCCCTTTTTGTAAAATATCATTGAGTGCTTTATTTAAAAAAAAAATTGGACCCAAGTATCAAATAACAGGTAAATAGGTAAACAAACTGGTATGTACATATGATAAAACACTACTTAGCCATAAAAAGGAACAAATTACTGTCACATATGGATAAACCTGAAAATATTAGTAACTAGAAGAAACCTTACCTTCTGTATGATTCCATCTATATAAAGATCAAGAACAGGAAAACTACTGTATGATGGGAAATGGTTAGAAAAGTGGTTGCCTCTGGAGTAGCATGGGTGGGATTTGGGAAGAGATCTGAAAAATCTGTTTTGGATGGTGGTTATGTGCAACATCTTGATAGGGTCTTGGGTTACAGAGATATACGCATTTGTCAAAATGCAACAGATATATTAAGATTTGTGCATTTTATTGCCTCTACATTTTATATCAAAATAATAAAATAAAATTAATTGTATAAATGTGTATTGTCTATGGTAAAATTTACTGACCTCTGAAATTTCTTTTGAAATCACCAAAAATAAGATGGATTGATGGATAAATAGAAGAATGGATAGATGGTAAAGTAATAAGATATTAATGGTAGAATGTAGGTAGGAGGGATACAAATTTAGTGTAAAATTCTTTCAGTGGTTTTCTGTTTGATAATTTTCATAAGATGATGTTTGGAAAAAACAGATAAGTAGATAGATAGATAGATAGATAGATAGATAAAAATTACCCGCAGTTCTGGTAATTATTAAAACTACCTAGGTAGATGATCATTTTACAAATTACCTGGGTAGATGATCATTTAATGATCTGAACAAGGCACTGTTTCCATAGGGGTGGCTTACTTTCCATTGTACACAGTAAGTTGTCTGAGGCCAATTGTCACTCTCTCCAGAAACGGAGGGTGGTATTCTTCCAATGCTCACTGCAGTCCATTTTATTTCTGAAAATATTTTTCCTTCTCTGTAGCACATTTTGCCAGCCTTTAGCAGTAACTGCTATTCAATCCCAAACCCAGGAGACAGAAGGATGGTGAGCTTGGTTATCATCATTTGCAAGCTGAGGATCCATAGGTCTTCAGGCCAGGTCATGCAGTGAGCTGAATGGGTCCTCTAAAGCCGTGGTTCTGACTTGTCTTCCAGCTCTCTGCGTCAGGCAGCCTCTGGGGGGCATGGTGAGAGGCGAGTTTTCCGTTTTTATCCCTGAGATCTGAGAGTGCCTTTACAAAGTCACCAGTCAATGATTCTTGATCTTTGCTTCTTTTCTTTTCAGCATTTGTTGTATGTGGCTCAAGAGCTAAAATAGAAACTCAGCAATCTCCAGCTCCCTAATGACCCATTCCTGGATTTTGTTAGTTTATAGAAATAAGCCCCATCATTCAGCAGATCGCATCGTTTGGATGGGCCAGGCAGGCTTCAGGATAAATAGATCTGTTTGTTTCCTCGAGTTGTCCTTTTGGTAGCAAAGACTCTAAGATATACGCCCCAGGATGTTTCTAGCACCTGAAACCCTGAACTGCCTTTGGCTGCTCCACAGAAACATTTTAGAGTCTGCATGGCATCTTCGTTCCACGTTTGAAAGCTTTCACTTTACTAAATATAAAACACTTCCTGACAATTTACTTTTACTTAGAAAAGAGCTCTGGGAAATTTTTAAAAAATAAATAAAATATAGCTCTGCCATCCCTTTTTATTTTTTATTTTTATTGATTTCAGAGAAGACGGGAGAGGGAGAGAGAAATGGAAACATCAATGATGAGAAATAATCATCTATCGTCTATCTCCTGTGCAGCCTACACTGGGAATCGAGCCCACAAACCGAAATATGCCCAGAACCAGGAATTGAACTGTGTCCCCCTGGTTCATAGGTCAATGCTCAACCACTGAGCCACACTGTCCAGGCTATCCATTTCTTAACAAGAACATTTTCTCTTATATTTGAAGATTAGTTTCTTAATATGATGTGTAGAAGATATAATTTGCTCCAATCTTTTTAATGAACTATGTATTTTTGTATGTATTCTAAAATTCAATATTCAGTCAAATCCTCCAGTGGGCAGAAAAGTGGAAATATGAACACTACTATTCTGCTTATTGCACCTAAAGAGTTTTTGGGCTCAGAGTTGCATTTTCATTCATCTTTTAAATATGTAAATCTGATGGACATTTGTCAAGTAGCTGACCAATCTGTACTAAACTTCATGGGACAGAGGTTAGGAATAGTCAGGTGTAATAGCCTATAATAACAAAGGCTTTGACATTTAGCAGAAGAATCATCTGGATGGTTTATTTAAAATACAAAATTTTAGGCCTCAGAACTGCTTTACTCTTTAGCTGGAGGTAAGCCCTGAATTTGAATTTTTAACAAGTAGTAGAGTTGGTCCTGTATTTTTGACAATTAGGAGAGGTGATTTCAAGGGCTCTATTTAAAGGAACACTGCTTGGAGTTCTGTTCAAAGTCAGTAACTCAAGAATTCATTCCAACCTAGGGCAGGAATTAGAGAGAAAGAGAGACAACTAAGTCTGCATTCTAACTTTTTTCATTTACTGTTTGAGATACAATAGCTCAATGATTAGCCCTTCTGAGTCTTGGCTTCTATAGCTTAATCAAAGGAAGAATGCTGTTATCTGCCCTACAGTATCCTGACATGATTAAATGTGATTAAACACATAAAACATAATGCCAGTAAATGTGTACTATTTTTTTTTGTAAACAGAAATTTGTTTAAACCAGAATCATTGATCTTCAATTTGTGGTGACCTACCTCTCCAGAATCTAACCTGAGATTATTTCTAATAGTACAGGGATGTGAACTGACATGAAAAAGAAAGAGAAGGAAATCTATTGCTCATGGGGCACATCATTATACTCTAGACATAGTGCTGGATACTCTAGAATAGTTACCTAATTTGATCATTGCTGAATTATCACTATGTGAGGGATACAAGACACAGGGAAGTTAAGAATCATGCTCATATCTAGTAAGTGGCACCGTCCGTTTTACTCTACAGCTATTTGATTCCCCCGTTCTTCCAATAATGGGAAGCATTTTCTTTCCCAGTCGTGTTATTAGTTTTGGAGGGCTTGTCCTAAGAAGGGAAGCCCCATGAACTTGAGGCAGTGATGCGGTGTAGAGGAACAGAGAAGCCCCAGGATCTAAAAGAAGGGTGAAACAATTGTAACGAAGCTCTCTGTGATACTACAAGTGTCATTTCTAACCCAGGTGGTGTCCATTTTGTTTATGCTCAGGTAGAGAGCCGGTATACCAGTAGTCTCAACCTCCCATTGTGGAGCAATGATAATGCTTCAAAGGGGACCTTACCATCTTCCGTAAGCCAGTCTGAATCTAGGTCGGAAACCTTAAGGCTTTGTCAGGACTGATATGGAGTAGAGTGTCCTATAATTAAGTATTTATTAAAGTCATTCCCAATCTACATGCCTATGATTTATCTTGGGAGGAGGCAGCTGAACAGGAATACCGCGAGGGGTAATTATGATCCACTTAGAAGATAGAAAGTTCAAAATTGTCATGTTTCTGGATTTGCCTCTTGGGCCAATATCAGTTGTTATTTCATGGTTATTTCTAGGAGTAAGCCCAGGTTGTCTGTGCTAATTTATTCTTGGCTAGAGTAGATTACGTTGGGAAAAAGACCTGGTTGACTATTGTCTAGTTATTTACTTCATATGTTCTTTTGTGATACATTTTTTAATCAGGAGAAAACTGATTTTTGCCAAAATTTTATATCCATTCGAATTTTCATGTCTTTCAGGATTGAGCACATCGATTGGTCCGTGGGGCAATCACAATCCTTCCTGAAATGTTAGTTTTGCTTGAATATTTTAGAAGAAATTTACTTTTACGATAAACCAAATAGGGGTGTATTATGGAGTTGAATATAAAATTTACCTGGACATAGGGCTGTGTACTGAAATGCTTACTGTCTGTTTTTCTTGTTTCTATAGCTGAGGCTCGCCGAGAACTACTCTGTGCCAGGCAAGGCGGCCAGTGCTCTGACTGCCCCATTTCCTTTTGCCCTCATAAGACGAGTAAGTAAATATTATTGTCATTATTTTACAGGTGGTGAAACAGGCTGGCAGGCTAAAATAATTTTGTCACAGTTGTGTAGTAACATCACTGTGCTCTTGACTACTGAGTCATAGTGAATGTTGATGTTATCGGTTATCCCGCACTTGTAATTGAGAATGACTAACTTAAGAATGAAGGAATAGTAAGTTGCACAAGTAGTTTCACTTCAGGAAAGCCTGTGTGAAGCTCATCTTTTAATTCCCAGAGTCTCAATTGATGCTTTTCTCTGTTTAGACTTTAAAAGGCTTATTGGGAATATCAAAGAGAAACGTATTTTCTACACCACCGTAAAAAATCAACCACCTATTTTTAAAGGAAAGACAAATAGCGGTAATTCTACAGGGTACTGTCTTTTCTTTCAGGAACTGAGAAATACAATGCTTTCTGGTTCATAATCAATGCATTACCTGTGCAAAGAGAATTTTGTGTTTTTGCTCACAATGGGGGATTTCAGAGCTAAAACATATTTGTTCTTGTCAGCAGATAGATTTTTTTCTCCATTTCCTCTCCTGAAGCCATTCTTCCTGCCCATCGGGTTTCAGATTTCACCAACAATCCTTGAAAGTCAAAGACACATAGTTAGCTCCTTTGTTTCAGATCTAACATTACACTATAATCTTCCAAATTATACATATGAGATCTTGGTGAGAAACCTCACAATTGTATCTCAAAAGTGGTTTTAGTCTAAATTATCTCTGGTCAACAAAAACACCTCTTTGGATATGGCTACAACTTTAACATTCACTGGAAGCTTTCAGGTAAATTATTCCACGCGATATTCACAACCCTGGGAGGTCTGCTATGATTATACACATTTTATGTATTCAGCTAAGTTAACAGGCATTTGGGAAGTGGAGGAGGCAGTCCCAATGCCTGCTTTTGATTTCAAGTCTGATCTTATTCCTAAATCTGGTCTCCCATCACTTCTTTCTGCCTAACGGAAGTACACCAGATGGATACATTGTGTGATGAAAAGTCAGCTTCATTCATAAACTAGCTCATGCGAGAAGGAGTGTGATGGTTGATTTTATGTGTCAATGTGACTGGGCTAGGGGATGTCCAGATAGCTGGCAGCACCTATTGTCTGGCCAGGAGTGTGAGAGTATCAGGAAGAGATTAGTATTGATTCATAGATGGAGTAAATATACCTATTGTCATCATGTCATCAAATGCGGAAACCAAACTGAAATGCGTGGTTTTTCTCTGAATAAGATGCTAAGGTGATTTCTCTCCAGGGTCCTTGTCTAGGTGGATTCAGAATATGAAGCCACGGACAAGAGGTGGCATAGGAAAAGGTGGAAATTTATTGGGAAACAAGCACAGACTCATGTTGGGAGGAGATTTCAAGGAGGTGACTCAGTAAAGTTTATAAAGGTTGCAGTTCTTTGTGTCCCAATAGCCCCTCTGATTGGTCACGATAGCAACTTCAAAAGTCAGACCCCACATGGGATCCCTATCTTTTCTCCCCATCCTGAGGTAGAATTCCAATATGGTGGAAGCCCCACTTTTATCTCCTTTTGGTGTCTTTGTCCCCCAATTATGGATTATACTTCAGGACCTTTTGTGGGCTTTGCAAAATCCCCAGGTGTTGGGGGTCTTGAGACCATACCTAAGGGCCTGGCTTGGCACCAGCACTGATAACCCCCCTCCAGGGGCTGTGGCATGGTTTATGGCCTCTGTGAAATGAGAGCATTTAGGTAACAGGTCCTGCAAAACCAGTTTGTGGAGAAAGGGACAATGACTTAATTATAGGTTATCAAGAATGTACATTAGATTGCTGGCACAGATTCAGATTGCTAGCCCCCCCCCAAAAAAAAAAATATATCGGGGTTGCATTAGAATTAGCCTTTTAGCCTCCTCAGCAGTGGCCATGCTTATTCTGGCCACTGACTCCCTCCCATGTGTGACTGACTGATAGCATCTTCTCACATCACCCAGACCTTCCTGGGCATGTGTCTGTGGCCAGTCTCTTCCTCTCACAGCCATCTGTGAGAAACAGACTTGGAGAATGTTAACTGCAGCTTCCTGGCAAAGCTATCTAAATGGCATGCCTATATTATTTAGTCTCCTTTTTGCAGGAAAGTTGAATAATAACCAGGTTATTATAACTGTATTATAAAGCATCAGTCCTTTTCCTGTCCTCGTTGCTTCCTCGACTTACTGATGTGAAGGTGGATTGAAAGAACTAAACCATTTGAGTTGGAACTCCAAGAATTTTATTGCAGGGCACATAAATGTGAGTTAGGCTTTGAGGACGTTAGAATGTCTTCCCAGGAAGAATCTGTGATTTTCAATGTGAATTTCATGTCACTGAAGTGTTACTTCAGCAGTGAACTCTCCTATCTGGGCTGGACAGAGTCCATAGGTAACAGACAATCTTTGTGGCTGCAAAAATCGAACCAATAGAGAACTGAAGAGATAGATACATTTAAAAAAAATTCTAGAATGGTGTAAAATCCCAATTGATCCCCCCCCCCTGGGGATTTTGTAATTAAAAAAAAAATTCCAAATGGGATATAATATACTGATAAACCACTGATATCATATAGAGAAGTATGATTACTTAAGATTAATAAAATGATATGAGTGGTTTTTCTAGAAAACTATATGTGAAGTGGTTCAAACAGGTTATATTTGAGGTCTACTCCATAATTTGTATCTCAATGTCAATTAGCTTTATCATGTTGGTCAATGACTTCTAGGGAAGATGGTAACTGGTTTGGGAGGAGGTGAAGTACGGTAGATGATAACATCTTTTACCTTAATATTTTATAAGGGACAAATTACATTTCTTTTTCCATAAATTGGCCCTCTGAAAGCCTGGCATGTATCATGTAGTTAAAGTATGAAAAGGGCCTAAGGAGTAGCAAACACATAATCAACCAATTATGATCTATTGCAATTACTTTTAAATGTTAATTTCTATGTAAGTGGCTCTGACTAGAGATATTCATCTCTGCCATTAACCCTCATAATATGCAGTAAGGAGAAGAAATATGATGTGCCATATTTCGTTTTCTGACAGGCATTATTTGATTGCCTCATTTCTCTTTCATTGGGTTAGGGCATTTGGTTTCAAGATGAATGAAAATGTGCAGTGCCCAAGGGTCTAGGGTAAGAGTTGGACTTGTAATAGGTAGGAAGGAATTTAGGGACTCGTCATTCATGATAAGCATAAAATGTGCTCTGTGGCTGGATATTTTTGGATCCACAGAAGGAAACCTTTAAACAAAACAACAAAACAACAAAACAACACAAAGACTCCTTATCCTATTCTGAACAAGCTGAATGTGTAATTAGTTACCTTCTCAATCCGAGGGTTTCAGAAGAATTTGTCATAGTATATGGCGGTACATAGCACAGACTGTGACAATAGCAGTCTTTGAGCTGATTATACCTCTACTTGAGGAACCTTGAAATAATTCCACCTAATTCAGGCAAGCTCATAAGTAGCATGGCAGATGTGATAAGTGTATGAATTTTTGCTATTTTTTCCCTCTGTCTTTGTCATTTTCGGGACTTCATGCTTTGCTAGTGCACTTCCTTCCTGACACCCATTCTTCACAGATGGCCCTTTTCGAACTGACTTGTGCTTTGAGTGTAATGGAAAATTGAGGATTGTGGGTAGAAAACAGGACCAGGTAGGTAATAGAAAAGGGAAGGATTTAACAAAACAAGTTTTCATTCTATTTGTTTAGAGTGGGTGAAAGATTATTAAAAGTAGGGGAAAGAGATAAGGAGGAGTTGAGATGGATTAGGGACTTTTCAAGAATTTGAAAATAGAGGAGGGATATGGCACTTCACTGTGAATACAAAGTGAAGGGGAGAGCTATCAAGGATTTGTTGTGATATAAATCTTCCTGTTATAGCATTAAAAATTCAAGTTAAGGACTTATTAATTTTAATTTATTTTTTTGTTTCTGACCTTTCTCATCCATTGAAACCTATCTCTAGGTTAGGGCCAGGTGTGTGATATAATTATCTTTCTAGGGGTTGTTTAATTAAGGAAAGGTGTCTTCAAACTTCAGGGCCCAAGCCAAATCCAGACTACTATATGTTTTGATGAATAAAATTTTATTGAAACACAGCCATGTTCATTCATTTGCTTATTGTCTCTGTTGCTTTCACACTGCCTGGACAGAGGTCAGTGGTTGTAACAGAGACCTACAAAGCCAAAAATTATGTATTGCCCTTTTTGCTTTAAATTAAACTTTTTAGTTTGAGATAATTTTCAATTCACATGCTGTTATAAGGAACAATACAAATATATCTCAGGTAGCCTCACTACCATAGCCTCTTTCTCCACGCATGGCATCTTCCAACAATGTCACAACCACAACAATGGCAATAGCACAACAGAGAAAAGTTCCATCACCCAAAAGACCTCTCACATTGCCCTTTAATAGCCAACTCTGCTTTCTCAGTCCCCACCCCTGTCTCTGCCTCTGATCACTGCTCATCTCTTCTCCACTTATATAATTTTATAATTTTAAGAATGTTATACATATATGGAAACTTATAGACTATTAACTTTTGAGGTTGGCTTATTTCACCTAGTAAAATTCCCTGGAGAGTCAGCAGGTATATTATATGTATCAACATTGTATTCCTTTCTTATTGCAGAGTGGTACGCCATTGCAGTATACACATGGCAGCTTGTTAAACCATTTTCCCATTGAGGTAAATCTGGGCTATCCCCAACTTTTGGGTGTTACAAAGAGAGCTGCTTTGGACCTTTGTGTAAGGGTTTTTGTGTGACACATGTCTTTATTTATCTGGGACCAATGTGCAATTGCTGGGTCATAAGGCTGTTCCAGGTTTATTTTTTTAAAAAAAGAAACTGCCAAACTGTCTTTCAGAGTTGCCATACAATTCTGCATTACCATAAGCAATGCATGAATGATTTCACTTTCCTGCATTCTTGACAGCATTGGTTGTCGCTGGTTTTTATTTTAGCCCCTCTGATAGGGAATAATGCTATCTCATTATGGTTTTAATTTGCATTTCTGTAATGCTGAAATATGTTTGATTGCTTTTCATGTGTTTTTTTTTCCTACATCAGTATATTCTCTTTGGTGAAATAATTATTTAATGTCTTTTGCATATTTTTAATTCAGTTGTCTTTTTTGCTCTTGAGTTTTGAAAGTTCTTTTTTTCTGGATACTATTGCATTGTCAGATATGTTGTCTGAAAATATTTTCTCACCCTCTGTAGCTTGTCTTTTCATCCTCTTAGCAGAGTGTTTCTAGGAGCCAAGGTTTAAAATGCTGATGAGGTCTATTTCTTCTGTGGAACAGGCTTTTCCTTGTCAAGTCAAAGCCTCTTCATCTAGCCCTCAATCCCCCAAATTTTTCTCATGATTTTTTGCTAAAAAGTTGTATATTTTTACATTTGAGTCTTTGATCAGTTCTGAGTTAATTTTTGTACAAGATGAAGGTTTTGTCTAGTTACTTTTCGTTTTATGTCTATGGATGTCTAATTGCTTCACTTGTTGAAAAGTACTGCCAGACATTTTATCAAAAAGGTTTGTTGACCCTTGAACTAGATGCTATGAAACGTGTTTTAGAAAATACACTTTTGAAAGAGAACCCAACCTAATTTGCTATTTATCACTATACGCATACATATACTCAACAAACCTTAAAATGATATATTATGAAGCTTTTATAAAAATGACTGTTCTTTTTTTGTTTACTTACAAATGAGCAAAAAGAGACATAAAAGTCAGCAGAATAGCGCCTAATTTTATTCCATTATTCTCTACCAATATTGTTCTGGTTTAGTTGAACAGCTTCTGAGGACTCCATGGGCATTTTCTTTTATATTGTGCAGGACTTTGTTTATTTTTGTATCAGGATCATTTTCAAGACTTGCAAACAGTTTTTTTTTTTTAAATTTCTCTACTTGTTTGTGTTCAAAGTTCAGTGTGTCCTCTGGGTTTTTGTCAGCGAATGCTTAACTGAGTGCAGGAAGCTCTGAAAAATGCAGTGCGCTCGCCTCATTAACTTTCCAGGGTGGCTTCACCCTTTTCTAACCTGAGTGTTCTGACATCTTGCATTAGAGTCCCCCTTTCCGCATGGCCGTGAAGGAGAGGCATTTAAAACTCCTGATAGAATGGATAGCCCTTAGATAAAAACACGGCCACCCTGACACTGTAAGTAAACATTATTAGTTAGTAAGTTCTTCCCATCTACGCCATAACCCTCCAAAAGACATTTCACAGCAACAGTTTAATAACTAATGTTATGAAGGTCACAGTCTTATTAGCAAGTGCCTTATTTATCCCAGGAAAGTGGGATTTTATTTGGAATTTTAGAGATATCCACCACAACCTGCTCTCGCAGTAAACGTGGATGTGAAAACCTTTCCTGAAGGAATGACTCCTTTCTGTCTTCAGCAGCGGAGGCTGCATGGAGTCTAATCTTCCCTTGAGAAGCAGGAATCATTTGCCAGGATATCAGTAAATCTGCCAGATGCCAACACGATGGTTTTCTCGTCAGCCATAGAAGTATAAATAGGGTGTTTGTCTCTCCACTAATTGCCCCCCAGGGCTGGGGTTTTGAGATCTTAGAACTGGTTGCAATCGTTTTCCAGCTTCTCTTTCATTGACACCTTGTTGATGTCTTTGCCCTTTCCATGCAATGTATTGTTCCAGCACTACTGCGGGGTTGGGGGTGAGGATAGCTTGGAATAATTACAACGAAAATAAAATAAAATTCCTCCTGTAAAGTTACATTTAAAAAATCTTGCTGCCACCTTTTGGAGCTGCCAAATGAAAAAAGGAAAGGAGAAATGTGCATTGTTAAATATGATGGTTATATGAAATACAGAGTGCCTACTCCTAAAGGACTTCTAATAAGAGAGGGAAGTATGACCTGCCACTAGTTTTCCTCTTTTCCTTCTTTCTCTGCATGAATGTATTACACTCTCCACTGGGAGCGTGCCCAGCATTCTGTGCCCGTGGGAGAAGAACTCAAGGAGAGGTGCACCAGTCCCTGCACAATTCAAAAGAAGCCCCTATCACTTCCTTTTATTATTAAATGTCAAATTACTGCTATCCAAGCTGACATATAACTTAAATGTTTATATTTAACATAAACAATTTTGACATAAAATAGAATACAAGATGACTATGCAATTCACAGGATAATTACATAATTATTAAAAATTATCGCTAGTAGAGTGTTGGGGGTCAGGTAACAGAACACAAGTTTAAAGATGTAGGATGAACACATCATTCACTTCTGCAAGTGTATCAGTCCTGAAAGGATATTTTTAAGATAATGTCAACATTGTAAAGTTAAAAACCTTCATGTGTGTGAGGTCCAAATAACCTTGACCTGTTATTTGGGACACTGTTCAGCCTCTGCAGATCTGCAGGCCCAAGCTAGGCAGTCAAATCTATAAGCAAGCAAATCCCAAGAGACAGGAGGGTAATCCAGCCCTGTTACAGGTAAGTACAAAAACAGGTTCCAAATCCACAGGAAGAAGACACCTAAGCAGGTGGAGAGATGGGAGGCCTCAGATAGAATCCTCCCCGGTGCTGTGTGTGGTTCTAGGGACAAGTTGACAACACTCGGGACAATTTAGGCTTTTTGGAGTTGGTATTTAGAGTGACTCCTGAAGATAAATCCTAACAGGTACCTCTACATATACCATACCAGTTTACTTGGTAAGTACTTATTTAAATTGAGTAAATTTACCCATTTAGACTATTACATAGTAGATACAGGTAGACCTGGGTTCATATCCTAGTTGTGAACTAACTCACTATGGATTTAACATTATATATATATATATATATATATATATATATATATATATATATATATATAATTGATTTTTTACAGAGAGAAGGGGAGAGGGATAGAGAGTTAGAAATATCAATGAGAGAGAAACATCAATCACCTGCCTCCTGCACACTCCCTACTGGGGATGTGCCCACAACCAAGGTACATGCCCTTGACTGGAATCTAACCCTTCAGTCCGCAGGCCGATTTTTATCCACTAAGCCAAACCTGTTAGGGCAGATTGAACATTTTTGAGTAAACACGTTTCATCATCTGTAAAATGGGCATATTAGCTACCTTATAATTTTGTGAGCATTAAATGTGATTCTTCATGTAGAGTATTTAGCACTGTACCTGGAACAAAAAATTGTAAGATATAAACTATTTATAATTATTATTTACATTATATTTTAACATTTAATATTTTTATAAAATGGATCTTTGCTAAGGCATGAATAGGCATTACAATGACTAGCTATAGTTTGGTAGAATTTTGCAATTCATAGTCTGATTAATTAGATTTATTCAAGAAATAGCCATTTAACATTTATTATATTCAGAAACTGTAGACATGTAAAAGATTAAATTTTAAAAAGTATTTCTTGCTGAAACCTATTTTGCTCAGTAGATAGAGTGTTTGTCTGCGGACTGAAAGGTCCCAGGTTCGATTCCTGTCAAGGGCATGTACCTTGGTTGCAGGCACATCCATAGTAGGGGGTGTGCAGGAGACAGCTGGTTGATGTTTTTCTCTCATTGATGTTTCTAGCTCTCTATTCCTCTCCCTTCCTCTCTGTAAAAAAAATCAATAAAGTATATATTTTTTCAAAAAGTATTTCTTTTGTTTTTTTCTAGGCTTTCCCCCCTCTATATAAATGTCCCCTTTTGCATTTCTATTGGATTGAAAAAACTCAAAATTTTATAATTTTTCAAATTTCTCAAAAATGAGAAAGACCTTACATTTAGTGGTTAACAGAATTATCAGTTAAAAGTCATAAGCCATTTCCCCATATTTTATGCTGTGCTATGATAATACAATCATGATACAGGTGCCCGAATAAGAGTGTGCCTACCACATCTTGGGCATTGAGCCAAGCCACAGGTTTGTTTTAAAGGCATGGTTTTGCCCATTGGGAAGTTCTGCGGATGCCTTCCAATACCAATCTTATTTTGGTCTAACAGTCCCTTGCAGGTTACAGCTTGGCTCTCAGTGGAGGAGGTGGAAGTCAGTGGTAAATTGTCTCTCCCTGATGGAGCCTAGAGGAACGGAAATGCAGGCATGCACCTGTTCCCACAGTGACAGAAGCACTGTGCTGACAATTTCTGAGGGGTGGTGCTGTGGAAAAGCAGTTTGCCTGGAGTTCCCAGTGACTCATGTAACACACATTTACATGGCAAATTGATTTTCTCAGAGCCATTGTGCAAATAGAAGCAAATGATCCTCTCAAAGGAACAGGAATTTAGGTTTGTTTTCTGAGTAGAAAATATCAAGATACAAAATAAATATCTCAAAATTGGATAACTATTGCATTTTAGTGACAAGAGCACTGGTCAACATTTTAACATTTTGAACGCCACTTTTGACAAGCTATTGCAGGAAGGCAGTGCTTACAAGAGGCCTTTAAAAAGAGAAACTAAATGGAAAATCAGGAGGGAGAAAAGCTAGGGATAGTAAAGATATAAACACAATGGGCATATTCTTACATTGGACAGTGGTGTACACCTAAGCCTGGGAGAAGAAGCTGGTTTTAAAGAATGGAAGAACTTCAGTAAATTAGCAGAAGTTTTCAACCTTAGCACCATGGGGGGCTGCCCTGAGCAATGTAGGATATTGAACAGTGAGCCCAGGCCCTACGTACCAGGGGCCAGTAGCAACCCTGAATCGCGAACAATGACACCCAAAAATGTCTGCAGACATTGCCACATTCCTCTGGGGGGGAGAGCACCATCATCCTCAGAATGATAAAGATGTCTGAAAAACATTGAAGGAAGGCCCTCTGTCAACGCAGACAGTATAGTATTAAGTAAGTTGAGATTTACATAGGCTCAAGGACAAGCTTGGCCTCTGTTCAAGCTCAGAATCTTAAGTTACTTAAATTTTCTGAGATGTGCTATCCTTATATGTATAAGGATATCCCTAGTACATGATTCTGATAATTTAATGAATGAACTGATACAATATATTGTGTAAATCATTCCATAGTCCAGATAGCCTGGCATATTAATATTCTCTTTGCTCTCTCTTTATGTACCTATGTACTATATATATATATATATATATATATATATATATATATATATATATATAGCTGTATACACATTTCCTTGCATGTCAATACATTTATTTGCTTTGGAGTCCTAGTATTTAAGAATGCCATTTTTTTGGGGGGGGTGCATCTCAAAATCTGCCACCCTATAAAGTTCACCCATTGACTCTTATTCTCATTTTTAGAGCTGCTTAGTATGTCTACTCATTCTTCAGTGAGATATTGGGTATAAATCTAGAAGACAGCTTTTCTGTGTTGACTTAATTGTTGCTTTTTTTGCGCATGTCACATATATTTTATTGTTTTTTTACGGCGAGGAAGAGAGAGGGATAGAGAGTTAGAAACATTGATGAGAGAGGAACATCAATCAGTTGCCTCTTGCACCCCCCACCCCCACTGGGGATGTGCCCGCAACTAAGGTACATGCCCTTGACAGGAATCGAACCCGAGACCCTTGAGTTCGCAGGCCGATGCTCTATCCACTGAGCCAAACCGGTTTCGGCTGCTGTCCAACTTTCTAAAGCCAGCTAGGTTTCTGTCCTTATCTGTGGCAGCTACTTGTGTTGCTCTTCCTCAGAGGATTATTGTTTCAGAGAGTGGCACCTGGATATGTTTGTGTATAAGCTAGGTTGTAAAATAGCTTGATTTTTACTCTGTTTCCTATTTCTAAGTCCTGTAAAAGAGGAACGAGGGCAAATGAAAGAAAACAATCCAAGAAAGAGAAGAAATGAGATCAGCATTCCCACCTTATTTTTTAATATATTTTTAAATGTTTTTTTCTTGTCCTCTTTATAGTTTTTCTCATTTCTATTTCTTATTTCCAAATTCATAATTCTACTTCTCTTAACTACTTGCTTTCTTTTATACTGTTACACTTACCTCTTTTTCTCTCATTTCCTTTCTTCTTCATTTTGTTTCTATATGAAAAAATGTCTGGAGAAATACAGAACGACACCAATGGGCCAATCCTAGTTTTAAAAATTTATAGTTTAATAAAAATTATAATGATATTTTGAGG
The DNA here is from genome assembly GCA_963924515.1 of Vespertilio murinus. Taxonomy (NCBI): domain Eukaryota; kingdom Metazoa; phylum Chordata; class Mammalia; order Chiroptera; family Vespertilionidae; genus Vespertilio; species Vespertilio murinus. The sequence goes on along the minus strand of OZ004715.1, from coordinate 37,003,707 downwards.
AAATAAAATCTTTGTACATAGAGAAAACTGATTTAAGTTCTTTTTCATACCTTTACTGGTAACCAGTATGCTGAAGTTGAACTTTCCTTCTTGTCTAGGTCTTAGATCTTTCTCCATAGGAGTCTTTCAGAGACCAAAAGGTAATACTGTTTCGTCTTCTCTGTTCAAAAAGATGACATGGTGTAAATATCATTATGACAATTTCCTTTTTAAAAGTTATCATGTGAATCTTTCAAGCAGACACATGTAGATTGAGTTCCTTCATGGTTGCTGCTACAGAGTATTTGATTGCATGGATATGACATAATTGGGGTATTTGGTTAGCTTTTCCTCTTAACAGTAATTCTCAACCTTTCTAATGCCATGACCCTTTAATATAGTTCCTCATGTTGTGGTGACCCCCAGCCATAAAATTATTTTCATTGCTACTTCACAACTATGATTTTGCTACTATTAATGAATTGCAATGTAAATATCTGTGTTTCTGATGCTCTTAGGCTCTACAGCAATGGTTCTCAAACCTGATAGTCTTAGGAGAACCCCTAGGAGGGTCATCTAAGACCATCAGAAAACACAGATATTTACATTACGATTCATAACAGTAGCAAAATTAGTTATGAAGTAGCAACGAAAATAATTTTATGGTTGGGGCTCACCACAACATGAGGAAATGTATTAAAGAGTTGCGGCATTAGAAAGGGTGAGGACCACAGATGGATGTTAATATTATTTAAGTTTCTATGATGATAAATATTGTTGCAAACAATATCTTTTTACACATATCTACATGGACTTTTGGAAGTTTTCAGAGCACAGATAACATAAGAGTGAGACTAGATAAGCAAGATAGTCTCTAAATAACTTGTGAAAATGGATATAACCTACATGATCACTATTCCTTCATTTTATCCAGCCCTTGGTGGTGTGAGTTTCCTTACATTTTCCCAATAATGGGGGATAAATGTTACTTTTAAATTTTTGTTTGCATTTTCCTAATTACCACTGAGATTAATATTCTTTGTAAATAAATGTATTGCCCAAACAGGAAGATTCTTCATCTAAGAATTGTTCATTCATTTTCTGCTCATTTAATTCATCAGTCTTTTAAAATTAATTGGTATGAGTTCTTCAAACATGGTGGTCATTAATTGTTTGTCTGTGATATGGATTATAAATATCTTCTCTCAGACTTAATGCTCATTTGGGGGCTTGGTAAATTCTTTCCTTTGTTCTCCTCACAAGAAGAAATTTATGTGTATGATTTAATTTAGCAATACTTTATCAAGTAGTCAAATTCATCAATAATTTTCTTTGTATTTGTGCTTTTTATGAATGTTTTACAAAACATTTCCCTAGTAGTGATATCTTTAGCATATTTTCCTGTATTTTTTCTAGAGTTTTACATAAGGCTATTAAACATTTCAATGTATAATCCATTCAGAATTAATTTCTGTTCCCTTTACTTTTAACTCTATTTTTATTTGCTGTCTTTTATATTTTCTCAGTACTCTCGTTTCTTCTCTTTTTATTTCTTTATATCCATCAGAACCTTTTATTCACCCATTAGGATATTTGTTAAATAATCAAAGTCTGCCATGTTTAATATTTTTTTAAACTTTCTAGAATGTTGTTTACCAGAAAGGCTTCTACCTCTAATATTTTTTGCTTTCTTCATTATATTTATTGTCCATATTTCTTCTTGGCATTACCAGGCTTATCAATAATGAGCAAAATAGAAATATGAAAGGTGGATCATTGCATACAGTTAGTATTGAAAATTTTTCTCCTTGCTTTTTTAAAATACTAGATATGAATACCTTACATAGTATTCATCCAGATGAATTAATGGAGTCCTAAACTTACAACCCTTTTTTTTAAGTACTGGGAATTTTAATATAACTTGCCCAGTTCAATTCTTACAATAACCCTATGAGAGAACTGCTGCTGTTCTCATAGTTTGACACACAAACTTACAGCCCCAATTACCTATGCATTTGTAGTTAGCGCTTCCCTTTCTGTCCCATTCAAGAACGCAAACCCATGAATAAGAGAAGCACGGAATACAATGGACTATTCTAACGTGTGTTCGAAAAGAGAAACCTACCCTACTTACCATTTATAAAATCTGGGACATTTTTGACAATGTATGGGATTTAACATATAAATTCAAAAGAAAATCACTTCCCTCATATTTTACAAAAATATTTCAAAGGCTGGTTTTGAAATATAAGCAACACAAATTGCTTTAATCCTTAGAAGTTGGTAAAAGAAGCAAATTTTTGATGGATCAAAAATTTGGTAAATGGTTCCTCGGTGAATTGATTACATGACATGTCTTTGAAGAAGTGGTCATTCTGTCCATTGGTATTTTCACAAATTGACTTTGGCTAATTGCTTTCAATGCACTGGTTATTTGGTGCACTGGTTGGGTTTCCTCTCCATGAATGTTATATTCCCACTTATCCCAGTCTCCTCTGAGCTATTTACTTGTCTTACCTGTCTTTTCCCTATCAGCACTGGGCTTGCAGTCTTGGGCTTGCATTATTTTAAACATGATCAACTGATTTAAATTTTTAAAATATGCTTTCTTATAGTTTAAGAGCTGACTACATCATTGTAATTTATGAGATTTCTATGGTTGAAAGGCAGTCATAGATCTTACTCTAGTTAAACTCATTCTATAGTATTAACCGATCTAAAATGTAGCAACACATTTCTTTGAGATGGGAGATGATATTTTATTAAATAATTTTAAGAATACATTTTATTATTAAATAATTTTGAACCTGGGGTTAATTAAACCCAGGTGTTTTGTTTGTCTTCTTCAAATATTACTACCAAATCATGAGATATCCTTTGTCCAGCACTTATAAAATTTGTTTTATGTTATAGGATGAAATCCTTTTTGTTCTATCTTCTTCTAACTTGATTTATCTGGTTTAGATTTTTTTCCACTTATATACATTGTGTACGATTCAGTGGAATACAGCACTGGCCATTTATAATGTATAAAATACTTCATTCACGTATTCACAATATAATAGAACATTAGGGCTTGAACGAATCTTTTGAGACCGTTTTGCTCAAAATCCTCCTACATAAATATTTTCTGTAAGTCCTTTACAAGTGATCAATATCATCTCACCTTTCTTAATTCTAGCATCTAAGAAAGCCACGTTTTTGAGAGAAATAACATATGTTTGGAAAATAGTTAGCTATGCCTGCATTGAACTCCATTTTCCATTACTAGTTCCATTGCTCATAAAATTTATCTCTTGGCCTAGTTTCTTTATATTTGCAGACGGCCATAATTAAACCATTTGAGTATTACTGGGAAGGTTACACCAGATCAGGATGCAAGTGCTGCACATGTCCTGAGAAGTCAATAAATATTAGCACCTATTTTATTTCTTGACATCTGCAGTGTAATGCAAAAGATCAATACATGTGGGGTCTTGTAAGCTCATTCAGATGAAATTATTTCCATTAAAAACAGTACAAGAGTGGGAGCTAGCAATTCCAGATGTTAAATAGCACAGCAATGGAACTGCATATGAGTTAGATCCTGGGAATATATACTAAGAAACCCAAAACACTAACTTGAAAGATTATGCACTGTGTGTTCATTGAAGCATTATTTGCAATAGTCCAGATCTGGAAACAACCCAAATCCCATCAGTAGACGAATAGATAGCTGTTTTACAGTGGAACACTCAGTGGCCATCAAAAAGAGGATCTTATTTTTTGCCACAGCATGAATGTACCTGAAGAACATTATTCTAAGTGAAATAAGGCAGACAAAGACAATACAAATACCATATGATTTCATTTATATGTGGAATCTAATGAACAAAATAAACTGACAAACAGAGGCATAGATACGTGAAATGGACTGACAGTTGTCAGAGGGGAAGGGGGTTGGGGACTGGATGAAATATATACTAGTATACATCACACGCAGACAGCAGTGTCATGGGGGAAGGGTGGGAATTCTTGGAGGTGGACAAATGGAGATAAAATGGGGATGGAAAGAGACTTTGCTTGGAGTAGTGGGTGCACAATGCAGTGTACAGGTGATGTTTCATTGAGTTGTACACTTGAAACCTGTATGGTTTTGCAAACAATATCACCCCAATAAATTCAACTTAAGAAAACAACAAATGTGAAAATTATAGTTAGTATCTCTTGCCATCCCTAGCCACGTAGATATGGGAGGCTGCCTGTTTAAAGAGTGATTTTTCTTTGTGGTGGGGTAATCAATGCTGAGAAGCTGCGCATCAGTGTTGAGAAGCCACGTGTTGTTGTTTTTCTCAGTATCTACAGAGACATATCGGCAGTTGGTTCCTCTGTTCTGTGACAGGAAGGAAGGTAGTCCAGGCAATGCCCAATGACGATGGCGCAGGAAATAAATGGGGCATCAAACAGCCCACAGGTAGAGGATACCTCGCTGAGCCTCTTTATCTTGATGGCTGAAGAAGATAAATTGAATAGGCATTTCCAGATTGTGAAAATGACCATCGGGTCTTCTGAACCCTATCTAACGGGCCCTACCTAGTAACGAAAGCGTTCTTCTCCACTCTGCATTATTTCTCAGGCCTTCAGCAATGAGCCATTAGCTTTGAAATTAAACTGGCAAGAGAAGTCTGCCAAAGGCAGCGCATCAATACTAGATCTTGCAGTGGTGCACAAACTTTTGTGCCTTGTCCTCTAAGGGTGGTATGTGGGCCAGCAGCCTACCCCAGACATTGTGGGTCACAATCTGCATTTTAAAAAAGATTTCCGAGTAAGTCCTGTGCATGTCAAACCTATGGACACACACACACACACACACACACACACACACACACAGGCACGCGATTTTGATTCAATGGTTCTTGCATAGGACTCGGGAATCTGCACTTTTTCAATGCAAGTTTTCTTCTGATCACACTTTGAAAGAACCAATTCTCTCTACCTTAATAATATGGGCAAATCCTTGAGAAAATGGAACATTGGAAACTTAAGATGTCTATACTGTCAGCCCAATGGCACCTTTATGTGCACAATGGGAACATGGGTTTTAATATCTAGCCTTGCGAGTAACAATTATATATATATGTGTGTGTGTGTGTGTGTGTGTGTGTGCGCATACATGCATATACGTTTACTTTGGTTTTATTTTGTAAATTCTCTAGGAACCTGTACAGATTACTCTATGGTAACAAAAACAAACAGAAACATGACCTTCTGAAGAAAATAAATCTCTTTTAAATAAATAGAAACACTTCTTTAAATGTTGGAAGCTCCCTCAGAGTCTTTGAATGCCAATAGAAGCAGCATTTGTCTCTGCAAAGTAAATTGAATGTGTTTAATCAGTTAGTCCAGGGAGATTCACCAGTGAGAATGCAGCAGGAGGTGACCTTATGACAGGGTTTCCATTTGCTTGCTAATACTTGCTGTGTGTGTGTGTGTGTGTGTGTGTGTGTGTGTGTGTGTGTGTGTGTTTTAAGAAGAGTGATGAGAAACAATTGATTTTGGAATAACTATCCAAAATCTTCATCCCCAAGTCTTAAAGGGAAAAGGGGCAGAATGAGAATTAAAGGGGAAGAAGGAGAAATGCAGTACCACAGGGAGAAACCCAAAGGAATTACACTGAGAAAATGTGCAGAAGGATAATACCATTTACATATTGAGAGAAATGTTTAATAATATTTTAAAGACAAATGTATGTAAAAGGGTGCACCCCAATAAGCATATGCAGCAATAGAAATGCAATTTAGAATGTAGAATGTCAAAAGTGGCAGTGTGCTTAGACCATTCTGGGTCTGTTGTTTTTTTCCTTTTTCATTTTTAATACATTTTTATTGATTTTAGAGAAAGGAAGAGAGAGTGAGAGAGAGAAGCATCAATGATGTGAGAGAATCATTAACCAGATGCCTTTAGCACACCCTCTACTGGGGATGGAGCCCCTAACCCAGGCATGTGTCCTGACCAGGAATCAAACTGTGACCTTCTGATTTATGGGTCAGTGCTCAACCACTGAGCCACAGCTGCTGGGCTGGGTCCATCTTTTTTCAACAGATAATGGGGGCCCAGAAAAGTGATCTCACTAAAGATGTTTAAGAATATAAAACTAGCCAAAACAGGTTTGGCTCAGTGGATGGAGCGTCAGCCTGCTGACTGAAGGGTCCCAGGTTCGATTCAGGTCGAGGGCATGTAGGGGGTGTACAAGAGGCAGCTGATCAATGATTCTCTCTCATCGATGTTTCTAACTCTCTATCTCCCTCTCTGTAAAAAAAATCAATAAAATATATTATTTAAAAAGAATATAAAACTAGAGTTAGAAATTGGATCCTTATCTTCTGGGTTTGTATTGAGAATCATCCCTGTCTCCTCCCTCTCCCTTACAACTATTTAATCCATCAATAAGTCCTACCACTTGGATTTCCAAATTTACCTGTGCCTCCCACTCTCTGTGCTAGCCCCCTCCCAAGACCAAGCTACCTTCCCCATCTCCACAGTAAGTTCCAGGCACATAGAATGATCTTCATTTCCTCAAACCTGCCAGACTGTGTGTAACCACAGGCTTTTGCATAAACGATTTCCTCTGCCTCCTTGTCTGCTGGCCACACTTACACTTTAGCTTAAATGTCACTTCCCGCGTGGGGGCCAGCACTTAAACATCTTATTAAGTGTTATTTCTGTCAACGCATTCTTGCCATTTGTTACAACTTATTCTACATCATTTTCAGTCTGTTCTGCAACAACAGATTGGTAACTAGCCAAATAACTGGAGCGACCATAAAATCTATTGTTTGAATTCAGATACTTTTGAGAATAAAAAGGATGCCGTTAATACTTATGCGGAGACAGCAGGGTTAAGCCAGTGCAAACTGGGCCATACTGACAGGAGGGAAGTTTTTTTTAATGGTTTCTAATGAGTAAGTAGTGCTTGTTCTTAAGTGGTCCCCTCCCACCACCCTCTCCAGGAAGTGAAAGCCAGAATAACTGAAGACCACACTTTAATACTTCACCAGTAAAGAGAAGAAGCTGTAAGCTGGTCCCCTGCACAGAAATGGTTCAGCTCTGCTAAGGCCAAAGGCTTTTCAGTTAAAGGGCTTTAAGGGCTTTAAAGGAGAGAGGAGTATTTAAAAATAGATGTGTGCACGCAGTCCCCGACCTCGCATGGCTTCTGCAAAGGCGCGTTCCGCCCCCTCCAGCATTCACCTCCCCAGCAGCCCTGCGCATGCCAAGCTCACCTCTCTCTGCTGCTGTTCATCACTGGCAAGCCTCCTTCCAAGACCCCTGTTTGTGTGTAACTTTAAAATTCTCCAAAGTAGATTGTTGTGTCAAGACCATCTGTTTCTCCAATAAGGTTATACATGATTGTTTGGGGTATTGATCTGGTTACAAAATTGTATCGGCTTTGAGTGATCTGGTCTGATTTTTGTTTTTTTCTATAAGCCACTCTTTTGTGCTCATGCATTCCATTGGTTTTCAAATATTTTTTTTACTACACTTGTAAAACATTATTGTGTACGATGTCTCATCACACATGTATGTATATATATATATATATATATATATATTCAAATGTCATATATAAACAAATAAATATATAGGGGTGGGAAAAAGTAGCTGTTTGATTGGAAAAAGAAGTGTCGGTTTTGATTATTAGAGTAGCTTTATTAACTCTGTATTTCATGTATTTACAACTGTAATCCTACTTTTGCCCACTTTTGTATACAGATACATGAACAGAGACATATCTTACCTAATAATAAACAAACATGTAAATTGATCTTACCTCCACTACACCCACAGCCAATCAGAGAAAGTATGCAAATTAAGCCAACAAAGATGGTGGGTTAATTTGCATATGCAGGCACAGAGTGGCCAGGGGAGGCAGGACACCTGCTATGAGGGGAAGGGTGGGTGGCAGAGGGATCTATAGGAGTGGTGGTCCGGACGGAAGTGAGGACTTGCAGGCTTCCTGGTGGCTGGGAGTGAAGCCAGGGTGCCTCCTTCTAGGAGCTCTGCCTTCTTTGTTTCTCCAACTTGAGGGATGGCAGCTGGTCCCTACAGGTGTTACCCCCATGATATTTTGGTGTTTTTTATTTTGCCTTCTCAGTTACCTAGAAAACAATTGCATCCTTAGCTCTAATTTGTCATCATACATTAGGTCTATCAAAATAACTTGTGCACTTCCTGTGCCATGATTGGACCTTGACTGCTATAGAGATTAGTAATAGGAGTAATCCTAGGAGATGAGACTTTCACAGATGGGCCCAGAGAGAGATAGGAAATTAGTGGTTTCCAAAATAAATGTACTCTTTATACCAAGGAGAAGGGCAGCGAATTTTGAATTTCTGGGTATATCTCTTTAATGTATGTGTCTGCAAAGACAGTGTTAATGTGCAGGGCTCTGGATTCTGAGAGGATACCGCGAATACAAATGAATCCCAAGACAATCAAAGCGACATGATTGCATTATTAGCGATAAGTAATACCTATCATATGATTTTTTTTGACTAATGAATACATGGTACAATTTCTACTGCTCAAGTAGACTCTAATTATTGGGTTTAATTAAAATGCAACAATTCCACTTATGTCATGTATTTATAACACTGTCTAATTATTTTCATCATTATTTGCAGAGTCATCATTTTAGAATAAGAACTGTACAATTATGTACACAATTGAGCTGTGTGTGTGACACGAAATGGTCTGATGTAGACAGTGATTAGAGACAGTCTCAGGAAGAGGAAATTGCAATTTATCCTTCTGCCTAAATGCCCAGCCCTTTCAAATCTCTCTCCACTTATCAACTCGCTTAATGAGAGTTTCTGTATCTTCTCAGTTATACAGAAAGGGAAGGCTTGTTTTTATTATGTGGATTTCACCCACAGTTTCAGCTGCTCATCAATTCTTTCCAGTATCTGTGTGTGGCATTTTATTTTGGCTTTGGCTACAGCCCAGCCGGCATGATTGGTATATGTTTGGTTACCTTTTTACTTTCTCTAATGATAAAGAAAATAGTAACGTTCCACTGGTAGATTATAGAGGCAAGCACTATATTTTATAACCAGAAAATTCTGTTCTGTTTTGCTTCTGCCACTGAATGGCTTGGCATTAAATGACCTTGGATGTAATTTAAGCTGCAATATTCAATATTGTAATTATTTTCATGTAAATTTAAACATTAACTCACAGTTTTCTGTTTTTACTAATTTATTGTCCAGTTACTGTTTACATACATATTTGATTCATTTAAGGTGTGCTTCATAGTAAAATATATATATATATATATATATATATATATATATATATATATCTTACGAGGTGATCACTCAGATAAGACTAGTACCCATCTGACACCATACATAGTTATTACAACATTATTGACTATATTCCCTGTGCTATACTTTACATCCTCATGACTATTTTTATAACTGAAATTTGTACTATATAATCCTTTTCATCTTTCTTTGAAGGATTCATTCAGAAGATTCATGTGAATACTATGCATAAAGCCTGACATGGAATAGGTGCCCTATCATTATGAAATAATATTACATTATTTTGGCACTAAAATCCTGAGGAGTTTATTTTCTTGTAACAACCAAGATCAATCATTAACTAATGGCTTAGCTCATATGACAGAAACTACGGAATTCTATGTATTCACATATTTATTTTTATATTCAACATGATTTCTTAACACTGGAGAATCTTAAAATGTACTGAGATTAATATACCCAATGATATAATAAAGGGAAGTTAATAGTCTATAAGCTCTAAGACATTAGAGGAAGGATTGTTCTACAGAGGTGATCAATACATTTTTTTTAAATCGACCAGCTGCCTCTTGCACACACCCCCACCGGGGATGTGCCCGCAACCAATGTACATGCCCTTGGCTGGAAACGAACCTGGGACCTTTCAGTCCGCAGACCAACACTCTACCACTGAGCCAAACTGGTTTGGGTGATCAATACATTTTTAATGAAAAAAGTAGCATGTGAGTTGAATCTTAATATATATATATATATATATATATATATATATATATATATATATATGATAAATTACGAGGAATTACTTTATCAAAGTAAATATACAGGAAGAGACATATACATTGCTTTTTAATCATTTGAGGGGCACTGTGAGAAGTGGAAGAAGATCCTAAACACCTTTTTTCTGGAATATTTTATATTCTGGTATCATGTCTGTTAAAAATTCAACCAATCCTGGCGGGTGGCTCAGTTGATTGGAACATCCTCTTGTACACCAAGGAATTGCAGGTTTGATCCCAGTTAGCAGTTAGGGCATATGCCTGGGTTTTTGGTTTGATCCTGTTCAGGGTGTGTATGGAAGATAACCAGTGGATATTTCTCTCTCTCTCTCTCTCTCTCTCTCTCTCTCTCTCTCTCTCTCTCTCTCTCTCTCTCTTCTTCCTCTTACTGTATCCTCAGGTGAGTACTGAAGGTGAAAAAAAGAGAGAGAAAAAATAAAACCAACCAGATAGGACAGTGACCATGTGAACTCTGAAATAAACATAGTAATATCAAAACATCAGTTTCTATCTCAATATTAACATCTTTTCAATAAGAATACTTATTTACTAACTATTTCACCTCTGAGCAACTCCAGTGGATTAGTAGGAACTAGAAATGGAGCTGTGTTGAGATAGGTACTGGAGAGCTGTAGGAAAGGGTATAATAAAGGGAACATTTGTCTTTATAAATCCAGAAAATTGAGGCCAGATCTAGCTCCACTTAAATGAATGGAGTGATAGTTCCATTAGTTGAGTTACTAATCAGTGATGTTGGTGGAATTCTCCCCACCTTGCCCCTTACCCCCATATCCACATCACATGGAGCAGAGACAAGCCATGCCCACTGTTCCCTGTCTGAATTCCTGACCCACAAATCATGAGTAAATACAAGTAGGCTAATATATTTTAGGATTAGTTACTTTTACAACAACAAAAAAAATTAAATAGAAATTAGGACATTCTAGTAGGGTACTGCGGTAACAACCTAAAACATGTGGTGTTGGCTTATGTCTGGATAGCAGGTAGAATCTAGTGGAAATGGAAAGGCACTATGGTTAGTGCCATAGGAATTATAAAAAGAAGGCCTTGGTGATGTGTTAGAAGAACAAGTAGTTAACCAGAATCAGCAGGCAGTGTCAACAACCTTCTCTTAGCTGCTTATGAATTCTGCGTATTTCCTTTAGAATAATTTTCATTAGACTTCCATTCAACCCATGAAGAGGTCATTGCTGTGAGAGTTGTCTGTCCACCATAAATAAAAAAAAAATCATAAAATAAATTACATGAAGCAATGGTTTCCAGAAATTGGACTAAAGAAGTACAACACTGTGACCCCGAGAGAAGGGAAGCATGACTCACCAAGCCTATACCTGCAGGCAGTTCCAGGCTGCAATGCAGGGACGTGAACCAAAACAGACTCAGCTGTGATCCCAACATGGATGTGAAACCTACCACCATCCACCTAGATTTAATAATGCGCTGGGTCTCATACATATTTTAACTCCTATTTCCTCATCTTATGTGCTATTGTTTTAATATGCTCCCATTTACATACATTATGTATCTATGATAATGAAGTATAATATGCTAAATAGACCAGATTGCCAAATGACCTTCTGGACGAAGCTGTGGCTGTGGGGGCTGAAGAAGAGGCAGAGAGGAGTAATCAGGCAGGCAGGCAGGCAAGTGATTAAGGGCGATCAGGCAGGCAGGCAGAATGGTTAGGGGTGATCAGGCAGGCAGGCAGGCTAGTGGTTAGAAGCCAGCAGTCCCTGATTGCAAGAGGGATGCAGTCAGACATCCCCCAAGGGGTCCTGGATTGTGAGAGGGTGCAGGCTGGGCTGGGGGACACCACCCAACACGCCTACAAGAATTTCATGCACCTGCCTCTAGTATCATAATAAAATGTTTAATTTTTTTTAACTTCAGTAATCACTTGATTTCTAAAGGAATATTATTTTTTAAAGCTATATTTTTTCCTTTTTGGTTTGTTGGTACACAGCCACAAACATTTGTTACTGTCTGTGACTACTTTTGTATTTTTTTATACATTTTATTGATTTTTAACAGAGAGGAAGGAAGAGGGATAGAATGCTAGAAACATCGATGAGAGAGAAACATCGACCAGCTGCCTCCTGCACACCCCCTACCGGGGATGTGCTCGCAACCAAGGTACATGTCCTTGACCTGAATCAAACCCAGGTCCTTTCAGTCTGCAGGCCGATGCTCTATCCACTGAGCCAAACCAGTTTCGGCAGGAATATTATTTATATTCTTTTATATTGCTACCTATTTATCATTTCTGATGCCTTTTATATTTATTTTTTCTTCCTTATATATGTTTCATTTTGTATTATTCCCCTTCATCGTGAAGAAGCATTTTTTGGACTTCTGGTCAGCTGGTGAGATTAGTTTTTTTATAATTTATATTTTTTACTAAAATGTGATTTCCTGCCTGTCCCTGATACTTTTAAAACTCTGAGCATACTTCTAATAATAGAATTTTAATGTTCTTTTCTGCTAATTCTAGAGTCTGGCACATTTTAGGGTTCGTTTTCTTAAATTCCATGACCCCCTCCAATGTATTAGACTTTTTGCTTCTTTACATGTCTAGTAGTTTTAAAAATATATTCTAGATACTGAAAATGTTGTGCAGACTGGATTATCTTTCCATAAATGGGTGGTGTGTGTGTGTGTGTGTGTGTGTGTGTGTGTGTGTGTGTATGTGTTTCCTTTTCAGAATTTAATTTACTATATAATCACCTTGAACTAAGTTTAGTTCTTTTTGTTTTGTTTTGTTTTTGTTGTTAGGTAACAAAATGTAAGTGGTGTTTGCCAAAACAATATAACCTGGCAGAATTCAATCTCTATACTGGGCAGCAACTGGAATCACTGTAGTTTATTCTTCCTTCCATCTGCTGTTTCCCATTGAACATTTTCTAGTATCTCCCACATATGAACAGTTCAAGGGTCAATCAAGATTTTGAGGGGAGATCATACTTGAATTATGGGCTCCTCTCAACTATATTTCTTTCTTTGCAGGCTTTCTTCCTTTCAATGTCCAGCCACTTTGGCAGCAGAAACTCTGTGCTCTGGTATGTCAAGTAAATCAAGACTGTTTTTAGCTTAAGATTAAGTTGTTTTCACTGCGAGCACTGTGGGTTCCTGCAGGGAGGAAACCGTTCACAGGGGGATCTCTCCCAGTGGTCTTCACTTCTTTCGAAATCCTCCAAGTTCTGCATTCTTTTGTTCGCTCTTTAGTCACTTCAGAGAGTTATATTTTCTATTTTGTCTAGAGTTAATAATTACTATCTGTAGTGTAAGAATTCTAACAAAATGCATTGCCATTAGCAGTTTTCTTCATTGCAAAATCTCTAGTGCTAGCAAAGTATTTCCTTATTAATAAATCATCAGCAACTCTGTATTGTGCAAATTGACATATATTTATACAAAAAATGACCTCATCTGAGAAGAAAGGCTGGGCTGGAAGACATAATGTGATTCCTTTTCACTGCCAGGTCCCCAAGACCCCTTGCAACTCTTATAGGCCTAATGATGCCATTATAGATCACTGATACCCTTGATGCCTTTGGAACTCCCAGTAGTTCCATCATGGACCACTTCTCCCATGCAGGCTTTTCTGTTAGTTTTATAAACTTGAAGATGATCCCTCGCTTCTACTTTTCTATCTGTGAATTTGAAGAGATATTCCAGCTTTCAAATGAATCTTAGAGACAGAAAACCTGTTCTTCTCACTTGAATAACACTGAGTTTTTTGAGGGAGAGAGGAGTGGACATATCAGTGGTAAATGTTTAAAAATATAAAAACACATGTCCATCACTTTGCCTAAGGTTTTGTTCAATGGGAAAGGCTTTGCATCATTTTGCTTGATTTAAATGAATCAGAAGTTTGGGGTAAATTATGCTCTTGAGTTTTGTCAAAGTCTACCTTGTGTAGATATCCAATTTTTATTTCCTACTTTCCTTCTAATTCTACCTTTAAAACTTTATTTTTACTACCCTTGAGTCTATGTTATTATGTATTTTACTCTGTGCTTGTGAATAATCCAAATTTATATCATTGGTTCCTATATTTACTTGTTTACTTGTGTTTCTTTCCAGTTTTGTCTATAATAGATTTATAATTCCCATAGATTACAGAACATGCTAATCCTTGTAGGTTTACAATTGGATTATGCATTGAACTTCATGAAAATTTTAGTAATTGCTTCTGGGATATAAAAAACATAATTGACTTAAAATTAACCTTTTCCCTTCACTGCTCTCTCCTTTGAACTACCTGTATCCCGCCAATGGGTTAACATTTTTAAATCAAGTCTTTCATAATTTATTATTTCACTAGTTATTGAATATTCTTTCAACAAATATTTATGAGGACTTGTTCTCTATTAGTCATTATTCTGAGTATAGGAGGCTCATTGATGAAATATACTGAATTCAGTATTGTGACTTAGTGAAAAATGGCATAGACTATTGAGGCCCTCATGCTTGAATGGAGGAAGAAGTTTGGAATAGCAAAGCATAAAGAAGTAAACAGGAATTTTAAGACCCTGGCGAAAGGATCTCAACTATGACCAACTCTATTTAAGAAGACTCCAAGAAGAGACCCTTATTGAGTTGCGATTTAAACATAGCTAATTTTTTAGATAAGACCAAACCAGGTTGATTTTCAGTCAGTGAATCTAGTGAACATGTATTTCCATGGTGGTTCTCCTTGGCATATTTGTTTATTGTCTGAAGTAGGAGTGAAATGGGGGAGGGGAGTGAGGATACTCTTTGGAGAGTGTTACTGTTCTTTTTAAAAAAATATATTTTATTGATATTTTCCAGAGAGTAAGGGAGAGAGATAGAGAGCTAGAAATGTCGATGAGAGAGAAACACCGACCAGCTGCCTTTTGCACACCCCCTACCGGGGATGTGCCCGCAACCAGTGTACATGCCCTTGACCGGAATCAAACCCAGGACCTTTCAGTCCCCAGGCTCTACCACTGAGCCAAACTGGTTTCGGCAGAGTGTTACTGTTCTTGGTGGATGATAAATTGTGTGGCAAGACATTAGTTTTCCCTTCTCTCTCTGAGACTGTTGGGTTACTGCTGATTTATTTATTTGGAAAAGGCATTCAGAGTCTACAGAGGAAGGAGATTGTAAGACAAAAGACTTGGGGAGACCCTGGGCACAAGGATGTTGCTTTGAAGCAATAGTGAACAGCTATTATTTCGGACTCCTAACATCCATTTACTAATTTTTTGATAACATGTTCCTAGTTGTCCTTTTTTTAAAAAAATTGAGAAGCGCTGTCTTATAAGTCTTCTGCCAAATGGTTCATCTACCCCTAGATGCTTGGGTAAAACATGATATAGATTTACTGTATCTATACATTCAATCTCTGCTATCCATGGTGACACAAAGCAGGTAAAACAGAAACCATCTAAGGCACATTTCTGGAGTGCCTGTGGTGAAGGCCCTCTTCTGCAGCCAGTGATGTCAGCTATATCTATGCTTGACCCTGAAGCAGACAAAACAAAAGCCACGACATGGAATGAGTGAGCAAGATTTAGTTCTGATGACATCATGCAGGCTAAGGGACCCAGCCATGTCTGAATGAACTTTTCAGGTATGAAAGCTAGGGAATTATTGACGATAACTTAATAATTTTGAGTGAGGGTTTTCAAAGAAGACTGAAGTGAAAACATTTAATGCAGAATCAGCAAAATTACCTGTCATTCCATATACTTCTTCCTCAACACACTATTCCTAGTTCGTGATCTACTGCCGAGCTCTGACCTTTTGAAAACTTAGCATGGCCACTACTGGACAATTGCAAATGATAGCTCAATGTAGCAGTGGCCAGTGATCCCTCCCCAAATCAGTTGTCCTGTGGCCAACAGATCAAATAAATTGCATATAAACATGTCTCTTGAGAACACTTCAGATATTTCTGAAAAGACATTGAGAGGAAGTGGCTATCTAATGGTCAGATGGGCTAAGTTCTCTGGTACTTTGAGCTTTGATGCTACATATTACGTTGATGTTACTCAATGACAGGTTGGCTGGAATATTTGAATTACATAAACTATCTGGTGAACTCAGCAGGCTACAAAGTTGGAAAGGCATTCCAAATAGTGAGGATGATCTGGACAGATAAAGCCCGAGAGAACATGGTGCATGTGAGTAATAGTAAATAGTTGGGTGTTAGTGAAACCATGGGATCATGGTTTTAGGGGAAGAGGGTGTAGCATTACAGATATGTGAGGCTAGCTAGCTCATTTTCCCTTTTCCCAAAATATACAAATGCCTAAATTGTACTCTTTAGCCTGGCACCCAATACCTTTATTTTCATATTGAACCTCCCTCTCCAACTTCTCTTCAGCCAAACTCTCCTTCTCCCTTTTTCACTGGACGGTGAATGTCATTTTCTGATTTTTGCTCAAAGCAGTTCTCCTCACTTAGATCGCCATCCTGCAGCAAGTACAACCTATCCATTCACCTGATGCAAATTGTAAATTGCTATGTATGGCAATTCATCTTTGTAAAGTGCATCTGTGTTACCAAATTAATTTGCAACCTCATTGAGGGGCAATGGAGAGAGCATTATGCTCCCCCCCCCCCAGTTTCCCATCTCCTAAAAGGCTTAATATAGTCCTCAGAATGTCATGTCCAGTGAGAAAATATGTGATGATTTGTGGATAAGATCAGAGATTATCGGTATGTAGCTTTCTGTCAGCTTTTCATATTCTAGGGGGATCCCAGAATCAGGCTATATGTCTGGATATCGTATCTTCTTAAATGGGATTTGGAGGTATCATGCTGATCACCCTCCAGAGACAGGTGTCCTTGATCTCCCTTCCTAGCGTGTGAGGCAAGGCCTCCGAGGCTCCCCGTCACTGTTTAAAGGATCGCCTGGAGAGCTTGCAGAACCCGGCAGCTACAGAGAGAGGTCCCATGGTGGGGAGCTTGCAGCCGGCCTGCTGGTGACTGTACTAAGCCGCAGCGTTTCCCAGGAGTGGTTATTTGTTTTGTTTTGTCTTGTTTTCCCCAACCTGCAAAGGCATCACTTGCCCACCAGCAGCTTTGCAGTTGACTGTAGCTGCATGACCCACTAGCCATCCCCAAATTCTTTCCCCTCCTGGGGCCACCTCACAGCACACGCTGCACATTCAAGGAAAGGGCAGTTAGATGGAGGGAGTGTTGCTGCCTGGATATCCATAAGCTGTCAGTCTTGCTTTTGTGGCTTCTGGGGTTTTAAAAACCCATTTCAGGAATTGTGTTTTTCCTTTTGTGAAAGATATTAACTACCTTATATTTCAAGTAATAAAAATAATATTTATCTGCTTAATCACGAGACATACCAAAGGGGAATCGGTTGATCCCTTGATGGATTAGAATAATGAAGAAAATTGTTTCCCAAATTATGTGCCTTAGATGACTAGTTCCGTCTGAGGCTAATGGCTGTTATGGGACAATCGGCTTCTGTGATCAAATAGCTCAGGGAGTGTCTGGGTTTTCTTACCAGAAGGTTTCTTAGAGCCTGAAAATGACTGTATGCCTGATGAATCTCTGAGAGGAGGTTATAGGGTAAAGTATTTGCCACTTTTACTTGAGTATACAAACCTTTTTCATTAAAAAAAAAAATACCAACTCGCCGAAACCGGTTTGGCTCAGTGGATAGAGCGTCAGCCTTTGGACTGAGAGGTCCTGGGTTCAATTCCGGTCAAGGGCATGTATCTTGGTTGCGGACACATCTCCAATAGGGAGTGTGCAGGAGGCAGCTGATTGATTTTTCTCTCATAGATGTTTCTAACTCTCTGTCCAACTACCTTCCTCTCTGTGAAAAATCAATCAAATATATTTAAAAAAATACCAACTCACATCTTCCTGCTATTAACATAGAGTATACAACAAGACTTTTCCCCTCTGGTCGTATTCTCCCCATGTCACAGAAAAAGAACTGTTGTAGAGCTATAAGCCGTTCTTAAATGACAAAATTTCAATCGTATTTTTATGATCTGTTGGTTGAGAAACTATATAACAACAGGACATTGTGGATTTATTAAAATAATGCATTTGTGTTTATTCTAAGCAGCATGCTAAAGTTCTGTTTCATATCTTTATGATCTACAGTAACACTTACAGATAGTACTTACTGCACATGTAGATTAAAGAATCTTTTTTAATAACTCCAGTATCTTTAAAATCTTTCTAACATACAGAATGGAAAACAGTGCTCTAGAGTAGTTTTCTCAATCAGAGACAAGTAAGTTTGAATCTGAACTCAACCGCTGATAAGCGGTTTGACTGGTTATGTTAAGTAATTTCTCTAAGCCTCATTTGTCAGGCTGATTTGAGGATTGGATAAGTTAGCAAATAGACACACTGCCTATAGATGGTAGATCTCTTAGCTTCTCTTTCATTGAAAGCAGACACAAAACAAAAACATTGTTAGAAAACACATTTTGAGGCCAAAATGTCATTACTATTCTAGTTGTTTTTACTTTTCATAGTTCCAAAGCAAGCAGAGAGAGATAAGCCTCATAATTATTGGGGCTTTAAATAAATAGACCAGATGAAGTAAGACGACATTGAGTACTGTGTCCCAGATTATATTACAGCATTTGATCCTCACAAAAGTCTTAAAAGGCCCCTCTGTTATCCCCAGTTTTACACATGAGAAAACTAAGGAAAATGATTGATATCATTTTCCCAAGATTCCACATCTACAAATTGGTAGTTCTAGCTTTCAAACTCAAAGAGTAACTTTTTCAGCAGCTTGTTCTTATTTTCTCAGATGCACATCATGTGCAGGCCCAATATGCAACCTTTTACTAACTCATTGTTTTCAAGGATCTTGTGCCATTTGAGCATTGATAGGCCCTGCTATTTGCCTAGGATCATAGTCCTATTGTTAGGGAATTAATATATGTATTTAATTTTTCCAGCCCATTTCTATACTAAAATCCAGAAACTGCTAAGCACCGAGCTAAGAAAAGGTCGCTTTTCAGCAATTTTAAAGCTAGATAATAAACAGTCCTAAAAGCTTGAACTGCATTACTCCAGGAGGCGTTCCAGGACTTCGGTAGCTACCAGGAGGAGTAAGTTCTCGGTGAAGACCTGTGTGGAGGAACAATGAAGTGGGAGGTACACAAAAGGTCATCTTGTTTATTCTCCTGAGGATTAGCTACAAAGTTTATTCAACCACCATTGCTTCTAAGACTATGCTTCCAAGACTGCTCAAGCTACGGGAACGAGAATAATAAAGAGCTATCTTTGTCCTCAAAGAGCTCAAGCTCTAAGAAGTGGAACAGGTAAGTAAGTAAATCATGACCTTGCCTCGCTTTTGGAAGCAGGTTGGAAAAGCCCGTCAACATAGAGGAAGACAGGAATATCAAAAACAGTTCAGACTGTAAGAGAGCGGACTTCACAATGTCATTTGATAACCGGTAATGCCATGTAGTGAAGGGTCTAATTGGAAGAAGCTTATTTATGAGCACAGTCATACTCATTCTATATTTTATTATTGGTGTTTTCAGATATCTGTTCTCATGAATATAATAATGTAGTAATTAATCATACCTGCTCTGGAGTTGGGTGGCATGGGTTTGAATCCAGTCAAGCCAGTCAGTGGTTCTCCAGCTTTGGTATGTTTCTCACCCCCTCCTTTGAGCCTTGGTTTTGTCATCTACAAAATGGTAATAATAGATGAGTTTAACCTTGGAAACATTTAATGTATGTGAATTGTAGCTATTACTCTTGTGAAGGAGTAAAATGATGGGGTGTGAGATTAACTATAATATACTTGTGTGTGTGTGTGTGTGTGTGCATATATATATATATATATATATATATATATATATATATATATATATTAGAGACCCTGTACACGAATTCATGTACTGGTGGGGTCTCTTGGCCTGGCATGATCAGGGCCATCAGGGCTGTCTTGCTGGGAAAGGGACTGCAAGAAGTTGGCTGGCCTGGGACATGAGAGGTTGGCTGAGGGAGTGTACTGAGCACTAGGTTGAGCATTGAGTTGTCTGCCCCCTGATGGTCAGTGTGCATCATAGCGACCAGTTAACTGATTGTTCGGTTGCTTGGTTGTAACAGTTGCTTTAGGCTCATGTATATAGATTAGAGGCCTGGTGCATGAAATTTATGCATGGGCGGGAGTCCTCAGCTCAGCCTGCACCCTTGGGGGATGTCCAACTGCCAGTTTAGTCCCAGATCAGGCCTAAACCAACAGTCGGACATCCCTCTTGCAATCTGGATGCTGCATGCACCAGTGACCATACTTTTCATACAGGTGAAAGGCATCTTACTATTGTATGGGCAGCTACATTTTTTTTGCCCTGACTATAAAAAGTAGTACATAACGTGATCCTCTGAGGCAGTAGTACCATTTTCCCCATCTTATGGGTGGAAAAATTAAAGCAGAGAGAAGTTAAGTACACAGTTATAAGTATCAGAATCAGGGTTAACCCCAAAATGTGCAAGCCAGAGTCCATGCATGTCATCGCTGCATCATCCTGTTTTTTCAGTGTTAGAGTAGCCTTGGCAGGTTTTAATTTTTAAATATAAGAGACTGTCCGCAATATATAGGGTATGGTACCTAGGCTTGGCCAGCCATCAGGGCCAATCTGTGGGATGACCAGCAGGTGCGGCAATTGGGGGTCCCCCCCTGGCATCTACCTTGGCTGGTGGCCTGGAGCTGCCTGCTGGCCAGCCCCAACCCCAATTTCCATTGCGGTTGCCTCCCTCTCTGGGGGCAGATGCTCAATGCTAGAGCTGCCCTGGGTCAAGGGCAGCTCCTGTGTTGAGCATCTTCCCCCTGGTGGTCAGTGCATGTCATAGCAACTGGTTATTCTGCTGGTCATTTGCCATTCAGTTGATTTGCATATTAGGGGTTTTATTATATAGGATAAATTCAGGCATGTGTGTGAGAAAATCTGGGGTACTTCTCCCACTAATACTAAACATGTCCTGTTGGTTAATAATTTGCAGAGTTGCCTGTGTACATTGTTCACTATTCACTAGTCAGAATCAGTGTGTGAGGCAAACCATAGTCTCACTAAGGAAAAGGCTCATTCTTCTTGGCATGGTGGATGAGTTGATCTGGAAGTAAAACATTCGTTAAAGTCTGTTACTTGGTTTATTCTCCCTGCCCTTTCCATGGTTCAGTCCATCCACAAAAGAGACCAGAAGAGAGTCAGTGGTTTTTAACATCATATTTGCTTGTGCTGGTGGCTTTGTTTTAGTTTTATATTATATATATTATTGATATTTTACAGAGAGGAAGAGAGAGATAGAGAGCTAGAAACGTCGATGATGGCCTGTTTTAGTTTTATTTACACAGAGTTGGGGTACTACCTAGATGTTTGGACTTGAATATTTACGGTAGTGCTAGGTTGACCTAACATTCTCACCACAAGAGAAAAAGGGAATAATTCAATCCATTAAGAAATTTGAGGATAGCTATAATGATCCAAGTGTGGTTATTGGTTTTCTTTAAAATAAAAGTGGCAGCTTAAATAATAATCTCAGTGATACTAACCGGATGTTTTTCACTTGGTTAAAACATCCTAATTAGTCAGTCAGTACAAACAACTGATTAAAGCATTTGCCAAAATTTTTATTAAACAAACAAACAATAAAACTGTTCACCCAATGTATTTTGTCATTGTTGTTGTATTTTTGCTTTCTTCCTTAAGACATGGAGGTGTGAAAGAAAATCACAGATGAATATCCAACCAGATGACCTGAAATAATGTTACCCTAGAATAACTTTAAAATTTTGATGAAAAATGAAAGTTCCAAATGTATGGACCCTAGTATTCAGAAAACTTTGATAATGACTCTGTGTGCACTTTATTGCCTTGTGCACTACAGCAATAAAAAATGGAGATACTATATCTTAAACTTATATAGAATGGATATATATATATATATATATATATATATATATATAACCATATATAATATCTCAGTTCAATAATATACTGTGATAACTAACATTCTATATTTCATACATTCAGATAAACTCTGCACTTAATCTCCATAACACCTTTGGGTGCTGAAAGACAAGAATCATTAACCCTCTGTTACAAATGACAGATATCTGTCATTGAAATTAAATGACTTGCTCAGTGTCATTCATCCTGGGAAATCCGGTCTAACCCAGGTCTCTCAGATCTTAGCCAGTAATTCTTCCCACTTGTCAGCTACATAAAACAATAGAACCAATGTAACATGTTTATTCATTTGGACCATAATTAGAGGCAGATTCATTCAGAATATTCTTTAATTTCACAAAGTTCATTCATAAATAGTATGTTCCTTGTGTAGCTCAGTAGCTAACATCAACCTTGGTATAACATTTGAGACATACAGGAATCCTGTAATGCTTCCTTTGCCCAATCCTTATACCTTTGCAGACTTAGGTCCACTGATAGGAATTTTAGGCAGGCAAATGTATGCCTAAGATATCAGATCTGTTTGGGATGTACATTTCTGCCTAATTATTTTTAACCCCCCCAAAATAATTCTTGCTAAGTGTTAATATAGACAAAAATAAAATTAAATCACAATGGAAAATAATGCCATAACTATATGAAGAGAGATAATAGACTTCCTGCCAGAATTCTAGAATTACTAGATAAATCTATTGTCATATGAATACCAAACTTGGAGTCTGGTGTATGAGAGTTTTTATCTTGAGAATATATATAATGAAGCACTCTCACATGATAAGGAAATAATTATAAAAAATACATTACATGTACATAAAAAGAATATTATCTTTTGGTGGTGGGATATGTGGATATTGTTTAACTCCTTTGTAGTTTCCTGTATTGTCCACATTTCTCTAACAGTTGCCTATTAATAAATAATAAAGGCCCATTGCATGAAGATTCATGCATCAGGCCTTCCTTCACCTGGCTGCCTGCATCAGTTTTCCCCTGGCACCCTGAAACCAGGCCTTCGCTCTGGCCACAGCCTCTGCCGGCCGAAGTGCCGCTCCTATAGCTCCCTCCACCCTCCAACCTCCCCCTCATAGCAGGCATCCTGCCCTGCCTGGCTGCTCCATGCACCTGGAGCAGCTGGGGGCGGGGCTGACGCCATCTTTGTCCTACTAATTTGCATATTCCCTCAGGTTGGCTGGTGGGCTTTGCAGAGGTACAGTCAATTTACATATCTCTATTTTATTAGTGTAGATTCAGTGATGTTTATTTTTTTTTTGGAATAAGCATTTTGTGTGGTAGCCATCAAGTGTACATGATTGTAATGTATATACAGTATTATTCTTGCCTAAAAGCCTTTGTAGAAGAACTAGCCTTTGTCAGGAATAATCTTTCCCAATATCCTTTCTGGTTAACTTCCCACAATTTAGGTCTTAATCTTGTCATTAAATGTCATCCTCATGAGTCCTCACTGTCCACTCTATAGAAAGTAGTTGTCCCATTTTAACACATCACTACATTTTAGGTACATCATAATTTTAATCACTACCTGATTTTTTATCTTTCTGATCCTGTTAGACTTTTATCTTGCAATGATATTGGCCATATGTATTTTTATTTATCACCATGTATATATGGCTGTGCATGGTACATAGTAGGTTCATAATAAAGATTTGTTGAAGAATTGAGCCAAAATTGACTTAATGAGTAAATGAATTCATTGAGCAAAAACTGTAACCTACTAACCTCTTGGGCTATATATCCTATTCAAACCTGCAATCTGTACTCAGAGATGACTAGGTTATTTTAATGGATACCTTCATATCTCAGAGTGACATAATTACTATCAGGTAGGTATCATTATGCCCCTTCATGTTACAATAAAGGCTTTATTAGCATGTTGTGTGTGTGTGTGTGTGTGTGTGTGTGTGTGTGTGTGTGTGTTTAAGGAGACTCCATCCCAAGCAGATATATGATTGATAATCTATTTTACGTGGGAAAAAAATGGAGCATTTTATAGCTTATAAAGTTGTTGGATTGGGACTAGTGAATAGGAAATAAAAGGCTGGAGACTAGACTGTAAGCTGTCATTCTGATAGAACATATTTAGCGTAATCATTAGGGATTTTTCCCAAACTCAATTCACAAGATGGAAAATATGCGATGCAGCCAATTTTTCCCTTCAGGTGCCATAACAAAAACTTTCAGAACTGACAGTTTATACTTTAACAAACAGATACAAAGAAATAAACACGCACACGATCTTGTGACTAATTGTATTTACTAGCATTCCAGGGTCAGACAAGAGAGAATGTCTCCATAAGGAAACCTGATTCTTCCTTTAATTTTTATGTCGGCTTATCTTTACATCCTGTAAAGAATGTTAGTGCATTTTAAATTCAAGGAATATGTATTTAAAAACCTATTGTAATCCAGGAACTATTCCAATGCTGGGGATACTGCACTGACAAAAAAAATTATACATATATATGTTTAATGGCTCATCTAGTGGGTGGTGGGAGACAAATATATAATAAAAAATAAGTATAACAGATAGTGCTAAATTCTTGGGAGAAAAATAAAGTAGAGAGTTATAAATTGTCCACGTGGAATCGGAAGGAGGTATATCTGCAATGGCCTGAGGTAGAATCATTTTTAGAAGTTCAAACCAAGAGCATTATAGCTGGAACTGTTCAAGCAAGGATCAGTCCGTGGTGAGTCACAGCACATTGTAAACCAGGTCAGAGAGAGCATTTCTGGCCATTGCAAAGACTCAGTTTCTGAGATAAGAAGGTAAGAGAAAAAGAGGATCAAAATGAATTAAACATTTTTGGCTAAAGCCACCAGACAAAGATAGTTTCAAGTTTCTGGGATGGGGAATATTACTGGGAAGATCAGATTTGGGTGGAGGATGAGTGACAGGAGTTTGATTTTAGACATACAATATTGTGAGAATGGGGGATCATAGGATAGAGATAGTGTTGAAAGTAATGAGACTGAATGAGATGATCGAGAGAGTGTTGAGTTCCTAAGCTTCAGGCATACTAAGATGTGGCGGTCAGGGAGAGGACAAGAAGTAGCTGGTAAACTAGGGAGAAAATCAGCAGAGTATGATGTCCTACAAGCCTGCCAAAGAGTTTTGGAGAATGGAAGGATTCACTCTAAATACTGCTATTAGGTCAGTTTTTTGTTTTTTGTTTTTTGTGTTTTTTGGAGGGGGGACAGGGGAGGCGGATGGAGAAAGATGAAAATTGACCATTGAATTCCCAGGATGGAGTTTCTTGGTGACTCTGACAAGAGGAATTTCAGTTGAGTGTTGAGAATAAAAGACCAATTGGAGTGAGTTCAGGAGAGAATGCAGAGATGGTGACAACTCTTTTGAGAAGCTTTTCTATAAAGGAAAGCTAAAAACGGCATCAGTAGCTAAAAGGAAATGGGTGTGTCAGAGGAATAAAATCTGAAGATGAAAGAATTTATAGCTTGTCTATATGCCAATAGGAATGATCCAGTAGAGAGAGGAAATGGATAACATAGTAAAGAATGTGGCGATTGCTGAGTGACACCCTGGATTAGAGGAGAGAAAAGAGGACCTAGAACAAATGTGGTAACAAAAAGGAAATTGTCAATCAGCATTGAAGTTGTTAATTATATTGGTGTAGTAGACAGCAGAAAGAGCAGTAGTAATGTGTGGATCTTCCATGCCTTCTGACTCCTTTTTTCTATGTAAAATAGGAAACATGGGCTTCACCTGTGAGGATAGGGAGGTAGTGTTGGACAGTTGAGAAGGAGAAGATTTAAAAGTATCTTCTAGAAGAACAGGAGAGGGAATGAGTTAGAGAAGAGATTGGCCAAAACTTTTACTGTGAAGGATCAGATAGTCAATGTTTTAGGCTCTGGGTCATTAGGATTCTTGTGATTTCTGGTTTCTAGTGAAAGCAGCCGTAGACAATATGTAAACAAATGGATGTGGCTGTGTTCCAGTGAAAATGTATTTGTAAAATAGACATTGGGTTGGATTTGACTGTGGGGCCCAGAGTGTGCTAACTTTGGGAAAGCATCGAGAGACTGTCTGAAATTAGTGGTCATGAAAAAGTAAGCCCATGTAATACATTGTGTAATTTTTCCAACTAATTTTTCAGTGTTAAGTAAATGGAAAATCTGGTGTAACCAATGTTGAGCTTTTGCAAGATAAGAGTAACAAATAGAGTGAAGTAAAAGGGAATTTTACTGCAAAGAAACTATTATAATTACTAGTAGGATCTAAGTAGGTTCATTAACGAAATGGAAAGGACAGCAGGGTGCAAAGAGTAAAAACAAGGATAGGTAAAGTGTGGTTGTAGTTGGAGTGAGTATATTAGAGGGAGTATATTTAAAAAGATAGGAAATGGCCCTAACCAGTTTGGCTCAGTGGATAGAGCATCACCCTGCAGACTCAAGGGTCCCAGGTTCGATTCAGGTAAAGGGCATGTACCTTGGTTGCGGGCACATACCCAGTGCAGAGTGTGTAGGAGGCAGCTGATCAATACAATATATAAAAAAATAAAAATAAGAATATAGGAAATGTTCTCACCACCAAAAAATGATTATTATGTGATGAAATGGTGCTGTTAGCTAACTCTATGGTGGTAATCATTTTGCAATATATAAGTGTATCAAATTCACACACTGCTATATGTCAATTATATCTTAATAAAACTGGAAAAATAAAAAAATAGGTGTTAGTGAGATGGCTAAATTGATATTATCAAGGGAATGTGGTTGCTAATAATAACCAGAAACACCATGAGAATGAGGAACTGTGTTTAGGAAAGACAAGGTCTTTGGAGTGAAGGAAGTAAAGGAACTGAGGGGCCAGGGAGTTAAAAGAATCATGCACAAGCATACTTAATTCACAGTAAAATGAGACAGGTAATTTTAGATAGTGAAGGAAGCCAGGTGATAAAATCTCCAAGGAATAACATTGTGCAATGACCAAGAAAAGGATGGAAGCAGCAAGGAGGACCCTCACACATCTTCAGGTAGAAATAGGGATGTGGAAGTGGTACCTTTCTAATAACCTGGTTATTAAATATCAGACATGAATAAGGGAAGACTAGGTAATACTAGTATAGGCAAGCCATTTATACAGCTTTGCCAAGAAGCTGCAGTTAACATTCTCTATTCCCCCACAGACCATTGCAGGGGATTGGACAATAGACACATGCCCAGCAAGGTCTAAGTGGCATATGAAGATGCTTAACTGTCAGTAGCACCTGGAAAGAGATGGTTGGCCAGGATAGGTGTGACCACAACAAGGGCTTGGATTCTCTCTCTCTCTCTCTCTCTCTCTCTCTCTCTCTCTCTCTCTCTCTCTCTCTCTCTCTCTCTCTCTCTCTCTCTCTCTCTCTCTCTCTTCTCTCTCTTCTCTCTCTCTCTCTCTTCTCTCTCTTCTCTCTCTCTTCTCTCTCTCTCTCTCTCTCTCTCTCTCTCTCTCTCTCTCTCTCGTTGGTGGTGGCTGATTCCTGTCGCAGAGTGTGTGCTCCCTTGCATTAACCCACGTGCCCCGCAGTCATGTAGACTCCACACAGTGGACTAATGGAGTTTAACTAGCTTCATGCTACATCGGGCCCAGCTCCACCATGGAATGGACACTGGACAGTGACCCCGCGTTTAGCTCTGCTGAAACCCCAGCTGTGCCTTTTCCAGGCCTGAGTTAAGGAGCATGGAACTTTACAACCTGAGAAATACAATTCCACATCAATAAAAACCACTCATTCTCCTGTGCGAATCTTAAGAAACGCATTTTCTGAAAATATCACAAGAGCTACCCCACTCCCACTAGTGTTGGGGAAATTGGGCCCACTGATGTCTCCTGCAACAGCGGGAAGAAAAAAGTCACCACTGAGAGTACTGTAGGGAATCACCATCCTCATAGGAGAAGAAGGTTATAGAGCAAGAATGTGAAGCTAACATTCGGTGAGAGGTTGAGAATGTAGGAGGTGTTGTCCTCTTCTGACTCTCAGTTCCAGCACACACTGGAAAAAGATTTTGGGAGTTGGAGACAGGCAGAGAACGACAGAGAAAAGGAGATGAATGGAATGAAATTGGAAATGAAACTGAGGTATTGTGACTAAAACAAGAATACAAGGCACAGTGAGATTAGCGCTGACGTACAGGCAGATGGCGGCGAGGTGGTGCTTGCTGGAGAGGAAGGAGGGGTGCTGGTATTGCTCAGACACCCCTGAACAAGGGAAGGGCTGTGTTCCTCAATGGCATTCAACACACCATGCCTAGTTCTAATTTGCAGCTTTGGATCATTTTTGCCTTCTGCTCAAGACTTCTGAGACGTTTTAAAATGTGAAGAATGATTTGCTTTAAGTCTTAAAGGGATATAAATACTTAAAAGTCCTCTCCTCCTCCAAGACCAGGGCTGGTGTCCGCCCTCACTCTTTTTGGTTAACTCTTGGCCATGACTTTGCTATCCCTATGGAGATGTTGGCCTTTCTTTTTTTCTTTCTTTCTTTCTTTCTTTCTTTCTTTCTTTCTTTCTTTTTTTTTTTTTTGATAGGCAGATGATCTTAAGTTAAAAGCCACCGCAACTCTGTGATGACAACAGAATTATGAAAGCCACGGTTTTCAAGAATAAGGATTGTGCTGAGCTGGTTTTTTTGTCCTTTGCCTTTATCTCCAAAGGCTTTGTGGAGTTTGTCCCGTTTCACTTTTAAAACATAAAAAAGCATCAGTCTCTGCCCTTCAGGTTGTTCAAAGGTGAGAATACTTTTCATTACAAATAGTGTGCTTGGATGATAATGCTTATTGGGGTAAAATATTTCTCGAGACCGGAGAATGAGCGCACGGTACAGTAATAACCTCTTGTATGAGTAGTGCTCCTGGGACTGTATCATTTACCATCCAGTCCAGGATCTTTTTGAAATTGGGTGCTATGAATAATTACTCTGGAACAGCAGACACTGCTAAGCTGCTTTAGCAAAGACATCCCGAAATACAGAGGCTAAAATAACACAGAAGTTTATTTCTCTCACATAATACTCCAGAGGTGAGAGTTTGAAGGTTTCAGAATAACCTGTGTTTTTTTTATGTTTTTTTTTTTTTTATCTTTGTAAGTCTAAGGGCTGATCCATTTATAATGTTTTTTGCCGAAAATAGGAGACAAGCCGAAACCGGATTGCCTCAGTGGTAGAGCGTGGGTCTGTGGACTGAAAGGTCCCCGGTTCGATTCCAGTCAAGGGCATGTACATTGGTTGCGGGCACATCCCCAGTAAGGGGTGTGCAAGAGGCAGCTGGTCGATGTTTCTCTCTCATCGATGTTTCTAGCTCTCTATCTCTCTCCCTTCCTCTCTGTAAAATATCAATAAAATATATTTTTTTAAAAGAATAAAAAGAAAATAGGAGACAAAAAGAGAGAGTACTAGAGATATGAGGCAAGGATCAACATTTTAAGAACCCGGTTAAAAAATTACACACCACTTCATGTATGCTGGCTGACATGTGCCGTTGGGCAGAAGGTAGCCAGCCCTATGGCATACTCAGCTGCATATTTAGAGGCTGGTGGACTTTTATCCTACGAGAAGGTACTGTTTGAGATAAGGTTGTGAACCACCTCTAAGTGGTCCGTTCACACAGATTTGATGGAGCTGTTGTCCTAAGACACCAGTGCGAGAAAAGTGATGATCTTGGCCAGAATAAAGGTCAGAGAATAAATACCTGGCTGGTGATCATGGTCTCTGTCACAACTGCTGCACTCTGCTGTTGTGCTTGGGAAGCAGCCATCCATAATGCATAAGTGATGGATGTTGCTGTGCTCCACTAAAACCTGACAAACACAGGCAATGCCTATCGGCCATAGTTCACCAACCCTGATATAGTTAGGTCTCCTCCATTTATTTGTCATGCCTTCTTAAGGAAAAATTAAAAAAAAATTTAAATATATTTTATTGATTTTTTTTACAGAGAGGAAGGGAGAAGGATAGAGAGTTAGAAACATCAATGAGAGAGAAACATCGATCAGCTATTTCCTGCACACTCCCTATTGGGTATGTGCCTGCAACTAAGGTACAAGCCCTTGACTGGAATCGAACCTATTATGAATTGTAATGTAAATATCCGTGTTTTCCGATGGTCTTAGGCCACCCTGCTAGCGGTTCTCAACCTGTGGATCAGGACTCACAGGTTAAGAACCACTTCTGTAGAGCCTAAGACCACCTGAATACACAGATATTTACATTATGATTCATTAACAGTAGCAAAATTACAGTTATGAAGTAGCAGTGGAAATAATTTTGAGGTTGGGGGTCACCACAACATGAGGAACTGTATTAAAGGGTCCTGGCATTAGGAAGGTTGAGAACCACTGGGTTAGGGCATAAGGAAAGCTTTTATTTTGTTCACACACTCCCCAACTTTTCACTTGACCTTCTGTCTAGACCTCTGCATGACATAGGATGCCTCTCACTCAAACATTAGGTGACCTTGGTGGGAAGCAGTCCCCTGACAGCAAGTGTGTTACCTGCTAAGGCAAAAAAATCTAAGTTCTACCGTGTACACACTTGATCAATAAACATCTGTGTATGTGTATCTTTAGTACCATATTTGCTTTTAAAATTAAAGTTAACATCATGTTTACACCTATGTTTACTCAGGGGAACATCATAAGAACACACTGAGGTTAGTAGGACCCATGGAACTATTCCCATTTCACCTATGAAAACACTGACATTTGAAAAAAAATGATCATAATTACTTTACCCAGGACCACACAGGTGCTCCAGGCACAAGAGTATCCTATCTCATACATCTCTTTCTTCCGAAGTTGGAATTAAAGTTCACCGTATTTGATTGATGGCTTTGTTTCCAGGAAAATAGAAAGAGATCACAGACTCATAGGATTGCAAGGTAGAAGCATATTTAGAGATCACTTGGTCAATCTCCCTCATTTTATAATTGGAGAAACAAAAGCACCGACATGTTAACATCGGGCCAACATTTTTGAGCTAATTAGCACTAGAAGCGGGCCAGAAATCCATCACGCAAGACTCCCTAATCCTTCTTGCTTAGTTCTTTCTGATGTCAAAACACTGAATGGCAGCCTCATGGTGACTTCCGATCTGCTGTCTGTTTTGTACTCTTAGCTTCTCAAATTGGCTTCCGAAGTATTACCAAAAAACAAACAACAAACAAAACAAAAACTAGTGCCTATATTGTGTTTTGCAGACCTAAATAGTATACTTAATGTCAACCCTTTAAAAATTGAGATGAATATACTGCCTGTCTTTAACTTGAGATTTCTACTATACACTTTTCAATGAAAGACCAGTGGCTTCACAGGTATTTTACACGTTTCAAAGTAAATATGCGCACACAAACAAACACATACATATTAATAGCCTTTGTGGGCTTTTGGAATAAATAAATGAGGTTGTGGGTGTTGTTGTTTTTTTAATGTTTTGGACAGTACATACGATTTCTATCTGATTTTGCGTTATTCCTTTCCACAACAAGTTATCAAACGCATGCCATTGAAGCCTGTGGGTTGTACACACTAATCAATACCATTATTCTGTGAGCCAGAGAGTTCATGCAGGGAACCAGCGTGGGCCCTTTAAGGGAAAGGGCCATTCAAATACCCAAGAGCAGACAACAACTTACCAAGATAACTCGGAGTTTCATCTTAGGCGAGAGGGAAAAATCACTTACAGTGTGTGGCCATGAGACCTATTCGCCCTCAAGTGGAGGCCACGTCTCTGCGGTCACAGCCAAGCTGCACATTGATGGTGAAGTGGGAGTCCCAGGGGGATCTTTCTGCTCCGGTGGAGTGCAGGCGGAATGGCCTCATAGACAATTGCCTGGAATTGGCTCTGAGACAAGGTTCCTCTGCTTATTGTGGGAAACAGGCTCAGAAAAGTGGAAGAACCTGTCTTTCTGGATGAGATAAAAGCTCACCTTGGCTTTTAAAGACCAGCTCAGTGAGGCAAGAAGGAAGAAGAAAAGAAATAGAACTGGTGACAACAATCACATTGTTAGATAAGAGAAGCAGGGTGGAGGCCACATAAAACGTGGGGCACAGAGGAAATCAGAAGCAGGTCAACACCAATTGCTAAAGATGTTAAGGAATCTAAAACAGCCGTGGGCAAACCCGTTTGGCTATTCTATCTGGCCTGTGGAGCCGAAAGAGCAGAGGGTTCTCTTGCTCTCCCCTCCGCCCCTTCACCAGCAGCCCAAGATGAGAGTGCCAGCATGGTCAGGTTGCTTTTGTTCGGGCCCGCCGGTCCAGTTTAAGAACCCATGGTGGCCCTCGAGTCAAAAAGTTTGCCCACCCCTGATCTAAAACAAGCCTAAAATGTGCTGCTGGGTGAAAGTGCGTGTGATTATTATTTTCTTTCGTTGGGAGTTTGTATTTTCTACGTTTTCTACAGTGCAAATGACTGTTTCCTTAATATGAAAAATGCAATAAAGTTTACTACATAAAAAGAACAAAAACATGCTGTGGAATGTAAGAATTTTCATTAAAATCGGAAGTTTTTCACTAACATGAGAGGTTCTTAACAGTGATTATACCTTTTAAGCCAACATTTAGAGTATGTAGTTTAAATACACACACATACAGCTTTTCTCTAATTTCTCAGGATTTACTTGAAAGAGCTTCAGATGTTATAAAAATTAAATCTAATTTAGTTCAATATTCAGAAAATTGTATGGGTTCTGGATAATTTGGTACAAATGTAGCAGCTTTATAAGCCCTGTCTTCACTTACCACACTGATCTGAGTGAACATAAAGTTTATGGTCCAATAACGCTGAAGACGTGTGGTGGACCTTAAGAAGTATTGTATTAGGATTATACAGTATTATACAGTAGTATTGTATCAGAAGACTACAGAAAATTTAAGACCTTGCTGAAATGATAATGATGCACATTTTAAAGTGTTGCTAATAAGCCCACTAATAGTATTTAAAAAATTCATTATTACTCCCTCCAACATATTGATTTTTAAAACTATTATATTTTATACTAGAGGTCTTGGTTCATTAAGTCATGCATGGGGGGGGGGGTGGAGGGTCCTCAGCTCAGCCTACACCCTCTCCAATTTGACACCCCCTCAGGGGATGTCTGACTCCCAGTTTATGCCCAATCACCTAAACTGGCAATCAGACATGCCTCTCACAATCAGTGACTGCCAGCTCCTAACCGTGCTCCTGCTTACCTGCCTAATTGTCCCTAACCGCCTCTGCCTGCCTGATCACCCCTAACCGCCTCTGCCTTGGCCCTGCACCTGGGACCCAGGCTTCCCTCCCTCTGGCCAGCTCTTGGCACCCAAGACCATGGGTGGGTGCCTTCTCCTGGGCCCAGCTTTGTCAGGAAGGAGGTCTGGAAGATGTCCAGACTAATTAGCATATTACCCTTTTATTAGTATAAATATTTTTTTCAGTTTCACTGAGATATAACTGACAAACATCACTGTATGAAGTATAATGTCTTCACTCAGATATATTATGAAATGATTACTGCTATAAATTAGTTGACACTCATCATTTCATATAGATAAAATAGATATGTATATTATTATCTATAATAATCTATAATAATAAAAGCATAATATGCTAATTAGACAGGACAGCCAAATGACCTTCCAGATGTCCTTCCAAATGACCTGTCCTATGAAGCCAGCACTGTGAGGGCCGAGGCAAGCTGCCACAGCTGCGAGGGCCAAGGCAAGCCACCATGGCTGTGTGGGCTGAGTCCCTTGCACAAATTTCGTGCATCAGGCCTCTAGTAGATAGATATAGTAAAAAGAGAAAGCAAACAAACTTTCCTTGTCATGAAAATGCTTAGGATTTACTCTCAACCACTTTCACACAAGTCATACAGCAGTGCTAGCTACAGACATCATGCTGCCTATTACATGCCTACTCCTCATTTATCTTCTAACTGGAAGTGTGTACCTTTTGACTACCTTTCTCTTATTCTCCCTGCCCTTAACTGCTGCCTCTATGTAAACGTGAATCTGATCCCTTTTCCTATGCTTGTTTTTTTGTTGTTTTTATAATCTACACATAAGTGACATTATATGGTATTTGTATTTCTCTGTCTGAGTTACTTAGCTTAGCATAATACATTCTAGATCTATCCAGATTGTGGTAAATGGCAAGATTTAATCCATTTTTAATGTGGAATAATCTACATTTAATGTTTATAAACTATAGTATAATTACATTACAATGTAAATTAATAAAGAAGCTTATTGTTTAATATTTTTTATTGATTTCGGAAAGAGGAAGGGAGAGGAAGAGAGAGATAGAAACATTGATGAGAGAAACATCTAAATTTAAGTAGAGAATTCTAGAATGCAATTTCATCTTTTTTTTTTGTTTTTGCCTTTAACCTTTCCTTAGGTGATTTATACACCTAAATATAGCTGTTAATTTCTTTTTGTATGCTTTTTCATTGAATCATTTATTTGTATGTGTTCCAAGCTATTAAAATGATGCCTTTTTTAAAGAAGAGATGAGAAAGTTGTCTTTTATAAAGTGGAATGAAACTCCCTTCCTTTTTTATACTGGAAAGATACATAAATTCTTTTTCTTATGTTAAGTGTTTAACAGGAGAAAGTTATGTTTTTACCATTGCCCTCTATTTGAAGACACTGAAATTTTTGCATATAGACTGACATCATAAATGCTTTTTTTCAGTCTCTTTTGATCTCATTGTCTTTTAAAACCATATCTCAGTCTCTAGAAAGAGTAATAAGAGGGGAGTTAGAAAGATAATTTACTGTACATGGCAATATTAGACAAGTAAGAAACTGTCAAGTAAAAGGGTGTTTTATTTTTTAAGAGTAACTTTTGACTAAAAGGAAGTTCCTTTTTTCCCCTCCAACAATGCTTGCTTATTACTGTTTGTTTTTCTCTGGGTGATACATACATTCTTTTTCCTGGTCAATTTCATGGAATTTTCTTCACCGTACTTCTCTATAGGTGTTCTTAGCTGGCAATGCTGACCATCCACAGACAAAATGCTCGTAGGCTGTAGATACTTTTAGTCTTCATCTTGGCTATTATTTGTTCAAGAAATTCTGTTTTTAAGGCTGATTTCTTATATAATAAAATTGCACAAAATTACTCTCTCCAAGAAATAACATTTTCTTTGAGCACAAAAAACATCTTTGCACACATTTGTCATATTTTCATGCAGTTTTTTCAAGAGAAACTAATATTGATGACTTCCAGTGTTTTAGCATTTGACTATTTCTGTTGCTTTGAGAATTGTAGTATGTTTTTTTTATTTATTATGTTATTTTTTAACTGGGCTAATGTATATACTTTCTACAAGTTGAACCAATTTTTCCATTTGATTTGTAAAGCTGCAGACAATGCATGATTTTTTGCAGGGTGATTGGAAAAACTATTTGTAAGCCCTGGAGAAAGATGTATAATTCTAACACATTTCCTTTGTTCCTTTCTTAATCAATTAGTATTTAATCATCCCCACATCCCAGCTACTGCAGATCATGAAAGGGAAGCAGAAGATAGTCCATTTCCTTAAAGAAATGCACAATTCAACTGAGAAAATAAGGTCCACCTTGTGTAAAGAAATTTTTGGCAGAAAATTAGACTTTCTTTTTTTCTTGCAGTGCTTCATAGCCAATATAACCTTAGATGTGTCACTGGGTGGTAGATAAGAGTGCTTGAGCATTCAGCAGGGATTTTCAGAATTTTTTTGGCAAATCACTTAATAATCAGATATTATTCTTTATTGGCGAGATCTCTCTTTTTGTCTCTCTTTGTCAAGTGCTAATGTATAATGTGTATTCCTAAGAAGGGATTCTTCCCACAACCTGACTAGAAACAAAGAAATAGTTTATGAGCCTTCTTATATTTTATTTCATGTAGATGCGATGACTACTTTTATGTGTCATTGTGACTGCAACATGGAGTACCCAGATATTTGGCTAAATACAATTTCTGGATGGGTCTGTGAGAATGCTTCCAGATGACATTAGTATTTGAATTGGAAAACTGAGTAAAACAGACTGGCCTTCTCAACGTGAGTGGGCCTCAGCCTAGGTGTT
Source organism: Vespertilio murinus (assembly GCA_963924515.1). NCBI lineage: Eukaryota > Metazoa > Chordata > Mammalia > Chiroptera > Vespertilionidae > Vespertilio > Vespertilio murinus. Next base: position 36,967,631 of record OZ004715.1, on the reverse strand, counting down.
GTAAACTTGAACAGAACAGAAGAGCGGAAAAAGGGAGAACTTGCTCTCTCCCTGTTTGATTACTTCAGCTGAGACATTGATCTTCCTTGGACTGAAAGTTACACCATCAGCTCTGCTGGTTCTCAGGCCTTTGGACTCGGACGGGAACTGTACCACTGGCTTTCCTGAGTCTCCAGATTATAGAAGGCAGATTATGGCACCTCTCAGCCTCCATAGTCATGTGAGCCAGTTTCTTATTTTTTAAAAAAAATCTCTTTTAATCTCTCTTTCTCTCTCTCAATTGATGTTTCTTTCTTTTCAGATTTAGCCCATAGGAATTAATAATTATTCCAAGTGTGTATACATTTTTGGGACTATATTTCCTCATTAAGCTCTTTGTCATGACAATCTATGCTTAGGTATTGGCATTATCTCCATTTTGCAAAGATCGATACTGAGACTTAAAGAGTGAGTGAACCAAGTTCGCAGAGCTGTAATGATAGACAAAGACCTTAAATTCAAGGCTACCAGTATCTAGATTTTGTGCCTTCTACACTGCAATTTGGAATATTGTAAAAAAGCACCTTGCATTTGGAAGAATGAGAGACACTTGTGTTGATGTCATTATTGATCAAGACTCCCTTGCTAAATAGTTGATAAAACTTAGGTAATGGTACAAATGCTGTTCTCTCTCATATCAATATACTGTTACAACAGACCTGGAAAGGAATTGAATGTCTTTGTTCTGTTCCTACACTATGCTGTGACATGATAATGAAAAGTTTGAGTTGTAAATTATCTCATAGTTTATTTGTTGAGCATATGATGTTCCTTTTGCTGTTGTGATATTAAGATTGTTCATTCTGAAACTAGTGAGATTTAAATCTAAATTCTACTTCTATCACACAATGTTTATATTTGACTTTGACTTAAGACATTTAAAGTTTACCAAATTCAATTTTTATCAGTATAATAATCAGTATAATCAGATTAATGATTTTAAAATAAGTTTGCTTATTTTGTGTAATTTATTTCTTTAATTTTACAAAATTAAATAGAAAGGTATAAATTTACTTGTCCATTATCAAGTTTAAACAACAATTAACTTGACAATTATCTTCCTCTGTATCCTCAAAATTGGAGTTGTTTGAAGATTAGATTAATTATCTTAGAGGTATTTAAATTAGTGCCTGACAGATTATAGGTGCTCAATTCAAATTGAATTAATACTATTTTACAGGAATGAAATGAGCATTGCACAATATTCCATGGCCCATTTTTCAAACTGATTTTCTGTTTCTTTAAAAAAAATTACATCGAAAATTGGAGAGTAAGTAAATGGGTATATTCTGTGTGTTTTTTTTTAAATATATTTTTATTGATTTCAGAGATGAAGGGAGAGGGAGGGAGATAGAAACATCATTGATGAGAGAGAACCATTGATTGGCTATCTACTGCATGCCCCACAATAGGGATCCAACTCACAACCTGGGCATGTGCCCTGACCAGGAATTGAACCTGGACCTCCTGGTTCAGAAGTCAACGCTCAGCCCCTGAGCCACTCTGGCCAGGCCTGTATTGTTGTTTCCCCCCTTTCAGTCAGAGGCCAGAGTCAAAAACAAGTTCAGGCCCCCCACATGGCTTAACTTAAACAAAGACCATCCATCAGAACCACAGGGTTTTCCACGTGGGTTTCCCAGATCTCCTTTTAACATGTGTTTCTGATCTCCACCCTCAGTTTCTCTGCCAGGGCTCCTAGCTTTCTGTATTTGGCTATTGCCTTCTCTTCACACCCCTGGCACTCCTACCTCTTCCTTCTATCCTTCTACTCATCTGGACCTCTCTATGCTGTTGTGTTCTCTCTCTCTCTCTCTCTCTCTCTCTCTCTCTCTCTCTCTCTCTCTCTCTCTCTCTCTCTCTCTCTCTCTTTCCACCTATAATGTGCTGTGGACTATAATGCCCTTACCTCTCATTATGAATTGGGCCAACTCTCCAACAAAAACTCTCCAGCTATTTTTCATTTTCTCCTTTGCTTTCTTGGCATTGGTACTAAGAGCCCTACATGAGAAACCCTGTCTCTATGCTCTTCTTTAACAAAAATTTCCTTTCTCTCCTAAATATACTGTTCATGTTCATAATACACCAAACGTTATAAAGAACCAAACAGACAGAAGAGGGCTGTTTCATGACTACATGCCAGAAACATTTTGCTTGTACATGCATAATGGATGTCCAAACCAGGAGTTACTGAATCAGGGCATGAAATTACAGAAATAGAATAAAAGAAATTTGACGGCACTTACCCTTCCTTCCTGCATTATAATTTTGCTCTAGTTCGTAAAGCCTTTGACACACATTGTATATATCCGCTGTGAGTACTGAAAAGGTCTCAAGGCAGTGTTTCACACAAAGCACGGTAATGTTCTGTACTTTTTATACTCATTTTTCTTATGTAATAATGTCCATTTCAAATGTTCGTGTAATGGTCACAAATCTGAATGAACCCTAAGCTACATTTTGCAGAATGTAGCTTTTATTCTTAGCCTCTAACCACTCCTAATTCATCTGCATCCCTAATTTTACTCCATTTGAGACTCCATTTACTCTGTATATTTATTTCAGTTCTTTACTTCCTTACCCACAGTCCATCAAAATACAAAATCAGAATGGAATTGATATCAGAACATTAGCTTTGGAACCAGTTCTGGTTTCAACACCAAGTCCTGGCAATTAATAAGTATGACCCATAGTAAGTTACTTACTCCATTATTTAACTTATTTAACTTCCCTTGGACAGTGAAGAAGGTTAACAGGAAAAGAATGGCTCGTGTGAAATATGGGTTGGAGGAGAGCTCTACAAATATTCTGGAACAGCAAAAGGAAAACAAGTGGGTCCTAGAGCAAATTAAGCCTGACATATCATTAGTGACAAAAATGACAAAAACCAAAGCTGTCCTACTTCAGGCACATCATGAGAAGGCAGTGTTTTTTGGAAAATTCAGGAATGCTTGGGAAAATAGAGGGCAGCAGGAAATGAGGGAGAGCAAATAGGAGATGGATTGACTCCATAAAAGAACCCATAGGCATGAGTCTATAGGAACTGAGCCGGGCTATTGTGGACATCACTCATTCATAGGGTTTCTAGGAGTCAGAGCCAACTGAACAGCATGTAAAACACATGTGATATGTATATAGTATATGATATGTGTAATAACTACATATTTTCATGTGTGTGTACTAGTATATACCTGTACATATGTATAGACTTATGGAAGTGGGTATATTGTGTGTGAATAGCACATAGTATGTGTTATATATACACCCATGCATACACAGATACATACATGTACAAGTGAATATATATATACATATGAGTGTGTATATATATATTTATGAGTATGAGTTTGTGTATATACATACCTATATACACATATATGCCTACTTTTGTTAGAATAAAACGTTTTGGCATCTTCCCTCTTAAAGATAATGGTGGGTCATTATGTGGCTGGGACTTTTTTGTATTGCTGTTGGAAGAAATTAGTCCTGTTTCCTCTATCCCCAAAAGCACGCTTTATAATCTATAATCATTTCTCCTACAAAGGAAGCTTGTTACTAATGTACTGTTGTCACCCTTCATTTGTATCTTCAAAGTAAAAATGGATTTCATAGTGAGTGAGAAAAATTACTAACATTAAAAGGAAAGTCATGGAATGGGAAAAAAGTTAAAAGCAAATGTGTGGGAATATTTTCATCTTGTATGAGTTTGTTTTTAAAAGTTTATCACCTATAACACCTATCACATCTGGGTGTTTTATTATTTTATTCATTACTATTTTTATTTTATAATAATGTATAATAAATTATAGTATATTGAACATTTATTTACTATTTATACATAGATAAATATAAATAAAAGTCAGGTGTCTACTGAAACATTTTTATGATCAGTTTAGAAGACCTCAATGCTTTGAAATAACCTATTGACAAAGGCACCACTGATATTGTTGTCAGGGCAACACTGAGACACTGAGGGATGATTGGGCTAGAGCAGGTCCTAGAAGGGTTATGATATGGTGATATGATTTAGGTGATATGATTTAGGAGTCACAATTTGCTCTTCATCCTCTGTCGTTCTTTGAGTTCTAGGACCTAAGTGACAACCATTGAACATCTCTTCTCTTACCCCCCAAAGCACTAGAAATGATGCCATAGCACACAACACTGACTAGATATGAGACATTTGAAATTCAACACCAAAGGGGAACCAGTCCTTCTCTCGGGTTCCACGCACATGGAATCAGCCACAACCACAAGCATCCTTTAATCTCCGTGTCTTGGAAAGCCCGCCGTCCTCCCCAGCTTGCCCAATAGAAGCGTTCCCATTTTCCTCATTGTCTGAAGACACTTTTTCCCATTTATCAGCATTTCCATGCACCTTTGTCCTCCTACTCTTATGGTGCCATCACAAGTACAGGCTAGCTGTGGATACTGCACAAAAGTATGTGCTTTAATTAGTATACTTAAGCTGACGAGTTTTATTTTTTCAACTTTTATCGTCCTTGGCGCTATTCTTTAACTTTCCCATTTTCTTCTCTATTATGACTAGGTTCCTGATACTCATTCTGGCAATATAGCAGACCTCCCTGTTTCATAATTGCCTTCCTCTCTACCAGACAGTAGCCCCCCCACCCTTGCTTTCTGTCTCATCTCTCTGATTCATGTTTTCCCATTATGAGGGACCAGTCTAGCCTAGTACCATTGTCAGTTTATCTCACTTATGGTCCCCCCTCATTTGATGCCCAGTCATTCCATGTTTTATGTTTTGTTTCCATTGATAACATTAGACGTGATCATTTCAGCAATGCCACATTCACTTGTAAATTATCTTCCCATTGTCGGCCCAGGGGAAATTGCTTCTTTGTCCTACTTATCTTTGATACTACCTCACTATTAATGATAGTCTTAATAACTGAGCCTACTGGTCCAAAGAGATAATTTCAAAGAACCAATAGGTGGCAGACATTTGGTTTTATGAAAGGCAGAAATTGTTTCCCCGGGAGAACACAGGGTTCTTTCATTGGAAATGGGATGAGATTTTACTTTTCAAATGCTAAAGGACACGTCTGTTATTCAGACCAGGTGTCATTCATGCTGTGACAGACTTTGCGTTCCATACTGTAATAATAGTTGAGTTTTCCATTGCTCCTTCACACGTTTCTTTCCTCTTTTACAAGAGAGGCAAAAGTAGGTTTACAGTTGTGCATATGAGAAATACAGAGTTTATTCTTGTATTATTATTTACTAATTATTACATTATTTTCCATGTGCACAATTGGAAGCCTACCCACCTCCCATAGTTTTTAAGGTTATTATGCACAAGATATATTTCCTAGAGGCCTCCTAAATGTCTTTCTTTATATTTTCAACCTTCGAACCAGAATCACGAATAATAATTATAACGTACGTTGCAAGCCTCCACCTTCTTTACTACTTGCCTACTTGCTGCACAAAAGGGTTAGTACCTCTTTCTCTTTAAAAGTCCCCACTCCCTATTTCAGCTTCCCTTCCTCTAAGAAACGATTTGGTAGCTGAAATACTTCCTTTGGCAACGATTCCTGGTGTCTTATTCTCCAGCTCACTTATCCCTCAGAGCCCTCTACTGCTCTCTCCACTTTCCTCTATAACCTTCATAGTTTTTCTGTCTCCCTCCTTTACACTTGGCATCTTTCTTCAGAGTGCAAGGAGGAAGAGTGGTAGAGCGTGCTTAGTTTTTGTTTAAATCACTGCTCTACTGGCTCCATGCAGCCATTCTTTTCGTGACTGTCATAGAGCAAATCTCTGCAAAAGCTTTACAGTCTGAGTTCAGCGGCAGGGATATTTTTCAGCACCTGGTGTCTCCCAAGTGTTCGTGCGGTTGATCAACTTTGTTTCAAGGACCTCGCTCTTTCCCTAATCCTCAAATGGCCTGCCAGGAGCTTGCTTACACGCTACAGCCTCTGTATGATGTATGGTGGTCAGCGCATTCTTTTCTCAGGGCTCCTGCCTTGCTTTTAAACGCCTGATTATTTTTTCCTTTGCTCCAAAGGTATCATTTCTTATACTTGTTGTTTCCACCAGTCAGTTATAACCGTAAGGAAACGGGGAACTGAGATCTGTGGTATCTGACACATCTGCATGGGAACCCAGCCTAGCTTTGCCACAGATGAGTTCAGATTAATTAACTACTCTTCATTAATTAACTACTCTTATCCTTAGATTCTTCATCTGTGAAGTGTGAATAATATTAGTGTCTCAATCCCTGGGTTAGCTGAAGAACTTTATCTGACTGTGTATGTGATTATGTTGGACACATGGGGAGTGTTCAAGAAATGCGCCTAATATGTTTTTATAAGTGAATTTGGAGCTTTACCCAATATCTCACAGTTTCTGTTTCTCTAAGCAAATGAATACATGCTCATATTATACCAGTGTTTTATTTTTCTTTATCATAACTTAACCATTTAGACTTGGTAGTTCTTATCAAAGTGCATGCTGTCTTTTGACTCTTTATAGGTAGATCTTTAACATTTCTTACTTTTTCATAAAATACTTGAAAAAGACAACAATTAAAATTATCCATAATTTAATCATGCATCTATATCTATATATGGCATATATATATATATATATATATATATATATATGTGTGTGTGTGTGTGTGTGTGTGTGTGTGTGTGTGTGTGTGTTTATATGACATATGTGTGTGTCCATAGTTGGGTGTATATACATAATTATAGTTAAAATTGTATTTAGGAGTATGCGAAAGGCTATCATCCTACAACTCGGTCCCTCCAGTGTCATCACCAAGAGAAAACTCTTTTTTCATAAATTTAAAACAAATCTAACTAGTCAATTTGCTATGCTCATAGATATGTATTACTTGCACCTGTACTTTTGTTTTTAAAATATACTTATAATATTCTTCATTTATGTGAATAATTGATGCCTGTTCCTTAGGCCATTTTCCCTTTATTTTTGCTTCCCATTTACACAACTTTCCTGCAGGCTTTAAATAATTAATTACTAATACTAACATTAAACATACAAGGTATATATGTTTCATTTAGAATTTCCAAAGTATTTTTCACATAAATTATCTCATGCAGTGCCCACTGCCATGCTGTGATATGGGCAAAAATGTCACTGTTTACCAAGTAAAGCTACTGCTAGTCACAGGGTTAAAACTGTGGCTCCCAAGCTGATCTCAAATCCCAGGCACGTCCTGAGGCAAGTCCATAGCGGTGCCAAAGTGCTGGTTGTGCATCTCCTACAGCCTGCCACGAGATTGACATTCCACTCTATATCTAAAACTGTGCTCAGCTAATTTTCAAGATCATTCCAAAACTTCTGTCATCTCAAAATTAACTTCTACCATACCAAGAAGGGATCGGAAATGAGTACATTACCTCATTTTCTTAAACCCAACAGTAGTTGTATTTTCTCTAAACAGAGTTCATTCACATTGTTTGCATTTTTAAAAACATATTTTATTGATTTTTAACAGAGAGGAAGAGAGAGGGATAGAGAGTTAGAAACATCGATGAGAGAGAATCTTCGATCAGCTGCCTCTTGCACACCCCCTACTAGGGATGTGCCCGCAACCAAGGTACATGCCCCTGACCGGAATCGAACCTGGTCCCTTTTAGTCTACAAGCAGACGCTCTATCCACTGAGCCAAACCTGTTTCGGCTGTTTGCATTTTTTCAAATGTAAATACTAGAAGGACTATGAGAGTAGGAAGTAAAATAATGTATCAGTTACAGTTACAAGCTCTGGAGCTCCGCTGCTTGGGTTTAATCCAGATTCTGAGACTTCTTAGCTGGGTCACTTTCGTCCGGTCCTCAATTTCCCTGTCTGTGAAATGATAATGCTACATCCTATGATTATAGAAATAATAAAGACTCAAGATTGTAAAAACAGTTTAACAGTTTAATCATTTTAAACATTAATATTTAAACATTAATAGTATTTGGCTCATAATGTGTGCTAAGAACATGTTTACCAAAATCACTGTTTTGATGAAAAGAGGACACAAGGAAGTCAGCTAGCTTTCACAGGCAGTATTACAGAAGACCATAAAGATCACTTCCTGTCCAAAAGCCAATGTGCTTTGCACTGAACAGTTCTGTATTAGCTGTCAAGTAGTGAGACATGATACTTCTGCAGAGAGTGAATGTCACAATTACTGTGTTCTTTTAGTGTTCCTATGATTGTAAATAAAGGTATAAGTCTGCATGCAGATATTTGAACATAATGAATCATAGAGTTACACTGATAGAGTCAATGCATAGCCTAATATACATACATCCTCTATATTACTTATGGATTAACACATTTATTTTTGTAATTGGTAAGCTCTTTAGAATGTCTGCTAAAGCAAATTTTGACAGACGAGTGCTACTGTAATATTGTAATGTGGTCTTATCAGAATAATGGAAGTATTGAGAGAGTAGTATGGATTTTAGAAAGAACAGGAGGCTAGTAGCTGCTGGGCTTCCAGTTCTATCTGACCCTAAATGCATTATATATTTGATACATCAATTAATATATTTAGATCTGTCCTTGGCCTCTTAGCATGGGAGGTCTTGGGTAGGCCATCTCCAAAATTACTGTCAGCTGTGACATCTTGGATTCTGTCTGAATAATTCAGAACTTCATCATTACCATTATTGATAAGTGTGAAGTGAACAGTGAAAGTGTTGTTTGAAAATTCTGGCCCTGAGTGGCAGAAGGTCAAGAAGAGGCCCACTTCTTGGGAAGACATCTGTCTGTTCGATTGGACACATTAGCCTCTAGAAATCACCACCACTCACCCTCCCCTTAGACTCCACTGTCCTAGGAATAAAACCCAAGTCTTACAACAACTGCCAGGCAGCATGGGTGGGACTCAGTAGACCTCTAGTCTTATCGCTGCTGATGAGTCACATGATTCCCTCAAGAGCATAGAGCCCTTCTTCTACGCTGGGCTCTCGCTGATGCTGTTCAAATCTCTCCTCTTCTGATTCCCTCCTGTCCTTTAGTCAACTTACCCTTTAAGTGTCGGCTTAAATAGAGGTTACAAACTTCTGTGTTCAACCACGGTTTTTCTGGTTTTTCTATGTAGTCGAGACAAGATTACTACACAAGAATCCAGTTGCAAACATCTCTTTTAAAATATGGACCTGGAGCCGAATCCGGTTTGGCTCAGTGGATAGAGGGTCAGCCTGCAAACTGAAAGGTCCAGGGTTCGATTCCGGTCAAGGGCATGTACTTGGTTGCGGGCACATCCCCAGTAGGGGGTGTGAAGAGGCCCCCTTCACACAACACACAAATTCTCTCTCATCAATGTTTCTAACTCTCTATCCCTCTCTCTTTCTATATGTGAAAAATTAATAAAATATATTTAAAAAATAAAAATAAAATGTGGACCTGGGAGTATTTTGGCCCAACTTTATGCATGGCAGCTGGAATCATTAGCTGATGCGTAAATAACCTTTTATGTATGTCATCAAGCTTTAAAACTCATTTAAATATATTCACATGGACTCGGGACCCTGATTCACTCAGCTATATCACTTGTTTCTTAGCATAGGGTTACCTGGTGTCAATCTCTAGCTAAAATTTTGCTTCCTCAAAAATGTCTCTGAACCCTTGGCATAGGCACCTCCTGAAAGTATTCCACAGCATCCTATAAACATCCTTCAATATATTAGCATTATTTCAAAAGAGTCATTTTTTCAATGATATAATTGTAATAATGTATATACACTCCCACTAGATTGTACATTTTATGAGGGCCAAGATTTTTATCTTGCCCACCATCCTATACTTATCTCAAACACTCTGCCGGGTCCATGCTGCATTCTTGCCAACATTGAGAGTCCAGGTTATATATGCCAGGCACTTAGCTAGTGTCTCAGTAGGGAGGTGATGAATGATGGAATGGATTGACAACCCAACAGAGAATCCCTGGACGGAAGCCCTGAGAGTAAAGAGGCAAGTTGAGGTAAATCGTTAGTTTCAAAGTATGCCACACCCCAGAATGAATGATTAATTTCATTCGTAAGTGCAGGTTAGCCATTGAAAGGCACATTTCCTTGCTGCCTGCTCCTGTTAGAGACATGTTTGCATGGTTGTAATGCTGAATAGTGTTTCATTCATTCATGTTAGGAAAATAAAGGATTTATAAGAAACTAGTCACCTATGCAATCTGACATTCATCACAGATTTTCTTTCAGTCTACATTGAGAGCATCTGTCCTCGGGAGCACATAGGTATGTTAGCAGAGATTCCAGAGAAGCAGACACACCTCTCTAACATGATATATTTGTTATTTAACAGCCTGCACACCTAACTCATCCTCCCAGGGGATACAAACAGCCTAATGAAATTACTAGAGAAATACTAGATAGTAATTGGGGTTGGTTCCTCAACCCCTTCTTTTGGAGTAAAATAAAAGAAAGAAAGAAGAAAGGAAGTGATGATCAGATGTATGTGGCAAATATTCACTATGCCTTGGGGATTTTGGAAGATGCAGCAAGATCACAGGGTTAAGGTTAAAATACACGTTACTTATTCACATTCTTGTATTTTACACTTGTTTCTGATGTTTTATAGATGCCTGTGATTAATTTTTGTCCTATATCTCAGGGTAATATGAAATGAGTCTTTTCACTCTTTCACATCCTGGATGGAAAGGAATAAGCTCTAAGCTACAGTAAACAGGTGTGAATTAGCTTAGCAAAAAAGCAATTTATTGACTCAGGAGTTTTTGTCCTAAAGTGTGTGGCATAATTAGGAGCTGGGATTCCTAGCTGGAGAACTCTCCCAGTGCAGAATGATAGATAGTCTTATTCATGAGAAGAATAGTTTTAGCTGTTTTATACACTATTTAACTGTATTGAGTTAACACTAAAGTAAAACCCTTATGTTTAATATTTTTCTTCATGTTTTTTTTTCTTATATAGATCTTATCTGTTTTGAATTTCTTTTTAGAACTAAATTGTGAGATTTATAATTATTATACTTTAATATAATATAGAGTCTGATGATAGCTGATACATACCTTCTGGGATTTTCATGCTGCCTTCAATACATTAGTTCTTCCCCTCAGGATTGAAACATCATATATTTTATTGGTAAACAATTATATCCTTAAATGTTATAATGCATATAACTCACTTGACATTACACTTGATGCATAGATGTTCTAAGAGTATTTGAAGCAAACTATAATTTTATTCAAAACATTATTAAAAGGCTTGAATGGGATAGAGCACAAGATAAGACTTTGTCACATAAACTTTAGTCTTACATAATATTGATCTGACATTCAGGTAACCATTGCAATCATCAACTTTAAGTCTCATTCAGGCTTTGTTTTGACAGCTTGGAAAGAAGAAAAAAAATATCAAGCTTGGCAGGTGCGAGCGTGCTCACTTGCTCACACACACAAACACATACACACGTGTGTATACATTTGCTTTTCCATTACTATTTTACTTTACTTTTCAAGTGAGAAAAACATTTTATCTTGCTTTTAGTATTGTTTGTTACCCAAAGTTTCTTATTTGGCACATTTTAAGCTATTATATCCAGAGAAAATAGAAATGAATATGACATTATAGTTCTCAGTTACCATTTCCATTTTAGGTGCTTAAGAAATGTCTACTTAATAATTTATTTGCTAGGAAGCTCTATTGATTTCCTCGTCTGTGGTTTACAGATTCTTCCTTCTAGGCATCTGTCTGACTAAGCCTTCTAGTACCTATTTGACTTTCCACGTTGACATGGAGGTTACGCTGGGAAGCTGCGCTGTACGACCCACGCCCCCCTTCAGGACTGATGAACTTACTCCTCACAGCTTGCTGCTGGCAAACAGTCCTCAGCTGTCAGCACTGACCAGCAATGTCCCTCAGCTAAGAGAGCGGCCTCACCCAAAGCCATGCCCCTTTTCTGGGGTCAGCCTGCATCTCTAGACTCCTCCACGCTGTGGTACAAAGATACACCTCTGGTAACAGCCTGCAGAGCTGAGGGGCATCCTGGCACAGAGCTCGCCGTGGGGTTAGCTGAGGTCTTTGTTGTAACTAGTTCACAGCCAATTCCTCTGTGTCCAAGCCTGCTTCCTTTATTTCTGTTTTACCTGTGCTGATCCCCGAACACTCCCTAACAAACTGTTCATGATACTCTCCAGCTTGTAGTCTGCTTCCTAGGACATTTTGCTTGGACCAGTTTCTCAAACCCAGTCCGATTTCTCATCTCTAAACGCTCAGAACATTTTCACCATTTAACTCTCTCTAGTCTTACTGGACATTTACTTCTTTCTTAAATGTTTTTGTTCTTTTTTTAAAAAAAATCATATCTGAGCAACACAAAAAGCATTTTTAAATCACTAGAGATTATTATTGCGGGGTAGGTAAAGAGGAATGTTACCCAAAGTTTTATTATCTCAACCTTTTGAGTGTTAGTGCAATGTTGATAGCATGGATGAAGATAATGAGTCAAAAAATGGAGAGAGTGTGATTTCTAGAATGTACTGTTTTTTTAGTGATGTTATTCACAGTTAGCATCAGGCTTTTTTTCCTCTCAAAATCAATGCCATGTATTCATTAAGTGGTTTTCAAACTATTAGAATTAATTTAAACTCCAATAACTGACTGCTTATAAAATAGAGTAATTTACAATTTTCTTAACAACAATAACTAGTTTTAAAAAAATATATATATATTTTATTGATATTTTACAGAGAGGAAGGGAGAGAGAGAGCTAGAAATGTCAATGAGAGAGAAACATTGACCAACTGCCTCTTGCACACCCCCTACAGGGGATGTGCCTGCAACCAATGCACATGCCCTTGACCAGAATAAAACCAGGGACCCTTCAGTCCCCAGACTGACGCTCTACCGCTGAGCCAAACAGGTTTTGGCAACAATAACTAGTTTTAAAATAAAATGGTAGTAAAAGATCTTAGCCAAAGTAAAATCCAAATTAAAAATATCTAAAAATAAATGTAACAAAAAAGGCCCCACAGGAAGAAAACTATAAAATTTTATGAGATGCATGGAGAAAGATATGAATATGTAAGGAGACAAAGTTATGATAGGATTTCATTTTGGGGAAAAATAATGCTTTTAAAATTAATCTATATTTATACAATTATCAGTGATTTTTTAGGGACAAATTTTAGTTAGATTAACACCTGTGCAAGGACACAGACATTTTCAGGAAAAAGAGAGTCATAAATGGAAATTTTCCAAAATATATATTAAATTATTTTTATCCTATATAATACATTTTGGTCAATTTGCTTAATATGCACATTGACCAAATGGCAGAACAGCCCGTTGCTATGACACACACTGACCGCCCGCCGTGGGGGCAGATTCTCAGTGCAGGAGTTGCACCCAGCCCACAGACCCCACACCAGCCAATGCAGGTTTCAGTGGGGTGGGGCCAGCTGGGGAGGAGGCAACTCCAGCGGTGGTGGTGGCCGTGGTGGGAGGTGGGGTCTGCCAGCAGGTAGTGCCAGGATGGCCAAGGTGGGTGTCACTGGGGGCCCTTTGATCACCCCACCAATCACCCCACAGATCAGCCCTGATCGCTGGCCAGGCTTAGGGACCCTATCCATGCGTGAATTTTGTGCACTGGACTTCTAGCATATTATAGTGTTTTTTAAGTTGATTAATTAATAAATGCAAATTGACACTAGAAACATACACATTTAAAATGATAGTTACTGAAAGGATAATAACTGACACGTATAACATTTCAAATTGGTAATGCCAAAAAAATTGGTAAGGCAAAAGGTTTGGGGACAATTATCTTGTCATTTGTGGAAACCTAGAGTTGGTTACTTAATCTTATTTCTAAAATCGCTTCTTTTCAATGTCCCCATTTACTTGTGAAAGAGGCTGGGCATAGTAACTGGAAGTGGGCAGAAGAGGTTACTTTGGGTACCAGGAAAATTCTGTGTCTTAATCTGAATACTGGTTATATGTTTGTTTATTTAAAAAAATAATACATTAGGCAGTATAGTTAGTAAAATGTATATGAAGATAATATATAGATTGATTAATAAATAAATGGTAAGAATATAATATAAAAACAAAAAAGACATTATATAAAGATAACAAAAACATGATATAAAAACATTGATAAAAACTGATAAATTGATTAATAAACAACAACATGATAGATATAACGACAAAGACATGATATAAAAACAAAACATGATATAAAAACAATATTGATAAAAACAATGACTGATAAATTTATTAAACTTATTCTAATATCTCCCTGTACACCAAGTTAAGAGTAAAAGCACTTTCAGAGTCCTTGACTAATTTCCCTTGTGATGAAGTATTTACAGCTTTAACTTTAACATCATACACTCTTCGAACTCCAGATAAAGCAACATATAACTGACCATGTCCAAACACGGGTTCAGGTAGGAATATTCCTACTCTGTCTAGAGTTTGTCCTTGTGATTTAGTAATAGTAATCACAAATGCTGGCAATATGGGAAACTGTCTTCAAATTCATTTAAATTAAAGGCCAGTTTCAGAGGGGGACAAATCAATTCTTGGAATCAGAACAACCTCCCTTCTGCAGGTCCTATTAATACTTCAGCTTCGTTTAGGTTAGCTCACAATCTTTTGATAATAGATCTAGTACAATTACAAAGACCCCATTTACTATGAAGATTTCTCAGTAGCATGATGATTACACCTACTTTCAATTTTAATTTATAACACACCATTCCCGAAGGAATAATACTATTAAGAAATTCAGTGGGAAAATTTCTTTTCGGCATCATCTGTTGAATCGACAGTATCATCACTTAAATAGGTGTGAAAATCCCTTTGAACATTTTCCATACATGGATTTTGTATTTCACATAGTCCACGTACTATATTTGACTTTACAATCTTAAAAAGTGGAGGACACTGGTCTTCATCCAGAATTTTTGCCTTCACTATACGGTCAGTGTCATCTTCTGTTCGTAATTTGGATTCACGGTCTAATACCAATGATACTGGAGACCCGGTGCATGAAATCCATCCATGCGTGCGGTCCCTGGGCCTGGCCAGTGATCAAAGAGCAAGCCTCTGGTGTGGAATGGCAGGTCCCAGCTGACCTCTAGGCACTGCGCAGACCCTGGGACCTTGGGCCCCCGTGCACACCCCTTCGCTTGAGTCATGGCGGAGATATGGTGAGTGCAGCTGGATGCTGCGGGCCAGTCACACTGTGGGACTCTGGTCCACCCAGTGGCACCACATGGAAGTTGGGCAGGCAGCATGCTCTCTCTCAGACCAGCTCCTATGCAAACCCACGGGAGCCTGACCAAACTCCCGGAAGATGCCCTGCAGGTGCAGGGCAGGCCCCTTGTGGGCATCTGGCACCTGAGCATGGGGATCTTCCCTGGTGCAAAAGTCCTGGCATTCCAGGGTAGGGTAGCAGGAGTGAGAATAAGCTCAGCGGACATCCCACATTTTCACTGGACCTCTGTCTCCATCAACCCCCACTCTAGGTAGCCAGTGAGAGGTCTCAGCATGTCACTGATGCCTGCCATGTTCCACACTGCCACTTGGTGGTCAGCACATGGCATAATGAGCAGTCAAACTCCCAAGTCTCCCAGTTGAACTCATGGCTAAATGACCACCTGAGGGGACAATTGGCATATTGGACTTTCATTATATAGGTTGTGAGCATGGGGCAGTCCTTGTTTCTGAAATTTGATTATATGAATTTTAGCTATTACTTTGCCAAATAAATCAAATTTGCATATATCATTTAAAAGAGTATTCAACTTAATATTAAAAACCCTGGTACATTGTGTCAATAGTTGGTCTTCAGGTACATTCTGGGGTCACATGCGATTGGTGTCAGCAAGAACTTTATATGTATCATGCATGGGTGAGTCAATGTTTATTTTTAAATTGCCAGTGCAGGTCATATGTACTGCTGGTAGGACAGACATACAGTTGGTTGCTTAGCTTATATCTATATCTATATCTATCTATATCTATATCTATATCTATATATCGATATCGATATCGATATCGATATAGATATAGATATAGATATATTTACCATCTATATCCTAGATATAGATATAGATATATTTACCATCTATATCCTAGATATAGATATAGATATAGATATATAGATATAGATAGATATAGATAGATATAGATAGATATAGATAGATATAGATATAGATAGATAGATATAGATAGATATATATAGACTAGAGGCCTGTTGCATGAAGATTCCTGCAATAGGCCTTCCTTCCCCTGGCTGCTGACACCGGTTTTCCTCCAGCTCTTGGGACCCAGGCCTCTGCTCTGGCCACCGCCTTCCTTCTTTGCTCCAGCTGGAGTCTTCACTCTGGCTGGCCAGAGCCTTCAGTGTTTTCTCTGGCTGGAGCCTTCAATGTTCTCTGGTCTGGCCAGAGTGTATTCCTGTAGCTCCCTCTGTCCCCTGCCCTCACCCTCATAGCAGGCATCCCACCCTACCCAGCTGCTCTGTGCCTGTGTATGCAAAGTAACCCACCATATTTGTTGAGTTAATTTGTATACTCCTGATTGGCTGATGGGTGTCGCAGGGGTATGGTCAGTTTGCATACTTCTCTTTTATTATTGTAGATTCTAATAATATAAATGTAGTGTTAGACAAAGTAATTGTGGACTTTTTCCTTAATAAGTTGGCTATAGGTTTTTTGGTGTACTATCAGACTGAATCTAATTTAACATGGCAAATTCCGATCGTAAAACACCATTTGTGTGTGTGTGTGTGTGTGTATGTGTGTGTGTGTACGTGCGCGCATGCGTATCTGTTTTTTGAATATGATTATAATGACATTCTTGAAGCCAGAAGCAAATCTTATAATTTTTAGTTTAGCAAAATTCTAGGCACTTATTAATTTATGTTTGTTTAAGGATTGGATTTTGTTTAGGATGGTAGGAATTCTGTTATAGCTTTAGCCAAATCAAATAATAGTTTCCTATATGTCAAGGTTCTTTGCTGAGTTATATCTCTCCTCCTGGCTTTATAATATCCAGAAACATCTCCTTACAGTGATGTAGTTGAATGTCTATTGTTATCCAGCTAGTCCTTATCTCACCTTGCTTCCCCTAATCTTCCTGCCTAAATTGGTTACAGATAATTCCCTGTCCTAGACTTAACACTCAAGGTCACTTCTCTGACACTACATTGCCCGCACTGACATCCAGGTTCCTAAATTCTGTCTTATCACTTATTTTCTTAGTTAATCACTAATTATTTGCTTTTGAATATTTATTACTCCGTAAATATTGTGTTGCTGTGGATAACCCGGGGGGGGCGGACAGATATAGCAGATAGAGAATTTGGCTCCTATACTTGTCCTTGGGGACAATTTGCATATTAAGCTTTTAAATATAGACAATCAAGGAAAACACAACATAGTCCAGGACTGAATGAAACAACCTTTTACTCAAAGAAATAGAGCAAGATCACCTCAGTAGTGGGTGATGTTCCCCCCCAACCCTCCCATAGCTGGCAAGTCCTCCCAGCAATCAATGCAGGGCCATAGGTCTGCAAGCATCCCTTTTGTGTTAGAGAACAAAGGACCATGTCCCTCCCCACGGGAGACAGATATAGCAGTGGGGGTGTCTGGGTATCAGATCACACGCAGGCTTAAGCAGAACAAAGATATGCCTTGAGTCTGAAACAGAGAAATCTATTCTACATGAGGCAACAAGCCCAGCATGGGCTGTGAGGCCTCTTTCTCCTGTGAAGGAGGTGGTCCGGGCCCGAGGCCCACTCTTATGGCCGTCACCAGACCGCAGTCAGGAGGCTTTCCCCTGCAGTAGGCCCTCCATACTTGTCATTTATTAAACCTGCAAGTAATAGCTATATGCACGGAGTTGATAAGTTACTGGTATGTTCTAGATAATCAGTGGATACAGAGTGGGTGAATGGATTCTTCCTGACCCCTATTCTTGGTGATATGGTCTATAATATATAAAAATATGTGCTGGCCTTTCTCTGGAAATACATAACCCCCTGTGTATTGGTTTTCCTGAGTGAGTCATAACTTTTTTAAAAAATATGTTTTTATTGACTTTAGAGAGAGAGAAAAATGAGAGGGATAGAGAGATAGAGCCATTGATGAGAGAGAAACATCTATCAGTTGCTCCTGCATGCCCCTATTGGGAATTGAGCCTGCAATCCTGATAGGAAATCCAACTGGTGACCTCTGGGTTCATGGGTCAAGGCTCAACCATTGAGCCACATCTGCTGGGCCATATATTTTATGTAAGGGACATATTTAGCAAAATGCTTTTTCATTTTTCAAGCAAAAAGAGTAAGGTTACGGAAGGATGCAATTTTTTAAAATTTATTCTTTATTCCCTTCACATAGGATCTCTTTAATGTTAGACAAAGTCACTTAATGCCTCTATTTTTCATCTGATAATCTGCTAAACCAGTATAATAATCTGCCACGTAAGTTATTTACATACACACAGTAGATATCAATATATTACTGCTATTTTAGAACTTAATATTCACGAATTTGTTAGTTCTTATTCCTGCAGTTCTACACAGCAGGAAACTGAGGCTCACAGATAAAAAGGAACTTAACCCATATGTCTCCTGGACTGTAGATAATGCAGACAAATATCCCTGTTCTTTTCCAAGTTTAGTGCTATGACTACAGCGTATTTGTTTCCACTTAGGTGGTTCACTTACTCTAGCAACACCACCTACAAAATAGTGGACTCCCATTTGGCACCAGCTCCCACTAGCAAGCAGCATGCTGACCTGCATTCTCGCGTGTGGCTGCAGAAAAGGGCCAGGCCAGGACTCCTAGGAATTGTCCTCAAGATCAGTTTAAAACGTGGCAAACCTTAGGATTTCTATCTAGATTATTTAAGTGCCATTTCCCTTAAAAGAAAGTACTCTTGGGGCACTTGACCCAATGTTAAAGGCTTTTAAAAAAGAAACGTTAGAAGACTTCTGTGCACAGGAAGATGGAGTAGATTACTTTTGCCTATTTTTCCCAGCAAAGTGTGTGGCTATTACAAAGCAGAATGAGAGAGTCTCATAGTGCTAGAAACCTTCTATATCTTGACTGTACCATTGTGAACTTGCTGCTTGTAACATTTTACTGTAGTTTTGCAAGATGGTACTAGGGGTAACTGGGTAAAAGATATGGGAGATCAAAGTTATTTCTTACAAGGTCATATGAATCTATAATTACCTCAGATTTTTAAAAACTGTTTAATTAAACAATCACTATGTGTATACAATAATATACACAGTGAATTAAACTGCTTTATATGCAAACAGCTCTAATAAATCCATGAAGAAATTATCAGAGCCCCACTATAAAAGTAGAGCATTGATGTGATGTCCAGGTAATGTAGCCCACTTCGCTACTTATTAACTTTGTGTCACAGGGCAGAGTACTCAATATCCATAAGCCCTGGTCCCCTATATGGAATGGAAACCATAATGTCTGCTTTATGGAATGAAAATAAGAGACAATGCATCCTCTAAACATACTGCCTGGTTTCCTCCATTAAAATGTCTGAACTTAATATATATATAAAGATTAAATATATTATATATATATTTTAGAATATATATATATATATATATATATATATCACATTTTACTGATAAAACTGGCACGTGTTAAAGGCTTTTGATCACAACATTATATAGTAAATAAAAAAGTTTATGAATGCTTGACAGGAGAATTATGGGTTTTTACATGTTGGCCATTCTAGGACCTTATCTTAAATGATTTTATAATGTTGTAGAAAAACATTTCGTGATATGAAAAATATTCACTGTATATTGACTAATATCTTTATAAAATTATACTGTCTGTAGTATGGTTTTAGATATGGATGTCAAGACTGAAAGAAAGTGCAGACAAAAAAGAAATATATCCTACTCTACTTAGCACCATAGTAAATTAGGCTCATAGACCTGCAAGACTGTGAGGAGAATAATTGTCATTTTGTGTTTGAAGGGATAAAAATGTAAATTCTAGTGAACAGCAGCTGTGTAAAAAATATAACTACTCTGCTGTAATGGGCAAAGAAAAAAAGCCATAGGTATGTAAAAGAGGATTACATTGAAAATCGTGTTTGAATTTGAAGTGGAACCATGTGGGAAATAATGCCACTGGGAACGTATTCAGTGCACTCCTAGCACTTGTATGGTGTATTAAGCAAACCTCTATTACCCCATTTGCCTGAAAATCTCTGGGTGCTCTATTCATTCACCGTGAATTATAAATACTGTTTTCACTTCCAAGTACTTGTGTCCCTCCCTGAAAGGTTTTTTGTTGGCTGGTTGGTTGGTTGGTTGGTTGTTTTTTAATACAACTGTGTAAAGGCAAGTATTATCGAACATTACTGAAATAACTTCGTCAAACAGTGCCAAAAGAGATCTCTGTTACAGAAAAACACAATAATTTTTACCCCAAGTCCCATGATGTTTAGGTGAAATCATTTATATAATTATGATTATTGGTTCAATAAGTGTTTTTCTTTTATTTGTAGAAAAAGATATTTGCTCCATATTGTGAAAATAATGGATTTATGAATTTCTTCCTCAAGTAGGTTTAAGTTATTTAAAAACATCCACACACAAGTAATCAAGTAAATAAAGTGGAAGAAAAATAAGTCCCCATAAAATAAGTTTGAAGACAGAAATGTTTAGCCATTAACTAGCAGAAAAATACATTAACTAGCAAAAACAATAACCAGCACAACTAACATTGCTAGCAAAAAAATGTTTATCTCTGAATGCAGTATATACACCATATGATCATTTTAGTCCTATGCTTTACAATGGGATATTCAATGGAAATAAAGTTATCAAGTGTTTTTAGGAAAACACCATTCATCTACTTAAAATGTCTATTGTGTGTGAAAGTCCCTCCTCTTCGATTCAATGGATTCAATTCAATGCTTTGAATCTGTTTTCTTCAGTTGCATATATGTATATGAAGAAATATTTTGCAAACCAATGATATAAGAACCAGACATGCCCTTCATAATTATACTTGCAATTTTGTCCACCATTTGAAGAAATCGATAGGGCATATTATAGAATCATGTATATTTTCAATTCACATTCTAAACCACCCTAGAGATTACTTAAATCAGTTTGCCCCAATAAAATTATCTCCTAGTCAGAGAGAAATGGAGAAAAAGAAGAGTAGATGGAGTGAGAAATAGCCCTCATCAATGCTTAACAGGAAAAAGGAGTGAAATTCAGTGAGCCAATAACTTCCCCCTACCATCTCCCAGGACAAGTGCTTCAGTAGTATCTGAATTTTTACCCTGGGGAATGGGTGAAAACTTCATTTCCATAAACTCTGATACAATCCTCAAGATTTAACAGGAAGTAACCTACACATAATTGAAGTAATTTTCTCCCCCATTAAAGTGTGCCTACTTTTACATGCAAAAATTTGCTTTTCTCTTAGAAAAGGGCAAAAGTGAATTCATTTTCAACTCATTACATATTAAGTATCAACATGTTTAAGCCAGTGCATTATTTGATCCCTCTTCTTGAGCCTCCATTCACATGTTAGAATGCATATCAGTATGTGTCACTGTGTGGCATAGTGGCATCTAACTTTTTTTCTCTGCTACCTTGATATTTTCTTTTGTTTGCACCAACTGCACAAGACAAACTTCTTTCCATGGTTTCAAAGTTGTTTCTTTCAGAGAAACAAACAAACATAACTTATATTACACTGGACCCTTCAATCAAAATGAAACACAAAGGATTTTTTGTGTTCATGAACATGTGAAAGTAAAGAATAAATGAAACCAAAATGTTTAGGGCAAACCAATTATCTCTTTTGTCTCAAGCATACTCAAACTGTCTTCAAAATCACAGAATTTACATTGTTTGACTCAATAAATTACTCAGTACAAGTGCCTTGCTCTGCTCCTCGCAAAACATAATTAACAAACTAAACAGGGTATGCAGTGGAGCCAGGTGTAGAGATGATGTTTAATTAAAAACGGGACTACTTCCAGCGACTTGATTTGTTTTGAGCTGTAATTTGAGTCTTTGCACTGGTGAACACTAATCTAGATTTTACAGTGGAATCATTTTAGGAGGGGTTAACTCGGTGCTCTGAGAGTGAATCCCTTTAGTCTTGTTCCCAGTAAATGGTCTGTATTTTCTTATTAATATACTTTTGGTCTGGGTAGCATGCTTTGCTGTAACACTCCCATATTATTTGGATATGTGTAATGTTTCTATAGATCATTCATTGGTTACATAATTATTACTTTATGCCAAGCTTAGGCTAGATGTGGGAGTTGCAATGGTAAGAAGGATATATGTGGTATCCTTCCTCATAAAGCTTATGTTGAAGTAAGGGTGGCAGAAATGACAAGTAAGTGTGTAATTAAATACAAAACCAATCTGTGACAATAATTGGAGGCAGTCACTTTAAGTAGAGTAGTTATAAAAACCCCTTTGGGGGCTTTAGGTTGATCCTGGATTGGTGACTATAAATGCAAAAGAAGGTGTGGGGGATTTTATTAGGACAAGAGTGAATGCTTTGAATCAGGAAAAGGTTTTGCATGTTCTGTCAATTTCCAAAGGACATGGTGGATAGATGATGGTGAACATAAAGCGAACGGTACTGTTTTAAGTTGGTGATGTAGATATTAAGTCAGATAGTTAAAATTTTGGAATTTATTCTAAGACCAATGAGAGGCAGGAAGTATTGTTTTAACTCTGGAGGGGCATGCATTGCGTTATGGCAATTCCTGGAAAATGCACCAGTAATCATTCAGGTAAAGTGTGTCCGTAGCTGGTTATAAAAAATGAAGATAACTGAAATTCACATTTAAGCTGTGATATCAAATAATTGTAACTAATCTTGATCCTCTTTGAAGATAGAATACCCAGCATGTGGCTATTCTGTAGTGGAGTTTCTTAGCAGAAGCACTATTGACATTTTGAATCTTGCCCTTCATTGGTACGGGGTTCTCTTGTACATTGTGGCATTCTTGGCCTGTATGCACTAGAGACCAGCAAAACACACATGTATACAAACACACAGCCCTAGCCAGTTTGACCCAGTGGATGGAGTATCGGCAATTAACACACACACACACACACACACACACACACACACACACACACATATACACCTATCTCTATATATAAAAGGTTAATATGCTACATGTCTGACAGTTCGGGTAATGTCATCATGTCTCCTTAGTGACAACTAGCCTCCTTGAGTTTCTTCAGTCCAGAAACACAACTTGCATTATAGCCAGGTAGAAATAATTCACACTATAGCCAAATGTATGTGAGGAATCTTCACATGCCTGTTCTTATTTAATCCTCATCGAAGTCCTGGAGTAGGTAGATAGGAGACTTGGTGTAATCCTATTTTAATCCTATTTTCTTTTAGTTAGCCAGAAAACGGAGATTTAGAAAGCTTAGAAACTTGACCCAAGTGAAAAGAAGTAAACATTGGTGGACCTTGAAAATGACTACAGGTTTTCACACTGTGCAGAATATAGTTAAACACTGCTACAGTTAAAATTTCTTACCCTTTGTTCTCCCTGAGTGATCTACCATCATAATCTGCTTCATGTTGATATTTACTGTTGTGTTGTTGACAATTACCTGAAAGAGAAGATGGGGTTCTTGACTGGGTTGGAAAAAAGTTTAGCTAAATAAAAAATCAGGTCTAATTAAGCAAGTTTGTTCTATATCTATAAAAGGCTAAGATGACTCACACATGTGTGATACATATAATGCTCTCACTGGTGTCAATCATATTGGTGTGTTTCCATCTGTCATTGTCAATCGTGAATTTGGTTAACACTTCTATTATACAGAAAGGAAGAATAGCGATATTAAAATATTTCTTCTAATTAATTCCCTTTCAATGTGCACAAATTTGTGCACTGGGCCACTAGTCTTGACATAAAAATTAGTCCAGGCATTGCCAAATTTCGATTTAGAGACAAAATCTCCACCAGTTGAGAATCACCTCCATAGAGGTAGGCTTACTATCTGGTGTATTGAAGAACATCAAGCTGGGAACACAACAAGAATAAATGTTAAATTTTACTCCAGAGAAGGAACAGAGAAAACAGTTTCAGAACCACAGAGAGGTACAATGACACCACAGGCTGAAAAACGGGGTAGGGATATTTTTCTGCCTCACTGTCTCCTATTGTGGGATGAGACACACACTGCTGGTGCTAAAACACCTCTCTCCTTTTCTCCTCCTCTTCTTCTCCCTCTCTGTCCCCCTCCCTCTCTCTCTCTCCCTCTTTCCTTCTCTTTCTCTCCTCTTTCTCTCCCTCTTTCCCTCTCTCTCTCTCCCTCTTTCCTTCTCTTTCTCTCCTCTTTCTCTCCCTCTTTCCCTCTCTCCCGGTTTCTCTCTCTCTCTCTCTCTCTCCCTCTTTCTCTCTCTCCTCTCCCACCATCTCCATCTACATAAACCTATGTCTGTATGGCAGTGTCTTTCAGATTGAAGTGTCAATAGGATTGAGCTGTAGCTTCCAATTATGCACAACAGAATCTCGTTTTGATCTTGGCAGTTTCTTTCATTCAACAAATATTTATCAAGCTGCTCATTCTGTGCCAAGCATGTTTTAGACATTGAGGAAACAGTAGAAATATGCGAAAGAAAATATCTGTTTCTCTGGAATTTATTTGTAGTGGAAAGAGCTTGATGAAATTATAATTGTTTCAGCCCCAGTTAGATATTCTCATTTAGTGAGACTGGATGGAGCACAGAAACTCGAATTTACATTATACATTTAAGCCTTACATTTAGAAATCATTTATTCAAATATATATATAAAGATGTATAGATGTATGTATATGTGTGTATATGTATGTGCACATATACACACATATACATACATCTATACATCTTTATATCTAAATATACCTATAATGCTTATGGTAAGCAAAACCATTTGCTAGGTATTTTGGTATAAAAGTTTATAAGATAATACATTCTTCATAATGTAATATTTTAGTTCATAGAAACATATGAGTGGATTGATATGTGTACAAATATCTACATATACCACTATATAAAACAGTTTTGTTTTTGTCCATAATCATTAGTCTAAAAACTGGGGAAGATTTTTCACCAAATACAGAGTGCATGCTTGAAATGGCCTGCATTATTATAATTGGTACGACATAAGAAATTAAATTGGGAGACTCTCAGGCAGCCACCTTCTAGTACAGTTTCAGAAACTGCAACAATGAATAGTGCCTAAGACTGGCACACGTAGTGGTTTGGAGAGACAAAAACAAAAACTTGAAGCACGTTCAAGTAAGAATCTCATGTCAATGACCTCAACAATATGTATTTCTATGTCAGGTGCTTTGATTGTAAGTTGCTTCTTTTGCCAGAAATTCCCAGGGCTGTGGCAGTGCTCCTCAGATATGATGTGCCCGAATCCCTGGAGGAGCTCATAAAGCTCAGGGGTGTGAAAGTGGTCTGGCTTTGGTCATTTAACCAGTTCCTCCTGTGATCCTCAGACACACCAAAATTTAAGTACATTTGAGCTACAGACATAATAAATTATTTGTTTATGATTAATGATGCTTCCAAGTCACACAACAGCCTACTAAAAAATACAGGTTCAAGCACAATGTAGCTATTTATTAAATCACTTTGGAATCTATTTGCCTGAAATAAAGTTATATCCTGGATAGTTATCTTATTCTTATTTATGTCCTTAAAGAATAATTCTACATAAACACCTGAAAAATCCCAAACGACAGGTTTCACTAAAATACCCAGCTGATGAAATCCAGATATTGGACTGAAATTGTCAGTATTTTGTGTCCAGCCCTTCATTTTATTGTGACTTTAGAACCTAAGTTAGGAGATGACTGATGATCTTCCATTAGCAATGGGTTATGTGTAGATCTGCCGAAGTCCCTCGTGGATACCTGTGATTCTCTGAAGGTTGCTGTCTAATGACCTGGAAAATTAGAAAGAGATGAATATGCTGGTATCTTGGGACTGAAAGGGCTGCAGGTTAGGAAAGCAGAGAAACTGCAGCTCTGATGGATCCATTGAGAACACCGAGACTGGCATCCTGAGGGCATTTTCTGGACCTTCCAACAAGATACAAAATTTAAAAATAAAAACTAAAAAACCCTCTGGCTTTCTTATTATATAATATTACCTTCCGTTTTAGCTGTGAAACTTCAAAACAACAACCAGGACTTAAAATAGAGGTGTTAGAATGGAAGGAACCAGAGGTTAGAAATTGTCACCAAAAAAATCTGACTCTGTGTAGCAAATGCGACTAGTCCATGACTCGCAATTCAAGCTATGTGCTGATCACACAATTTAGTTT
This sequence comes from Vespertilio murinus, assembly GCA_963924515.1. NCBI lineage: Eukaryota > Metazoa > Chordata > Mammalia > Chiroptera > Vespertilionidae > Vespertilio > Vespertilio murinus. Next base: position 36,941,247 of record OZ004715.1, on the reverse strand, counting down.
GTCCCTAGCTGGAAAAGTGTAACTGGTTCTTCTTTATAGGAACATGTATTTGGTAGTCACCCATTGGGACTTGCCTGTGCCTAGCAGTGTGTTAATGCTATTGTAGACAAAGGTGGTGGCTAGATGGGTGCAGATGCCACGACACGTAATGCATAGCTGACAGTAAGTGATGAGAGCTAAGAAATAGTTGGCTTTATAGGTGCTCAAAATATAGAGTCAAACTCTAAAATTCAGCTAGTAGGAGACTGACAGGCCTATTTTGGTTTCACTCCACGGAGATATTGGCAAAGCTGAGGAGTCTGGAAACAACCAGAAACAACGATGAAGAGCAGCAGTTACCATTGTCAGCTATGCGTTATTATTATAATGCATAATAATCCAGCCATTCAGTGTAAACTGACCACAGAGTTGGGGTTTTAAAATAAGGTTTTTCCATGTGTAAGAACTGCATTGTGGGTAATCAGAAAGTAGCAGAGAACTTACTAGCCAGAGGCTGGTGGCAACTACCTCTTGGTCCCTTGATGTATTAAGATTTGCAAGCTTTCCCTTATAGATTAATACACTGAGTGGCCAGATTATTATTCATTCAGAGATCATAATAATCTGGCCACTTGGTACATAGCAGGAGTGACCACAGCTCTGGTTACCTGCTCTGCAGATAACTTAGCAGTGTTAGCCACTGACTAAACCAATGGCCAGCATAGCCACCAAGGACCCACTGCATTTTTACTGGGTTTTACCACACAGTTCACATTTGAAGATGCCCAACATCTGAGTCTCCCCTCAATCCTTCTCCACCCTCGCACCTGCCAGAGTGAAAGATCTGCACAAGCAGCCATCTTAGAACTCTTGTAAGTGCAAGGCATCAACATAGACTTCCCCAGCTGTCACGCAATGCTGTGCATGCTCCTGGGGCTCGCTCCTCCAGCTGTGCACGTGCACGCTGCCAGTCTGACTCCTCTGCTGCCATGTTAATGCCATGGCAAGACCCTGCAGCCACGGAAGAGCATGTGGGCGTTCAAGCCCCCTCTCCTCTCCATGGCTGTTTGTGGGCCTAGAGTCAGCTGTATTTCCAGCCACTGACTGCACCACCAGGTTCACTTACAGATAGACTCCACCAGCTTTACACATGCACACCCCGAGCCAAATCTTATCATTGGCCACCAGTTCGCTGCACACATCAGTGGGTTGGTCCTGCAGCCATAGGAGTGCACACTGACCGCCAGGGTCCAACAGCTGCTAATGGGCCTGAATCTGGACTTGTCTCTGACATTGGTCTGCACCACAGGGCTCATCTGCAGCTAATCTCCCAGCTGTGCACCAGAACACCTCTGGCCTGCTCCCTGTCACCAGAAAAACCTGCCGTGCATCCATGGAGACACCCTGGAGTCACAGGAGTGCATGCCAATAGCAGGAGGTGACTGTTGTGTATATGCAGACACCTAAACAAGGCTAGAGGGATCAGGGAAACGTGATACACAAATGGAACACAGGAGACATCCAGTAAAAAATATAATAACATATGAAAAGTTGAATCAAAATATAGAAAAATTTTAAAAATCAAGCAGAAATTTTGGAGTTGAAGAATACAATTACCAACCTGGAGGGTGGGGGTGGAGAAAGAGAAGGAAAAGGAGAAGAGAAGGAGGAGGAGGAGGAGGAGAAAAAGAAAGAGTTAAATTAACAGCATGGACTACGCAGAAAGAAGAAACAGTGACCTTAAGGCAGATCATTTGAAATTATCCAGTCAGAGGAGCAAAAAGAAAAACAAATGAAAATGAATTTTGAAAGCCTCTGGGAGCCATGGAAGATCTGAAGAGAAATGAGCTATGCATACTTGGAGTCCCAGAAAAAGAAGGAGGAGGAAGGGGAAGGAAGGAAATGATGGCTGGCCCAGTCAATGTAGCTCAGTGGTTGAGCTTTGACTTATGAAGAGTTCCATTACCGGTCAGGATTAAGGTTAGGGTGTGTGCAGGGAGTAAGAGACATCAATACAATAATAACAGGGAAACTCAAAACCCTACTTTCATTAATGGTTGTATCATCCAGAAACAAAACCAAGTAGCATTCTCTAATTCCAGTGGAATCATTCCAGAATGTGTTCAGACCACAACACCAAGAGAGGAAATAATACTGAAATTCCTGCTGGACAATAGTTCATTATCCCAAGGTGCCCCAGTGAAAATATATCACCATTTATTTGGACTTCAGATGGAAGTTTAGTGGCCTTTTACAATTTAAATTTGTACTTAGAAGCTATGTTCCTTGGAAAGAAATAAAAAAATAAAGTTGGGATTTCTTTTTTCATTGAGATAATTTTTAATAGCACTTTCACTGTCTAAAACTGCAAAATTATTTATTAGTTTACATGATTATTGATTATTGTATTTATTAGTTATTTCTTTTAACTAAAATGTAAGCTTAAATAACAACTTATTTCTAACTGTCCCAGACCTAAAAAATGGACCTTGGACACAATAAGTATTTACTAAAAAAACAAAAACAAACAAACAAACAAAAAACTAAATTAGTGAACCTGTTAGTTTAAATATATATATAGGGATTTCTTTCTGTGTGCTTAATATACTTTAGAATAACAGATATTGGAAATGTTTATTCTAATAACTGCAAAAATACCTCTCATCTTTTTTTAAGATAAAGGGGGTTTTGTTTAATAGTGTCAGGTTAATACTCATCAATCCCCACCCAGAAACTAAAAGTTTGAATTTAAAGAACACATTAAAGCAACCAATTATTATACATGGCTGTCAGGTTTGTTAATGCTAATGTCAAATCAAACTCCAGGAATAATTCGAGAATGAAATTCACACTAAGACATGTGTGACAGAGAATCGGAAAGAAAACAGAAACCATAACGGAGCTTTTGTTCTCTCCTAATCCACACCCCAGTCTACGCGGCTCAAGCTTCGGCCTCATTCCCCGGTGCCTTCCTTCACAGCCTGACATCAGTCATCATATGCTTTCAAGAAAACATCCCTTATTTTGTACTTTGCCAAAGGCTCTTGGGGGCTTTGAGTCGAAGAGCGTGGCTGGAGGAGGCCTTCTGCTCCGGAAACTAGGCTGTGGCCCATGCCTGTCTCCTTTGCCCACGTCCTCCGCCACTGCTGCTGGGCCCGGGCTTTCCATGGGGACAGCGATGTCCCTCTGTTAGCCGCGGGATGGCAGCTTAAACAAATGCCTCCCATTACTCTTACCCACAAAGCCCAATTCCCCTCACATTCAGATTTTTAAACACCTAGAGGGGGAAAAGAATCTTATGAAAGAAGACTTTGCTCATTTGTTATATGTGGCTTTCTTTCCACAAATTCATGCTTTGTTGACAACCATCATTTTTCTGCCTCTCTGGTGGCTTAAACTATAGAGGACCGGGACAGCCACAACCTGACTCTGGGCTTCCCAGCTCTGAGAAGCGTGGGGTGGGGGAAGGAACGGGGTTTTATCACCACGACAATTCCCACGGGTAGTGTGGGGTGGAGGGATGTCCAGCCGCTGAACCAGTCTACTGACACCTCCCCCCCGGCTGGCTTCTTCCACTCTTCCCTCTGTGTCTTGCACTGGAAAATCATGGTTTTGAAAGTAATCTGTTTTTCTTTGATTAAAGTCTCTTTTTATTTATTAGGTCCTCTTCAGTTGTAATCTCCCCTCATCTCTTTTTATACCTAATAAATGCATGTTTTTAGTAATGTAAACAACTATAATTAGATTACAAGACCTAGTGAGACTATGAAATACGGTTAAATTATCTACTTCTGACTTAATAAGGAATTAAAGCTTGGGTATTTTAGCACTGCATTTCACTGAAGAATGTCTCCAGATGCAGCTGGGCCTCTAGTGGTTATATATCCTGGGGTTTGGTGAGCGGGCTCTCCTTGTGGATTTTTGTCTCACAAAGTTTGAAGAATAAAATCCGCAGACTTGTAAGTAAAAGTGTGGAAATTTATTGGGAGCAAATACAAATTCCCACATAGGGAGGGGTTTCCTAAGGGGTAACCAACCAAGCCCTTTGTCTAAGGTTTTTAAAGACTAGAAGTTCTTTGTCTATCTAGCTCCTTTCTAATTGGACCTCTTCTCCTTTTTATGATCCCATGCTTTCCTAATTGGCCAGTGACTCTTTTGCAGAATATCAGTTCGAAAGCTCAAAGCCAACCTGGTGATCCCCTTTCCTCTTCCCCTTATCTTGTAACATTTCTCTATCCCCCATGAATGTGTGTCTTCCTCTTCCCTTATCTTGTGACATTTCTCTATCCTTTATAAAAGTAAGATAAGCATTTTGGCAGCTCCAAGCCCTTACCTATATATTCTCTCATGGACCACCCTTAACCCTATCCTCTCTCTAAAATCCCTTTCAGGTGTTGGCATATTCAGTTCCTTAGGGTGGGCCCTAAGTTCCTTGAGCCTCAGGACAACTCTTAGAATGGCAGCTGGATTCCATAAATGTGGGCCAGTGAGAGAGCTGGAGTGGTAAGCAGATCAGAAGTCACAGTCTTTTGTAACCTAATCTCAGAAGTAGCTAACATCTTGTCGATTTTTTTTTTGAATTGAGATATAAATGACATATAATATTGTGAAACTTTAAGGGGTATAACACATTGATTTGATACGTTTCTATTGTGGTTGCCATTGAAGTGTTAGCTAACTGTACACACTTGCAACAGGTAACGGAGATCTAACGCACAGTACAGTGATTATCAGCATTTTATCACTTTAGCTGCATTCTGTTCATTAGGAGTGAATCAATAGGTCCAGCCCAGAGGCATGAATACCTGCAGCTGGGGAGTGATGTGGGACCATCTTAGAAAGCAGCCCACACAAAGAGTCACTCATGCTTTTCTTGTTGGGTTGTTAGGAGAGATGGGTGGGAGAGGCCTTCCGCTAGGGATGAGGGCTGAGTGTAACTAGCACAGCTCATGGCCTACTACATCTAGATAAGATTCTTAAAGGATCCATCCCCAAGATAAGTAACTTGAATACCTGTTCAGGTTGGCAGCATCTCAGCCCATTAATTTCTCAGGTGACTTGTGTGCTTTGTCTCTGGAATCCTGAGGGATCTGACAACAGTTCTGAGCATTAGCTTAGAATGTGGAGATCCATTATGGGTCCTTAAATATATTCACTCTGGTTTCTTATAGAAACAACCAAATCTGAAAGAAAGAATCTTACCCTAGCTGGTTTTTCTCGGTGGATAGAGCATTGGCCTGTGGACTAAAGGGTCCCAGGTTCAATTCTGGTCAAGGGCTCATGTCTAGGTTACAGGCTCGGTCCAATGTGCAGGAGGCAGCCAATTAATGATTCCCTCTCGTCGTTGATGTTTCTATCTCTTTCATCCTCTCCCTTCCTCTCTGAAATACATAAAAATATTCCCTTTAAGTAAATATGTATGCAGTGGAAGGATAAATGGTTGACATAATGAAACAGTGAAATGAAGTACGAAGAACAAAAGTTCCAAATTCACAAAGTGCCACTCAAGGTTCAATATTTGATTGAAACCTCAATATACTAAATTGGTTGAATGACAAATAATAAATAACAATAATATATATGTTTATATGATAATTAGAGTCCCAATGCATGAAATTCATGCAAGAGGCTCGGCCCTCTCAGCCCCTCCCAGCCCTGGCTGGCCCTCATAGTTCTGGTGTCCTCTGGAAGGTCTTTTGGCTTTTCAGTCTAATTAACATATTAGCTTTTTATTATGTAGAATATATGCCTCTCCAATGACTTCTGAAATAGGATTAAGTTTTATGGTGAAAATGTTGGGTGTACAATAAGGAAATATGAATTAGTGGAAGTTTTGTTCTGAGAACATTTGATCCTTAACTAAAGCAAATGGGATTAAAGGAATATACTCACTCATATACTGTTTTTAGAAATGATACTGAATGTATTTAAGATTGAATTATTGGCATCCATAATTTAGAAATACTTGGAAAAAAGTGAAGTTCAGAATTTTAATAATGCTCAATGCAGAAATAACCTATCAGCTGAAAATGGCTGTTTTCTCTCTCTCTCTCTCTCTCTCTCTCTCTCTCTCTCTCTCTCTCTCTCTCTCTCTCTCTCTCTCTTTCCCTCCCTCCCTCTCTTCTCCCCTCCATCCCTGTTTCTCTGCCTTTCCCTCTCCCTATATCCCTTCCTCTCTTCCTCCCTCTGTCCTTTTTCTCCCTCCCTTGTTCTCTTTCCGTTCATGATGCTAGTGGAAGGAGTTGCAGAAGATAAGTTCGGGGTGGGGAGGAAGCCCTCTCTAGTGCCTCCTTGTTCCCTTTCCCTGTTCTCTCTTCCTTGGCTGATTTTTCCACCATCACGGCCCTAACTATTGTGTTAGATTTCTCATCTATGCAGAGCTCCCTCACCCTCACTAAGCCGAGGGCTATGGCACCCACCGGAGAAATTGCTGGCAGAGGAAAGGACGTTTTCTGGCAGACTGTGTGGGAAGGATGAGCCAGAACCATCTCTTGTGTTACACGAAGCACCATATGTGTTGATGCAAACTATTGATGCCTTTCACTTTTAATGGTTTAAATACTTGTTTCTAGAAATACATTTTTTTGCAAACCACTTATTAATTCTCAAAACATTATTGGCTTTATAACATTAGAACTAAGGAGCGGTAGCACATTCTGAGGTAGCATTTACAATGTGTAAGTCAAGTACCAGATAATGTGAGGGAATCCTCTCCTTTCATGCACAAGTTTGTAACTTCAGTCTTACCTCTCTAGGAGTGTTCAAACAACACAATCAGACATTGGTTTAAAATGTAAACAACAGTTTCTCTCCCATGTCAAGTGTAATGCTATAAACCATTTTTTTTGTAAAGACACAACACCCAATGTTTGATGCTTTGGGGTTTTTTTTCAAAGTATATTTTTATTGATTTCAGAGAGGAAGGGAGAGGGAGAGAGAGATAGAAGCATCAATGATGAGAGAGAATCATTGATTGGCTGCCTCTTGCACATCCCCTACTAGGGATTGAGCCTGCAACCTGGGCATGTGCCCTTGACTGGAATCGAACCCGGGACCTTTTAGTCCACAAGCCCATGCTCTATGCACTGAGCCAAACCAGCAAGGGTTCAATGTTTGATGTTTTATCCACATTTGTGCAAGAAGGGAAACATAATATATTTCTAAAATGTTACTTGCCTGATTAATCAACTAAAATTAATTTTTTAATATAAATAAATACTATACATTCAAATGAAATGCAGGCTGTTGAGTATGTGGATGGGTAGTATTTGTCTGACAATAATAGGAAGTTGGTGCACAGAGTAAGGCTTAGAACTCAGAAGTTTACATCTTCATAGTTTCAAAGGAAATCCCATGGAACATGTTCAAGATGTTTTAGCATATTTCATTTGGGGCGTTTTTAAAACACTTAATAAAAAATAAAATGTATCATTTTGCATAATGAGATATGATGATAGGTGTCATATGATACAGATGTTGGTGCTACTTCTTTGCCATCCTTTTGACATAGATGTTCTCCACAGGCTGGCCCCTTTTGTGGTGCGAGATGGCTACTGCAACTCAAGGAATCACATCTAAATGAGACAAAGTCCCTAGGAATAAAGAGTTCAACTCATATTTGTAATTATTTGTAATATTTAAGAAAGGATCTCAGATACTCTAGCCAACATCCTCCGACATCTCATTGGATGAGAATGCATCACATGCCCATGATTATCTTAGTCAAGGAGGACATGTTCCCAGGCCTGGAATGACGTTGGCTGTGCCTGCCCAAGGTCATGAGGAAGATGGACCAAAGAAGAGCTAGGAAGAATGGTAATGGGGATTAAGGCATACTCCTAGCAGTGCTAGCATGAGAGCAGTCTTATAAATAGATACAACGTCAAGTAACTGTATTTCAAGTTTTCTTCACTGTGGGAATTTTATGGTGCTCTTTATGCTCCTGTGCATTGTACATCTCTAAGGTAGATATAATGCGCATCATTTACCTACCTTGCTTTATATATTTGTTAATGTCTGTTTGCTTTGATGTTTCATTATCACCATGTGTGAATTCATTACATTCTTATAAACTTACATAACAGCATTCCACAATCTATGAAATAAGACTATGAGCTGTAGGGTGCAAGTGGGAATCCAGGATTTTAACTCTCTTCATATATGAGAAATTCTTCAACTTATGAGGCTTGATGTGAGGTAAAGTATAGTTACAAAGAAAGTGATGAGAAAGTATCACTTCTTTTTCCTCTTCCTCTCTCTCTCTCTCTCTCTCCCTCTCTCTCTCTCTCTTTCTCTCCCTCTCCCCCTCACTCCTTCCTTTCATTCCCCCTCCCTCCTTTCCTCTTTCCCTACCTCCCTCTCATCAGTTATGATCTAAAGTACAACCTGGGGTACTTTTTATGGCCATTTAGCCATAACCATAGTTCTCTTGCCTTCATAATATTTCCGTGAGCTACCCAACCACTTTTCTAAAAATAACTTTTCAGATTATTTAGGCAGAACCACCTTCTGTTCATTGCAACTGAGAACCAAAACTAATGCAACTATAGAAGCAGGGAATTGTGGCCAATAAACAGTAAAAATAACATTTCCAAAGAAGAATAAAATATTTCAATAAATGGGCCATATGAGAGTATGTCACCATAGAAGGTGATAATTTATTCCAAATAAATGGGCTAGTTGGGGATATACATGAAAGTGTTCATGATTTCTAGTCAGTTTATATATTTGCACAAAATAGCTTAACCAAACATTGCCAATGAATAACAGAATATAGGAGAGACATATTTTCAACCAAAATACTAAAGATATTAAAATCAAATGAAGCTAAAGTAACTTTAAAATGATTAGTAGGTCATTGGAAAAATAAGATTTGATTAATACAAATATGTTTAGGGATATACATATTTTATGAATCAAAGAAATTGAAATGATTAAATTTGAAGGAATATATATACCCAGGAGTTTCAGAATTATTTTAAATCTCTAGCCTGACTGGTGTAGCTCAGTGGTAATATCTCCTATACTTTTCCCCATGTTTAATCTTTCATTAAAAGTGATTATAGCCTGTGGGTGTCATTCAGTGGTTTATCATTGACCTATGAACCAAGAGGTCATAGTATGATTATTGTTCAGAGCATATACCTGGGTTGTAGGTTCACTCCCCAATAGGGAGAGTGCAGGAGGCAGCTGATAAATGATTTTTTGTCATCATTGATGTTTCTATCTATCTCTTCCTCTCCATTCCTCTTTGAAATCAATCAAAAAAATCTTCAATGCAATAATTTTTATAGTCTTTCAAGAGGTTCATATATGACAATGCTATTGTATTTGGAAGGTTAAAAATTACTCTTCCCTTTATAAAAAGTATCATTAGCTATCATTACACTATTTAAACTCAGGAAGTTTTATTCTTTTTTGTGATTGTTAATCCTCACCACATATATTGATTTTTATAGATAGTGGAGGCAGAGATAGAGAGAAACATCGATGTGTCAATTGGTTGCCTCCTACATGCACTCCAATCAAGCCCAAAACTAAGGTACATGACCTTGCCTGGAATCAAACCAGGGACTCTTCAGTCCAGGAGCTGATGCTCTATCCACTGAGAAAAACTGGCTAGGGCATTATTCATTTTTTAAAAAGACAAAATGATTTTGGAGAGAACTAAAAGAAAATGTACATGAGTTTCATTATCTTTACCTCCCTGCTAAAATTTTACCATGCATGAGCCTCTATATCAGAATAACAAAAATTTAACAAGTTTGTAGAAAACGGTAAATAATTCTTAGCATGGAGCCTAATCTGTCATGGTTTGGTTAATTTCTAATGTTGAAAGGATACTAAATCAAATACACAATTTTGTGTCTATTTTACTAAAATTACCCTTGTAAAGACAAAGTTATAATGTTTCTCTAAGCAATTTTCATTGGACAAAAATGAATTTCTTCTCTACATCCACATTAGGCCAAAAAAAATATTCATCTAAAACATGCGTGTGATTATCCAACCAAATAAAATTATTATAGTCCAGCAAGAAATAATGACTTAGAAATAATAGCTGTACTGAGTCAGATGACTTATGTAAATATTTTCTCATTGGTAACTATTTGAGTTCTTTTCTGATTTATCTTTCACTTCCAGATTTGCATTAATAAAAGAAACCCATTTTCCACAGGCCAGTTTAGCTTTTTATTTACAAAGCTTTAAGTCCTAATCTTAACTGATTACTTAGAAACATATATCAAGAAATTACCTTGCTACATCAGAGCCAGACACAAAAATCAAATCAATTTCAATTGGACTCACTTTATGTTTTATTGATTTTCTATCAACAGTCATAGATTTTTAAAACTGAGTTCTTTAGTATGTATATATGCATGTTCTCAGTTGGAAGTAATTGCTCTCTCCCTCAATACCTTTCTTATGTCATTTTTCACTTTCCACTTTGTAGTATTCAGTGAAATCTCCATTTTTCATTTATCAGTGCAACCTCCTGCTAGCACATAATTAGCTATTGATACAACATGCGGCCTGGCACATAGTAGGTATTAAATAAATGTGCGTTGGACAAATAGCTAATAAGTAATGAAATAAAATAAAACACCATACTGATTTATGTTTTCTTTTATATCCCAAATAAATAATCTTATAACAGAAGTATCTCTGTGTTTTCTTTTATATCCCAAATAAATAATCTTATAACAGAAGTATCTCCATTGCATTAAATCTTGCTTTTACATTGTAAAATGTTTCAGTAATTCCAATTACAAATATTAATGTATATTGCTCATTTGAGCTCAGTATCAAATACTGGATTCCATTTTGCTTCTCGAGTGTGGTCTAAGGGAGCACGTATTAACCTTTTATTCTCATCTGTTTCATTTTAAGTCTGGATATGTTGAAGGTTAAATGGGCCTCCCCACTCTCATTGATCTGCTTTGCCATATGACTTTTTAGTCCTTCTCACAGAAGGCAGAGCTATACTTCCTCCCTTGTCCCGTGTCTTTAGATAGGCAATGTAGCTTGCTTTAGCCAGCGGTAGTCCTACTGCAAGTGGGCATTTGGAATATGTTTGCAGAGTTGGGCATACTCTCTTTTCTGTTTTCTCCATTGCCATGAGAAGAACATGGTCAGCTGGCCAACTAACCTGGAGCGAGGACAAGAGGTCTCTGGAGCTGAGTCATGGTAGCCGACTGGATTAGAAACCACAGGCATCCCAGCTTCCGAGGTATGTACCAGAAACACCCCGTCCAGTCTGTCTTTGTGAGCAAGAAATACATGCAGATAGTTGTATCCCAGGAGATCTTGTAGTTGCTTATTATGCAATAGCAATGACTAATAGAGAAATAATTGAAGAGTACTGAGTCACAACTTGACTAGATCCAACTGCTCCTGAAAAAATATTGCTAATAAAGACAAGAGTAATAATAATTACCACTTCGTGCCTATCAGATGCTAGCAATATCTAAATGCTTTGCACATTGTAATCCCATTTCATGCTTGGAAGACAACATCTCTATGAAGTGGGCACTATTGTTCCTACTTCTTTCCCAGGACATTAAGACTCAGAAATGATCTCTAAGTTGCCAGGCATCAAAGGTAAGAAGTGGCAACGTCAAGCTTACAAGTCAGTGCCTTGAGTCTAAAAAATGTCTACCTTTTTCTTGGTGCCAAGTTGGTAAATCTCACCTATAGTATTCTCAATCTTCCCTTTACTCCATCTTCCCCTTCCCATATCCATCTGCCATTCCTCAGCCTTACATTTCCTGCTGTGATCAGCATCTTCATGCTGCTTAACTCTAGACTTTACATAACCTTGCAAGGTCTCCTCATTTAGGTAGTGGAGAATGCGTACAGACAGGTGAGGGAAGAAAATTCTTTCATAAATGTGTGGAGTGCACCTAGCCAAGCAAAACAAAATTAAAAATAACACAACAAAGATAATTCATTCTGTCAACTAAAAGTTTAAGTGAATTACCCAGATTTATTGGATTGGATATGTATGCAAAATAATTAAGAATAAAATCGAGTTTTGCATAATACACACAAACTTAAGAACAATAGGGACGTCTGTTTTCAACCCCAACATTCTAGAATTCTAATGTCACCTGATTAAGAGCAGGAAGAACAGCCCAGGTAATTATTTAAAAATGCAAATCTGATGGCATAACTTACATTCTAGTAAGTAGAGACAGACAGTAATGCAAAAAAGAAAAAAAATGTTTTAGAAAGGGATACATGTTATTGGGGGGCATAATGAAATATAGCAAGGTAAGGGTGATCCAGTGTTCTGCTTATCATCTTTGAACTGGCTCTGGCTAGGCCTTATGGAGAAAGTGCCATTGAGAGGGAATAAGCTGTGTGGATGGCTGGGAGAAGAGCATTCCAGGTATAAGGAACTCCCAGTGCATAGGTCTGTAAGGCGAGCGTGCCTATAATATGTTACAGGAACATTGAGAAGGTCAGTATTTGGGAAGAGGACAATAGGAGATCAGATTAGAAAGGTGAGAAGCAGCAGGTCACTAAGGCCTTACTGGTTATTGTCAGGACTTCGGCTTTACTCTGGGTACAATGGGGAACTTTTGAAGATTTATGAACGAGAGTAAACTGGGGGAGGGGAACACCAGTAGAAGTGATGAAGCAAGTTACAAGAGTCCTGTAAGATACCAGGAAAGAGATGCTGATGGCTGGGACCAGAGATGTGGCAGAGGAGGTGGTAAAAGGTAGCTGGAGTTTCAAAATATTTTGAAGGGAGTACCTTCATGGTTTCCAGGCAAATTAACAGTGGGGATGAGGAAAAGAAAGTTGAGAACAACAGTAAAGTTTTCAACCTGGACAATTGGAAGGATGGTGTTACCCTTAACTATGATGGGGAAGTCTGCATGTGCATCAAGTTTTGAGGGGGGAATATTAAAATATCAGTTTGGATGTGTTTATTTTACATTGCAAGTAGAGGTTCAAGGAAGAAGAGTAATAATTTGAAGTTAGATGGGAGATTAGGGCATGCTATAAATGTGGAAGTCATTTGAATACTGGTATTTTAAGCGTGGAGATACCAAAAGGAGTGTGCGTAAGAGCTTAAACAAAGTATATCCACAGAATAAGGCCCTGGCTCTCCAAGAGTAGTAACATATGTGGAAGAGCAGAGGAAAGCCAGATTAGATTGAGAATAAATAGAAAAGCCCAACCTGTATGCCCTTAAACCACGTGAAAAGAGTGCACAAGAAGAAGGTGGTGAACACAATGTTGCTAGGTTGAGTGAGATGAGGCTTGATAATTGGCCATTAGACTTAGGAGCAGGGGGTCATCAGTGCCATTGTTAATAGAAGTTGTGGTGGAATGAAAGTCTAATGAGAAGAGAGGAATTAGAGACTGTAGGGTGAGTGAACTCTTGCAGGAGATCTGCTATGCAAGACAGCAAGGAAATGAAGCAGTAACTAATGGAGAAGCAGAATCAAGAAAATTAGTAGTAGGTAAAGTAATAGTCCATTGTATGGGAATAATCTGTAAGAAGGTAAACACATGATGATAAAATGGAGTTACTAGTGTTGTCCTTCCTGAAGGAAGCTCATGCACAAGTGGAGAATTTGGCTCTAGATAGAAGCTCAGAAAATGTATGGTAACTAGCTTATTGTTAGTTGTTCAATATGTGTCCTACCCACAAGCTATAATGCCCTTGTGGGCAAAAGCCATGTCTCTCTCTCTGATCAAGCATTGTGTGCCCATTGCTTGCACATTACTTGGCCAACATGTAGCTCTTGAAAAGAAATGGGCAGCCCAGCCAGTGTTGCTCAGTGGATTGAGCCTTATCCCATGGATCAAGAGGTTGTTGATTCAAATTGCAGTCAGGGTATATGCCCTGATTATAAGCAATGATAGAGGAAAGCAACAGTATGGCCCCATGCTCTCAGTTCTATAAAAGACAATATTGATGTAGCTCATGTCATCTTAAATAACAGTCATCATGACTGCTGTGTGTATTTGTTAAATAATCCTGTGGCTTCCCTTCAGAAGCAAGCTAACTAAGAAGCAGAACCTTCATGTAGCCTAAAATCATTCACTTGTTATTTTAACACTGCTATACACTTAACTGCTTTTGCATCTTTCAGCGCAACTAGCATTCTTTGAGCATTGTTATCTTAAAAGTAAGTAAAATGCTCATAAATCTACTGAAAATCACAAAGAAAATGTGACCTGGTCATGAATAAGATTAGAAAAACATGAAGCTCTATTGAAATACCAATAATTTTCTCTTAGGAACAAGATGAATAAAGATAAAGAAAAATGCACAATGAGGTGAAAATTTGATCCTGATAACATTTTCATTAAAAACCATTTTTATGACATTTTTTAGACACTGACTGAAATTGCAATTAAAACATTTATATAAATACACATACACACCCCCAAGCAAACATGTGCCCATATACTTGCATGATTAATTGTACTCTACATATCTAAAGCTTTTATAAATGTCTATGGACACAGTTTAGCACAGTTGGGTAAAAATGGAAACTGAGAAAAATAGCATATCAAGTTGGTCAACATAGAGAACCCCCAGCCTTCTTATTACTTTGTTAAGAAAAAAAAAATGAAGTTCTCTACTGGTAATAGAACTATATGGTGAACTGCTCACCCAAGTCTCCACTTCAATCTACTTTTTAAGAGACAGTTTGATTCTATACTTCTGGAGATAAAAATGTAAAATCAACACAAAGGTTGCAACATATTTTCTTTCCCTATGAAACCCTTCATGATTTTTCACATGAGCTGCTGAAAACTATATATCATTGTACAAATAAGGGCTTACAAATTGGCTCATAGGATTTCAAACTAGAGAAGACAGTATTTATTAAAGACAGAGATTTATTGTGCTGTAAAGCTTGTATTACACTAAACTCAATTAAACTTTCACAGTAAGGTTTTCCATGTTATTCATCAGGCATACTATGAATCGGTCAATAGCACTCATGCTGGCTTTTTGGGATGGTGTTTTTTTTTAAATTTTACTGATTATGATATCACATAATTGTCCTCATCCCCCCATTCCCATCCCAAACCCCTTCCTACATATTCCCCCACCCCCCTGTTGTCCATGGCCACTGGTTAGGCCCATCTGCATGCACACAAGTCCTTTGGTTGATCTCTCCTCCTCACCCCCACCCTCCCCTACTTCCCCTCTGAGGTTTGAGAGTCTGATTATTTTTTTTTTGTTGTTGTTGTTGGGTTTAGTGTGTGTGTGTGTGTGTGTGTGTGTGTGTGTGTGTGTGTGTGTGTTTTAATCAAATAAGCATTTGCCTATTAGGGAGAAAAAGAGTTTTTTCCCCAAATGTTTCCCTAATTATTTTCTTAAATAAATGTGCTACTGTTGCAAGAGGGTCCATTATAAGGGAAACATATCTTGTTTACAATAAAAAAAATATTTTTAGGGCTTGTGAACCATTAGCTTGAAATTGAAATTTTTTACTGAATTCATTAGGTTGTGCATTGGTCTGACAATTCATATTTTCCCAATTCCACATCGTTTTGGATAATCAATGATAGGCTTACATTTTCTTACTAATTTTTTTTTCAAATGGCTCAGCTTTAATCTAGGCAACCATATCATACTAACATTTTAACAGTGGCCAGCAGGCTGAAGTGCTGGTTTATGCCTTTTTCTGATATGGAAAAGGCAAAGAAATCAAGGAAATGTGTCTAATATTCTATCTTTTGTATGACAAACAACTCTATTGACTGGGTTGTTTTAGAGGTGAACAGTGCTGGGAAGCTCTCTGAAGCCTCTGCAACCCAGTTCCAGTCTGCAAAGGTTTCTTCCAATCAATTTCAAACTTTTACATAAAATAATAAATAAAATTATTATGGGATAATATATTATGCTGTTATTGAAATCCAAGACAAGTCCTAAATTAAAAGAGTGGTTCTGCATTTTGTCTCAAATATGATATTTATATTTCTGTTAATTTTGAAATCAGATTTTGGATCAAAAGCAAAATCTCCTATCCTAAATAGGATTGGTCGTAAGTAAATAGTAGTCATTATTTTTTTAGATTCTAATCTCTAAATTTTAAAAATAGGACCCAAAATAAAGGAAATACAGGAAATTCCATTTAAAGAATTCAGTCAGAACTTGGGTATCACACAGGGCTTTTATAGGTCTCTTAAAGTCATTATAAGTATGTAACATTTAGAAATATTATAATTCCAATAATTCTGAAGATATAAAGATGCCAGAGAGAGGCTTATAATTAGGCCTATAATGTTCTTCCAGTTCCTGTCTTTCATCACCAACTGATAATATTGGGAAACACCAAGGATTTAGTGTTAGAACATGAGCCTTTTAGGTTTTTGAAGGATATTAAGCTAAGAAGAAGATGCTGATTGGATTTTGCTCAGTCTGTGTGACTGCCTAACTTGCACTCCTGGTCACATGTTACACGTGACATGGATGACACCTATCAAAAGAAATTGCTCAATTACTTAGCTTTATTTTCATTGCTGCATTGACTGTGGTGAGTATCCAGTTGAGACAGAACAACCTAAAATAAAGCATAAGAAGCAGCACCTCTCTCATGATATACAGCAACGTCCCTCACTGTTTTGTGCCTTTGGCAAATTGTGATTGCTGTTCTGCTCAAAAAATGCAGGTCACTGGCCTTTTGGCAAACTCTCTTCATCAGCAGTCTGAACGCTGCATTTTGAACAAAAGCGAGAAGCAAGGGATGATGTGTAAGTTTGGTTTATAAACTGGCAGGTTATTTATTCTGACAATTGTGGGAAAGGAAATTTTGATAAGAAAACTGTTTAAAGAAAAAGGGAGTCGCTTGAGGGTGAAAACCTGTGTGTAGTAAGTTAATGATGAGGTCAGAAACTGTAATGAAAGGGCAGTGAGTGTCAGATAGCTTTGTGTCTTCACACAATGGGGACTTGAGATGTTCACTGGGAGGTACAGGTATGTGGACTCACGCTGATAGAACTCAGAATATGTCTCACTTTCTCCGAAAACCTTCTTTTTCAAACCAATAGAGACATCTCCCATATCTGTTCTCCATCAGCACCTATCACACACACACACACACACACACACACACACACACACACACACGCACACACCCCATTATAAAACCCTGATGTACGTGGACTCCTAAATGATACTTACCTAGTGCAATATAGTGCAGAAGGCTTTACTGTCACAACAGGATCATGTGATTCAACTTGGATTGTTGCATTTACTACATTAGTGCTCGTGGATCAATTATTAAAAACCCGCGGAGACTTCATTCCTTCTCATGTGTAAATAAGAATTATAATTTCCACTCCATGTTATGTGAGGCCTCATTTGTATGTGAAATGAGCAAATGCAGCACTTTCAGTATTTTCCATACCAGAGTGTGTACTGAAAGTGCTCAATACATTGATTTTGTTGTTGATGTTGGAGAGATGGCATATTCTCTTTTATACTGATGCTAATTTTTGAAGTAAGTAATTTATTCTTCTTCCATCTTTTTTTCTCATGGGAAAGACACTTCTGGCAAAGGAAATGCAACTTTTTGTTTATGCTCTCTGACATTTCCCAGTGTAAGATCATTTTTCTGCCTAAGAATTTGGTGAGTGTCTGGCATCCAGTTATAATTAATATTTCTCCATTGGATGAGGTTACTGTATGAATAGCTAATACCTACATGTGTCTTGACTTAACCTATTTAAGATTGCCTACCTATGTGCTGAAAGAATTGCATTCCTAATTATGTCTTCCTTCCTTGTGATAAACTCTGGATACAATCTGCCCTTTTAATAATCAGATAGGAGGAGAGGAACTCTACCAGTTAGTATTACAACTTCTCTGGCTAGGATTAGGGACAAGCTTACTTAAGAGGAAATCATAATTTATTAGCTATGCTACATGAAAAACTACCCCTAAATTTAAGCATATTAAAATAACAACCACTTACTAGCTGCTTGCCTCAAGTTTGATTCCGTCCCACTGGACAAAGTAGACCCAGACTCATTGTGGGAAGGTACATCCCCCGACCTAAGGACAGATTCAGAGAGAAAAGAAAAAGGAAGTGTGTGCATTAAGTTAAAAGGCATCAAGTTTATTGATTAACAGGGATTACGTTTTGGGCGTAAGTGCAAGCCATGTTTTCCCACCTAACTTCACATGCATCAAAGCCAACATATCTGTCTAGTATCAGTTTTCCCAACTCATTGAAAACCCCCATTCTGACTCATGATAATTATAAGGGAGATTTGTATAACAAGATGAAGAAATTCTTTGTGGTTTTTGTTTGGTTGGGGTTTTTTGTTTGTTTGTGACTTATCTGGCAAAGCTAGTTGTGCTGGCACAATTTACAGAAACAGATATTTACCCAGACCATTTTTATTATATTGATTGTAATTTAGGAAATAAAAAGATTTCAAAAAGTTATAAAAGGGCAGAAGTTTCCGGTCACATTTTTTTTACTAGTTTGAAATTCTGAGCAGAGAAAATGTGTAAATTATGAAGTTAATGATTTAAACCAACAGGAAGAAAATAAAAATTAAAAAAAAAAAACATGAAGAAAGATACTATTTGTTGAAACCT
Organism: Vespertilio murinus; assembly: GCA_963924515.1. NCBI lineage: Eukaryota > Metazoa > Chordata > Mammalia > Chiroptera > Vespertilionidae > Vespertilio > Vespertilio murinus. The sequence goes on along the minus strand of OZ004715.1, from coordinate 36,922,682 downwards.
GATTGGGCTACTTTCTCTCATTGTATGAGTCCCCTGGTCTCTCTCACCTCTTTTTACTAATTTGGAAAATTGCAGCAAAAAATAAAATATAATATAATAAAATAACTCTCTATTTTAGAGGTATCTCTAGATGAACTATGTTCCTGAAGATGCTTTGTAAATGTAAAAATGTTATAAAACAAAGCAATATGTTCTCCCAATTTTATTAGTGCCATAGAACTTTAGAGAGTGTTTTGGTAAGTAGCGCTGTGCATGGGACAAAGGTTCTAGGGCAGTCCATCCCTAATTTGGCTAATTAATGTATATATGATCTGTCAGCCCCTTTTTTAATACCAAGGTAACTATTATTTTTATTTCCCTGAAAACATACTACAATATAAGATGTTTTGGTTAAGATCCACAGTCTTTTCTGCCGAAACCGGTTTGGCTCAGTGGATAGAGCATTGGCCTGCGAACTGAATGGTCTCAGGTTCGATTCCCGTCAAGGTTGCGGGCACATCCCCAGTGGGGGGTGTGCAGGAGGCAGTTGGTCAATGATTCTCTCTCATCCATGTTTCTAACTCTCTATCCCTCTCTGTAAAAAAATCAATAAGATATATTTTTTTAAAATTAAAAAAACACACACAGTCTTTTCTGAATATGTACCGTAAGTCATATTCTGAAGAGGAAAAAAAAGAACAAGTTATTAATAAACAGTAAACTATTTTCCATTGGTCAGTGATAGTAAATAAGGTTCCATTTGGGCCTATGAGCCGAGCTAATCAAACCCAGACTTTACTTAGAATTGTTAGATGCAAAGTGGGATGCGGGGGAGGGAGTGAGAAGCCAAGGAGTAATGTCTAAGGAGGGGCTTATTCTCAGGGGCACCCTGTCTTTGCACCACCCTGAGAGTGCCTACTTAAATTCCTTACCTAAGGGCTTTGCTTTTCTAGCCCTAGTCCAGTCCCTGGATAGGGCACCTAAAAAATGCCGGGCACTATTCCCTGTAGGGCAGAACTTTAAATCAATGAACAGGTAAGCACAGGAGATGTTGCCCAAATTGGAGTGATTTTTACTTATTTATGTTTAGTATTATAGGAATGATTCCCCCCCCCCACCCCCCCTATACATTTACATTCAAAGACTTCCAATCTGGGCTTCATTAGGGTTCTTGGTCATGCATATTTTTAGCGCCATCAAAAGTATTTGAACAATAAAAGAGAACATTAGCAATCTCCCTGAGGGTACTCAGTAAGAGACCCTTACCAGGTCAGCCTTGGTTAAGAGCAGCTTTAGAATTTGCGAACATGGATTTGAATCTCCACCACTGTTGGCTCTGTAACCTTGAGGTGAGATATTTCTTTTCCTCATCTGACAAATGAGGATGATTTTAATAGCACTTATCTCATGTTTTATGTGTGTGCGAGATTGAAATGTAATAATTAATGTACATAAAACCTTTAACACACTACTGACTCATAGAAAGAACTCAATAAGTTATTATAGACATTATAATTGATATTGTTTTTATTATTAATGTTATTTATTATTGTTTTATTATTATTGTTATTCTGGGGCATAGACTTGCCTTTGGCACTGTAAGTGCATTCAGAAGATTCAGATACGTTCTTCTGTGTCCTGACATGATCTGAATGTTGCCTCCCTTCTCCTCTATCACTTCTGATGATTCTTATGAGAAGTCAAATGGAAGTTTTGGGAAAAGGAAAGAAAAGAATAGGGGGTGGGCGCAGAGAATGCAGGAATCAGAAGTGTGAGGCCTAAGAAGAACTTAAAACGTATTTGGATTTTGCAGCTTCTTCTGTAAAAGAGACGGTTTACAGTGATTAGTAATTATTTATCTGTCGGTGTAGACTTCAGCGAGCCATTTCTGTTATTGTTGTAATTAGCTAGTTATTAATATTAATAAAGGAACAGAACGAAAGGAAGTCAGACATTTGAGCATGATCACCTGGACTGCTTCACCGGGAAGCTACAGCTTCATGTCCCCAGGGAGCCAACTGTCCAGTCCCTGCAGATCCCCGGGGGAAGGGGCAGAATGCTGGGGGAGATGGTACATGCACAGTAAACTCCGGGTAATGTAGGGAAGGCGCTTGCTTGTCAGTCTAGCCTGGGAACAATGGGTTGACTAGGAGGTGATCCCATCAGAAGTCTGTGAGATCTTGGAAGATTAATTGGTGATTTGAAGAAACTCCTGTTTAAAAGCCCCAGACAAGAGCTCCCTCTCTCCTTGTTCCCTCTCCCTCTCTTGCTCTGTGACCCACACTTGCCCTGTACTCTCTGAGTCTCTCTTCATAGCTCCCTGAGTCTCTCGTCATGGCCTTAAGCAGCCCCATGGCCCATAGCCCTGTGAACCCCACACACAATGGACTATAGATAGGAATACAAGCTAAGCTAGCCAGATACTGGACTGTTAGACTTTAATATGGAACAGAAACTTTGGGCAGTGGCCTTACTTCTGGCTCTGTTGAAGATAAGATTGGACTTTTTTTATGGTGAGATGGACAGAGATGGGACCTTGGAGGGGAGCCACCTTAATTTTACATCATCAGTGGAGCTTTCCAGGAAACCCTAACCTCCTCTGGGGTCCTCAGGAAATTCTTTTCCTCTAGGCATCCCAAGAACTCCACTTCCATTGATAACATCTAAAAATCTCATTTTCCCAAGATTTATGAAAAGAACACAGCCCTCCCTAGCACTAGAAAAGCTTTCCTTTAAACCTTAAAAAAATGTTTAGGATGTGGCTTTTCTATTTACCATCCAAAGTTCATAAATTATCTTATGTACATCATATTTTTGGAATGATAAGGGTTTTCCTTCTAAATGATAGGTTTAAAAATTAAATATAGAATATATTTATATTCTATTCTATGAATATATAAATTCATAGAATAGATATTACCTCTAAGCCTTAAGTTGATATTTTTGAATACATGTTTAGAAGATGTAACAATTAATATAAGAAATTATAAAAAATAGTACAGAGCCACAGTAATCATTATGAAAATAGATGGTAATAAGAATATAATGGGTCTGGGGGAAAATAAATGAATTAAATACATGTATAAAAGATGAGATGGAAATTTTTACTTGAGGAATTATACCTGGTCATCTTCTGAAATAAAATTTTATTTATTTATTTATTCATTCTTTTATAGTATAGTTTGGACAAATCAACTGTCAAAGAACCACATTATCCAAATTCCTTGACACAAGATATACAAAAATAAACAGTATATCTTCCTATTGTATTTCTTGAAAGTTTGTCAAAATGTGGGGCTAAAATGTTTCAACATGAATAATTTGGAAAACTATTAATAGGATTAATCACATATTATTTGAAAGCTGGCAAAGTAAATAGCAAGTAGAACTTTTAAAAAAATAGATTTTATTGATTTTTACAGAGAGGAAGGGAGAGGGATAGAGAGTTAGAAACATCAATCAGCTGCCTCCTGCACACTCCCCACTGGGGATGTGCCCTCAACCAAGGTTCATGACCTTGACTGGAATTAAACCTGGGACCCTTCAGTCCACAGGCCAACACTCTGACCACTGAGCCAAACCTATTAGGACACAAGTAGAACTTTTTATGGCATGTCTTTGGTGCCTCACACTTAGTCAAAATTGCCCACTATGCTGCCATTTTGATATATTTCCTTAGGTCTTCAACTTCACCCCTTGCCTGATTCTCAGTTGTATCAATGGAGCTCAAAGTGAGTTCCTTTATATTTATGCATACCAATATTTGAAAGGAAATATTACATAGTCTAAAAGAGTATAATTCTGTGTCCTACAAACATGAGTTGAGTTCAGTTTCACCAATATTACTCATAGTGCTGGGGAAATTTTAAATTCTCTGAACTTGAGTTTTCCCTTCTAAAGGACAACTTTATGAATTAATATTTAATTCATAAAACTACTTTGAAGATGGGATTAGAAAATTAATATAAACCCTACCTGGTTTGGCTCAGTGGATAGAGCATTGGCCTGTGGACTGAAGGACACTGGGCTTGACTCCAGTCAAGGGCGCATGCCCAAGTTTCGGGCACTGTCCCCAGTTGGGGATGTGCTGGAGGCAGCTGATGATTCTCTCTCATCATTGATATTTATATCTCTCTCACCCCTTTCCTTTCCTCTCCGAAATCAATAAAAAATATTTTTAAAAATAAAAAGAAATATAAAAATTAGTCAAAGTAACTTACAATTAATCAAATGTTATTATTTAGTTAATAGTAAAAATTCTGTTCTCTGTCAGGCATTAAAGTAAATCCTCCAGCCATAAAGATAAATAAGTCAGAATTCCTTTCCCACCTAGCTTCAGGGAGCTCTCAGTGAAATAGTGAGAAGGCAGAAGAAATGGCTGAATACGCACTGAGGAGTGTCTGGGGAGCACTTAGTGGTTTCACGAGGCTTGACCCTGGGTTTTCAGGGAAGCGTCCCTCCATGCCGAATCCCAGTGAACTGAGCAAATATACTTACTCTGCGGAAGGAACTGGCAAATACAGTGGTGCCGGCGGAGGAAACAGCCTGTGTAATGCACCTGCTGACGTAGGGCAGGGTGGCTGGAGCAGAAGGTGAGAAATGGAGGAGAAGCAGGAGAGGAGACTGGAAGATAAAGAGGCCAGTTCTCAAGAAGGGTTTTAGTCAGGCCAGCGAGTTTGAACTACAGTGGAATCTCCACTCTCAAATTTAATTAGTTTCTGGATGCTCTTTGAGAAGCCATTTGTTTGAAAACCAAATCGTTTTTTCCATCAGAAATAAAGCAAATTGAATTAATTTATTCCAGACACCCAAATTACTCTGTTTTAACCTTTCTTGTATTCAGCACATGTCTAATGTACTGTTTAACCTATAAACAAATACTTCTTTTTTATTTATGGGGGACATACTTTATAAAGACATATATAAAGGATACAAAGCTGGGAAAAACAAATTTGGCTATGACCATGTGAAATTAAAAGTACAGTTAAGAAGACTAATACTAATACACGCACCCACTTGAATAGATAAATGTTTGTATATATGTAGAACACACACAGGAAGAAGTGGAAAAGTATTGTCCCTCGGTAAAGGAAATTATTTTGGGGTGACAGAGCTGAAAAGAAGAATTTCAAAGAAGAAATTTCCATTAGAAGTGTTTACAACAGATGCCAATAGTTCTAGAATCAATTAATAAAATTTTTGAAAAATGTAGTATAAGCACTGTGAAGGCAGAGTAGTGCCTGGTGCCATTAGAGAAGGTATCAGGATAACTTAATTTAATTTCAGTAATTAATGGGAGCCTTCTCTGAAAGAGTGATCGATTATCCTGGGTGCTCAATGGAGAATGTATTAGAGACGGAGCCAAAAGTAAGTTAGGGAGACTTTTAAGACTATTGGGATGCTGTGGTGTTAGTACAAATGAGGTGTGCCTGGGGTTTGGACTGTGGTAGAATATGGCATAAAGGAAGAGATTCCTGGCAGGACTTGTAATGCACTTTATGTGGATGGTGATGGGGAGAGAGAAAGCTAAGTATACTTTGTAAGGTTCTCTACCCAGAACTTTGGAGGAAAGTGAATCTACTTACTCAAGTAGAGATTATTCTGAAAAGGCTGCATACTCTATAATTCCAACTCTATGCCTTTCCAGAAAAGGCAAAAGGATGGAGCACAGGGGCATAACAACAGGTTTCTTGTTATTCACATGTGAGCCAGAAGTTAATGGAGCAACATCTTTAATTTACTCAAAGAAAAGAACAATAAAGAAACCCCTAGATTTCTATATTTAGCAAAATATATTTTAAAAATAAAAGTGAAATAAACCTTTTCAGAAAATCAAAAGTGGATAGAATCCATCCAAATCTCTCTACTCTTATAAAAATTAAAAGGAGTCCATTAGGCAGAAGGAAAACGATACCCCGGGGAAATGTGCATCTACACACAGAGGTGAAGAGCACAAGAAATGATGAATACACAAACAGAGGGGGTTTTTTTCATTATTTATATTTTCTTATAATGGACTCTTTTAAACAAAAAGGATAACATTGTATTGTAACACATGTAGAAGTAAAAATAAAAATAACAAAATGGCCAGGAGGGAAGAAATTATGGAAGTATGCTGTTGTGAGGTGATTATATAAATGATGTAACATCAATTAGAAGCAGGCTGTGAGGGCATTTTTAGTGTAGTGATACATGACATGTATTTTGAAGTGTATGTGTGTATTTGTGGGCTTTGTGTATGAAAGAGTGTGTGTGTGTGTGTGTGTGTGTGTGTGTGTGAGAGAGAGAGAGAGAGAGAAAGAGAGAGAGGCAGTAGAGAGGGAGAAAGATCTGAGTTAAAATATAGACTAGCTAACTCACTGCCAATAAAAATATGATTTGTGGACTGGATACTAAGCAGACTCTTTGTTAATAACTGATAATTAGGTAAATATAAAAATTTAGGCTATTTTTTTTCAGAAATATTCATAGTGATGTGTCATTATTGCAACACTCAAGTACATGCTTAATTGACTGAAAAGAGTGTTTAGATCAGTTTGCATGAGTCATATGTGGGAAGAGCTGGGTTGTTGGCAGATACAGCAGACCCCATGTTGGTCTGTGTTGGGTTGAAAATAAGAAAAACTGAGCCTTGACCATAGATGGTGTGAGAAACACTGATATAAGTTATACAATTCATTTTGTGGAGTCCTGCAGGTAGGAGTATTGAAAGAATACATGGTCATCTCCATGGAAACTGAAGCTCAGATACAGCCAAAGGTCTGTGTGACTGTTAAAAAGGATCGGCAGCAGCACAAGAACATGCTGCAAACAGAACGAAGCAATCAGTGGTTTCAAGTATCAGCCTCACATTAAAATTACGGAGGCAAACACTTGAATTTCTGGTGCTGAGTGTTTAGTGAGCCCACTCAGACTTGAGCAGAGCATCGGGCCCTGTTACCACACAGATGTCTGTGCAGATGTGTCTCCTCTTCGTTTCCCCTCTCATCCTCAGTCTCCATTGCAGGATTCGGCTTGTGTTTTGTTTCACAAATGTCACTGGTTTGGCAACATCCATGAGGTTAGGGCTGTGTGCTCCTATCATTATTCTAAAAAAGAAATCACCATTTTGTATTTTGCTTCTTCACTCTTTTTCCCAAAATATAAACACAAAAACTATGTTAAAAAACAAATAGGAAGAAGAAGAAATTGAGTGCCTCCTGTGCTACGTACCATGATAACGGGTTACCGAAGTTGAATGGGCAGGAAGGTGGCTGGCTAGTCCTGTCAGCTTTATGTTCATTCTTTTACACACTTACATGTTTTCAGAGTAGAAGAGAGAGCTCTCCCCAGCTGAGACCTGTGCAGATACCACAACGCGCACCGCTCTGGGATGATGCCAGGTCAACCGGATGCAGTGGGGGGAGGAGGGAGGTGGCGGTTAAATCCCGGTGCTGGGCTACTCCTTGTTGGCCAGTGAAATAATGTTATCACTTTGTTAAGAAGATAGTTATTTCCTTTTACCCCAAATCAATTGAAATACAATTGGAACGTAGATAGTATGCTTCCCTTCGACACCAACTTAAACCAGCTGCACTCTCCTGAGAACGGGCACAGAACAGCACTTTTACCCTGTTAGCCACTTGCTTTTGAAATCAACGCAAGAGACCTAATGGCTTCTTCGCTTAAGGAGCTGTGCTCTTAACTTTCATTTCTTTTGTTTCTTCTGCTTCTATTCGATTATCAGAAGTACTCCGATGGGCAAAATGCATCTTACAGCATCGGCGGTGTGAAATACACCAGATAATTTGGTGATGCCCTCAGTGGCACCTGTCCTTGTGAATAAATAGGAATTTTGATACAAAATACCTTGTATCATCCACCCTTCATTATTGATGAGGAGACGGTTTACTCACAGATTTGTTTTTTGCAACAATTAAGCAGTGCAAACAAATAAGATTTGGGGTTTTGATTTCCATAAGTCTTCCAAAGCAAGATTGGAGGGTCGGGAAGGTAGGGTGCAGGGACTCAGCATGAATTAAAACAGGGACTTTTAAAAATACGTATAAAGGAGAGATGCTAATTTAATCCTTGTAAGAAAGATCGTGAAAATGTATTTGACCAGCCGGAAAATATTTGTTCTACATTTATACTTGGCTGATTGGCCTGCCTCTGGAAATCTCTCTATGAAATGCATTTGTAAGAAATTCCCAGCCAGCACTGAATAGCCAAATAGACGCCTGTACGTGGAGACAGGCTCTTCCCTCAGAGGGGACCTTTGTGAGGAGGGTAACCTTCAGTGTTCTAGGTGACCTGGCAAAGTAAGGTGCGACAGAGCAAACCATGCACTAATTATCTCTGTTTCTGGAGAAATACTTCCAGAAGTGACATTTCATCACCATACATTTCGTAGTCGCTGCTTTCTCAAGATAATTGGTTCTCCGCTGAAGGGTGTAACTGGGTGTTAGATTTATGTTAAGAGTAAACATTAATTACCCAGACGATACCTAGAAAAGCCGAAGCATTTAAAAGGTTTAATAGAGAACAGAAAGTGCTAATGTGAAACGAAGAGAATTCTTAGGCACCTCAAGCTTAGGCGGGTCCCTGCCACTCATTTGGGTTCATTTAGGCCTGAGTCGGCAAACTGCGGCTCATGAGCCACATGCGGCTCTTTGGCCCCTTGAGTGTGGCTCTTAGGCCAGCTTAGGAGAACCCTAATTAAGTTAATAACAATGTACTTACCAATATAGTTTAAGTTTAAAAAATTTGGCTCTCAAAATAATTTTCAGTTGTGCTGTTGATATTGGGCTCTGTTGACTAATGAGTTTGTTGACCACTGATTTAGGCCTTCAACCATTAGGGGTCCATTCAGGGTTTCTCAGCTGCGTATCAGTGGTGAAGGTGTTTCAATAAGCAGTAGCCCCATTACTTGAAGAAAATAGGAACATAAGTTAAAATTGTAGGTTTTTCTAGTGCGATGCTACTTACCCCTTATAAGAATGTTGTCGCCGAAACCGGTTTGGCTCAGTGGATAGAGCTTCGGCCTATGGAGTGAAGGGTCCCAGGTTTGATTCCGGTCAAGAGCATGTAACTTGGTTGCTGGCATATCCCCAGTAAGGGGTGTGCAGGAGGCAGCTGATCAATGTTTCTCTCATCAATGTTTCTAACTTTCTCTCTCTCCCTTCCTCTGTGTAAAAAATCAATGAAATATATATATGAAAGTTGTCGATGCACACTGTTTTGTTTGAGGGGCTGGGTTGATAAGTCACTACTGAGACTACTTGATGAGTCACATGGATATTGAGACCTACATTGTTCAGTTACAGTTTCCTTAGAATTCACTTTTTTTTTTCCTTTTTAGGTATTTAAAACTTAGATGTTGGAAGTATTATTTTCTTATTAGTGATTAACTTTTATTTACCTTCCTTCAAAAGGAATTACTCCATTCTAGAGTAATGCAAATTGGCATATTTTGTACTTCTTAAAAATTTTACTCACAGAGAAATAATCTGTCTGTCCTAACCATGATCTGTCTGAAATACCGGGAGATCAAAAATTATGTCAATTTAAAGTAATCAGTGTTTAAATGCCCCCTCCTGGCCCTGTGTGTAAGAATCTCCTTCCTATGAGGCACTTCCATTTCATGTAGAGGATGAAGGGTCCATTCATTATGGATCACCAAGAGCTGGCCGAGTTTGCCAATTAAGATACATCTCTGTGCTTTAATGGGGACCTCCGACCAGCAAAGCATCCCTGGTATTCCAGGAACCTGAAACACTTCTGCTCATTTATCAGTGTTTCAAAATGAAAAGTCCCTTTAGCTATAGGCACGCATACATTCCCTTCTTAGTTGGTAAGCAGTAGCAGGGAGCATCCTACACTGATGGAATTAGTTGTCGATGAAAGAAAACATGATTTATACCAGTGAGAAGTACCCCAAAGGTTTAAGAAAAAACAAAAACATATTAAATAGGGCTTCTCCACCTTGGCACTACTGACATTGGGGGGGGGGGATAATTCTTTGTGAATCTACCCTGTGTTGAGGACATTCAGCAGCATCCCTGGCTTGTGGCCAGCAGCTAGGTCCCCTCTACCTGTGACAACCAACAGTTTCTCCAGACATTGACTAATGTTCTCTCCAGGGACACATTGTCCCCCACCCCACCCTACTGTGAACCACTGAAGTAAATAAGAACCAACAGGAGTAATAAAAATGTCCCCCTAAAGAACATCAGTTTCAAATGAGGGAAGACCACCTATTTATGGGAGAGTTTAACACATTTAGTCTAATCTATTTTCCCGTGGTCTGCTCTCTTAGACACTTCCCTACTTTGCCAGGTGTATTACCGCTTGTTTAGCACATATAGAAGAAATATATTCATGTAAAGCTGTGCTATGGAATGGGCTGATATTAAGTTTATGGGTTGGTATTGTAAAATTCTTAGTTCTTCACTAACAGATAGGTTTACTATAAGGATTTGGATAGCCCACAAAATCCTGCATAGCTTACACATTGACAGAAAATCTGAATTACTAAAATGGCAGTAGAAGCATCCATGTGTCTGGGATGATCCTGGGATGGTCAATACCACATAGAAAAAAAAAATCCAGTAGTTTCACCCTCTACCCGCTGTTTGACCTACTTGTTGGGGAGGGAGTCAGGAGCCTCAGATTAAAGAAGAGGGAAGCCTACAATATAAAATCTGGAAGAGTTCTTAGAGATGTGGTTTGCAGCTTCTTTTGCCTCCTGAGATTCCTTTCTTATAGACAAAGATCACAGTTCTTCCTCTAATAAATTACCCCATGAATTTGTTCAGTATGTTGATAGCAAGTCCTTGCCCCATCCATTGCCAAGGATATACAGAGCAAAGGCCATTAGAATAGATGCTTCCTGGCTAAGGAGATTGGGGCAGATATGGGCTCATGACTCAAGGAACGCTGAATGGGAAACATGTCGCTTGTTGACCATTTGGAAGCAGAAGCTGTACTTTCGTGGGATTGGGAAGACAGAAGGACTCTATTAACAGGTACTACAGATCAAAGAGAGGGATGAAGCAGATTCTTCATGAAATTATTCAGTTCTAGAGGCAACTGAATCTGAAAGTAGTTGGACCCTTTTCTGTTTATAAAGTAATTGGTTCCTTTCTATAACTCAAGCAATTTAAGTTTGATTTATTATATCACCCGTGTCTTCACTATTAAAAATATGTCCATGCTCATCCCCACGAACCCATTCTACAAATGAATTGAATGAGTCTAATGAGCATTTGATTTTCCCAAGATCGTATTTCTTTAATCACAATCTTCTGTAACCTCAGTTGAATCTATGCTTTAATTTGGTTTGTTTCTTCAATGCCTACCAATCAAGTAAACCAGCTTATTCTTTAGTTTACATAATAGCCAATAGATAGTGTTGATTATTTTTATTTGGTTATTATCTAAATTGATTAGATGTATAAACCCTTTTTAAGTTTTGGCCTGCATTATTGGTCCATCATGTCATTCACAATTGAATTTTTATGTTTCTACATAAATATGTAAAATAGAGAAAACTTAAAATATAAATTATCCTAAGTCTTCTTATTGACACTTGATCTTAAATTGAATGCTGGTTATACTATTTGTTGAGCTATCTAAATGGCCATTGTACTTCTAAAACTTTTGTCAAGAGGATAAAGGTACAGCCACATTTTTTCTTGAATAATTCACATGCAAATCTGTGATTTAAAATTCATAAGGTAATTGCCTTTTTCTTTATATTTTTCCATGAGTACTATAAATCATAGAATTTATAAGACACTTGCATCATTTGCCTTATAACAAATGCAAAGCACAATTATAATCAGAATATAATAGCATCAATATGTTTATACAGATGTTAAAGTAAATTCATCAACATCTATTCCTTATGTCTGCAGTCTAGCTTTCTATTCTGTTGTAAAACCAAAGAATTTTAAATTAGGATATTTTTTTTACCAGTATGTTTCTTACCTTTACAGGCTGGTATGTAAGGCAGTGATGTATCTTATCATTGAAGTTGATGGTTATAAAGTTAGAGTGTTGGTTTCTGTGGGCTGCTAGGGATGACAGAAATGTAGGCCACTATCTGAATTTATTTGCTTTAGAAATTGTCATAGGCAAAAGTTGCAGTGACCAATAGTGGGAATGATTTTATGTGATTATACTGGGCTTATGTAAACTTCTGATTCAATATATTCATCACCAAAGCTAGATAAATCCTTTCTGGAAACACTGAAACCTCAAACTAAGTGAGAGTGTGCATGCCCATATCTCATACTGCTCTGATGGCCCTAAAAAATATTGGCTTTTGTGAACTGCAGCTTCTTTTGCCTCCTGAGATTCCCTTCTTAATTAAAGGAAAAATAATAGCTACTGCAGTGAGAGGAGCGGGGCAGAAAGACTTTGGAGAACTTCAAGGTTTCACTTAACACAGATACTAGCCTTTTGAAGATTTCCAAAGTCTATGAGTTATTAGGGCCCTGATGGCAAGACAAGTTGAGTTTCACACCATGACAAAGAAGCATCTTCTGGCCTTTGGAAATAGCAAACATAATAAGAAAATCCTGAATATCTTTCCACATTCAGTTAGTTAACTGTGTTCTTCAAGATTTACTTAGCTATCCTTGCTATTCTTGGTATACTTTGCATTTCTCTATAAATTTTTAAATCATCTGTCAATTTATTAAAATAATCTCATCATCCAAAACTTAATCACTAGAAGTTTTCCTTTCAGTTAGGGTGGAGACGCTTCGTAGAGATCTTTACTCTTCCCGAAACACAAAATTACTGGGTGAAGCAAAAAAAACTATACTTTTATTTAAAAATGACAAAGAGCTGTGCGCTCAAATAAACCTAAAATAATTCAAATTTAAGGAGACAAAGCATTCCTAAGCGAGCAAGAGAAGGAGGGGGCTTTGGTACATGCAGACTGTGGGTGGAGTATACAGAAGAGGAAGCCTGTCAGAGAAGGACAAACTTTGCTGCATGCAGGCAAAACCAGTAAAGCTTCTGATGAACCCATGGACAGGCCTGTTAATTTAACATGAAGGTGATACCCTGAAATGAGCTCATTATTAATTGGAAAGGAGCAAAGATATTATGGTCATGTCATTTGGGAAGCTTCAACAGGAAGCTGTAACTTTACACTTCCCAGGGAACCACTGGCCTATTCCCTGAAAAACAATGGCGAAAGAGATGCCACAAAGGGAAGGTAGATGCATGCCCCAGGAAAGTTGGATGACCTGCGGAAGGTACTTGCCTATCAGTCAAACCTGAGGACAGAGATCATTGGCCAAAATGGACATGGCCACTGCAAGCATGTGAAACTTTGGGAATACATATATTCTAAAGAAAGCAGTTCTCTCTTCCTTGTTGCTCTTTGCTCTCTGCCATTTGCCCATGTGGCCCTCGGTCATGTGGAGCCCCACATTCAGTGGACTGATGGAAAACAGCTAGCCTGATGCAGTATTGGACTGGGTAGATATAGAACCAAAACTTTGGACACTTGCTCTGCTTTTTAGGTCTACTGAAGCCCAGCTACACTTCTTCCATGACTGGACTAAGGGAAATGGGACTTTGAAAACCTAGAGGTGTAATTCCTTGTAAATAAAGGTTTCTTTCCTATATCATCCTCCGGTGTGAGTCTCAGAAAATTCCCTTTCTCAGCATATTGCATGGACTCTGCTCCCAATAGCAACTCCTAGGGGAGTTGAGGCTTTCTTTTCCTGGTGGTAATCCTATATAATAAAAGCCTAACATGCTAAGTGTCTGGTCATCTGGTCGGCCATTCAACCAAAGTGTAATATGCTGATGATATGCTAAGGCTGCTTAATCACTCATTATGACATGCACTGACCACCAGGGGCCAGACACTCCAACCAGTAGGTTAGTTTGCTGCTGGGGTCCCACCTATTGAGACTGAGCAAGTTGGGTCTGACACATCCTAGAGCCCTCCCACCGTCCCTCCCCAGACCTAATCATGCACCAGTGGGATTCCCTCAGCCTAGCCTTCACCCTCTCGCAATCCAGGACTCCTTGGGGGATGTCAGGGAGCTGGTGTTGGCCAAATTCTGCAGGCCAGGCTGAGGGACCCCACTGGTGCATGAATTCGTGCATTGGGCCTCTGAATAATGTTCCTTTTATACCCAATTTGTTGAGAATTTTTATCATAAAGATGTTTAATTTAATCAAATGCTTTTCCTGCATGTATTTAGATGATCTTATGATTTTGTCTTCTATTAATATGGCGTATCACAATTATCCATTTGCATATATTGAACTATACTTGTTTCCTGCAGGCTGGGCTTCCTGGTCATGTAAACCACTGTTCAGACTTTCTGGTTTTGCAGGGCCAGAGGCTAAGCTCCATAGTTGACAAGGCTGCTGGTTTGGCTCCCTATCTAGGCAGGAAGAAAGATGTGCTTCATGGCTGCCTGGCATCGGTAGCTGCACTTAGCAGGTGGGACTGGCCCTGGCCGGGTGGCTGAGTTGGTTGGATTATCCCATACACCAAAGGTTGTGGATTCCATTTCCAGTCAGGGCACATACCTAGGTTATGAGTTGGATCTCCAGCTGGGGAGTGTATGAGAGGCAACCAATCAATGCTTCTCTCGCCTTCTCTCTGCTTCCTCTTTCTCTCTAAAACACACACACACACACACACACACACACACACACACACAAACACACACACACACACAAATACACACACGTACAGATGGGGCTGGGGCTGTGCTCAGTAATTGGATTGTACTACGAATTTGCTCACCTGATATATGAGGCCCTCGAAGAGCTCCCTGGCCAGATGGAATCTAAACTCAGCTCTACAGAGGGGAAGATCTTCTGGTTAGGATCTATGCTCAGGGTGTTCTGCGAGCTGGAACAGGTCTATTAAGATCTAATGGTTGTTGTAAATCCTGCCCCGCTTCTCATCTCTATCTGAATTCCAGTGGTAGGTCTCTGCAGATTAGTCCAGTGATCCCTGTGAGGTGACACCTAGGTGGGCTTCCTGCAGTTCTTGGGAAGTTGGAAGTCCACCTTGGGTTCTCTTATTCCCACTGCAGGAACTATAGACTGTGGAGGATGTCTTGGTGCAGCAATATGCGAGCCTAGAGGAATGGCAATGCAATTAAAATGGTATTCCTTCTCTTTCCCTTCAGTGGAGTCCTTCTCAGTCTCTTCTGTTCAGTGCAGCTCTTTGGTCTCACTGCAGATTCTGGGAATTTTGCAATGATGTCTTTTCTATGGATAGTTGCTACAGGGCATTTTTGTGAGGGGACTAATGTCAGGAATGACCTATGTTACCATCCTGATGACATCCAATTTCTTCATTTGAGAGATGAATAAACTGAGACCAAGAAACCTGTTTTATTGAAAGCAAGCTACGATCCCATGATAAATTAAGAGCAAATTCCAAAGATAACCTCAAAATTTATGATTGTGAAAATCTAAAGTTATTACTATCCTTGGGAACATTGGCTGTCTTCAGTTTCGTCAGCTTTAGTGGAATAATAGAGTTGCAAGGACTTTTCAGTCACGTGGGATTGGTTCTGGCCTGAGAGGCAACACCAGGTCACAGAGTGTGGAGTCTAAGGGATGTATGTTTTCAGTTATTGGGCCTTTTACTCCCTGGTCATGTGTACTTGAGTTTATTAGACACAGAGCCTTAGTTTGAACATACTAGTATACATGTGGGGTTTACACAATTTCTATATTGGTGTTTGATCAATATGTGGGTGCCATAGCCTACCCCATTTGACACTTATAAAATTAGCCATCACAGGGGTGATGATATTAACCTCACCATATTCATGAGGATTAGATGAATTCATGACTTTAAAAAAATTAGCATAGTTTGGGGACATAGTAGCTACTCAGTAAATGACAGTTATGAATATTGTGGTTGTTACCACTGTTAGTTATTTCCATGAGATCTAGGGGTTTATGGTCAACCTAATGTGTAAGTTTCAAGAGTAGTTCTTAGTTTGTGATGGTATTTGAACAGTTGCTAACTTTTGCTTCAATAAAAGTCCTATCTGTTTTATAGCTTTATAAAATCTTTTGACAAACATGTCAAGAAAAATTTGCTCCTATGTGCTTAGAGAATATTGCATTTCTAAAGTCTGGAAAAAATATGAGTGATACTAGAAAACATTGAATGCCCAATAAAATTTTAAAGGGAGAGACATGTTTCTGTTCTGTAACTGAAGCAGATTTCATGAGAAAATTGCCAAGTTTTGACTATTAGAAACTATATAAGTGAAAAGTGCTTTTGAAAATGAATGTAAAATATTAAGAAATTTCATTATCCCTGAGGCCACACATTAAAATTTCAAGATACCACTGGGATAATGTGGTAAGTAGCAAGTTCCTACTGCTCCTTTGCTGGGGGAAAAACAAATCTTTGTTGCAAAAAAGTATAGTGAAATATAAGAGAAGAATGCAATGATTTGGTTATGAAATATAGAACAAGCAATTGGGTACATATGTATTTGGTCACAACTTAACAGTGAACCCATCTGTAACAAACATGAAAGCAAAATCTAGAAAGAGACCCCAGAAAGCATGTATTTTACTTTTTAGAAAGTAAAGCTTTTCAAATCATGAGATTAAAGGTAAGAAGTAATGACTTTGATGAAGTGCTGACACTACATATAAGGAATTCAAGCTTTTCCTTCCCCTCTCTCCTCTGCCTTCTTTTTGGTTAATAGATTATGCACTTTAAAAACATGCCAATTTAAAGAACATTTTAAAAATATGTCTTGCTTTTCTATCCTGAATTCAGTGAAAAAGATGGCATTTAGAAACATAAGCATCACTTTGTCTTTTATACAAATTCATATAAATTATGCAATTTTGCAGAAAGTAGAAAAAAGAAAAGGCAGGACAAAATAAAACTTCACATTGTTGCTTTCCTCATTTTTAACATATTGCCAGAAAAAAATAAGAATCAGAGTAACTCTTCTTGGATTTCATGGTGCCCTTTAGTATTGGCTATTGAATGAATACATATGTGTGTGTGTTATGTGTGTGTGTGTGCGTATTGCTCCCAAAAATGCATACATGCTTTAACAACTGAGAACTAAATTTTGAAAAAGAAATGTATTTTAATAAACAATACCTTTATAATTATTCAAAGTATACATATACACTTTTTTGTCTCTCTCTCTATATGTGTGTATGTGTATACACACACACACACACACACACACACACACACACATATATATATATATACATATATACACACACTCACATACATACACACATACATATACTTACACACACACATATGTATATGCTTCGTCAAATTGATGAACTTAGCCTCATTTTTCCCATCAATACATATGTGAAAGTTAACTGGCTAAGGTTTATGTCATATACCATGTGATATAGAGCAAGTCTCAAAGTCTCTAAACATCCGGTTTCTCATCTATAAAATGGGAATAAACTCTGCCATTATTATCTCACAATGAGAAAATTAAATTATAAAATACTTTGTGAGCTATAAAGCCTTGTAAAAGCCCAAGCTACTCTTGGCATTCTAACTGTGGTAAAGACATGCAAAGTGCTCTGGGATGCAAAGATACATACAGCATTGTTCCTAACCATCTGGACGTTTACAGTCTAGTAAGAGAGGAACATGAACAACCACAGCCTCGAGCTATATGTCATGCAAGTCATATGACCAGTAGGGGTGATTGTGGGAGGGAAGGAGTTTGAAGAAAGAGATCACTTTTGTTTATTAAGCTTGTGACGGCTTCTATGGAAGATGGAGATGTTAAACCACACTTGAGCTGTGGACAGGTATTTACTGATTGCTTACAATGGACTCATGGTGCTTTGCCCAGCACTTACTAAGAGCTTTACATTGATTGCCTCATTGAATCATTAAAAATTCAATGAGTATAGCACTGTTGTTATCTCTACCCTACAAATAAGAAACAGGTTCTGAGAGGAGAATTGTCTTTTCAATGCCACATAGGAAGTTGCTGGGTTGGGACTTGAAGCCACGTGTACCAGTCATGATTCCAGTCACCATGCATGGACAGTAGGAAACTGGCCTGGCCCCTGATGGCCCCCTCACTCCAACCAGGAGTGGGGTAGCTGGCCAACTGCCTTGATTGACAGAAATTTGGGGTCTAGGGACTTTGGAGGTGCTTGGTCTGAGGCAGCTGAGCTGGATCTGGGATCAGGGCACCTGAGTCAGAAATGGGGTGGGGAGGCTTACCTGGTGGCTGGCCCTAGTCTGAGAGCAGTAGCAGGAAAAGGGATGGTGGGGCTCAGGGGGTGGTAAAGGTGCAAGTCCCAACCTGGGCGCTTGCCCTGCCCATGTGTGCCCAGCAGCACCAGCAGGCAAGGCATGGTGCCCTGGAGGTGCTGAGGTTACTAGCCAACCAAAGGGGAAGCAAGCTAGGAGGGTGGGGCCCTGGAGAATATGTAGCCCTGAGCTGGAGCCCGGGGAGGTGTGGGTGGGGCTGGAATGCACACGTGTCCTCATTGGCCATGCCCACCAATCCAACAGGATCTAACAGGGGTGGGCAAACTTTTTGACTCCAGTGCCACAATGGGTTCTTAAACTGGACCGGAGGGCCGGAACAAAAGCAACCTGACCATGCTGGCACTATCATCTTGGGCTGCTGGTGAAGGAGCGGAGGGGAGAGCAAGAGAACCCTCCGCTCTTTCAGCTCCGAGGGCCAAATAGAACAGCCAAACGGGCCGGATATGGTCTGCGGGCCTTAGTTTGCCCACCGCTGGAATAGACCTGGGGATTGGGAAACTGCCACCCCCAAAAGTGCCTTCCAGGTCCCACAGGATAGGTCACTTGGCATTGCCTCTGCTACACTGCCAGTACACAGCCTGGATTCGGTGAAAACCTCAAACATGGCCACCAGCAGCAAACAGCCCAAACTGCGGGAAGATGCCTCTGCCCCATTCTGCCTTCAAAATATTGTGCCAGCGCATCCAGTCGGCAGAAACCAATTCTAGCTACAAAGGAGTTTGGGCAGTTGTATAGTTTAATGCACCATTTTTAAAACAAAAACAAAACAAACAAATGTGCAGCCAGAGCCTTATTTTATTCCAAATGCAAGTGATAAACCATCAGAACCTTCTGCAGATATTTTGAAATACATGCAAATATTCTTAAAGGGGATGTATATATCCGGTGCTGCTGATTTATTATGGAGGCATTAGATCATCAGCCCCGGGGCAGATAGGGGCTGGTCGGGGTGAGCTTGGTTGTGGGAAGACACTAACCTCTTGGCTGGCCATGTGAAGGGACCCCACCTGTGCAGGAATTTGTGCACTGGGCCTCTAGTTATGATATAAAAAGATTAATGCATGTATACCATTTTTTATGAATCAGGTATTCTTCAAAAAAAACTCTACATGCACTAAAGCCTTTAATACTCCTACAGCCCTGTATAGATTATAGGCTAGATTTTAAGTATGGGGAAATGGAATGATAAAATGTTTAAATAACTTGGATTTAAACCCAGAAAGCATGGTTCCAGCAGTGCTTTCACAACTCTGTTGCATGGGCCTCTCTGGCAAGTGAAGGCATCGTATTTCTTTCTGGTCTGTATTATTGCCCCTTGACCTCCATTTATCACTATATCATGTAGGATGTGGGTAGAGGGGGATGGAGGGATGCATTCAACAGCATGAGCAGAGGACTGACCCAGGGCGAGGGAGAGCCTTGTGTAAAGAAGAACGGGTTTACCAGTGTGCCAGGAGCCAAGTGGATGAGCTCATTCAGTTACCTCTGGGAAAGGTTTGCCTCACCATTAAAAATACACATCATTTTGTCATTTAATTGTCATTTCTCTTCTGCTCAGTATCCCAGCTTCTTTCAGCCCAGGGATTTGAAAATCCAGCTTCTTTAAAAAAAAATAAGCTGTCTGCAGTGGCCTAGACAAATACAGCTTGGAATGACAAGCGTGGAACTGGAGATACTTGTACACTCAAGTGTTTATGCATTTGTGCACACAGCCTGCCATGAGATTTGTTCCTGTCGGCTGAGCACTGCTCTGGAGCAGCCTAGTGTGCAGGTGGCATAATCACACATGAGATGGCATCGCATTCCTTGACACCCTGTGAGGATGGATGGGTTGTATCAACACCATGTCCTGCCCTACTTGCTGTGAGCAAGAGAAAGGCAAACAGCAAGGCTCTAGATTTTTTTGGGTGATTATCACTTGTAGTGTAGAATAATTCACTGACACGCACAGGTATTTCTAATGGCTCTATTCCCCTTGGCTTCTCTGTGCTGTGGACTACAGTTTCATGCTTTCATTCAAAAAGGAGCTGGCTCCTTATGCTTAAAAGCCAAGCCTTGCTCTTTTGAGCTACACAAGGATGATCATGAGCATCCTAATGTATAATAGCCTTTCATGGTCCCTCCTGGGTCTCATGCCTTCAAACATAACAATTAAAAAAAAATGTTGGCGTTATCTCCTGCTGAGTGAGCAGAGACAACTGTGTGCATGCGGATTTGGTTTAAACTGCTACCTCTCACCCAGTCACTTTTGACAACGTACCTTCTACGCTGAGATTTGTATGTGAGAACTTCAGTGGGCCTTGCAAATCACATCAGTCTCTGAACTTAACCAATTGTCCCCCACCAAAGGATCACAGGCAGTCAAGTGCAATCAGCCATGTGGCTATTCTAGAAATTCTCATCTGTGGGCCTCGTAGTTACATTCTCCAATGCGGTCCACCCGTCATACACTACCCCTCAGAAACAGGCTCTCTGTAATTTTCAACAATGAGAATTCTACGAAAGGTTATGCAATACTCATTCTGGGCAGTTTTCTAGTTCTTTGTAAGAAGCCCGGGGACAGTTGAAAAGCCAGCCACACATTTGCAAAATTGCCTATACTATTGCTTGTGATGGGACCCTGGGCTACAGGAACTGGGGGTATTATGACCTTGCAATTCAAAGTGTGGTCCATAGATCTGCAATATTGGCATCATCAAGAAATGGTTCAAAATGCTACTAACTGAATCAATCTGCAGGAAATTGACCAGATCCTCGGGCAACAGTGTGCAAATTACTGGTAAAGTCTGAGAAGTGTGCTTTAGACTTTAGAGAAATACTTCTTCAACTTTGCTCATATCGGAACAACCTGGAAGCTTTTCAAAACCCAGGCTGTGCTCAAGTACTATTGAATCATAATCTCAGCAAGATGGTCTCAGTCTCAGTATGTTTGTAACCTCTCACTCTACCCAGGTGATCCCACTGTTGGTGCTGCCATTTCTGAAAGCCAGTCATCTTGGAAGGACTAGTTGGGTTAGCCTCTCTACCCATCTTCTAGGAATACATGCTATTCAGTTGAAGACACTATTGCCTACCAGCAACCAGTCTTCCAATTTCCTTGCTAATGCCTCAAAAGTTTCCCAATGGCTGTTTTCCATGACTTAGAAGCTTAGGGGCTGAATCTTCATTCACATTCAGAGCCAATCCTGGCAATTTCACTACCCTGCCAGTAATTAGCATAAAAATAGACATAAGCTATCCTTCTGACCAAAACAAAAGGGGGACACGGGTTCAGGACTCACTGCTAAAGAGGAGAGTCAGGAGGAGATGCATCCTGTAGTGTGTCCTTTCCAGCCTTTAAATGTTTTTGTGTGACACAGCCACTGCAGGTAGCTCATAACCACGGGACTGAGGCACATTTGAGGGGCAGGGGGATTCTGGGATTCTGGGAAGGAAGTTCAGTTATGGTTGACCTACTGAACTATCTAACACTGAAAACTGCCTCTGGTCTCATCAGAAATAGTAATATTGTCTTATTTGTTATGCCATTTTTAACTGTCTTCTCTGCCTTTTGGCTGAAAGCTTTCTAATAGATCATATTTATCAAATGGATGGGGAATAACAATACAATGGCTAATAAATAATGCTATAATATTAAACTACTAGAGGCCTAGTGCATGAAATCTGTGCATGTGGGTTGGGGAGTCCCCTCGGCCCAGCCTGCAGCCTCTCCAAACCGACATCCCTCTCACAATCCAGGACTTCTGGCTCGTAACTGTTTACCTGCCTGCTTACCTGCCTGATCGCCCCTAACTTCCCCCCTGCCAGCCTGATCACCCCTAACTGCCTCTGCCTGCCTGCCTGTTTATGCCCAAATGCCCCCCCACACTGGCCTGGCTGCCCCTAACTGCCCTCCTCCCACTGGCCTGGTCGCCCCTTACTCTTCCCCCCTGGCAGCTGGCCTGGTTGCCCCCAACTGCCTCCCTCTGCTTGCCTGGTCGCCCCGAACTGACCCTCCACCAGCCTGATTGCCCCCAACTGCCCCCCTTGCTTACATGGTTGCCCCCAACTGCTCCCCCTGCCAGCCTGAGTGCCCCTCACTGCCCCTCTCTGCTGGCCTGGTTGCCCTTCACTATCTCCCCCACTGCCCCCCCCCCCAACACACCGACCTGGTCTCCCCACACAGCCTGCTATTCAGTTGTTTGATCGCCTCTCACTAACCCCTGCCAGCCTTGTCTCCCCACACAGCCTTATGTTCAGTTGTTACTCTGAGGGCATCCTGACCAATTTGCATATTACCCTTTTATTAGTCTAGATTCTGTGTACTCACAACTGTAAACCTACTTTTTAAAAAATATATATACATTTTATTGATTTTTTTACAGAGAGGAAGAGAGAGGGATGGAGAGTTAGAAACATCAATGAGAGAGGATCATTGATCAACTGCCTCTTGCACATCCCTGCAGGGGATGTGCCCGCAACCAAGGTATATGCCCTTGACCGGAATTGAACCTGGGACCTTTCAGTCTGCAGGCTGACGCTCTACCACTGAGCCAAACCGGTTTCGGCTGTAAACCTACTTTTGCCCAACCTATATATTATATGAAAAATCCTTGAACAACATGAATCACACTTTCAATATAGAAAGGGACCCCAAACATCCATCTATTCCAACTGCTTAGGCAGTCTCTGGACAGTGCAGTAATAGGTCTTGTCTCCAGCAGAAGAATAACTGAAAATTTAGAAAACTTGCTGATTTTGTATTTCTGCAAGATTTCTTACTTTCTGTCTCCAACTTGACAGATGAGGAACATGCAGGGAAATAAATTGTTTTTGTCTGGAGGGGCACAAGGGGCACTGCTCACAGACACGTACCTTATGTACAAGCATGTATGATCCGTGATGAGCATTGCTTATTTGAAAATGGAAGAGCAAGGACTGGCCCGTGAAACATAGAGTCCAAACCTAGAATTACATTTAGGAAAGGCTAGTAAAGTTAAATTACATAATATTGCTATACTTTCCAATTTGTGGTAAATTAAATTAAAAAATAAATCTGGTTCCAAGTTACTTGTGATAATGTTTCATGAGGATAGATATTTTGGTCCATTTCATTCATTGCAATATCCCCAGTGCCTAAAACAGTACCTGACACAGATACAAATATTGGTTGGAAATACGAATGAATGTATTTTCTAGTCACTATTGCATCTCAACTTCTAGCTTAGTTATTACTTGAAGAAGGGCACGTGCTTAATAATAATTGATGAAGAAATTTTTGCTAATGTATTTCACTTGGTTATTTTCATTGGCTTCATACTGAGCACTGTAATCTGGGTTTAGTCTGGTTCACCATAGGAAATAAAACTTCCTGTGAAAAATAATAAAAATGGAGCCACTTCAAATATGGAGTTGGAGTTGCCATCCCAGAAGAATTGACTTGGACATCTCACTCCTCAAACCTTTGGGATGGTTGAACTAGGGAAAAATAACCTTTGAACTGGGCCAGAACAGCCGTTCCCAAACAACGTTTTGTAAAGCCAACAGGAGAGCAGACCTCCTGACTCCAGGACCGGAAACAAAAGACATTCTTTAGAATTAACACCACCCTGTATAGCTAAAGAATAAGTTAGCATATTTACACCTATAGAAATTCCTTCCTTGGCTTTTTAACACCAATAGAACTTTCTTTCCTTTATTCATGTAATTATGCTCCTTCTGTTTCTTATTAAAAACCCCTTACCTTCACCCTATAAGTCAACTCATGATCAATCAATCCATTTCCTCCTTGACTTCTTCTGAGGCTTTCAGATTTTTAGTGCCAGGAGTGGAGAGAAGCAGCTGCTGATGCCAGACAGGGGAAGGAAGATGAGAACAGCCTATCACAGCATTCACCCGAGTCTACCAGGAAGAAAGTGTCTTTGTGGGGTTCATCTCTGAGAGGATGTAGAAAAGGAAATGTAACCATATCTAAGCTTGTACAACTAACCTCACAGTAGCCAAAAGATTGAGTGACAGGGTGTTGGGACAAGGAGAGCAACTGTATTTGGAAAGCCAGCAAACCGAGAAGATGGCAGACCAGTGTCCTAAAGGGGGTACAGAATTCAGGCTTCTTTTATGTCAAGGGCAGCGGGGAGGGGTTGGAAGGGCAAGAGGAGTTTGAGGATTGCAGAACTTCTTTACAGTCTGGTGACTGTAATTTACTGTAATTGGTCAGGGGGCTTCTGCAAATTTTTGAAAAATAACCATTACTTTTGTACATACTTTCCTTATTGCCTCAGAGAGGCATTTTCTGGTAAGAGGCTGTTTTTGTAAAACTCAAACCACAAGCAGAATCCCTCTAATGATTAGTATGTCTATATGCAAGACTAAGCAGAAGCTATTAACCTGAAGGCCATGGGAACAAAGCAGGCTTGAACAAGATGGAGTCAGAGAGGCCAAGCATTTCACTCTGTTAAAAGAAGGAAGATTTTCATCTGCCCTAATTAATCATAAGCCCAGGGTCAGCTTCTTGGGCTTTTGCTGACCTCTGTGAATAATTGCTAGTGCATTCCTCCATGGCTTGCATCATGACCTGCATCATGACCTGCATTCTCCTGACTTGTTCCTGAGGTCATTCCAGGGGCTGCATTGGGTGGGAGCGAGGCAAATTGCCTCTGGCCCAAAGAGGCTCTCAAGTCTACCCCTATCCTTTCAAAGGCAAATGGGTTTTATTGAGTGCTCACTGGCTGAGTATCACATAAAGTTTAAACTCAAATATAATTTTGTTTTTTTTCCCTCAAGAAATTTGCAGCCTAAATTTATAAAAAATGGATGAAACAACCATATTCTAAAAAAAAAAAAAAAAAAAAAAGTGAAGATCGATTGGGTTTTATTAAGTAATTCATGAATTGTGCAGCATCCGATCTAGCAAGGAGAAGGACTTGAGGTGTTGTATAAAATGGAAGGATTTTATAGGGAAAAGGATGGGGCAAGGGTGATATTAACAACAACAACAAAAATACAGGATTATTTTTAGATCAGTATATCATCTTTTTTGGAGGGTGGGAGTGGGGGAAGAAAGGGCAAGGTTTGCTTGTTTTTATCATGGAGACTGCCTTTTTTTTCTATGGAGCATAGAAACAGAAATTAGGTCAGCTATTAAATCTTGGTTTGGTATCATTCATGGCCTTTAGCACAAGAGCCACCATTTAGGCCTGTGGTTTTCTCCCTAACACAATTTAAGTTTCTTCAATCTTTTCTAGTGTACTGTTTGCATCTCTGTGTGTATGTTTGTGCACACGCATGTGTGTGGTTTCCTCCTCCATTCATCCTTTGACTTTCAATGAATTACTCATTTTTCTATTTTCTTCATTTGTATTAATTGCCCTCTTTTTAAAAGTCAATACTAAACCATGTTTCTTGAGCTATCATGGTATTTTATTTTGAAGATTCTTCTCTCCTAGAATTTATGATATAGAACATGGCATTTATGAACATTTATTTAAGGTGCCAGATAGGTAATATTTTAGAGTCTGTAGGCCAAGATGTAAAATTAAGCCTATTGTTATATATATAACTTTTAAGGATCTAAAAACCATTCTTAGTTCATTGGCCAATAAATACACTGCAGACAGGATTTGGCTCATGGACTATAATTTGCTAACTTGATATATAGAAAGAGCAATGAACTTGAACAAGGTAATGAAAAAATATAATCCGCACAGTTGTCTGTGATGGTGTATTACAGTTCCCCCTATCATAAAACAAGGGTGTGTGTGTGTGTGTGTGTGTGTGTGTGTGTGTGTGTGTAAAGTAGTCTTCTTACATCATAGAATTGATGGAAATATAATTGGTTGTAAGATAGAAAAGTACCTTATAAACTCTGAAGTACACACATAGAAGTAATGGAAGTAAAGGGTGTGTAACAGCAAAATCAAAGTCTTAAGGAGGGCTTAAACCTAGTGGTCCTCAGAAGAAAGAAAGAGGCCTATTGTTCAGGGCAGATAACAACAAGAAATGGAAAGAAAGCAGAGTGGTTCAACTCTGATTTGTATTCAACTTTCTCTGTTCAGAAGACTGCATGGAGAATAAGAGAATGGACTTTGATAAGAAAGAACTGATATTAAAAATAGAATTATGGGTGTCCTCCCCCTTGACTCATAAAATTAATTTGCCTAAATATTTCTCATTGTCTTTTGGGACAAGGGTAAAGAAATTCAGGCTAAGTGAACTATATTTAGGTCTTTCTAAAAACTTTCTGAATGCACAAATCCAAAAAGAAAAATAATGCCACCTTATCAAGGGAAGGGGTCTCTGGAGACGTGCCTCAGAGCTCTGCCTTCAGCCTAGTCCTTGTCAAAATATTTATTTGAAATTTAAAATTTTCAGATACAGGCTTTAGTCACAGGCTTTTTTTTATTGTTAAAGAGAAAACCACAGGCCCCAAATAGAGTTTCTTAGTCTAAACCCATGACTCCTAACCTAAACTGACCTAATTCTAGCTTCAACGTTCTCAGGAGTGTAATCTTCATTGGTCAGTCTGAAATTTTCTGTTCTGTATCAATGAGATAATCTGTCACGTGGCCCTCTCTCTCTCTCCAAAATGAGCTGAGAAATCTGCCTTATTGGGATCCCTCTCCCACCACTACCACTTCCCCTAAGAGAAGGAATGCTGCCTGGAAAAAAAAATCCTTTCCTTTCTTTTGCTAATGACATTTTTTTTCTCACTCAGTTTCTTCCTAGAAAAGCCTTTCATGTTGTTTAGCTTCTCAGGACTTCTCTCTCCTTGCTAGAGGGGATGCTGTCTATTAAGCCAACTAGATCTTCAAATTTTCTTAATTGAAGTTTTGTTTTTAACACTATCTTATAAATACCCTGAAAGATGAAGTGACTTGAGTGACCTACAAGAGTCTTTCAGCTCTAAAATTCAGTAGTTTAATATTGTTAAAAACAAAACAAAACAAAAACCCAACTCACTTGTATCTGAGCTAATATCTATTCTGCAGTAGTTTGAAAGTAGCTATGATCTACTATGCCATTTATTGTCTGTATTAAATGAACATTCATAAGGGAAATTTAAGATGTGTTTTCTGTCCTAAACATGAACACTTTGTTCACAGTGCTCAATCTTTAGAATTTACATTGTTCCAACTTAAATTGCATCTCCTTCATTTCTGGCATTATGTAGGCAGACCTGTCAAGATTGTTTTGAATCAGAATTCTGTTGTTAACAGAGAGATCCAGAGAAGTGAATAATTATCTAAGGTAAGAAAATGACTTAATGATAGAGGACCATGTACACAGTACTGGAACTTACTTTCAAAAGAATTGGATTATTTATGGCTAATTGTGGAGCTCGAATATAGATCAGCAGGCATTGAGGTAGTTGGGAATCAGTTTTAATCAGTTTTAATGCAATACAAGTTTTTCTTGTTTTGTTTGTTTGTTTTGTTTTGTTTTGCTTTGCTTTGTTTTTATCAATGAGTATTTTCCAAGAAAAGATAAAATACTGTATATTGTTATTTTCTAATGTAATAAAAACAGCCTTGGTTATGACTTGGGACACTTTGTTTCTAATGTCAGCTCTAAAAGATCAGGGTCACCTTTGTTTCATATCTAGAATAAAAGCAAATAGAGACTGGATGTCTCCCAAATCACAGAATACTAGTTCAATCTTTTTCTTTTTCTTTTCTTTTCTTTCTTTCTTTCTTTCTTTCTCTTTTTTTTTTTTTTTTTTTTTTTTACTGGAGAGTTCTAACAGGCAGTAGACACCCATGGAAAGTCTGGCGAATTGCCTTGGCCAAAGAGCTTCCTGTTACGGTTTGAAATTACCTTCTTGGTCAAGGAGCAAAACTCTGCTCTTTTCACAAACCCATTCTACAATTGCAGTTTAAAGGCTGGTGGCTGTTATATTAACTAGAAACCTTGCCCAAAGGAGAAAAATCTCCCTAAGGAGGAAAGGAAAAAAGGTGAATGACAAGCTGGGAGCAGTAGAATGAATGAAAAATTTGCTCTTCTACCCCTAATTAAGAAAAGGTAAGGTAAGCCAGCACCATATTTGCATGACAAAGATAGCAATGCAAACAGAAGCGGGGTCCAAATTAATCTTCTTTTGAGGTTTAAAGTTAAAGGAGAATATAAAGCAGGACACATTTTCATTTTGGTCAGTCAGAAATCTGTGGTTTTCAAGGTTTAATCCTCCAGGGAAAAGGGGTGTGTTTGTCATTCCTACTTGCAGAACCTTCTAGGGCAACACCACTCATTTATCTTTGTTCTCATTTGTGTAAATCCTCTTCCTTTTTTACCCTGACTTTATAGTTTCAAACTAACAAATTTTTATGTTGCTGCTGATACATAAGTTAAATTTTACTTAACATAGGCTTCCAGAGTGGCTATTTGTGCCAGTGTTGGAGTTCAAAGACAGAATAATGATGCTAGCTTGTTGACTTAGTGTCTGCTGAAGATGGACGTTAATGTCAAGAGCTGACCATTTTTTATTAAGAAACACCACTTTCTTATCATCTGGTATATTTTACATCATTTCCACTGAAGAGTAGTCTGTGAACCAGTGTTAGTCCCCAAGCCAATGGTTTATAGCAAGAGAAGTTAAGAAATTATGAGCAAAATATTTATTTGCTAACTCTGTTTTTAATCAACAAAATTTTAAATGGAGCATGTATTTGCATATCTTTGTTTTCATTTTTTTAGTAATTTACTTTTATTATCCTATATAATAAAAGGGTAATATGCAAATTGACCCTAACAGGGGAAAGGCCAGGAGCAACTGGTCGCTATGATGCAAACTGGCCACCAGGGGGCAGACATTCAACACAGGAGGTGCCCCCTGGTGATCACTATGCTCCCCTAGGGGGAGCTCTGCTCAGCCACAAGCTGAGCTAACTGATGGCTGAGCCAAATGGCAGTGGCAGTAGCCTCTCCCTCCTCCTCAGCAGCGCTAAGCTATTGTTTCCCAATAGGACAAGGGTTGGCAAACTCATAAGTCAACAGAGCCAAATATCAACAGTGCAATGATTGAAATTTATTTTCAGAGCCAAGTTTTTTAAACTTAAACTTCTTCTAATGCCACTTCTTGAAAATAGACTCGCCCAGGCCTTGGTACATTGTCGAAGAGCCACACTCATGGGGCCAAAGAGCTGCATGAGGCTTGTGAGCTGCAGTTTGCCGACCACTGGCTTAGGACATCCTCCAAGGGCTCCTGGGCTGCCAGAGGGATGTCTGACTGGCAGCTTAGGTTTGATCCCCAAGGAGTGTTCCTAAGCTGGCAGGTGGACATTCCCCGAGGGGTCCTGGATTACAAGAAGGCACAGACTGGGCTGAGGGACCACCCTCCCCTCCAGCGCATGGATTTTCATGCATCAGGCCTCAAGTATTTTATAAAATTGCCAAGCATGGAGTACATTTTTAAAAAATTATATTTTACTATAGAGCTCTTGAAATGCCCTCCCTTAACTATCATAGAATTTAAGTTCAATCTCTTCTTGTTTACCCAACCAATTCTTAGCAAATAATGTGTTCATTAAAACTAGAAAAAAAAGCTAGAAATATAACATTGTTGATAGATTGGTTCATAATTTTCACTGGAAAATTTTTTTAAAAGCATTAAAAACAATTATAACCACAATTATAATTATTGCTGTTAATTTTCTAAATTGTAGTATATTAAAATTAGTGGGCAACTACAATAGGATAGGGGTTTCTCTCATTTAATAGACCGTTTAGGTAAGCTATTATTATTCCAACTTTACAAATGAGGAGAATGAGACGCAGAGAGCTAAATAATTTCAATATGTAATTTTCAAAAAGTTAAAATGCATGTCTCTCATACAGATATGAGTAGTTGTTAAAGAATTTTTAAAAACCTCATTAATAAGGGAAGCAGTAGGATGATAAAGCTAGTTCAAAAGAGGAACCAAGAGACCAAAGTGAATAAAATCAATGTAAGACAGGGTGTTGAAATAAGATTGAAAAATAGATACAAAAGTGGTTAATGTCCTACAAGACTGTAGGACAAGGCTGCAATATTTAGGAATTATTTTCTACTAAACAAAAATATTTTCTTTGGATAAAAATTATTTTAATATGTTGACCTTCTACAAATTTAAATTTACTTTTCAAAGTATGAGCTGCAATTAATAGTAATTGGAGGCCAAAGGAAGAACTAACCCTTAAGCAGGTCTGCTGGGTGTAGGTACAGAAAACTTTTCCTCTAGGTTCTTTGGGTTGTCTAGCAATTAAATGGACATAAGCCAAACTAACAGGATAAAAAAACTCATTTAATTTTTCATATGTACAGGAACCCAATACACATATAAGACTCAAAAAAGTGATCAAATCAGGCAACTTTTATACTGTAAATAAACAACAAAAACAATAAATTTGTAAAAGAACACAGAGGAGTTTGGCCTTAGGGTAGTAAACTGGTGAAGAAGTACAAGGTTTGTTTATAGAGATTTCTTAGACGTAGGGCTATTCCCTGTTTCTGGTTATAAGGATGGTTTCTGGTCCTGGTGTTATCGGAGAATTGCACAGGTGGAATTTCTCCATTGCTAGTGGGAGTGGGGTTCTTGAGGCACCGCTGAAATAAAAATTTTTGGAGGCGCCTACAGAAGGATGAGGTGTGGTAGAGAAATGTATTTGTGTGGACTTCTAGCCTTGGTTTCCAAAGTCCCATTCCCTTCAACTAGCCCTGGGAAATGTGCCGCTGGGGGTTCTGCAGAGCTAAAATCAAAGCCAGTGTCCCAAGTGTCCAGAAGCTGTGTGGGTCACAGCATCAGACTAATCCCAGTCCATCGGTCCATTGTGTGTGGAGTCCACATAGCTATGGGCCCTGTGCAGAATCTGAGAGCCCAAGCCGGGAGTCAGGTGTGAGCAGCAGGAGAGTGAGAAGGGTGGGGACTCCTCCCTTGAGGAGCTTGTGTGTCTCAGCTGTTCTCCCCTGGCAGTGGTCACACCTCTTCTGGCCAAGGACTTGCTCCCAGGTGTGACTGACAAGTCATCACCTTTCCTGTGCCATGTAGACTGTACCGGGCACGCCTCTGTTCTTTCTTCGCCCAGTCCCTCCCCGGGGATCTGTGGGGAACAGACTTGGAGAGTGTTCCACTGTAGCTTCCCGGCACCAATGGCGTGCTCATATTATCCAGCCTTCCCTTTGCTCCTTTCCTACTAATTGTTTTGTAAATGGGTTAATTATAACTATAGCACTGGTACCGGGAGGGTACATTTCATATGGAAGGTTTTCTTTGTCATGGGGACAAAGGCAGGTTGCAGTATCCTTCTTGCACTGGCTGTTTCTTTAAAAACTCTAATTCAAAATAATCAGTATGCCAAAGTGGCACATTTAGGGTGACATACCCGGCTCTCCTTAACGGGCAAAGCTCCAGGATGACATTAAAAGACTTCGCAGTCTACCTTTCCCTTTATTTCCAAGTTTGGATATTTGATGGAAACAAAAACTTTCATTTAAAAATCTTTTCGTCGGAGGCAGATTTGGAGCCGTGTTCCGCCATCTCCCTCTGACCTTTGTAAATTGTCTGCCAATTCCTTGACAGAGTCGGTGGGCAGCTGGCTGGAGGGCCTGCATTGCTTTTCTGAAGGCCGGTGCATTTAGTGCAACACTGCGCCGCTGCTGGGGATCCCGCCGCAATGCTAGTGCTCCGGCGATGAGTGTTCCAATATGGGAGGACTCAGGCTCAAACCCGTCTCCACCGAATGTGGCAGTGAGTACACACAGAGGACAGTTCTGTGCCTGGATGGATGCCTTCTCGGAGGCTGCTTCCTGTCAACCCTCAAGTTCTCAGTCTCTAGATGCTACTTTGGATGTCAAATTGGAAGTCCAGCTTCAGTGTTTACCAGAAGGATGGCTGGGAGCTGGTGACTGGGCCTCTCCAAGTTGTAATTTTTCTAATTTATAAATGAGCTGTGAGGAGTACTTCAGGGAGCTTTGGCAAGGGCTGCCCAGGAGAGCGATTGTAAAAGCTTTGCATGATGCCTGGAATGCTTCTTTCTCATTCCTGTTGTTTCCTTCCTGTGACGTGGCCCACGAGTGTCAAACTCCTGGCCTTGCTTTGCCTTCTCACATAAGACACCCAAGAGCCCGGGAAAGTGTGTATCTAAATGCTGACTTTGAAAGGAGAAACCGGGCGTGCACATGCTGTGCGAACCTCTTCCTTCCTTTCCTGTTTCTTGTGGGCATGGCTGCCTGCAGGTGACTCATTGGCTTATCTTTTAGGAGGAGGCCATTTGCCTGCGAATAGACTGGCTTCCATAGCAGTCCTTTCATTAATATTGATATTACTAAATCCTTACTTTTCAAGGGACTTAAAATCTGGGCAAAGAAGAGTACTATTCACCCTTGAACCTTATAAAGGCCTACATAGAATGCGATGAAAGTTAACCCTCACTGCTCTTTATTTTTAATAGTTTGCTTATTTTCCCTGAGCTCTATTTTTAGATAGTATAACGTTGTCAACAAATTCCTCTATGTGTTATTGTAAGCCTGCAAGAATATTTTGCATGTAAATGGTCTGACCCCTAGCCAATATTTTATTTTGTGGCCAGAATTTGTGTTCCAAGCTTTGGTCTTGATACTACAGTTATCGTATGTATAGGACCATTTAAGCATAATAGCTAAATGGTCTTTCTGCACGAGGAAGACAAGAAAGGAACCAAAGAGAAAACCTTTCCTGCCTTTGAATGATTAGGACAGTGATTGCCAGCCGCTGCACTGACTCTGTAGGAAATTGGAATAGCACTTTTGCATTCAGAGAGTTCTTTCCCAATGTTTAATATTAGTTGAGATGCATTTTTACTAAATCAAATATTCAAACTTAAGATTCTGTGCTAACATTAGAGATGAGAATAACAATTGTTCCTTAAAGTCCTAAAAAAGAGTATTTGGAAAAGTACTGGAAAAAAGTTGTCATACATCTAAAAAGACTTTCAAAATAGGACTTTGATCAAAATGCTGGAGTTTATCCTTATGGTGGATGTATACTCCATCATAAAAAAAATCAATGACTTTAAAAATAGATAAGTATCTTTCACTATGGAAAAAATTAAGTAATTCATAGACAATTTCTAACAAGTTCAGTGTGTTGTTGATTTCTAACTCAATCCTCTTAGAATAAACTCATTTTCATTTAATTACATGCATTTTTCTGTACTGTCTTTATTTCAAAGCATTATCATATAATTCTAAACTCTGTAGTCTACAAGACATATATATTTTAAAACCTGTATGGCTGATATTTAGATTGTTTTGGTGATAGAAAAGAGCAAGACAAGGGAATTTTTTTTTAATTTTTTTTTGTCTGAGCTGATGAGTATTATATTTGAAGAAGGGACATGTAGCAATGGTCCTGTCAGTAGTTCTATAGTTATGCCTTCGAAGCAGGTACCATTTTTTTGCTTTTCTGGAAAGCTTCATTTTATGTTTGCTTTCTTTTGACAATGGTTTTATTATCACTGAGTTGCTAATAACTCCCTGAAGCAAGCTAGTTTGCTGAGCAATCCAGTTTGACAGATGCTTATTAGTAAAAGCTATACTCATAAGACTACTTGACTGAACTGTCCCATTGATTGTCATTAATTATCATGTTTATTCACAAACAAGTTTCTGTGTTCACTTGTCACTTCAGCAATTTAGATATTGGATCCATTTGGACGTGTAATGCCCAAATTAAAGCTCTCTTGGAAAAACTGTCAAAAGGTACAATAGATTATACTGTCAGTCAACAGAACAGAACACAACAGCATTCTACTTAAGTAGTTAATTATTTCTGGAGAAGAAAACACATGGCTTTCTAAAAGGAATGAGCCAGAAGAATATAAGACAGTAGCTAGTGAAGGCATTAAGATGCATTATTGAGATTTAAAATGGCACACTGGCAGACAGTTAATAGAATTTTTTTTTTTTTTTTAGCAAAACCATCTCACCTAAAACCTCAAAGAACAGAAAATATACTTATATTTGTTAGGCCTCAGGGTTTCGGACCTCGTAGTGTAATACCCTGCCAGCAATAGCTTTTAGCAAGGCAAGAAGAGTTTATCAGTTGGCACTGCTCACCACAGTGGAGATGGAAGCAGCACTGGATGAAAGTCACAAATCCCCTGTCATGCCCCAGGCTCTGTCACTTAGCTGTGTTCTTATTAGGACCTTGGGCAAGATAGCTAGTGAATGGTATTTCACTGCAAAACTCTGACACCATGGCACACCACTGTGAGGTGAAATTTCCTAGATGCCAAAGGTATAAAAAATATGTCTCATTAATCAAAGAAATAAGTCTCTATTCCTTTGAGCCGTATTTACTTATTTATCTGTAAATGGAAAAGATTGGATTATATCAGTAACCATTTAACAGAAATTCCTTGGGATATTAATAGGTATGGTGTGAACCATAAAGTTTTGCAACAAATAAGATATCTAAAAAAATAGCAGTGATACATTTATATACAATTACTGTATAAAAATAATGAAAGCAAGGTGAAATTAAATCTATCATATCTCACTTATTCTTTTCTGGGTGCCTTTGAGGACTTTTTCCCAGATTCATGGTGCTGTTATGGCCACTCAGTCCACTGGTGGACAGTTAAGTACATTCTCTCCTCTCTCCCCCACCCCCTCTCTCCCACTTCACTCCTGCCATCAGAGTGGTGGAGCTATAACTCAGGCTGCCAGGGTCCCCCTGTCTTTGTCCATAGCGAGGACCAGAGGCAAGCTCGTAAACTAAAAACGTCTAAGTAGATCCTTCCCGGAGGTTGCATGTGAATGCTAAGACAGAGAAAGCCCTGGATGGTTGTGTTTCTCAGAGTGCCAACAGCCTCTTTCCACGGAAGTTGGGAAAAGCCCAATGGGGAAAGGAAGCCAATGCAGAATAAGAAGTGGGGAGAGGAAGTCATTGCTTTGAAGACATTGTTTGAATCCTGCTTTAACTAAGGCTAACTCAACACTGGCCAATGAATTGTAGGAGCCAACACATTTCCTTTGCGTGTAAACATGTTTGACTTTGCATCTTTTATTTACAATTGAAGTGCTCTAGTAGAGGAGTCAGATATAAAAGCACATCAGCAAGCCTCACATGGAGAAAGTCCATTACACTCTTAAGGAGGCTGGTTTTCAAACGAAATGGTCTTTCACGCCTGGATACTGCCTGCTAAATTTTGAGTTTATTCAGAGCAGTGCTAACTAGTTACCCATTTTTATATGCACTGCTCAGCATACAGTGAGCCTGGCGTATGGTTATTACCCCATAAAAATTTGATGGACAAATTAATTGCATGAGTTTGAATGCTTGAGTAGAAAAGAGCGAGATCAATGAAGAGGGTATAAGATGGTGTGGTTCACTTTATTTGAATAAGATAGGATGTATCCCAAGCATAATATGTTAGCCAGCATTTTCCAAAGTGCAATTTCAGATTTACAAATTGATTTGGAGGTAATAGGTGCTTTCCCAGAATAAATGATGCAAGCATATTGCCTCGCGTCGTCTCCAGCACGGAGCAAGTGGTCGGAATATAATTTTTATGCCTGTGCTCCTCGTGGCAGGTTTTTCGTAATTGCTTTATTGAGAGTGAGAGAAGGTAAATGGCTAGGCTTGTTTTATCCCATCCTGTTTGGTTTGCACCGTTCCTGAAACCTTCATTAACTACGATGGGAAATGTTTTCCCTCAGTCTACTTTGCTTTCCTCTTGGACCTCTGACTAAGTAATCCAGTGCTTTGTGATACAAAGCGCCGGCGCCCCACGTGTCACAGGTCCACCACCAGATAAAGAACCTGTGTCAAAAAATAAATTAGTGCCCTTCTTCCTTCATCAGGGAAAACGCCAGTCGAACTAAGTAAGCAAGGTGCTCGGTAATGTCGTTGATTATTCTTCTCAGCCAGAGCTTCTCCGTGTCGAAGATCAGTCACGAGTGATGGGTGGATCTGTACTTAAGGTAGCATTGGTTTGTAGAACACGATGTCAAGGTGTTATCAGGACAGCTGGGGATAGCTGAGACCTGAGGCGAAGACCCTTTGAGATCTCTTTATTGCAAAGCCCCTTCTCAGTGCTCACGACCTCCAGAGACACCCCATACAGTATATGATTGTGAGGGTGGGTGTTAAATAGCTCTCCCAAAGCTTCGCTCCCAGTGGCCTAGAATCTAATGTCCTCAGTTTATTTGTCATCCTTTTATTCCCTGACGTGGTTTTGTCCCTGTTGTTTCCACATGTCCATGACAGTTTCATCCTGAGTCATCTCTCAGTCACTTACAACGAACATTACATTGTCTAAAACATCTTTTAAAAGGACATGTCCATCCCCTCTGTGTTTGTTTTTTAATGTATTTTATTGATTTTTTAGAGAAGAGAAGGGAGAAGGATAGAGAGCTAGAAACATGGATGTGAGAGAAACATTGATCAGCTGCCTCCTGCACACCCCCCACTAGGGATGTGCCAACAACCAAAGCACACGCCCCTGACCGGAATCAAACCCGGGACCTCTCAGTCCACAGGCCGACACCAGTTTCGGCCCATATGGGTTTTTTAAACCGCATATTGAAGTTGGATTCATTTGTGCTGTTTGTTCAACGTGGATTAGTTTTCCCAAAAACAGCATCTTTAGGTGGGTTTTCTTTTCCTGGAAACTAAGCAGGATCTTTATAAATAAATGCTCTCTGCGCATTTCATTGCTCTCACAGTAGACAAACTGTCATTTCTTCTTTAAGGGAGAAAGGGTTTTTCTTCATTTGGAATCAGAGGAAATGCTCATACACGCTTAGCCCTCTGTGCTTCAGAGAAAGTTCTGAACGAAAAGCAATAAGCCATTTTATCGCACACGAGTAAGTTTGTCCTGTACAAATTGCCCTTACACCAATTCTAGATGTGATTTCTCAGTCCCATTTATGTACAAAGGAAGCAGTCTGTCCTTCTGTCTGCTCTCCCCTCCCACACTCAGTCTTTCAAATCTCTTACTATGCATTCTTGTGTTTAATTTCTTTTCTTTTTTCATTTATTTTACTCTAACCTAAAGGCAGTTATCCACCTTCAATTCTTATAGGTAGTGGTACTGTATATAATTAATGTGTTATGAGATAGTTGGGCAGGAAAACAGTACTACATTTAAAAATATATATTCCAAATTTAAAAAGTGCCAAGCAAAAGGGAAAATATTTTTGTTGGCAAGAGGCAAAAAGAATGACAGTGATCATTTGTCAAATGGTTTCCCTATGCCAGTACCATGCTGAACATGGGGCTTACATAAATTGATATTCACAGTAGCCCTATGATGTGGGTGTTATATCCTCATTTTACAGATGAGAAAACAGATTCAGAAGTTAAGTACTTGCCTAGATTTACTCAGTTAGAACACAGCACACCTAAGGTTTTTAGCTCATATCTTTTAAAGTTCCAGGCCAATGTTCTTAAATATTAATCTCTAATATCTGCCAGTGATAGCAAATGAGAGCTGCATTTTCTTGGCCTTTTTCATAAATGTCTAATTTATTCTGAATTTCCAGCCAGGTGTTTCCTGAAGAAGCCTGCACTTAGGAATAGTATGTGTGTGATTCTATATGTGTCTCCAGCCAAATGATTGGATGTTTCAAACCATTCCCATGGGCCTAACGTACAGTTCAATCATTGTACTATAGAAAATGAGGACAGATTTGTATTCAATCCAAAGAATATTGATTAAATGGTACACTTATTGGCAGCATAATGGGAAAAAAAATCAACATGTCACCTTGGTAGGGTTTCTCACAGCTAGATGATTTCTAAAATACAACTTTATTTTATTTTATTTTAATATATTTTATTGATTTTTTACAGAGAGGAAGAGAGAGGGATAGAGAGTTAGAAACATCGATGAGAGAGAATCATTGATCAGCTGCCTCTTGCATACCCCTTACTGGGGATGTGCCTGCAACCAAGGTACATGCCCTTGACCGGAATCGAACCCAGGACCTTTCAGTCCGCAGGCTGAGGCTCTATCCACTGAACCAAACTGGTCTTGGCTAAAATACAACTTTATAGGGATTACACTTTTTCTTTGTACTACCAGTAGCTATTTACAATTACTGCCAACTTGGAAAGGGTGGGGGGATTTCACGGTGGACGTCTGCTATCAGGAATATACAGGGCTGTCTTTTCCTCGCCTTCCTTCCAGGCCTTGCTGCCATATTGAGAACTTATAATTAGGCCCTCGCGCCAAGCCTGCCAAGAACTTATTTTCAATTTCTGGGCTTCGCTATCTCAGCTGTTTCAAATTACATACATCCACACTGTAGGGAACATGTTATCCTAAATGTTCCGGGGATTGATTTCTCTGGGGATTTTAAACCCTTTGCTTTAGGCATCATAAAAGTTAACTGAAATGAGCTAGAGCTTACCTTGGAGAATCCCATCAGATTATGGACATTCAAGCTTTTATTATGAGTTGACCATATCCTGGGCATGGTTAATATTCACTTCATTGAATCTTCACAATAATTCGGCAACTCAAGTACTAATGAACACCTTTAAAGGATGAAGAAACTAACCGAGGACTGTTATAAATTAATTACTTAGTTATTCTGCCTTATGATTTAGTCTGACTGCTCTTAAGTACTATAGTATGCTTCTGCAAAATATATTTCAGACTTCTGGTTTGTCATTCCTTTTGTTTCTGGAGTGACTTAGTATTACCTCTGTTTTGTGAATGTAGCATCTAAAATTTTTCAATATTATGTGACCCTCTCAAGATCATGTATCCAAGAGACATGAGAGAGTTGGAACTTAATTACATTCTACTTTTAAAATACTTGTCT
Organism: Vespertilio murinus; assembly: GCA_963924515.1. NCBI lineage: Eukaryota > Metazoa > Chordata > Mammalia > Chiroptera > Vespertilionidae > Vespertilio > Vespertilio murinus. Next base: position 36,883,659 of record OZ004715.1, on the reverse strand, counting down.
ATGATACAGTAGCTTGTTGATTATTAGATTCATTGCAGAAGTAATGAGTCTAAATATATTTTTATTGATTTCAGAGAATAAGGGAGAGGAAGAGAGAGAGACACACACACATTAGGGATGAGAGAAAATCATTGATCGGCTGCCTCCTGCATGCCCGACACAGGGATCAGCCCACAACCTCGCAATCTGGGCATGTGCCCTGACTGAGAAACATGACTCCTGGGTTCATAGATTGATGCTTACCCACTGAGCTACACATTACTCTTTGACCATTTCTGAAAATATCAATGAAATTATATATTTTCAAGAACATAACATGACTGGTTTATTTTGAAAACCAAGTAAGTTTGCTTATCTCCCTGGAAGGAGATACAGATCTATTGATCTGGATTCCCGGGGGTATAAGTTGGTGCAAACCCAGTCCTCTGTGCATCCACCCTCCTTCCTCAGCATCTAACGGCTGCCTCTCCCCAGGGTACTTGAGGGATCCTGGGATTTGGCATCAAGACACCAAGACTACCTAACTGCCAGGTGACAGGGCATGTGGGCTGGGTTTAAAGTCTGGAATGCAGGGGCTTTGGGAGTCCCTGTCTACATCCATGGGTGGCCACTGGTTTCCTTGATCATTCTTCCTCCTTCTACTCACATTTTTTAAATCTTTCATTCTCTCTTTTAACCTTCTTACAAAGGACAACAAAAAATGAGAGACTGTATGAAAACCAGAAACAACTTTGTTAGTAACTTGGGGGGGAAATGTTGCTTTTTATCTCTTGCTAAAATTCTTCCCATTCATCACTTTACACTGAAACTCTTTGCAGTGTTTCACTTGCTCGCCTATAATTTCTTTTTCTTAATTCCCTCCCTCCTGCCTACAGTAAAGGGCATCCCGAAACATATCAAAACGTGAGGATACCGTTTAGTGTTCCCTCTCAGTGCTCAGTTGTTTCTTTTCTCTTCAGGCTGACAAATGAAAGGCAGCCAACTAAATTGCTTTGTACCTTATCAATTATGTCCTGTCAGCTGTAACTAAAAACACTACTTTGGTGGTTTAAACATGAATACAACGCGCTGTTCCCCACGTGCAGAGGAAGAGCGGACTGGAAGTGTAGAGCAATAGGGGACCATGCTCCATTTCTCTCTGTTTTTCTCAGTTCTTCTCCTTTTCACAAATTAGCTCTGACTTTAGCATGGCTTCTCTCAGGAGTGAAGAAGATTACTGAAGAGCAACCCAGGCATCCCTCTGTATTTGTATATCCCACCTCTGACTCTACAGATCTTGCGCTCGGCACATAGATGTGTATATGAATAGATACTGTGGTTATAGAAATTATTAGACCATAGGCAGATCATAGAGAATTGGATACATAGAGACATCAGTACAAATACGATAGGTAACTGGTAGATAGATAAATGATAAGGAGAGTTCTTTTGTTACATCTGTCTATCTGCTATCTATGGTAAGGAGTCACACATAATGAGCCTCAGTATATTTTTATTGACTGGAATCTTAATAATGGAGGGCTACTTTATATTTAATGCTCTTATGAGTAAAATGTGGACCCCAAGCTTGGAGTCAACACCATTCCAAGTTACTGAACATACCTGGCCCTGATGATTCCGACTTTATCTTTACCACCACATCCCAATTTCCAAGAGCTCATCGATCTACTGTGTGTGTGTGTGTGTGTGTGTGTGTGTGTGTGTGTGTTAGGATCAAAGAGAGGAATATATAGTTTAATACTGAATGCAAACAATCTTCTATTGAAAAAGCTACAGGAGACGTGGATCCTTTACAAATTTGTGGATCCCCACAAATGAGTATTGACTCAGTATGGAATTACCCCTAACAAAAGACAAATTACCAGCTCTTTGAGAATATCTGAACATTGGAAAGTTCTTCCACATATTGAATTGACAACTACCTCGCTATAACTCTACCTATTTATTCTGCCTTTTTTCTTTTTCTTTTCTTTTTTTTACCGAGTCAGCACTTCTCTGTAGTAAAAAGAGATAGATGCTAATTGAAGGATTATTATCCCCACTGAACAGCAGAAGTTTCTATCTTTGGATCCCCATAAAAGCACCTTGGCGATCCTTCATTAACCTGCAAGGATGGTCCCTGGGGGAGAGAACATTTTGAAAGCAGGAACTCTAAAACAGAAATTGCCCAAAATAGTCTACCACGGGGACTTTCATTATTTTATTTTGAAGAAATGCTTTTAACTCCATTTTCATTCCCCCTCTTGCTGGGTAAGATTTAATGAGGCCTCAGTAATGCCCTGCATATAATGGCATTTCCAAACTTTCCTCAGAAGAAGGAAATCTGTAGCCTGTGCCCCAAATTTCTGAGCTGGTGTAATGGACACATTGCTGTTTCCGTCTCTCTCTGTGTGTGTGTGTGTGTGTGTGTGTGTGTGTGTGTGGTTTCTGGCAGGGTGGGGGACGTGGCAAGGGGGCTGCATCACAACCTTGTAACAGAGGCCCAAGATGAACACGATTAATGGCATTTGCTGCACACTCGTGGACGGTACCAACAGCTTCATAAACATTTATTTCCCCAAACATAAGAGAATCATAAAGTCCCTGCTCACTAAACTGAACAGCACTAATCTAATTTCATTACTTGCCATGGAACAGTGGGGCTAAGAGGCTATTAAAGTTGTCCAAGCATGATAATTTCTCCTGATAAATAACCAGGAGAGAAAAAAAAACAACAAAAAAAAAAACACTGCTCAGGGACCTGGGAATGGGAGACAGGGCCACCGCGATCATGCGGCTGTCGTAACCTGTGAGTAGTCATCTTAGATCAACTCACCCACTTCCTCATGCACTGCTGAGGGGCCGCACGCAGGAACTCCGAGGCCCGCGCTTGCTTCGGAGCCTCATTTATTTTTATTAGGAGCAGATGGAGGCAGAAGTCCGCTGAGCGCTTTATTAGCGCACTGCCGTTCCCCGAGCGCCAGCCCGCGGAGCACGGGATGGAGATTCTGTCCATCTGCTCATTGGCCTCCAGCCTCCCGTGGCAGAGCAGGCGAAGGCAGCGTCAGTGTCTGTGAGCTCAATGGAAGGCCTGGCGTGTTCTGTGGTATTGTACTTTCCTGTAGACGGCACAGTGTCTTTGAGAGTCACTGCTGTCGTATCTAAATGTATGTAGCCTATAAATATATTATTGCCTTGATATGCAGGAGACTGATAATTTGTTTATCACCTGCACCTAAGTGCCTATGTCTAAAAACAGTTCTTTTGTTTTTGTGCTATGTTGTTTTCTCTATATATGTCAAGCAGGTACTCTCATTCCTTGATCATTTATTTATTTTTAAAATATTTGTTGAAAATGTTACATATGTTTTCACCACCACCACCACCCCCTATTGAGCCCGTCTAGCCTGCCCCTGCCCCTCACCCCAGGACTTCACTACCCTATTGTCTATGTGCATGCGTTATGTATAGATGCATCCAACTTCTTTGGTTGAACTCTTCCCACCCATCCCTGCCTTCCCTCTGAGATACCACAGTCTGTCCCATGCATCCATGTCTCTGGATCTATTTTGTTCATCAGTTTGTTTTGTTCATGAGATTCCACATAAGAGTGAGATCATGCGATACTTGTCTTTCTCTAAGCATAGTACTCTTATTGCACTTAGCATAACACTCTCCAGGCCCCTCTTTGGGCATTTTATAGGCTTGCTATGCTTTGTTTATTTAACTGAATACAAAGCTAGGTGGGTGGAAAATATTTTTAATCTTCAGCAGATTTTCTTTTCTTTTTCGGGTATGTTACTGTGATAAAAAAAAATGTATACATTCATTTGTCTAAGGAGATTTCTAATGTTCACTTAAACATTTAACTTTTTTTTCCAGAGTAGAGATTATCTTATTTCTATATAATTAATTCCTAGGCTACACATCATAAAATAGTTTAATTGTCCAGAGAAACAATATTAACATTAGGAGTTGTGTTTCTGACCAAAAACCCAACATCATATATCTTATGAACCAGCTAAAAATATACCTGAAAAAGGCATAAAATCTAAGATTATTTGATCACCTAGGATAATTAAATGACATTTGGATGGTTAAAATATAAATACAGACATATTACAAAGGTCTATGGTGCATAATAGTGCGTACAGTTTACAAAAACTTGGCTTCTCAATTTCCTAATGAACATGTCAACACATCACTTTCACTCTGATGAGATGAATAGCAATGAAAACTCATACTCTGAAATGATTTTCCTTGCTGTGCTACCTCTTCTGTGGTTAAGTGGCTAAAATAGTAGAGGTGTGTGTGTATGTGTGTGTGTGTGTGTGTGTGTGTTGTGTTGTTTTTTGTTTTTTTTTTTTGCCTCAGGCGTGATCCTTACTTGTTTAAAATCCTGGATAGATTAATGACCTCCCTGACCTAAGGTGCCTTCATGTAAGCAGCCATGACTTCAAGAGGGAATTCCACATTCTCCTTTAGGTGGCCATAAATACTCACTGGTTATCCAATAATCTTAAAAATTCTCATTGAGGATGTTGGGAGCAAGGAAGAGTATAAATTTTACGTGAGTCATGAAAAATCTTTTCAGGTAGACTGTGGGCTATGAAATATATTTTTGGAAGGTAATTCCCTTTACTTGGGATGCATTTTTCAAGTTCAAGATCTTTAACTTATACAATAACTGGCAATGTGTATTGCAAGCCAGCCATTCTTCCAGGCATCTGACACTCTGCCTTGAATTCTGAGAGTTCAGCCACTGGAGACAGATATCACATTATATAAAATAAAGGACTGAAGGACTATCAAAATTGTGTAATTTGGATGCTTACTTTCTGGTGTAATGCTCACTTGGATGAAACAATGAGCATGTGCAGTGAGAAAGGGGAATCATGTCCAGCACTATAATCCCAGTAACATACCACTTTCTTTTTTGTTGTTGTTTGTTTGTTTGTTTGTTAGTCCTCACCTGATGATTTTTGTCCCATTATTTTTTGTAGAATGGAAAGGAGGAGAGACACAGAGAGACACATCAATGTGAGAAAGACACATCGATTGGTTGCCTCCCCCAAGCACCCTGACCTGGGCTAGGAACCGAGCCTGCAGCAGTAACAAAGGTAGTTCCCTTGACCAGAATGGAACCCAAGGTCCTGAAGTCTGCAGGCCAAACCTCTGCTAGGGCTACCACTTTCAATATTAGTATCATTCCATTGTGTTATCAATAAAAACTGACCCTGTGAACCACTGAGTTTCATCACTGAAAAATATATATGTACTAGAGGCCCAGTGCACAACATTCATGCACTGGGTGGTGGGTGGGGGGCAGTCCCTCAGCCCAGCCTGTGTCCTCTAGCAGTCTGGGACCCCTTGGGGGGATGTCTGACTGCCAGCTGAAGAGGAGCACTGTGAGCCTAAGCTGGCAGTCAGACATCCTCCCGAGTGAGGGGTCCTTAACACTTCCTCAGGGAAAGGCTCCTGCCACCACCGCTGTGCTTGCCAGCCATGAGCCTGGCTTCTAGCTGAGCAGCACTCCCCCTGTGAGAGCGCACTGACCACCAGCGGGCAGCTCCTACATTGAGTATCTGCTTCTTCTGGTCAGTGTGTCATTGCAACCAATCATTTCACCTTTTGGTAGATTTGCATATTAGGGTTTTATTATATAGGATTGTGTGTGTGTGTGTTGTGTGTGTGTGTGTGTGTGTGTGTGTGTGTGTGTGCTATGCTTACTAATTACCAACCTTTAGACCCTGGGTGCCTACCTCACCAATAAACAGACATAAAGGTGTGCTAAAATTATATATGAACACAACATATAAAAATAAATAAAGTGGTTCTCTTTGAAAATATAAAAATGTTCACATTTGACCCATAGCCTGAAACAGTTAAATTAGACTTATGCTCCTGACCTATCTATCTACTTGCTGCCTCATAGAGCTTTATGAGGCTTTTTGAGAAATGGGGCTTAGAATTCTCAGTGGTGAAACTGTGTGTGGATTATCGCTTTGAGTAGTGACATTCCTTCCAGTATCACCCTCATGAGCTACCAGATAAAGGGAATTGTATACCAAGGACTGCTTTCTGGGGGAAGCACTGCATCTGTGCAGAAGAAATGATTAATGAAGTTCCTGAGTGGGGGAGGGGGAGGAGATAGTCAGGGAACCAGAGGATGTTCTGACTTTCCTGTGTGAGACAAAGCAGTCCTCAATCAGTGGTCCTCAACCTGCAATCTGCTCCTGGCTTCACTTCCAGGACAGCTGGAGGGCAAGAAAGGCAGGAAAGGGGGATGGGCCAGAATCTGGGAGAAGGTGGTGGACTCTGACATCTACTCCGAAGCCACCTAAGGGACTATGAGTTTGCGATGAGTGACGGGTGTTGCTGAAATAAAGTCTAAGATACAAGGTGGTGTGTGCATATGCTATTGCAAAACCAAGAAGAGACCGAGGAAATGAGCTCTGGGACTATCAAGCCAAATGAAACGGAATGTGCATCTGGGCCCCTTTATGCTCCTCAAATTAGTAGAGCGCGGGCAATCTATTATTTCTCCTTTTCTACTCCAGAAGATGCTTTTCTCGTGGCATTCCGGCCAGATTAAAGGCCAGTCGTCCCGTGTGGAGCCCAACCTAGCCAGGCGGGCGCGGAAGAGGGCAGCCCCTGCAGCAGGAGTCCCAAGAGGGCCGGGAGCCTGGAGCCAAGAGCGATAGGTTCCTTTGTCTAGAAGTTTATATATTTAGAATATTTAGATATGCTCTTGCAGTGGCCACACCCATCCTGGCCAATTACCTGGCCAATTACCAATTACTAGGTGTGATGGACAGGCAAGCATTTTCCCCACATCACTCAGACCTTACGGGGCATGGTCTAAACTGCCTTTGTCTAGACTCTAGTCCCTTCCCCCATCAGTCAGCAGGGAATAGACTTGGAGAATGTTAAACGCAGCTTTTTGGCAGTGCTGTGCATATGGCATGCCTCTATTATTTGCCTTTCCCTCCTTTCCTGTTAAATAATAGCCAGATTATTACAAGGACCTCACATCCTCCCTTGAATTGGTTACTCCCTCCTTCATGCTGGCATGACGCTTCCTGTCTCCCTCTCCCTCTGTGTCCTCCAAACACTTGCCAGTTTAACTTGTTGTCACTGTGGTAGTCCATCCAGAGGACACACTTTTGCTCCTTGAATGCAAGTTCTTGGCTTTTCTTGCTGATAACTCCAGAGCCCATCACCATGCCCGGCACACGGCAAACACCTAGTTGTTTCATAGATGCCTTGAATACATAAGAAACGAATGGGTGCATGTCAGAAAAGGATGGGGAAAGGTTGTGATTACAAAGAGAATTCCCGTTCTAAATTATTTCATTTGCCAGACTGTATCTCCACATTTCAAGTGCCAAAATGTAGAAATTTTCTATTATTCCTAAGCTTGAGAAGGGTAGTTTTTGTTGTTTAACGTGCTCACCAGTTACTACCTTTGAGACACAGCATCAACAAATTTCAATTAATGATTGAATTCTAATGGCAAATCACCCCCGAAATTCTGCTCTTGCAGTAATTTTTAACACATTTGAAGACAGAGGAGCAAAGTGCTATGCCATTTTCACTAACCCTCCTTCGTGTCATGTCTCCCAACACAAAACTTGGAAAACAGTAAGGGTTCCATAAACAATTGATTAGTTGTCATTCGAATGGAATCTGTTCCACTGATGTAGGGTAGGGTGAGAGTCGACATTACTTTCTGGGACCAATTTTTTGGCCTCATACTGTTACCCCGAATGGCAAGCTGGAATTCTTCTGGTTCTTGTCTCACAAAGTTTGAATAATAAAAGTTTGTGGACTAAAAGATTTTAAGCAAAATTTATTGCAGGTGTGTACAGACTTTCTGAGTAGGGAGGGTTTCTCAAATAGGTTGCCCCCTGGGGAGGAATCCCCCAAATGGGAGAGCCCGTGAGTCTCTCTCTCTCTTTAAAAAAAAATATTTTATTGATATTTTACAGAGAGGAAGGGATAGAGATAGAGAGCTAGAAACGTGGATGAGAGAGAAGCATCAACCAGTTGTCTCCTGTACACCCCCTACCGGGGATGTGCCCGCAACCAAGGTACATGCCCTTGACCGGAATCGAACCTGGGACCTTTCAGTCTGCAGACCAACGCTCTACCACTGAGCCAAACCGGTTTTGACCCGTGAGTCTCTTTGTTTAATGGTTTATAAATGTTAGCTTCTTTGTCTGAATATGCTACCTTCTAATTGGATCCTTCCCCATTTTTTCTCCCCCGTGCTTCCTAACTGGCCACTTTCCCCTTTTCCCTGCATGATATCAGTTCCAAAGCTCACCTGGTGCCCTCACTTCTTCCCCTTGTATTGTAGGATTCTTGAAAACAATCTGGTGGCTTGGAACTGCCCCTGCCCCGTCCCATGGATGTCCGTTTTCCCTAACCGACTCTCCTGTCTCTCAGTTCCTTTCAATGCCATGTAACGCCAACATGTCCACAGAGTTGTTTTTAAGACACAGGTGACGTAGTCTGTGTTTTGCAGGCTTGTAGCAAAGTTGTAAGCAGCCTATCTCACTGGGAGAAGCTATTTGACTTAATTTGGATTCAAATGCAAGGAACAATCTAAAGACCTCTTTCAGAAAAGATAACCTATTGACATGTAAGAAGGATGATAAATCAGTTCCTAAAAGGCCAGGGATTGTTTTTCCTGTGAAGAATTTTAAATGAGAAAGCCTGGGAAGCACCAAAATGGCCACAGTGGTTCAAGTGTCATTGTCATTATCTGGCAGCATGTAAAAAACATCATGCAAATGTATTTACGGCACTGTGCAGTAAAAAGGAGCAAGCCAGAGGGAACACGTGTCCACAGCCATTATGCGTATATTTTATGTGATATTTGGAGGTTGTCATTTTAAGCACTTCTGCTCTTGTGAGCTATAATGTTGGAGAAGCCTGTTACTTAATTTATTTAACTTTTACACTTTAATCTGCAATTGGCAATTATTCTTTGATTCAACAGAAATTTACTGAGTGTCATAGATATTAGTCACTATTTTTTTAAATTTAGACTCATCAAAATACATGACATTATATTATATTGAAAAATGATCCATTGAAGTAAATGTTTAGTGTAATTAGGAAACTTATTAATTGGAATTCTTTCAATTACAAAATACAGAAACCAACTCAAATGAAAATGATAATTTATTCTTTCATATAACTATAAACAGACAGTTCAAGAAAAAACTCCCGTTCAGGCAATGACAAATCTAGAATCCACATTATCTTAAGCTCTTTCCTCTGCTTTTTATTCTGTTGGCTTTACTCCCAGGAAACCTCTCTAGACATATAGACCAGCTCCAGGAAAAAGAGAACAATGTTCCCCCAAACTTCTAATAAATCTCATGGAATGAAAGCTGATTAGATCTTCCTTGGATCTTATATGATTTTCTGAGATGATTACTAAATTCTGGAGGGTGGAGTAGCCTGATGGGGCAGGCTGGATTGCATGTCTAACCCTTAAACCCGGGAGTAAGATCAACTCCATGTAAACCACATGGGTTGGGAGTGGGGGAGAAATGCTGGATAAAAGGAATAAAAAACAATTCTACTTATAGGTAGGTAGTACAGATGAAAAGGAGCCACATACTAAACCTGACATGCTCAGAGGAGGCCTGCATGGTAGCTTTGCAAACTCAGAGACCTATGTAACCAAGAAGGAGGGTCTGAAATGAAAACGTTTAAAGCTAAAAGCAGTTTATTGTAGGTAGTCATGTCCTAGGCCTGTGTCTTCCCTGACAAAAGTCAATCTTTACCTTAACTGAGCCTGTCTCTAAGTTGGCTTTTTGCACACATGATAACTTATGGTTGGAATGTCATGGTAGTTTTCCTTTATCCAGACCCCTCAGAGCCCAGGCACCAGGCTGCAGAGACCACAAACCCCCTCGTTGTTATTGAGTTAATGGTGGACTGTTCACTATCCCGCACCCACCTATGTAAAAGAACTATCTGCCTATCATTTCGCTTTTTATTCAATCCCAGAGGTTTCCCCGAGTGGCTTTCTCTGGCTTCTTTAATCTAGCACCAATGGATTTCATGTAACATACTTAAGTCTCCTGTTTTGATTATAATATATAAAATAAAGTACCATTCTCAGGAGCATTATCTCAATCTGTTGAGATTTTGCTTCCCAGCAATTGTAGACAGTTTTGGCTCAAATAAACTCACATAAATTCTTCACAGGTTTGAATGTTTCTTATATTGACAGCCGGGAGACAGAAAGTAACCACATAAAATAGTCTAAAATGAAAGTTTTCTATGAGGGAGTCATGGCAGGTAGCCATGTCCTAGTGTGGGATCTTCCAGGACAAAGCCCAAGCTTTACCTCAAATAAGCCTGTCCATTGTCTTTCTGAGTCTACAATAGCATGCCTTTGGAATTCCAGGTAATTTCCTTTGCCCAGACCCCTCAGGGCACAAGTTCCCACCAGAACACAAGACCACAGAACCCTTCATTATTACCTGTTAATTGTTAACTATTAACTATCTTGTACCTTCCAATGTAAAAGAAGTGTGTCCATTAATTTTACTTTTTATCCAATCCTAGAGACACCCCTTTGCTTTCTCCCACCTTCCTACTCATCACTAATGGATTTTGTGTAACCATCTTTACACCTTCTTTTATTCTGATGTTTAAAATAAGTGGTAAAACTGCCATTTGCCAGTGCATTTTCTCAATCCATTGAGATACTTCTTCCCAGCAATTGTCATTTGGTTCAAATAAACTAATAAAAATCTTTACAGGTTTGTATGTCTCTTATATCGACAGTAGGTAGATAGATAGGTAGGTAGGTAGATAGGTAGGTAGATAGATAGATAGATCTGTTACCTCTGTGTAATATATATCTATATATAGATACCTTCTACAAATATGATCTACTGCTACTTAATTTGTAAATTGTCCTCCAGTACCAGAAAAACAAAATACATTTAAATCACACAGACTATTTATAGTTAGCACATTTCATGTCTTGAAATAGCCTTTAATTTATTATTTTAAATTAGAAACTGAAAAAGATTCAAAGGCACAAAGTGTGTATTTTGAACAGTCTTAAACAAAACAAGGAAAAGGGAGCATGATCATTTTGCAACTCAGTGAAACAGAATTCTCTAAAGGCTCTGTGAAGTTATACTAATTGTTTCCTGATTTGCCCTAACTAGACGTCAGTTTTTCTACCTTTGAACTCTCTCCACACGTTGATTGAAGATCTCATGTGGCACACTATACCTTGATTTGTAAATACCTGTGTACGTATTCTAATGCCCTAGGAAATGATATGCTACTTGAAGATTCAAGATGTATTTTCTTCATCTATTGTATGCATTCTCAATTCATATTTAATACTGAACTTTAGGTAACATTAGGTTTCAGAATATTATGTTAAGTATAATTCATTCTTTCCCTTTCCTATAAATCACTAACACTATAAAATGCTAGGTATATTTCTTTATTATCAGAAGACATAGAAGTTTTAGCACATTATTATTGAGTATGCACTGTATGCCGGGCATGTACTGGACATATATTTGTTATTGTTGTTGTTTTTGTTGTTGTTTTTAATTTTATTTTTCAATTACATTTGACATTCAGCTTTAAAGCATAGTGGTTAGACAATTATATAATTTATAAAGTGATCCCTTGGATAATTCTAGTACCCACGTGGCACCATGCATAGTTATTACAATATTATTGACTACATTTCCTATTTTGTATTTTACTGGCATCTGGTGGGTAGAGGCCAGAAATGCTGTTAATCATCCTATAATGCCCAGGTCAGCTCACCAGCCAAGATTTATCTGCCCTAAAGTGCCAGTGGTGCCAAGGTGAAAACTCCTGTTTTAAACTAAGCATATTTTCACTACATATATATGATAAAACTAATGCTCAGAGGGATATAAATTCTCTTCAACTCATATTTGTAATAAATTTAAAAGCATAAATTTTAACCAATTTTTTCTAATTTCCTGCTGCAGAATTAGATGACAGTTTGCATAATTATATGTAAATTGAGCCAGTATTGCTCAACATGATTTAGAAAACTAAACAGGATATCATCTAGTTAATTATCACCAATTTATTAAAGTTATGTGCTGTTTTGGGTTACTCTATGATAAATCAGTTAGCATGTTTTAAAGTCAAACCAGTGGACAGGTTTATGAAAGGGTTTTGCACTAAAAGTCTGTTGGAGTTTATGCTTAATTGGAATGCCAAATAGGCCTAGAAATGCAGCATCCCTTTTGAGAGTTTAATCAGACTTCTTCCTTTGAGGACTGACTTTATGGAGTCAGACTGCACTCTTATGTCAACGTTCCAATCAGATTTCCTCAAAGGTATATGATGCTGAGGACAAACTCCTAACATTCTTTATTGGTCTTGTTAAAGGAACCAATACTCACCTCTCCAAAAGAGGCTACATTTTAGGTCATATGGGGCATATTCACAGTGTCAGAGGAAGACATCCCACAGAGATAAGAATTATTCATTAAAGACATTGAGTCCACCATAGTCATTACTACCTAAAAAGAAAAGAGGTCCACATCTCTGTTTATTAAGTGTCATTTTTCACTTTCTTCAGAGGTCTTTGTTTTGCCCAGATTTTGTGATCCCCAAGGACCACCAGGGAGCAGAGTCTGATGCAATAGGAGAAAGCCTGTATTCCATGCTAGCATGGGCTTTGTCCCACTGACACCAACAGCAGCATGGCGGAAGAGTGCAAGCTTCAACAGATCAAGTGGTTTTATAGAGGTGGTGATGTCACTGCTTTGGCTGACCCTGATTGGTTGGGTGAGGGCTAGGGTCCAGTTACAAAATGGAGGATAGCTCCTCTCTGCCCCACAGTACAAATGGAGTCAGGAGTTAGCCCCACCCTGCCCTGCCCTCTCAGTCTTAATATCTGAAGGTTAATTCAGATAAGTGGGAATTCAAAAACAGTTATAGTAAGCAGTACAATAGGGGAAATAGCTGTAAAATATCTAGAGATTATTGTCATTATTAAAATGGGGATAGTGTCATTGTTCAGTGGTCTGTCCTTTGTAGATTCTAAACTCACTGCATAAAATTGCAGAACTCGAGGACAAAGGATGTATTGGGGTCAACCTCCGGGCATTCACCGCCTTTGGAGGGAGTTCTCAAGGACTATGTGGAGCTATGGAAAGCTTTTAAGAAAGAGAGAGAAGTGCCCAGATCTGTGTTTTATATAGGTCCCCTCAGCAACCTTTGGAAGAAACAAAGGAACATTAATTTGTTCCTAAATTAATGCGAGTGGCACCTGTACTTCTGATGGTACTCTTTGAATGTGTGTGTATCTAGGTTTAATTTTTGCATTTGCTTTGGTTATTATCTATATACACACACTAGTGCCAGACTTCTCTGGTCTAGTCTTAAAAAATGTTTTTCATGGTTCATGCACATTTAATGATTACTTCTTTCTATAGGTCTTAATTGCAGAATTAATGTGGGCTAACATGTATTCATAGTAATTAGCTACCAGCATGTGTATCATTTATAATGTTTCTGTTGATGTATTTTATCTGTATATAGGAATATAATATGTACTTAAGAGATAAACACTGGATACATATCATTAAGCACAAACTCAGAGCGCTGTAAGAATGTGTAAATAACAAGGTAATCTGACCTAGATTAGGAAAGGAGAGGGGCAACAAGAGAGAAAATGGGAGACACCTGTCATACTGTCAGCAATAAAATAAAATTAAAAAAGAAGTTCCCTCATGGTATATTCCTAGTTTGTTAAGTATTTTTACCATAAAAGAATTAAATTTTATGAATTTTGTCTGTATCATTATGATTTATTATGTTAATTAATTTCTGTTTTAAAATTTATTGAGGTGTAATTGACATAATATTATATTAATTTAAGTTATACAAATAACAATTTTATATTTTTATGTATTGTGAAATGATCACCACAATAAGTCTAGTTAACATCTGTTACCACATAGAGTTAGAAACTTGTTTCTTGTGATGAAGACTTTTAAGATTTACTCTCAGCAACGTATGCAATATTGTATTATTAACTACAGACCCCATGCTGTACATAATATCCCCATGACTTCATTATGTTATAACTGGAAGCTTGTACCTTTTGATCCCTCTCACCCATTTCTCCAGTCCCTCCACTGGACCTCTGGCAACCACCCATCTGTTCTTTGTGTCTATACGCTTGGTTTCTTCTTGTTTAAATTCCACACACAAGTCAGATTATACATTATTTGTCTTTCTCTTAGTTAATCTACTGAGCATAATGTCCTCAGGTTCATCCTTGTTGTCTCAAATGGCAATATTTTATTATTTTTTATGGATAAATAGTGTTTTGTTGTCTATAAATCACATATTCTCTCCCCATCCATGGGCACTCAGGTTATTTCGTTGTAATTGGTTTTTGGATATTAAACTAACCTTGCTTTTTGGAATAAATTCCACTTGTTATGGTATGTAATTTTAAAATATATTGTTGGTTTGCTAGTATTATTTTTGAGGGTTTTTGTACAATGATTCATAAAATATAGGGGTGTATATAGGTGTGTTTTTTTCTGTAATGTCTTCTTCTGGTTTTGGTTTTGAGGTACTAGTAACATTGGCCTCATGAAATGCTTTGATAAGGATTTCCTCCTGTTGTTTGGGTGAGTTTCTGACAACCAGTATTTATTTTTCTTTAAATGTTGGGCAGAATTCATTAATGAAGACATCTATGTCTGAGCTTTGCCTTATGGGTAGTTTCTTGATTGCTAATTAAATCTCTTCACTTATAATTCTGTTCAAAGTTTCTATTTCTTCCGTATTAATGTCAGTAATTTGTATCTGTGTAGGAATTTGTCCATTTAATTTATTTAATTTGTTGGAGTATAATTTTTCATTGCATTACTTTGTAATCCAATTTATATTTGTAGGCTTGGTAATAATGCTTCCCCATTTGTTTTTATTCTATTTTTTTAAAACATGTATTGTATAAATTATTATATGTGTCCCCCATTTTACCTCCTTTGACCCCTGATTGTCCACCCTCTGCCCCAGGCTTCTATCACCTTATTGTCTGTGCCCACCCATGTGTTATGCATATGTGCATACAAGTTGTTTGGTTATCACCTCTTCCTGCCTTTCCTCTGAGATTTGACTATCTGTTCCATGCTTTTATGTCTCTGGATCTATTTTGTTCAATCATTTATTTTAGCAACTTCATTTTGTCTTTTTTTCTTAGTCACTCTAGCTAAAGGTTTCTGAATTTTGTTGAACTTTTCAAATGACTAGCCTTTGCTTTTATTGTTTTTCACTATTTTTATTCTATATTTTAAAATCTTTAATCTTCATTATTTCCTCTTCAATGCTTGACTTGGGGTTAGTTTGCTATTCTTTTTTTCCTAGGGTCTTAAGATGACAGGTAAATTTATTAATTTGAAGTCTTTTTTTCTTTATTTAGGCATTACTAAATGCCCCACTAAATACTGATTTAGGGGCAACCCATAAGTTTTGTTATGCTGCACCTTCATTTTCATTCACCTCAAATAATTTTCTTGTTTTTTTCTGTATCTATTCTTTGACACATTAGCTACATAGAAGTTTATTTAATTTTCTTGTATTTATGAATTTCCCCATTTTTCCTTTGTTGGAGAACATACTTTGTATTATTCCCATTCTTTTAAATTTTTTGACAAATGTTTTAAACTGGAGATTTTCAATAGCATATAGTAGCAACTTTGGATGCTGGTCTCCCTCATCCAAAGTTGTTATTATTTATTTGTTTATTTATTTATTTAGTGACTGGCTCAATTATCTCAGTAAAGTTGATTCCCCACCTAACCCCCACATTCTTAATTAAGTCTGTATGTTGCTTCTCAGGGAGGTGTGGCTTACAGTATGCCCATAGTCACCAACAGCGGGTATTGGTAAATAAATCTGTTCCTACCTTCTCTGAACACTAATTGTTAAACTCCACTAGTTGACTGAGGTTGCTGTTATTTTCAGCAATAATAAATAGTTGGAGCATAAATTCTCTCTGAATGAACTATTCAAATTGTGACTCAGTCAAGGGAATGGCTTTAGACTTCAGAGTTATATGTTCTGATGCCAGGAAAAGTCCTCCAAGCTGTCTTCTTCTTGGTTCTCTCATAAACTAGCCACATTCCAGTGTAGGCTGTAAGTTCATTAGATCCAAATGCATCTTTCCATTTGCCTTTCACCACAACCTCCACTGCTCTTTAGTGTAGTTTAAAATTACCACCATTTGGAGGGGAAATCAAATCAGTTCCTTTAGGAAGAGATTGGGAGCTATTTCTTTTGAGGCTCACTTACCTTCAGGCAAAATATCTGAGCCAGAGCTCCGAAGCTGTGTGTGGGGACAACAGCAAGCTCTCTGGGAGTGAAACTCCCATTGAGATCTGAGTGATGCTGAGGGGAGGGGTGGACAGAAAGAGGTTCTCCAACTTGCCTCTTCCGGTATTGAATCACTTCCTCAGGAGCCAGAGGAAGAGCGATTAGGGCCTCCAGCCCATCTGTGGGGGGGTTGGCAGAAGGGAACCCTTACATCCTGTTTGGAATCACCAGAGGCTTAGTTAGCATCAGGCACCTGGAGCAGGATGAGAAGTGCTGAAGTTGTGCTCCTGGCCGGAAGGAAGTCCTCTGGCTGGGATCTTAGGGAGCGGGAGTCCTTCAGGGTGCCTTTAACTGCAGCAGTCTGGAGTGCAGCTATGCAGGGAGCAGAGGAGAGGGAGGCAACAGTTTTGGTTCCAAAACCACAGACTCGAGCCTTTCTTACCAAATTTTCATGGATTTTTTGCATAATGTCTTCACTTGCTGTTTGCTGTTAGGACCAGTTCCAAAGGCTTTTAGTGACTGGGTTTTGGTGTTGGTGGTGGTTTTGTTGTTGTTGCCATTTCTAGCTTTGTGATTTTCTCCATTTCACTGGGGAGCAGGGAAGGGGGGCCCCTCAGTGTCATGCCTGAGCGGACCCTTTCCTTCTGCGTTGGAAATTCAAATGGAATTTTGTATAAACTTAACTGCACATTCTTTCAGTTGTCAAGGTGATGGGTTCATATGTTATGAGTCCTCTGTGTATTCTCTTCCTGTGCTCACAAACCCCAGAAGGAAAACTCTCAAACTCGTAAGCGCGAGTGAAGAAAGGAAATAACACCTTAGTTCCATCATACACATAACCTTGGCCTTCCAATCCCCTGCTGCATGTGTCTTGGGGTTCCTACTAGCAGTAAACCTGGTCTAGATTTTTCTTCATTGAAATGCATACCTTTTAATGCGAATAAACCCAGGATCTTAAGGGTTAAGGCTGATACCTAGGTTTTCTGATACTATTTCTGGAAGCATTTCACCAATATATTATGTAGCACACTTTGGACATTGATTTCCTTCATTAGCACAATTTTGAGCTGAGCACAGAAAATAAAACTGAAGCCATTTTTCCCCCCAAAAGTGCACTGAAATCAGTTTATATGCGAAAAACACTGAAGAATAAGAAAATAAAATTATCAGCAAGGTGACATATATAAATACACACACGTGTGTGTGTGTGTGTGTGTGTGTGTGTGTGTGTGTTTTAAAAGGGCTCAATACCCCCAGAACATTACTAAAACATTAACAGTAGTTTGTTGTTAAGGGAATCACTAGATAAATCTTTCATTAGCACATCAATGAGTAAAAAGTGGATTTGAACTTAGTAGCATGTATAATAACCTTGACAGTCAAAAAGGAGGCCCGATCATGGAAACCTACTTTAATTTTCAATGAAGACATAAGGAGAATTATTTAAGTAGAAAAACTAGGGCAAAAGGACATTTGGATACAGAATTTATATTTGACAAGAGGAATCCAGCAGCTGCCTTTCACATCAATTGGTATGCAGAACATGAGTTAACCAAGGAGGAAAGCTCTTGGATCCAGGATATGTTACTTAATGGCCAAACACTTTGGATCTACAGAAACTTTGGAGATGAGAAATTAGCAACTCAGGGGACCATGCAGCTAAGAGAATGCTAATTCACAGCTCTGGGAATTAGGACCAGTAAGGACAGGGCAGCACCAAGTGGCATCATCAGCTTAGATTCCAACTCATCAGAAAACTGGCAGAGAGAGGAGTTGCCAATTATTCCCTTTACTTCCTAGAAATGCAGGCAGCGTGTGCTGTATTATTCCAGTTAGAAAGCATTAGAGCACAGTTAATAGGCTGAAAAAATGGTGATGTTTGCTGAAGAGAAGACAGATAGCTGCCTTGTTAACTGAAATAGAAAGAGCTCTTCAGCAAGACAGCAATCCAGTGTTCCTCTAACAGCAAAGCCCAGATGCTATGTTCTGAGTGTGAGAGTTCACATGCAAAATGCTATAAATATAAAGAAATATTCAAGAACCATAAGGCTTCAGAGACATTATAAAATCATAAATATTTAACATCTTTAAAATTTTTGCTGTTGATGATAAGCAAAAGAAATTTAGATCAAGATCCCGGAGAATTTAGTGATCTGGAGGAAACAACTGAGAAGTAAAAGTAAAGAATAAAATCCTTATTATCACTTAATATCAAGTAATTTTACTTATGGCTATGATGTTTGGAGTAAGTACAGTGATGCTTTAATTCATCTAGTTTTCTACCTGTGAATTTCACCACGGAACACAGTGGCCATGTAAAGCAATTATTTGGGCTGATAAATACTTGATGCTTATTAACAAGGCTCTGTCACAGAACACATTATGAAATATGGCAAGATAATTTGTATAATTTAGGTCAAGTTATTGTAGAGTTTTTATTAAAGACCCCAAATAGATATTTATAATGACAATATTCTTGCTCTTTCTTAAAAATAGTCATGAATATTTACCAAAGAGGTTTATAGTAGGGGTCAAATTTCATTTTATGGGAAGATGTTCTATTTGTAACTGATGAAAATGTCTAGTGCAATAGCTTCTTTTAAGGAAAATGTAAGGGAAATGCTAATGAAATATGTTAGGCATCTTTTCATTTTCCTTACCCCATCTACAGAAAAGAAAACTATAGGAACAGGTATTCTGGATCCACAGTATGACAGAATGTGGGATTGATTGCAAACACAGTTGGTATCCTATGTCCTCTGACTTCTCATTTCTCTGTTCATTCTGTGGACCTTTAATTCAGTAGACAGTCAAGCATTGAGGAATGAAGAAATGCTTTTCTTCACTGTGTAGATGATCAACAAATATTGGTATAGGATTCTCTGGACACAGATAAAAAAATGACTAATTTCCTTCAATGAGACTATGTGATCTGAGAGTGTTGTATAAAAGAGGGTACATCTTCACTATCATTTGAGCAATGAGAAGAATTTACATGTTGTGGAAGGAGAACATCCCTCAAAACAAAAAGCAAAGGAATTTTAAGAGAGCCCTTGCCTGTGTGCCTCAGTGATTTGGAGCATCATCCTGTGCACCTAAAGATGGTGAGTTCGATTTCTGGTCAGGGCACGTACCTAGGTTACAGGTTTAATCCCCAGTTGGGTTGTGTATGGGAGGCAACCAATAGATGTTTCTCTCTCACATTAATGTTTCTCTGTCCTTCTTTCTCTCTCTCTTTCCCCTCTCTAAAATTAATAAATATATCCTGGAGTGAGGATTAAAGAAATTGAGATAAACTCGCCTTTCTCAGGGAATGCAAATTTGGATGTAGATTCTCTTGAAGTGGTGCATACAATTGTAGGCATTAATCAGCATTTCAAAGCTCTCTGAAAGCTTCCATTTCCTAGCTCAACATTTCAGCTAAATTGTACACAGATCAATTGTATACAACAGGATCTCTCCTAGTTTTCTTCAAATTTGTCTTGATTCTTATGTCTTTGTAACATCTTCATAATTTTTTTTCAATACAGAGGATCTGGGCTTGGATTATGAAATAGAAGACTTCCTGAAGGGAGATTTTACTTTGGGAAGTAGACATTTCTTGAATTATATCCAATTTTGACTCATTTTACTATATAACTTGTAAAGTTCCATTTTATTCTTTTGTTCCAGTCAAATTTTATCTAAACATGAAACAACATTTCAGGTGTAGACTATTTTTTTAAAATGTTCCTTTCCTTTGGCGTCTGTGCCTTCTCAAATAAGAATGTGTTGTTTGAGCCATTCTGATTATGTCTCTTATTACCAATGATCAGTAATTAACACAGTATTATCCTGTGGTATCTTTGGGTAGGATCCTTAATTTGGAGAGCAGTATAAACTGAAATGTTCTGAGGGCTTTCCATATACATGGATTCATCCAATTTTCACAACAACCCAATAAGAGTGGCCCATTTAGTAAATGGAAAAACAAGGCATAGAGAGTTTAGGAGCTTGTCCAAGGCCACACAATTTGTCAGTGTTGGAACTGATTTCAATCTAAGACCATCTGACTTCAGACATTATACTTTTATTATATTCTCTTTTGCTATTCTGCATCTATCACATTTGTTGGCAAGAAAGAGGGGTGGAAGAAGGGAGGAACAAAGAAGAAAGGGAAGGGGAAGGGAAAAGGGAGGAAGGAAGGAGAAAGGGAGGAATGGAAAGAGAGAAGGAAAATAATAAAGGAACAGAGGTAGGCAGTAAAAGAAGAGAAAAAACAAGGGAGGGGATGAAAGAGGGAAGAAGGCAAAGAGGAGGGGAGATAAAAGAAAAAGGAAAGAAGAAAGGAAGGAAGGAGGGAGAAAGGGTAAGGGAGGAGGGAGGAATGAAGGGAGGTAGAGAAGGAGATGGGGGGAGGGAAGGAGATAGGGAGGGATAAAAGCAGAAATGGAGGGAGGGTGGGAGGAATGAAGGAAGGGAGGGAGGACCAGGTTGCATTAGCCCAAGGTTTAATATGCTTTATATAGGAATTTTTATTTTAATTCTTCTTTCAAAATATCCATCAAAGATAAAAGCGCTTGTTTTTCAATATAAGGACATGAATGCTTCAGTAAGAAAGCTATATTCCTACTTGACTTTCCCTGTTTGTGATACAAGGAAGCTTGCTGATGGACTGTGAATCAGTCATTCACAGCTCACTGATTATACTGCATGAGAAAATGGAAACCTTAAAACATCATTTGCCACTTTGATTTTTTTAATGCATTGAATTTCTTTATTATTCTCTAAACCGCAGTGGCTTGCCCAAAATTCCCACTGACTTGTATTATTACAAACCATTCCCTTGAGAAGGTGTTTTCTTTTTCTTCCCCCTTAGTATTCTGCAACTCCAGTGTTTAGCACTGGTAAATAGAAGACTGGTTGTGAAGAAATGAATACCAAGATGTTTTAACCTTAGATGATATTTTTTAAAAATTTTCCAATATACTACTCCTTTCTTGGAATAAAGAAGTCAAGTGCTTTACAATTCCTATGGAGGTGTCATAATAGAACATGAATAAACTGATTTTATTTGTCTCATATCATTGAAAAAAGTCTTTTAGAATGGAACTAATTTCTTATTGAAGCAGCTCTAGGCACATGTGACTATCTGTGTTCACATGTGATGAGTGCCTGTACCTGTGCACAGAAGCACATGAGTGTGTGTTTATGTGTACATGCCTATCACCACGGAGAACAGTGCTGACCCTGACTTAAGGGACTTCCAGGTCAAAGAATCACAGGATCAGACTCATAGCCAGCATGTGGCTCTCATAACCCAAGGCCCAGCCATCTTCCCCCGCTGTTTTAAAAGCATCAATAGCAACACACTCTCCTCCAGGTACTTGGAGCATAAAAGCAGATCTGAGAGAACAAACCCATGAAAGACAGAGTAGGGGGTGTTTGGATAAATGGCACACTTGCAGGCTGCCCCCTGAAGCTCTCCATGGTATGCATGTCTCTTCTCTCCTGCTCTTCCTTTGTCTTCCTCCCAAGGCCAGACACGAGACCCAGAGCCAACCATCACCTGTTTCTGTAATCCAAATTATTAAAGACTTTCTCTGCAATATCTGATGATGGAGTTCATTACTGCTTAATCAGATGTTTCCCAATTAGATATCCCTTCAACCAGAGCAGAAAAATAAGTGAAAAAGTTAAACTAGAATCCAACAAAAGAATCAGACCATCTGTACTAACATTGTAATGTCACTATAATCTTAAAATAAATGATCAAGTTGGCTTTTCTAGAGCACCCATTTGAAAGTTAATTGTCAAACTTATTTATGATTTATCATAGAGATTATTGGATTTGGACAGACCTATAGACAATGTAATCACTTTAATTTTTTTTTATTAGCAGCTTATAGCAAAATGAATAATAACTAACATCTATTGGTATAATAACTTATACCAGATAATATCCTATGTGTTTAACATCACATTTCATAATTATTTGCACAGTCCAGGTAAGGATGACAGGTGAGAAAATGGAGGCCTTGGGACATTAAACCACTGGCCTCATCGCTTGTATGTGGTGAAAGCAGAGAATGCATGATTGAAGTCATGCTCTGGACTGCTATACCATATTCCTACACTTCACATGTGTGATATGCCCTGCAGTTTATGCGTATCTTACTTTTATATTGTTTTCCATGAACCTAAGCTATCTCACAATGCAAGCAATTGTAAATGGCCTCACCATTTGTAGGCTCTGGATTGAGTATCCAAACCCAGGTTTACTTGCCCGAGGTTCAGGACTTTTCCATTACACTATCACTCCTTTACGCTTTCTAGTTGCACCCCTATTAAGAGAGCCTTGTAAGTTCTTTTGTAAAACTGTTTCTTTATTTCTTGTAGTTCATCATTTTGATCACTTTTCCTGCTACTTGGTTTACTATGCCTTCCTTCATAGTTCCCATTCAGTCCCAACTTATCTTCTAAAACTATTACGACAAGTATTCTGATGCATTACATATTCTCTATTCTACAGGTGTGCATTTACATATGGCGCCCACAAACAAGCATTTGTCCACAGTAAGTGAAAATAGCATGTTGTTACATACTCAAATAAGTTTCCCTATCTCTACTTCATACATTTGATGTCAACACCACAGTTTAAAGGGAAAAACAAAAACAAAAAATAGCTAACATCCTTTTGTTCATTTTTCTATGGACTTCTAATGACCAAAGAAATGAAGGCGATTGCATTTCTCATGCGTCTGTACAAATCCAATCATCTGTTGGACAGACGGTGAAGAAGTTCAACAATTAACTTTCATATGGGAGCTCTATAGCAAAGCCAGCCTGGTTATTTAGCTGAGATTAGAACTGAGGACATTTAGAAAGAGTGATACTGGATTTTTCATAGAAGCCATCTGAGTCGTTGCGTTTGTTTTTATCTTTCTTTGATTTTTCTTTGACTGATTTTCCAAATCACTTGCCATTTTGTCTGTGGTCATCTACTTGGCCCTCTTTCCTCTACTTGCTCTCTTTCTCTCTTGTTTACAGTATCTCAATGAACATGTGCACACACATGCGTACATTTTAGATTGGAGATTAGCATTTTCGAGAAGAAGCGCTGGTATCTCAAGAAGCGATTCATCACGTCCCACATGGAAGGCAATGAGGCCGCCACCACACTCAGTGCTTGGGCTGCTTTAATGCTGTGGGTCATTTCACAGCCCGACAACTAAATCCTACAGTCATCCATCTTGCGGTGACAAGGCGATGCAGCTTCTTCTATTTTAATAATATGCCAAGAAAATGCACCTCTAAAACTCAGTCAGAGTGAAAGTGCAAAATCACTCCCCATTAACCCGGAGTATTAATTTGCATCCTGCGTTGTAGGTTCCCCATGAATGACAGATTCTTTCATATTTATTTTTGGAGCATAATTTTAATCAATGTTAACAAGCAAAATAGTGACAGATCCACAGACAGAGAGCAGGCTGAGAGCTGTGTGTGTGGGGAGGGGGGGGCGTGGGACTGGGCAGGGGAATGGAGGGATGAAGGAAAAGAAAAAACTCATGGATAGGGACAACAGTTTGAGGATTGCCAGGGGAAGAGGGGGTGAAGGTGGAAGAGGGTATGGGGGGATAAATGGTGATGGAATGAGACTTGACTTGGGATGGTGCACACACAATGCAGTGTACAGAATATGTGTGTGGAATTGTGCACCTGAACCCTGTATAGTTTTATTAACCAAGTAGATTCAATAAAAAAAATTCCCTTGATGGGGGGAATAACTCTTTAAATAATTAATTCCAATGGGATAAATCTGAAAGGAAACATTGGAATTAATAGTTATTCAAAGTGTATATACTTTTGATGGGGACACCCCATACATTGGGTTATTTCTCTGGGTTAAGTACTTTGCTTTCTGCCTACTTGAAACATGTCATTAAATCTGTCCTTTAATCTCTCATGTAATTAATATCTTTTTAAAGGTTTAGTTGTTTCTCAGAACTGCTCAAAGTGCTGGGACTTAGGAAAGGAACATTATATTCTCTTTTTTCCTTTTGGTTCTTACTATCTTGTACAGACGATGTGTTAACTCATAAATTAGGAAGCTTTTCCAGAACGTGGGTAAAGGGCTGTGAGAACAGAAAGCAGAAGAAATAACTCACTCCAAGGAAATGTGATTCACAAATACACATTTCATTAAATAAAACAAATTAACGTTCAGATTGCTTATCTTTATGGAAAGCTGCTTAAAAACACTTGTAATTATAAGCATTAACCTTTCCTCTCACCTTTTCTCAAAAGTATAATAAAAATATAATATTTTTTCCTAGATGACTCCTAATGTTATCACTCGTTCTGTTGGAGAGGAAAAACGTGTGTGCGGTCTGCTTCACCTGGTAGTATCTGGTTTTTGTTATTTTGCATTGTTATCTTTTGTTTGCTTTGTGACAGTAGGTATCAGCACTAAATTTGCAGTTGAAAGGTTCGGTTTCTGAGATGAAAATGTTAGAGGGTGACCAAACTCATCTGTCCACCCTCAGCTGTCTTATCTTTATGTCTGCTATGGCAAAAATTAAATGACTTTATGTGTTTGTGACAGCCCTCCAATTTGGGCTGACAAAGAAGGAGCTTTATCTTATCTGCCTAAGCTTAGTTTCATAGTGTGTGATGGAACTGCATAGAAATTACAGGTGCTACCTGCAAATAGGGTGGCCGGACCCGCACGTGGGCACACAAGCTCATCTCCTCTGCTCACGTTCATGTTCCAACGCCCAGCAGATTTCAAATAAAAATATTTTCCATATTATCCCTTTTGTTTAATTAAGTAGTCAAGTTAGCAACCATTATAATGTCAGTATCTACAAAACCCATATTTATATCAACTTCTATATGATAAATATTTCTTCTCTCCAGGGTGGGGTGGATTATACAAAAGGGGCAGGAGCAATTAATCACAGGAGGTGAACTTGTGAACTTGCATTTAGCTAAGGTCTGACTAAGTGGCTTCATCTCACTATGAAACTCTCATCCATTAAGGGTGCTCACCCAAGAGGGTATCGGGGGATAAAAGCCACAAAGCTAAGCCTGGACTCTGTGAGAAAGGGTGTCTGCGTTAGTTAGGATGGGCCCACATAAATATAGTATCAGCATGCATGCCCAAAATGTGACATGCCTGTTCTATTTCTCTCAGGATTCTTTCATTATGAAGAGTAACTGATTGAAATAATACTACAAAGTATTATTTAAGTTTTCATTTCCTTGAAATAAGACTAACAGAAATTGTTGTTCTTTCGGAGATAAATATTTTCTATGATGTCTTTTTTATTTTTTTATTTAATTTTATTGTTTAAAATATTACATATAGTAGTACATATATCTCCTTTTCCCCCATTGACATCTAGTCATCTAGTTTTGTTTTTAATCCTCTAAAAAAATACTTTTTCCTAGAAATAACCCCCCCCCCAATCAATCTACGGTAATTACTAGTAAGTCTTAGACTGACAGCTTTATTAGAATTTTTTCCTCTTTTTTTACTTTTTGAGCTTATTTAATCTCTGACTGGAATTGTAAACATCTGACTAGAATTGATGTGGTAACCCCCTTTGGGTCCCAGTCAGCTCAGCAACAGAGAATGTCCTGCTTAGGAGCTGAGTATCACTGATGTAGGAAAAATTACGGACTAAAGTGTTGTAGAAGTAAAAGCTCACAGGCTAATTCCTCTAAAGATTACACAAACTGAGACTTGAGGAGGGAAATGGTAAAGAAAAATAATTACTAGAATAATAATTTATACATGTGTTTTAAACACTCAATTTCCTGAAAGTAGGGAGCTTTCTTCATTTATTAGTTTGAAATATATGTGCCAGAGGCTCCCCCTAAGTGGCCTCAAGCCTGCCTACTCCCTCTCTCCTTCCATAAAGGGTATAATTTGCCCCAACATACTTCCTCACCCTTTGAACCCCTATAGAAATTATTTCATCTAGAGATTTCAGTGTTTTTATAAATGTAAATTAACAAGCCTCATTATTGTTTCTTTCCACAGAGATGGGTCATTTAAGTAGCACAGAAATTTACCTAAGTGGCCTGTTCAAGGTCAGAAGTCCTCTGTGTAATCTATATATTGATATTCAAAGTGTAAAAATACACTGCAGTTTCATTGCAGATCCCAAGTCATTGCATCCAAGTACCACCGAAGGAATGAATGCTTTTCTTTAATCTTGATAGCAAGGCTCCTACCTGTTGGCCTTTCCTCAGCCACAATAAGATCCCACATCTGAGCCCTCCTCTGCCCTGACTTATCTGCCCCAAAAGCTGAGTGGTGACAGAACACGAATATCCTACAGATATTTTTATGAATCACTTTAATTACATAAGTATTTGGAAATATTTCATTTTGTTCCCCCAAACTTTTCTATTAAGTACTTGTTTTTTTGTGGGTTTTTTTTGTATTGTTTTTTTTGCCACTCACTGTGCTAGAAACAGGGAACACTACAGTCATGCTCTTCCCTTCATGGGAAGGACTGACATAAACAAGAACCAGCCACACTGTGGTCAGTGCTATGAAGATGGCAAACCTGATCAGCTGGGTGAGGCAGATAGGAATGGATGGATCAGGGATGTCCTCTCTAAGCAGGTGATATCTGAACTGAGATCTGGAGCATGAGAATTAGTCCGACTATTCTTTGCAAGTGTTTGTAACAGATTTTCACTTATAATAAAGTAAATATCAATATTTAATTTTCCACATAAACAAAAAGCTCTTTGGGGGTTGTCTTTTAGTTTTCCCCAGAGTATAAGGGGTGAGACCAAAAACTTAGAAAACCACTGTGGTTTATCCCCAGCCGTGATTGGTCCATTTCTTGCTCTGACCTCATAAGGAGCCAATGTGATGGAACTGCAAACCACAACCCAGCCGTGATTGGCCCAGGTCTAGCGCTGACTTCATAAAGAGCTATTGTGATGGAACTGCAAACCACACCCAGCTGTGATTGATCCATTTCTTGATGTGACCTCATAAGGTGCCACAATGATGCAACTGCTAACCGCTCCTATATAAGACCCTGACCAGGCTGAGGTTTTTGTCCGTTATAGCCCAGGAAGCTGATTTGTGGTGACCTGTGGACTTGGACTCCCTAGCTTGTTTTGATCTCCTTTTTAAATTTCATTTTGTTAATTTTGTTAATTTTATTTTTTCTATTTATTTTGTTATTTTTGTTTTTAATTTATTTTAATTTTACTTTTTTTCATTTTTTTCTATTTTGTTCCATTTCATTTCTCTTTCTTATTTTTGTTTTGCTTTTTTTTATTTTGTTATTTCAAAGGTGCCATGTTTAATGCTTTTGCAGCCCGCTCTGCCACCAAGGAGCGCCATATTGGCGATTACCTTCTCCTGAACTCCATCGGCAAAGGCTGCTTTGCCGAGGTGAGGCTGGCCCAGCATTTGCTGACCAGGGCACAGGTGGTTGTAAAAATCATTAAAAAGCAGGGCATCTCTAGATATTTTCAAGAGGTCGATTGTTTAAAGCGCTTATCTCATCCAAATATCATCAAGTTATTTGAGGTGATTTCCACCGAGGACAAGTTCTTTCTGGTGATGGAGCGTGTGAGCGGAGGAGACTTACTTGAGCACCTGGAGAAGCATGGCCCGATGACCGAGGGAGACGCCCGCACTGTGTTCCGGCAGGTAGTATCCGTGGTCGAGTACTGCCACCACAAGCGCATTATCCACAGGGACCTGAAGCCGGACAACATTCTCATAGACCATGGTATGACCATTAAGCTAGCAGGCTTTGGCTTCAGTAAGGAAATGGGTGGCGATCCACGGAGCACCTTCTGTGGCACCGTCTGCTATTCGGCCCCAGAGATCTTGCTGCGTCTTCCCCATGATGGCCGCAAAGCTGACGTATGGAGCCTGGGGGTGGTCTTGTACAGGATGCTGACAGGGGTGGTGCCGTTTGAGCAGGACAATGTTGTGAAGGCGAAGAAGCAGATAACAAATGGCCATTACATTTTCCCATGCTTTTTGTCAGGGGAGGTTCAAAAACTTTTAACTAAATTACTCACTGTCGACCCTACCCAGAGACCGACCCTGGAAGCTGTAATGAAGGACCCCTGGCTCAACCAGGGCCAGGAGATGCTGAGGCCATACATCCGGCCGCCTTGGGGTGACATAGACCCCCAGGTAACAGAAATGATGAAGAGCCTCGGCTTTAAGAAGGAAGACGTCCAGGAGTCGGTAACACAAAGAAAATTTGACAGAAGGATGGGCACATACCTGATTCTCAGAATGATGAAGACCAAGATGCCTGGGCGCACCATCAGGGTAAGGCCCTTTCTCTCCTCTGACACCAGCAGCTTGTCCTTAATCAAAGAGGGTTATGAGACCGAAGAGCCTTCCATTCCCCCAAACTGCCTGAGCTTGAGGGTGACCACTTCCCCGTCCGACCTGGAAACCATGAGCACCACTACCCCAGAGCACAGCACAGACACCCCCAGGGCAGACCTCCAGCTGGGCTCAGCGGGCTCCCCCTCCACCCAGAGCCGCAGAGGCTCCAGCAGAGGTGGTGGAGCCCCAGAGGAAGCGGCCCATGAAAGCCGCCTTCAAACAGGGCAGCCTGAGGGTGGCTCCGCAGCCTCTCCCCCTCAGCAGACCCAGGGCCACAAGTCAAGAGCTAGGAGGGCCTTCCAGTTTTTCTTAAGATTCACATGTTGTGGGCCATCCACCGAGAAGAAACCTCTCAAAAGATCCAAAACCAAACCGGCGTGATTTTTAAAATTGTGGACGGTGAAGGCGGGGCCACAGTCAACCTGAAGGTGCGGAGCTCCAGGAAGGCCGGCCATGTGGTGTGGGAGATGAACCAGACAGAGGTTGCAGGTGAGAGCGGTGCCGGAAGTACCCACTGGGTGTGCAGGGGGAGAGGAGTTGGTCCAGTGGACAATGGAGGTGTGTGAACTGTCGGCTTTCCCTTCACAGGATCCACACCAGTGAATATCCAGCAGCGCCTTGTTCTTCAGAAGCACAATGCCTGCTGAGCTTGTAGGACTGCCTGGAGCCCCCAGAGGTCAAGAGGTCCATCTCTCAGCCCCCACCTGAATGAGACCAGACACTGGACTTTTCCTTGGGTCCCTTCCCTCCCATGCTCCTTTGCTCCCATGTTCCTGAGCTGCTCATTAAATATTTTGTTCTCTCAAGTTTTATAATAAATTTGATGTTCCAGAAAGATGTATTGGGCACTTTGTTTGTCTTTCTCTGCACAGAACTGGGGCTGTGCATCCTATAGTTTGAGAAGTGTGTAGTGGTAATAGTACGTGGACTTTCTAAGGGGAACTCCAACAGGAACAGGTGTGGTTCCGGAAAAGGCCAGCACCCAGGCTGCAGGGCGGGTTCCAAGCACCGAGACATCAGTGGGCGAAGCAGGCAGAGGTCTCCATTGTCAGGCAGATGATGGCTTGGGTGTCTATGACATCAGCAGGAGTCACCTCCCCTGGCCTCTTGGCTTTGCTCACTTTCCTCTGTGCTGGTGTCCTCCTCAGGTGGGCTTTCCCTGTATGGAAGTCAGACTTTTACATTCCTGGGGGAGCCGTGCTCCAGGCAGAGGGGACAGCAGAGCTCCAGAAAAGACTCAAGTGGGAACGAACTTGGCATTTTTCAAGATGGCCAAAGTGTAGTGAGCTGGTGTGAGAGCAGCAGGAGTTGTGGCTGCAGACGAAGGGCAGAGTGTGGGCCATGGGAGGAGTGTGCTGTTTATCCTGAGAACAGTGACCAATCCATGAAGGGTTTTAAGCAAGGAAGTGATAAGATCTGATTTGTGATTCAAATGTAGTAATTTGTGGAGAATATAATTCCTCTGCAAACATTAAAAATACTTTTATTGATTTTAGAGTGGAAGGGAGACTTAAAGAGTTTGAAACATCAGCGATGATAGAGAATTATTGATTGGCTGCCTCCTCCACATCCCTAGACACTTCATTCTATAGGCAGACACTCTATCCACTGAGCCAAACCGGCTGGCACTCTGCACACATTGTTATCTGTCTCTACATGTTTCAAGACTCACCAGGTAGGGCACCTTTGCTATAACCACTGGAGAAATAAGAGCCAGAAACTGTTTTCCCCACTTTAATCCTTACCACACCAGTCCCCTGAACACCTAGAAATGCAAATGAATCCATTGTAAAAAGGACCTACCTGCCTCTCTGAAGCTGATTGTTGTCTGACCTCACTGATCAGTTGCCCCTTTTCCTGAGGAACCTGGTGTTCCTCTGATTCACCTGCCCTCCTTCCCTGTGATCGCAGCAGCACCTGGCATAGACATCTGTGTGACTCTCATTACTCTGTTGACATTAAGTGGTTCCCTTCCCCTCCTTGCCCTCCTGACCTTCCATTCCTGAGTCCTTGGGGGCTGGGAACTATCTCACTCACCTTTGTATTTCCGGTTATTATTAGAGCTAGGTCCAGAGTAGATGCTCTGAAAGTGGACAGGTGGATGATCTCCCTGAGCACTACAGAGTGGATTGTCCCAAACCAGGACACGTTGGATTTGACGACCACCCCTCATCCGCGGAGTTGACCTTGGAGGTAAGAAGGGGTACCCCGAGGTTGTCTGTCTTTGTCTTTTGTTTTGTTAGTTGGTCTGGTCCTGTGTGAGCACTTTCAGTCTGGCAGCCTTCGTTGACTCTGAGAGTGGCCGAACAGTGTAGTAGACGTGCCTGGAGGGCACTTTTGGTTTTTGCAGCTGTTTGGAGGCTCGTGAGAGCTGCCGGACAGTGGTCGGTAGACATGCCTGGAGGGCCACAGGCTGCAGCCCTGGGGGACGCCCCAAGGGTGGAGAAGAGCCAGGGACGCCTGGTAGTCTCCTGCTGTAAGGCCGCTGATCGGGTTCAACTATTGGGACAGAGATTGTCAAGATTGTGCCCGTCTGATCCGTCTAATTCTGTTGCGTGTTTGTGGAGGACAAAATGGGGTAGGTGGGTCCTCGAGTCTGTAACATTTTTGTTATTTGTGTTTCTAACGACATACGAACTGACGATGGGACAGACTGTGATAATGGTTTTGATTTAACCACACTTTTTCCCAGGTCAATGCTGGTCTGTAAGAAAACTTTCCCCTCATGGTTCCTAGAGTATTAGTCTTGTTTCCTTTGTCCAACATGAGTGCCATTTCTGTTT
Source organism: Vespertilio murinus (assembly GCA_963924515.1). NCBI lineage: Eukaryota > Metazoa > Chordata > Mammalia > Chiroptera > Vespertilionidae > Vespertilio > Vespertilio murinus. Next base: position 36,852,150 of record OZ004715.1, on the reverse strand, counting down.
TGCTGAAACACCATAATATAACTTGTTTATTGAAAGGGTATAAATACAGATGTTTGTTTGATATTTTGTTTGTCTGCTTGGGTATAATTATTTGTTCATGTAAGTGTGAAAGTCTGTGAAAAACAAGGAAAGGAGAAGGAAGGAAACTTTTAATTTGTTTAAAACTAAGTGCTCTGATGGCTGGCAGGCCGCCCCAAATGGCCACGGGGAGTTTCCCCCCCCCCCACCCCAGGGGTGCTTGCTTTCTGCCAGAGGGAAAATGGCAGGCCTAACAAAAGTTCTATGTATGTTTATTAATTTGAAGGTATGTGTTAGGTTTGAAAGGAAACAGGAAACATAACAACAGGAAGTTTTAAAGAAAGTTTATTCCCCGGTAATGGGCAGGACCCATCACCGAGATAAAGAGATCAGAATTAGGGGGAGAGGGGACAGGAAATCGGACCCAACCGGGCTAATGGAGGTCGCCTCCAAAAAGCAGAGCTCCAGAACAATAGGATTATAAAATAATTTTGATGTGACTTAAAGCTTAAAGTCATTAGAAAATTAATTTTTAGAACATTTTAGCACAAGACAGGGCACTACTTTCTAATCTGTTTCATATACATGATAGATGATAGATAGATAGATAGATAGATAGATAGATAGATAGACAGATAGATAGATAGATCTCCTATACTGCTAAGGTTTGGGATGAATGCCAGTGGGACCATGAAAATGAATATATATATATATATATATATATATATATATATATATATATATATATATATATATGGTTTGGGTTTGATTATTTATTTGACCATCATTGATCAAGGTGAGATGAAGAATTTCTCAGCTGTTTCTGAAGACGCCATATGTTTGATGAGTAGACAACCAATATCAGATTCATCTGGCCAGACTTTTATATGGGACACATGCACATTTGTCAAGTAAATATATGTAGTGCCATGCTATAAGATTGTAATACATATGGTTTTCCTATGAGCTATATCTGTGGTAAATGAAGGGGAGGTTTGGTAAGGTACAAAGGACGTCCTGACACATTCAACACAAAGAAGGAAGTTATTCCTCTGCTACCACCCACCAAGGAAGAGTCAGGTCTTCTCTCCTCCCTATCAGTCCCACACACAGCATCCCAACTTAAAAAACATAGTATCTGCCTACAAATTACACCTTTTCCAAGTGAGTTGACATTTATATTTTCCCTGACTCTTCTAAAGCCAGACAAACAAAAACAATAAAAATAAGAAAAGGAAAAAAATTAGCAAGATGGCTTTAATTTTCCAAATTAGAAATTAAATAAAATTAGAAAATAAAGTTCAGGGTTACATCTGACTCTCATCGTCATTTCTCTAAAATTTTATGTAAATTTTTTAGAGCAATTGACAGGTCACCAAATGGGGGCACCGGATGTTTTAAACTCCACTGAGATAAATGAGGCGAGAGGCAGGAGAGCACTGGTAGGATATGGTGGTTTTTATCACCTCAGTATTGGGAATGCACCATTCTCTTCTTTTTATTTTTTAATTGAACGCTGCAAGGCCATTCATATCCATCAATGTATTTCTAATGTTCTTTTCCATTGGATTGATTCTGTTCGTTAACCAGATATTATAAATCACATGTGCAATTCAAGAGAAACAGAATATTTTAATATAAAGCAATGACCTGAACTACAAGTTTGTATCTAAAAGATGCTAAAGGAGACAAAACCGGTTTGGCTCAGTGGACAGAGCGTCGGCCTGCCGACCAAAAGGTCCCAGGTTCGATTGCGGTCACGGGCATGTACGTTGGTTGCTGGCACATCCCCAGTGGGTATGCAGGAGGCAGCTGGTCGATGTATCTCTCTCATCGATGTTTCTAGCTCTCTATCCCTCTCCCTTCCTCTCTGTGAAAAATCAATAAAATATATTAAAATAAATAAATAAATAAATAAAATAAAATAAAAGATGCTAAAGGAGACCAAGACAAACATTTGTTTTCTGAATAGTTGCAGGTCATGTGTCTTTAATCTGAAGTCCATAGGTAAACTGAAGAGATTTCATGAAATAATAAACAGAATTATATGTAAATATGTTTTAGTTTTCTCTGTGGGGGCAGTGCCTAGAGTATTTCTCAAGGGAATGAACAACAACAATAACAAAAAACACAGAACCACACATTTATATTCAAATTGAAAAATTGCATTTTTTCTGTCATCTATGTTGTGAAACAAATAGAACTCTCCATGTTGTTTTACTTTTAAGACTTGAGTTAATCTTTCAGGCCATGTGCTATATTGGAAGCTATAATAGGGCGCAGAAAATGGGAAATAAGGATGCCACTTACAGGTGATATCATGGGAATGATACATGCTGAGGAATGCCTCAGCTTTAATTATAACTGTGCTTATAATTGTTGGGTGCTTTTTCTAAGCTGATTCTAAAAATTCAAGTCAATTAACAGTCTTGAGTGTGTTATTATTTTATGACTATTACTCAAAACAGGAAGTTTGATAGCGCCTGCAGAATTTGCTAAGCAATCCTAAATCACAAAACCTGCGTGAATGTTTGCTTCCTCACAGTCACTCACACTATAGTTTGTGCATCTTGGGATCATGAATTTACTGGAATTTTCTGTTTTGTTTTTGCTTTTAGCTTGTTGTGATGTTTGTGTGTGTGTGTGTGTGTGTGTGTGTGTGTGTGTGTGTGTGTTTAACAGATTGTTTTAGTGAACTTTCTTTTATCTTGTTGTTGAAGAAATAACCACCTAATTATATCTATGACCTGTGGGGACATTTATCTTTTCATTATGTGATGAAACCTCTTCCTGGAGTCCTTGTTTGTGTTTTTGTTTTTTTTAATATATTTTATTGTTTTTTTTACAGAGAGGAAGGGAGAGGGATAGAGAGCCAGAAACATCGAAGAGAGAAAAATATTCATCAGCCGCCTCCTGCACACCCCACACTGGGGATGTGCCTGCAACCAAGACACATGCCCTTGACTGGAATCGAACCGGGGACTCTTCAGTCCGCAGGCCTAAGCTCTATCGTGTCAGCTGGAATCCTTGTTTTATTGGAACTAGTTGATTCCTGGGTCTGCTATAAAACAGGCAACCTGGAAATATAAATACATACCTTTAATGCATGTCTTTTTATTTCCTTACTCTTTCTAGGATTCCTACCACTGGAAGCTCAACTGTTATTTTTAAAAAGTCAAACTTTCTGAATCATTGAATTCCTGAAATTACATTTATCTTGTCTTTATTTGATTGCCAATGCTTGTGAATTCTGGGTTAGTAATACTATCTTTAAACATATTCTCATAGGCATTCAATCCTGAAGATATATATTTTCCTTTGTAAGAAATTTGATTTTATTCTTCCCAGGATTCCAATTCTTTAATTTGGGCAATTTCTATTAATTGTCTTATATTCAGTTGGCATTTTTCCTTTGTGAAGATTTTGGATTTCTTTACCACAGATAAATTTAAAAATTTCACATAAACTTTGATAAGTGAGTTTATCTATATTTTCTCTTCTTGATTTTGTCCAACTTTGCTGTCAAAGTATTTTTTGACTTACAAAATAAATGTAAGAAAAGTTCACTTTTCTTTCTTTTCCTATTCTTTGAAACAGTTACCAAATTTGGGGGATTTGCTAAAATTTAGCTGTCAAATAGCCTGATGACTTTGATGTCTTTGTTGGTGAGGGGAACACACAGGATTTTGATACCAATCCAATGAATGTTTTCTCTCTTGTAAGGGGCAACTTGATATTCTTTTAGGAATTTCCTTTTCATTTAATCTTTCAAGTTTAAAAGCATATATAAGTTTACAGAATCAATCAAGACATTTGAAAATAATTATAGATATGTCACCTTTTTCAACTTAGTTATTTATCACTTTTATTATTGAATTATATTGTTTTACATAATAATTTTATTGAATCAGAGCATACATACAGAAAACTGTAAAAAATATTGTCTAGGCCAATGAATTTTTAACAAATCAATGCACCTGTGAATCTATTACTGAATTCAGGAAAGAGAATAATATTAGATTCATCTTTGGGGCATCTCTCAGTTGCTATACCTTTAATTTACACCACAATTATATTTTATGATTTTTGGCAGGTGTATATTTTTAAATATTTTCTTAGACATTTTTACTAGCAGTTTATAGACATTATTAGTTTCTGTGAAAAAGCTTATGTGTGCATTAATATTATTTATAATATAACATTTTTATGAATTTGAGCTCTTACCATTATTGTCTTTCTAATATTTTATACAGATTGATTAGTTGTTCTTTTATATTGTCTTGAGATAGAAATTGTTAAAATTGATTTCCAGTCTTTTCTCCATAGAGTATACATTCAAGTTAATAAATATTCCTCTAAGGAGAATTATCTATTTCCTGTGTGTTTTGCTAATATGTCCAAAATATTTTCTCACACCCATTTTTATTTCTTCTGTTATTCCATTTGTTACTTATGTATGTGTTATTCCCAAAAATTTGGGATTTTTTTTTTTTTTACTTCTCTCTCCTTCTGCCTCCTTGCCAAATTCCCTCCTCCTCTTCTTTCCCTCCTTCTTTCTTTTACTGACTTATTCCTTAATTCAACTCTACACTGAGACAATACCCTAAATATTTTCTGTGGTTTTATATTTGTTGAGAATTATTTTGCAAGCCAAAATAAGTCTAACTTTAAAAAAACTATGTCCATTTTTAAAAAATACATATTTTATTATTGAATTCTGCTAACAACCTAAATGAACAGATTCTTCCCTAGCCAGAGATTAATGGCTCTGCGACGGTTAATTTTATGTGTCAACTTAACTGGGTTAGGGGTGCCAAGACAGCTGGTAAAATATTAGTTCTGGGTGTCTGTGAGGGAAGAAATTAGCATGGGAAGCAGTAGACCCGGTAAGATTGCCTTCACCCGTGGAAGGTGGCCGTCATCCAATCTGCTGAGGGCCCTACGCAGACAGAAAGGTGAGAGCAGGGGGAGTTTGCCCCCTTCTTGCTTGAGCGGCAGCATCATCCATCTTCTCCTTGGACAGCAGCACCCCTGGCTCTTGCATCTTCAGACCTAGAGTGGGAATTACATGAAAGGCCCTCCATTTCTCAGGCTTTCAGACTCAGACCAGTCACAGCTCTGGCTTTCCTCATTCTCTACCTTGCAGATGGCATTCACCCTAATCATGTGAGCCAATTTCTATACTAAATCTATCTATCTATCTATCTATCTATCTATCTATCTATCTCTATCATCTATCATCTATTTATCTATCAATCATGTATCTATCATCTATTTATCTATCATCTATCTAATTGATTCTGATTCTCTGGCAAATGGCAATACAAGGCACTTTTATTGGAAAGAAAATGCCTATCAACCCAGAAACCCATATTCAGTGAAATCATGTTTCCAAACAAACACTAAGACTTTCTCTCTCTCTCATTAATCTTGATGAGGTGCAAGGGAAGCCCAGCCAGCATCTTGATGGCCGCCCAGTGGGAACCTAGAGTAGAAGATTCAGGGAAGGCATTCCTAAATTCCCGAGCCATGAGAACTCTGAGAGAAATAAATCTGTGTTGTTTTAAGCTGCTGCATTTGTGGTAATTGGTTATGCACTAATAGAAAAAGCGATATATACTGCATTACACAAAATGGGCTGCTTTATTTCTAGTAATGGTTTTGACTTTAATGTCAACTGGATCTATGTTAATAAATGTAAATCGTCTCCTTATTGTTGTTCTTAGTATTCCTTGCCTGATACACCATTTTAGATTCTTTTCCTTTCAATATCTGTGCCTCATATTTTAAGAGTATCTATTCTAAGAAATATGTAGTTTGCTTTTGTGACTGTTTTGTTGCTGTTTTATTCAGTAAGGCAATTTCACCTTTTCTTTAGAATATTGAGTCTATTTACAGGCACTTACTATCCCATTTTAAATCTTTCTAAACTATTTTATGTTCATTTTTTCTCCTTTTTTGGCCTTCTTTAATGTGAAGCTTTTTTCAATCATTATCTCTTCTGTTGTTACTTATACATGTTTACTCTTCTTTCATTGGCTTCATCGATATTAAAACATTCATTCTTGAAAAATTATACCTTAACACAAATTAGTACTCTATCCAAGACAATTCCTTTTTATCACTCTCCTGCTGTATCCGTCATTGTCACACATTTTAATTTTACATGCAATTTAAAATGCACTAGACATTGCTAGCATTTTGTACAGTCAATTTTCATTTTAGATTTGCTCACATAACATAATCTTTTCAATCACTACTTATTTCCTCCCCTGCTTTTCTGGGTGGAATAATTTCCTTTTGCCTGAAATGCCTTATTTACTTTTTTCCTTCAGAATAAAATTGATGAAGAAAAGCTGCCAGTATTTTTGTTTGCCTAGAAATATTGCTATTTTACTAACTATGGAGGTTTTTGGTTGAAAAAAAATATTTTCTTGCAATTTAACTGTCTTCTGGCTTCTTTGCTTAGAGTCAGCTCTTAGATTTAGTGTTGCTTCTTAAAAGGTAATAGGATTGTCTTCTTTTCCTCTGTTGGAGAAAGTTTCTTTATGTTGAATTTTAAACAGTGTTAAACTACTAGTATTGCATGCTTCATTGTTATTTGCTTTCTATTTATCCTGCTTGGGCTTCGGCATTTTTTTAAAATCTGGTGGTTGGCACATTACATCAATTGTGGGAAATCAGTGCCATCCTCTTCTTAAATGTCAGTTTTGCCATTTTTCTCCTCTGCTTCCTCTGAGACTCCAATTACATATTGGTTAAATGTGTTCACCATGTATCGTGAGTCTTTTACATCCTTTTTGCTTTCCATGCCAAGTCTGGGTGTTTTCAGTCCACTATTCCTTCTGCTGCAGGTGAAATCATTTATTGAGTTCTTACTTTCAGTTGTTTCAATTTTCATTTCTGCAGTTTCCTTTGGTTCTTTTTTTTTAAAACAAAATTCCTATCGATTTTAGGAAGGAAGGGAGAGGAAGAGAGAGGGTGAAACACAATGATGAGAGATAATAATTTATTGGCTGCACTCTTATTGGGGAGTGAGCCCACAACCTGGGCTTGTGCCCTTACCAGGAATCTAACCATGACCTCTGACATCATAGGTTGATGCCCAACCACTGAGCCACACCAGCAGGACTGGATCTTTTTAGATAGCGTCTGATTCTCAGCGGATTTCTTTATGTTATCATCTGTTTTCTTGAAATGATGACAGTTACTTTGATTAAAGTCTAATAACCACAGTCACTTGGATTTTTATTTGTGTTCATTCTCTTCCTCCTACTGCATTCATTTATTCCTGCATCCATGCATTCACTCATTTATCCACCCATGTATGTATGCATGCATAGATGTATGTATTCTGTATGTATTCACTTAGTTACTATGGCTGGCAATTTGTGATGAAATGCCAGGTACTGGATACAATAATTACAGAGTCCTTGAATTATTTTTTTCTTCCTCTAAAGAGAATTCACTCTATTATCTGGTGGGTGGGAAGCACATGGATAGATGATCTGAGTCCAGTCAAGAACTGGGAAGTTTGTAAACCAAACACTAATGTTCCCATTTGATTTCTAATCTGAGGGTATAATCCTCTAGGTGTTTCCAATGTGAGCATAAAATATTTGTCTACTAGAATTCTCCTTTGTGATGGATCATGAATTTTAATGTTTGTGGCCAGTACCTTGTGGCTGCCAAAAAGTCCACTATGGTTTTCAGCCGCTTTGTGTATGACTTCTTACCATCTTGCCCTGTGCGGCTTAGCCTAAGCAAATGCCTCTGCGTGGAATCGCATGCCAAACATCTGGCTAACTCCTGTGTGCCCTCTTCTCTGGGAGAAAGCCTGGCTACCTTGACTTCTCTGTCTCTTTGTCCTAAGGGACTTGACAGCATTTTTAATGGTTTCCTGCCCCTTAGAAGCTGCCTGTTTCTGTTTATCAGCCATGGCCCAGAAATTGGTAAATGCCCCGAAGGGAAAAGCAATGTGCAGGAAGTCAGGCTCAACTCCACGAGATTTCTTTCTCTCCAGGGTCTGGCCTCTCATGTCCCGGCTCCTTCAACACCTCCCGTACACCAACAGGAAGATTCATTTCTGTATTTCATACCGCTTGCCTGACAGCCTCTGTTGGGGGAATTCATAAGCTACAAGCTATATGATCACTGCTGGAAGTAGAAATCACCTACAGAAGCATTCTTACTTTCTACGACTATTTCTGGTTCTCTGAATTTTCCAGTTTTATGATAGTCTATTTGGGTAGACAAGATCATCTTAATCTTGCTCAGGGTACTAATTCAAATTTTAAACCCCTTCTTCTTCTTCTTGTATTTGTTCCACCGTGTATTGACTGCCCCCTGTATTCATCATTACCCTTCAGTGTCATGCTTCAACTAGTTATTTGGTTGGGGTTCATAATTTATGTATATATTTTTGGATAACTAGGGAGGTTTGTCGGAACAGTTTGTATATCTGTTTGCCTGAAATACTTCACTGAATGGAAAGGTCGCTGCGGTCTCTGGGTAAGCGGACGGTGTGATCCACTGGGGGACTCCGTGGTGGTTGAGTGTGGAAAGGGAAGGGTTTCTTAGCACTCCTATAATTGCTCACGCCAGAGGTATTTCTCTGCAGGGAAAGTGCCCTGATACGTTTTGCTCCAGTGAAAGCTCCTTTTGAAGTTGTGGGTCCCTTTTCTCTCAACAGCTCCATTCCTCACACGGTGGATCCTTCCTGGGAAAATAGCTCACTCTTCATGGAGAGCATTCTGCTGGGATCACCAATGAGGGGCTCATTCCGTAGGCAGAGAAAAGGATCCTCTCCCCAGGGGTGCAGTGCAGTCTGTTAGAATAACCAGCCGTCCCTCCCCAGGGGACTATCCTGAGACGTTTCCATCAATCTGTTTATAGATGCTCATTTTGATTTGGATGTGTCTTCAGAATCATCTCTCCTGTATGCATTCTCCTTTGTTGTTGTTTTCCCATCCATTAAAACCTATATGCTTTTATGCTCCCAAGTTACATCAGTGAGTTGCATTCACTTTGGTCTGGCAAGTCGCACTCTTTGTTTTATGGTTACTTCTAAAATTAAGAATCTATCGTTTGTGGCAGCTAGATATGAATTAGGGAAAAGGAAATACTATGCAATGTTCAATGTTGACTTTTAAATAATGCGTTATATGTTTGACAATAAATTTGCGTCACTATGTTTCTGCTGCGTTGTGATTCAACCTGGCAAGTATATCATCACAGATAAGAGGGATTTACAGTAAACCTGGATTTCAGTCCTGTCTGAATCTTTCTTACTCTATGGCTGTGGTTGCATCTCTTCTCCTCTTTGAGTCTCTTCCTCTTGTGTGGCTGTGAAATGTGGAGAGCGCCCCCCATTCCTTCTCCCTGTGGAGATAGTTTGATGATTTTTCTTAAAACTTCTGAACATAGTATCTGGCAAATCATAAGTGCTCCACAAATGTTATAGTTCAGCACTCAGACTGGAATATTATTTCAGTAGATGACCTTGCTTCTGACCTTATTAACTTGAATTACTTCAAAATTGTTCCTCTCTACTGCAAAATGTCTCCTAATTCTTATAACTACCAACCATCTCAAGGAAAAAGCCCCTCTTTCTTTCTAAAGGAAACTATTCTTTATGTTTTCTAAGTTTCATTTCTCTACCTTTTTTTCTGATTTATTCTACAAATGTTAAATTTATTTCTTATGTAGTGGTTCTGAACAAGTTACTCTGACATGTGCCTCTGATGTGCAGATTATTTTTAGCTAAAGGCAGCCGAGACCCTGAGAGCTCAAAAGAAAATTCTGACACTCCTCCATGCCCAGCCCTGCCAACTACCTAGAATATTTTAAATTGGGGCCTTGCTCATAAGAGTAATCACCAGAAATATCTTTTTATGACCTATCTACAGGGCAGGGCAAACTTCTATTTACTGACTATCTGCTCTTTTTTTTTTAAAGTATCTTTTTTATTGATTTCCAAGAGAGGAAGAGAGAGAAAAGGGAAAGAGAGACAGAAACATCAATGATGAAAAAGAATCATCAATTGGCTGTCTCCTGTAAGCCCGGACCAAGCAGACAAGGCAACTATCTGCTCTTTTTATTGTTTCACTAATGACCTTCCTCCACTCCGAAGTCTTAAGGTGCTCTATCTCATCCTTAGCCTAGGAATTTATTTATATATATATATATATATATATATATATATATATATATATCCCTTTCTGTCTCTTAACCTGTCCTGTGTGTGGGATTTCTGACTCTCTCACTTATGTACGTAATTAAATTTGGTTACTTTGTCTTATTAATCTGCCTCACGTCTATTTGATTATTAGACCAGCCATTAGAACCATGAAAAGTAGATAAAAATTACTTCCTCCTCCGCACTTATTATAATGCCAAGTAGAAAAATTGCATTGGTGTATGGAGCAGATTCTCCCAATTGGAACTTGGAGATAACCAACAAGAAATCAGGATGTTTTCTTATTTTGATTAAGTTCCCTCAAGAAAACAAACAGCATGCAGTGGCAGCTCTGATTCATGGGCACACTGCTTCTGTGAGTGTTATCGGAAAAGATCTTTTAAAGAAAAATAATTGAAATTAGACCTGAGACCTGAAGATTATCCAGGCTGAGAACAGAATGCACATATGTCCTGAGTCTCATACTGACTTGCGGGATGTAGGGGCACGGATGACACTTCAAATATGGGGTAGATGGTATGAGGCAAGGTTGCAGGTGAGAGGGGACCAGCCCATGTTTTGTAGGAATGACTTATTCTATCAGTTATCCCTTTTCCCACTAATGTTTTCAATTTATGTCTTTCCACTGGACATTTCACTTCATTTTATAATATGCTGAGGTCTCCCTTTCCAATCTAGTCATTAAATTCTATCATTCTGATACTTCTTTAAACTACTACCCTAGCTCTCCTATTCTCTTTAAGGCCAAACTCTTCAAAAGAAGGTAACAGCTATTACTTCCTTCCACTTATTGCTTAAATTAACTTGGGGAGTCTGAGCACATTACCTTCATTGATCTACTGAAAGGACTTTCTCAAAATGACCGCCCACTTGCTAAATCCAGTGGGATTTCCTCCTATATTTTAGCCTTTGGGCTCCATTGTGGTTTCTCTGCCTCATCACAGTTCTATCTCTCTTAGTTTTCTAGGCACAGCTGTTCCATCGCCTTCCAATGAGCTTCTCACTCTGATTCCATGAGTATAGAATTTTCCCCAAGCCTCCGTTCTTCCGGATTACTCTTTTCCTATATTCTTAATTATCTGTATCATCTCATCTTTTGGCTGATATCCATAAACCTGAATCTTTATTTCTGATAATTTTCTTGCATAATCATATTTCAGTTCTTAGAACTTGCTGGTTAGCTCTACCTGGATGTCATTTAGGTACTGCCAACTAAATACACCAAAAGGTAGATCATTATCTCTTCTTCAAGAATCTATCTGAGTTCTCTATTTATACTTCTGGTGATTTACCATTTGAAGATATATAATTATCTTTAACTCCTTTGTTCTTCCTCCTTCCCACTCCTCACCCTTAGCTTATCAACTTTCCTAATATGCTTTGAGGGGAGAAAAATATTGAATTGCCTTTTATATCTTCCCACCACCAAGTCCCCTAGGATTCCCATCCTGTGCTCACCTTTTCTTTTTGTATCTGTTTCAACTTCTTTGAAGGCTTATATATTCTCAGCTTATATATTCTTTTGTTTATATCTTCCTTCTCTACCAGATCATTCCCATTAGAATACAAAAAGGCTTTTACCACCTCCATCTAAACAAAGTCAATAATAAATGACAAAACACCAACAGAAACAAAGTAAATCCTTCCCCTAAACCATATCCATCTTCTGCATCTTCCCTATTTCTCAAACTACATCTTAAACTGAAATTCTAGAAATAGTGCTTTCTATAAAAATGTCTCCAATTCTTCAGTTCCATTCATCCCTAATCTTGCTAAAGTCTGGATTTGCCCAAAACTCCTCCGAAAATACCTTTGTCAAAATCCAGTAACATCATGTGGTTAGTTATAAGGCTCATTCTACTCCTGTCTTGTTGACTCTCTTAAAGACACTCAATGCATTTGCCTGTCTTTCCCCCTTGTATTATTCATTCTCTTCTCTTTGCTTCTGGGCACTCATTTGACTTCTTGTTTTTCCTACTATCACATTAAATTATGCTCTTCAGACTTTGATAGGTATTACTATTATTTTTTTAATCATTTAGAAGTTTACCACTCAACCATGCACCAACAAATAACCAATACTTTCATCAAAGAGTAACATGCATTTTCTGAGTCTATAATGAGTTTAATCCATATAGCAGATATTTGAATAATAAGTCTTTTTTGCATTAATATTTAGTCAGGGCAACAGAGTAAAGGTTAAACATGGGGTATTAGGGCAGTCATCAACCTAGGGGTAGAATAGAAGAGTTAAATATGGAAGATTGGTACATGAAAAACTCCTGGATGCTTTCAAAATATAAACAAAGGTAAGAATAAGAAGGGGGGAAAAAGAATAAATTCTTAATGTTCTCAAGACAGTATGCTGGAATTCAATACTCAGCAGTTTTATTGTGCCTATTTTTCCCCCTTTTGGAAGTAGCTTCTCATTCTGTTTTATTAGCTCATGCATTGAAAATATTTCTGAGCTCCTTATATGATAAGAGCCTCAAAGAAAATAACCAAGCTCTGTTAGACATAAACTTGGCAGAAGTTCATTTTCCATTTCCCTCTAAGCCTTTCCAGTTTAGATTTTAGAAATTTTGTGAGTGCTAATCTAGGTTTCTTTTTGACTTGCTATAATTATTCTGTCTCCCCATTAATTTCTGGTATGTAATGCCCGATTTAATTATACAAATTTGCTTCATTGTGTTCCAACTTGACAGTATATAATGGAAGCAGCCAATGGGAATAGATTTGGCAGAATTATTGTTTAAGGTCTCATGTTAACAAACAACTGTTTGATTCTTCAACATTTCCCATTTTTCATTCTTTTATTCCTTTATTGTCCTGTTAAAAGTATTTGATTTATTACTTCTGGACATAAGATAAATTATTTTTCCTGGGGCACCTTTAAATCAAAGTCAAATAAGAAAAGCTGATTTAATATTTTATTCTAGTCTTACTTATCTTCATAACCTTTGGCTTAGCCCTGTCAAGAGTGATATGTCAATGATATTTTTATACAGTATTTCCTATGATATCCTATTTTTTTAACTTTGCAGAGTGTGACAGATTGCGCTAAAAATTGTAATAAATTTAATAAATTAGCTTGTGTTTCAATCTTCTAATTGCTAGTTCACTCATTTTATTTAATTCACCTTTTATTATAGTGTCTATCTGCTTTCTTACTAGTAAATGTCCGACAGAAATCTCACCTGTTTTACCTGACATTCAATGTTTTCTATTAGTCAATGTCATTAGTGAAGATTTATTTGCTTTTATACACAGCACCCTTCCTCCCTCCCTCTCCCCCCATAATAGAAAAAAAAGGCCTTTGGGGAACTAATTTTCTTAACTTTCAACTGATGTAGTTTTTATTTTCATGGTTGACTCTGACACCAGTGACTAGGTATATTCAGGCCTGGTCCATCAGAGCATCACTTCATCAAGTTTCAATTTTTATAAAAAGGGATGAATAGAGGACCCAGTCCAAGCTTATCAAAGCCAATTATGAAACTTTAAAAAGAGAAATCACTCTCTTTATGCTTGACCTTGAGTTTGTGAATATGTATACTTGGAGCTCTTTAATTCACTTTGTCCTCTTACCTTCACGAGAGAAAAAAATATATCTGAAAATGGAACCAACAGAGAAGAAAACAATTCATAGAGATGGATAGAAATAAGGTTTGGTTTTGATGACATTTATTTAATTTATTGATGAAACCATGCTTAAAAGTGGAAGCCTTTGAATTTTTTATTTATATAAGCTAATAAATTATCTGTCTGTAATATATATATATATATTATATAACTTTATTGTTATATATAATATATACATGCATAATAAATAAATTTATTTCTACTTCTTGCTCTCTCATTTTATTATGCTAATTTGTATTGAATTTTTAATCACTTGCTACTAAAAGGATTTAACTGTCACATGTTCAAACATTCATATCTGAATACTCTACATTTAGCATTCATGCTTTCACACATACATGGTGTCCTGGCAAGCCAGGTCTCAGAAGACCTTGACAGTCTTGTTGAGATTGACATTTGGATTTTGCATGTGGCTGATCACTGAATCTACCTGATCTCCCACTATTTATAGCTTCCTCCTGCCATAATTTATTGTATTTCATAAGAAAAGTGTAGTGCTTTGGGATATTATTGAGTGTGCCAAGATCTCAGGATATACCTATCATGGGTGTCATGTGTTTTCTCTATAGAGATTTAGTGAGTGCTTTGAGTACTTTCAGGTTTCTGACTTTTAGGGATTTATATAGTATTATGAAATGTTAATGCTTCTCTCTCCACACAGTCCCATCTATCCATTTCCTGCATTCTATTTGTTTTCATCTAAAGTTCAAGAAATTGTCCCCATTGTTTTAGTTTTTCTGTTGGTTGTTTTGTTTTTAATAATTTGGAGGATGGGAATGTTGCATGTAGTTTATATTTGAAGAAGGGGCTGGCCCTAGTGTAGGCTAACACAGGTGTGCACAGCTGTGTGACTGTTTAGAGCATATATGGACAAATAAAAGAAATTTTTATGTTGGGGAAAATCTTCACTGTGATCCTTTTAGTGGTGGGTGGAGACAGATTCCTGGGAAAGCTTTACTGGGAAATTTCAAGTTCAAGTCAAGCTCCATGCATATCGATTGAATGTCTGGTATGTGTCAAGGGCAATGGAAGAGTTAGTGTGATTTATACCTGAGACATAGTCACACTCCACAAAGACCAAATGTGCAGCGCTCTCCATAATGCCATGCACCATGTGATTCCTTTTAGGTAGGGAATTATTTTTATATATTTTCCCCAAGGGTTTGACAAATTTCCCAGAATATGTAGCTTGAGGGATAGGAGTGTGGAATTAAAATTTAGTTTTAAATCTTATCTCTGTTGATTTTTAGCTATTACTTAACTTCAGTGATTGTATTTTCTCATCTTTAAAACTAAAGGCTCCTTGCAGGAAGATTACTGCAATAGGGCTTCCTGCTGAGGTTCCCAATGCCCCGCCTGCTTCCCTCCTTTTTCCACAGCCCCACCTGCTTGCTTCTTTTCAGCTTCGCTTCCTTCTGCAGCACTGGGCTTCTTTCTACTCTGGCTTCAGTCTTTATTCTGGCCTGGATATGCAAATCAACCACCATCTTAGTTGGGTTAATTTGCATACTTGCCCTGATTGACTGGTGGGCTTGGCTTGTGGGTATAATGAAGGTGCAGTCAATTTGCATGTTTCTCTTTTATTAGAGAGGATGATGGTAGGTATAAAACTAGTGTCATAGAATAACATTGTAATAATCACACGAAATGCTGAAATTAAAAGGACTTATAAAGTACTGGCACTTAGTAGGGGAAATGCATTGATCTCACCTTTTCTCTCTCTCTGACAGTCATGTTAAAAACACTCAACAGGCTTAGTTGATATGGTTCAGTGATTGACCTATGAACCAGGAAGTCATGGTCTGATTCCTGGTCAGGGCACATGCCTGGGTTGTAGGCTCAATCCCCAGCATGTCCTGTGCAGGAGACAGCCGATCAATGATTCTCCCATCATTGGTGCTTCTATCTCTCTTTCTATCTCCCTTCTTCTTTGAAATCAATAAAAAAAAATATATTTTTAAGACCCACTAAACTGTCAAAATGGTGCAATATAGCAAAGATACTTGATAGAGTGTAATATTTTCCACTCTTATCCAACATACAATTTTAATTCCAAATATCACATATATTTAAATCATTCACTATATTTAGCTATTTAACCTTTGTTCCTGCTACTTCTTTATCATTCTGCTCAGGGGGAGTTCCTCAATCCTTTCTTTTACCTGGGTGGATGCTATCTGTTTTGGTTCAATACTTTTTCTGCCTTTATTGGCAACATGCCATGCATGGGTACCATTTGGAGATGAGAACTTAATTACCTCAAAAACTGTATATTTATTTTATTTACTCTCTGTGAGCTCCTATAGCACATTTTTCATAGCTCTAATGCATTCTGCACACTGTATTTCTTAAAATAACAATAATTGGTATTTCTAAATAAATCACATAAAGCCTCTATAAAAATAAGATGGGGAGAACACAAGAACATAAATATGTATGTAAAAATTGGAAATGTACATGAATAAAGATGATTGATTAAATCGTGGTTATTTCATGCAGTGGAATGGGAAGGCCCCTCACAGCAGGGACTTGCTTCCTTTATTGATGCTGTAGCCCTGAGAGCAGCAGAGTTCCAGGCGTTCGGAAGGCACTCAATACACTTTTTTTGTGATTTTTAATTTTAATGAGTTAAATCTATATCTTTTGACCTGGGATAATGTCCACAGAAAGTGAGAACTGTGAGCTGCATGCAAAGAAGGCAAGAACAAATGTTTGTACATACCCACACTAGGAGACTGAAAGGTGGGGAAGGGTGCATACCAGAATGTTAAATTGTTAAATCGGTGGGAAGGAGATAAAAAAAAAAAAAAAGAAAAACCCACAAAACTCACGTTTCATGTTAAATAAAAGTGGAAAATGCAAGTCCAATTTTACTTATTTTTACATATGAAAACATTAAATGTTCATATGAAAAAGGACAAAAGATTAAAAAAAACAGACTATTAATTTTGTTTGGTAAAAAGACTATAAGCAATACACATAGTCTGTCAAAATAGCAAAATGTCGTTTCCTTCTCTGTAGATAAATGTTTCAGATTTTTGAATCTGTATGTTTATGCTATCAACATGAGCTCATATCTTGTATTTTATCTCTGTGTAGATAAGTATGTGTATAATAGTAGTTTCATCATCTTTACTGAGTGGCAAGTGGCAGCTATTATTTGCCAGAAGAGATGACAAAACCTAAAGAAATGTTTTGCATTGTAACTAAGGATATAACAAGTGTTTCAATTCCAACCAACAGTTCTTGGGATGAGGGAGTCCTCCCACCAACCAGCAGTTCTTGGAATGCCAGCTTGGTGTCTGTGAAGTCAACGCAGTCCTGGCACCATATACCTGGAGATGGCATCCGATTCCAAAGGTAAAGGGGCTCAGTCTCATAAGATCACCCTCCACCGTGGACATCAGTCACAAGCTCAGGTGCTTCTGACCTGCTGGAAAACAAATTAGTTTCACTTAAAAAAATAGATGTTGACAGGAAGCCAGGAAGGCTGGTCAACAACCTTAATTGCTCTAACCTTTAGTTGAGATATTGTTAAGATGGAGCAGCCTCCACCTTATTTTGTCCCTTGTAAGTTTCTGTTATTTTCATGCCTGTAATTTTCTGTTTATGTTGCCTAAGATGTTTTCCCCAAAGCCTCAATAAAAGGGGATGGCAGGGCCAGAGCAGGAGTAGTTCTCCCACTAGAACTGGACTACTGCCTGGCCCCCCATATCGCCAAGTTGAACTTCTTCAAGTCTCAAGTCTCTTCATTTGTTTGCGGTCCTTCTCCAGAACCTGAACCCTGAATTGGAACTCTTTCTACACGGGGCGTGAAAGAGTCCTACACTGACCTACTCCTCACAAATCAGAGATTTCAACACCTCCCTCCTGGGTGCCATCAATTTGCTACAATGGCTCACGGAGCTCAAGGAAAAAAACATTTGCTCACTGGGTTGCTAATTTATTACAAAGGATATTATTAAAGGATATGGATCTGCAGACAGAAGGAGAGATGCATAGGGTGAGCTCCCCTGTGAAGATGCTTTTGTCCTCCTAGAGCCTGGGCTCAGCATGGTGGCACCTGAAAGCGTTCTGGTTTCCCAACCTGAAAGTTCTCTGAAAAAAGGACCACCCTCCTGGGATTTTTTTTTTTAAGGAGCTTCATTACATAGTGAAGACTGACTCAGTCACTGGCCATTAAACTCAATTTTCAGCCCAGCTCCCCTCCCTGGGGTCTGAGGGTTGAGACTAAAAGTTCTAACCCTCTGTCACTTGGGTGGATCTCCTGGCCACCAGCCCCCATCCTTGGTAGGTACACAACTCTACCTCCTTAATCTAACCAAAGACACCTTATCACTTCCAACAGTTGGGGAATTACAAGGGTTTTGGGATCTGTGAACCAGGAGCTGTGGATGAAAATCAAATACCTTGCAAATCACAATATCACTGGAGAATACTTACATTGACAGAAAAATCACTAAGCGAAGAGAAGATTGTGTTATAATAAACGCATTACTTGAGCCATGCTTTTAAAAGTGAAGGGTTAAAAATAATTATTTATAAACTTTCAAGAAGAATAAAACATGTGTACAGATAGTCAGGGATGTAAGGCCTAAATTATTGAGAGCATTTATCTACAGAGTACTTATTTTCTGGATATGAGCTTGACACTGCTTTGCCCGATAAAGATCTCATTCTCAGCTTGACTACCTTGGACTGGGTATCCAGCATTCTAAAGGTTGTTAAATTTCTATTTCCGTTAAAAGAGAGTGAAATAATGGAACCAGTATTCAAATACCTAAGAGAATGTATAAGCATTATTTTATAAGATTTTAGAATCCGGAGGGAAATGAGAACTAGGTACGAATCTTCAAGGGAATGAACCATAAACATGTACCCAGCTCTGTGATATTTAGCTGCACCTGAGCAATATGTGTTGTTACTTGCATTGCCAGTTTTAGTTAAAGTTGTCATTAAAACTAGTTAGTTATTTAAGTTTCTCAATTACTCAGTGTTTTAATGTATATTCATTTCTATTCTTTATCGTTTTGCATGTTTCTGTAGATTAGTTAATGGCAATGTTTACATTTGCAGCACTGATCTGAGTGAAGTGGAATAATGCATATGTCTGTGTTAAAATGTAAAGCGTTGTAAACATTGTTCCTTCTTTTTCTTGTTTGTTTTTGTTAATCCTCACCCACTGATACTTTTCCCATTGATGTTTATTTTTTTAGAGGATAGAAAGAACAGGGAGAGACAGAGAGAAACATAGATTTGAGAGAGACACATCGTCTGGTTGCTCCCTGCCAGTGCTCCGACTGGGGCTGGGCATCGAGCCTGCAGCTGAGATACATTCCATTAATCAGAATCCAACTGGTGACCTTTCAGTCTGCAGGAGGACACTCTAACTAACCACTGGATAGCTGTTAGGGCTACTTCTTATCATTGTGTGTACATTACAAGCACTTGAATAATTCAGATATGGTAGACAATCCCTAGCCAACATCTGTAATAGTTTTAAATGTTGTATGAAATGAGTGACACTTCCGAATATAATATTCTGTCTATGAGGTTCAGAGCAATGGTAAAACAAACAACTTTTTGTTTGTTTAAATTGTAAAGGATTCATAAAATATATAGGTAAGCAGAAGAATTATTCAAGAATGTAAATGATTTTCATTTATGTTAACAAGCTTGCCCTAGTTTAGGCCGTCTCTCATTAAGTCTTCAACTACATTCTTGGCATTAGGATCGTGAGTCTTCTGCGCTTACTGACTAACATGGATCAGCTACAGTTTTCAACATTCACACATTTCAAAATCTAAACTTGATGTGAAGGACAGAAATAAGGCTTTCTCTATGTACATTCATGTAAACATGGAACTTGGTGTCAGTGTGGAAAAACGTGAAGATCCATTTAGAAACAAACGGTGGGCTAGTTGTATGAACACCAAGCTTCTCAAAATGAAACTTACCTATAAAAGAAAATACATGCTTAAGAAACTAAATCAGATAAATATATAGAGTTTATTTTTATGAATTTTACTATGTGATGATTCCTCTACATAGCATATCTTTTTTGTGTCTTTTCCTTGGAAAACTGACTTAAAGTACATGAAATTAAGATGAATAGTTGGTACTATTTGTCTTCAGTGGACACCGTGATATTTTGTCTCAGGCTCGCAGACTGATGAAGAAAGCAGATAATCCTGGGTTGATTTACAGAGCAACAGCTATCTTTGCAACCAGAGGGCTGGAAGTAAAAATGTTGTCTTATCTTAAATAATAAAAATTCCTACATATTTGAAGAATAAATCAAAACAAAATACCTGCAGAGAGGGCCTAAATTTCCAGCCACAATATATATATATATATATATATATATATATATATATATATATATATATATATATTGGCCAACGTTCCTATCGTTGATTCTATCTGGAGTCTTCCTGTGCTTGCCTGGCAGGTCATCAATTTTCTTCACTCATTTCAAATCTGCTTCAGATACAGACAGATGCCGGTGGAGGAGAGAAGATGGAATTGCAGAATTATGAATCCTGGAAGGAGACACCACATAGCACCAGGGAAGAAACAAACAAACACCCGTGCTCTTTACAGTCATAAATCAAGGGGCGAGTGCCCTATTAGCAAAGGCCATTAGTTAGTGTAGTACCAGATTTCTGGATGTATGTTGTATTTCTTTTCAAGGCTGCTAAGGAAAGAAGAGAAACAGGTAATTTTCTTCTTTTCCCAGGCTAATCTTCAATCCAGTTTGATTGCTTTTCTGCCAGTCCTATACTTTGGGAGAGGAAGACTCAAGATGAAGCAAAGGAGACAGGAAGGGAACAGTGTTCAAGTCGAAGGCCCTGAAGAGATTTCCCTTGCTCGGCATCCCACGGGGTTTGAGAGATCTTTGTGTGCCTCGCTTACCTTCAGATGGCCAGCAAAGCCAACAGTGGGATGAATTTAAGATGCTCACAAGCCTGGAAGTCAAGGTGCTATCCAACATGGGGTGAATGTGAATCCACACCGTGAGTTGGGTATATACATGAAACAGAATTTATTTTTAGGAAAAACATAAAAGCAGAAAAACACCACACAAGTCTCTCTGGGGTCTCGTTATTTCCGTTATACCGGGCATGGTTGAGGTGGATGCAATACAGACAGGGCTCCAATCTACGGATCCTACCCCATTGTGCTCTGGTGTTGGTAAGGAAATAGGGCCGTAGGCCACATCTATTCAACTCTAACAACAGCAGTTTCCTGGCTAAGGAAGGTGTCCTCAGTAGAAAGGAGAAATCTGGGGAACTCTGGCTGGTACCAGTCGGATCTTCTGTTGATCTGGCTTAGCGATGCTGAGCCCACTCTCCCCTTGCCCACGGAAACGAGAAAATGAGCTTTCAATACCATCTGGCTTTGTCTTTCCTCCCTGGCCCAGCTCCTTGGCACATCCTAGTGCCATGAGAAAAGTTTTCATGTAGAGCACATCTCGGTCAACAAGGCAGCTGTGAAAGCAGCTCCTGCTCCAGAGGAGGCTGTCCATCTTCTGCCCACAAAGTCCCAAACCAGCCGCAGAGAGCTACCCTTGGAAGACAGCTGTTGAAAACCCAGCTGTATGTCACCGCGATCCATCACCTTATCTCAAGGATGCAGCTCTGCCAGGACAACCAGTTGCCAAGAGGCAAAGCTCATCATTTGAAGGGCTGGGTGAAGGCAAATTTAATTTCCCCCAGGAGAAAATGTCACCACCACCACTGCTAAGCATAGAGTTAGAGTGAAATTTGGCTACATCTTCACATAAAGTTGCTGCTGAAAGAGAAAGACATGATTTATGACCAAAGAGCCAACATTTTCCCCCCTAGGGGCTTTATTTCACTTATGAAGTAAAAGGGAAGATATTTACACAGAAAATTTGCTAGTTTTGTTGATCCCATGATATTTTGGCTATATATATATATATATATATATATATATATATATATATATATATATACCGAATTACAAAACAACTTGATATTTTCATGCCAGAGACTGAAAGGTAGGTGATTAGTATCTCCCCAAACAAGATCTACTAATGATGCTTCCCTTTTCAAAAAAGAACAGTGCTGGTTTCTAACCACCAGAATTGATTTCATATTTCTTAATATACATTGAGTTTCAGGTGAATCCATACACACACAGACACAAGTTTGCACAAGATTAGAATTACTAAGTGCCCTTAAGTCAAGGAGCATATATTCATTTTCCACAGAGAGGAAGAGAGAGGGATAGAAGCCTTAGAAACATCAATGAGAGAGAATCATTGATCAGCTGCCTCCTGCACACTCCCTACTGGGGATGCGCCTGCAACCAAAATACATGCCCTTGAGCGGAATGGAACCTGGGGCCTTCCAGTCCGCAGGCCGATACTCTATCCACTGAGCCAAAACGGTTTCAGCAAGGAGCCCTCCTTTTTAAAATTTTATTTGGAATCATCAAAAATTTGTTATTTTATGGAGGGAATGCTTTATTACATTAGATGCTTTAAAACCAAACAAGTTCAACAAAGCAAATAAAAAATAAATAATATCTTTTTTCATTTATAATGATTTGATCACACAGTTATCATGTTTTATCATGATGCTGTGATTCTGTATGCTCTTAATTCGATAAAACATTATGTAAGCTTTGCTTCTATCATGAAAATATTTTTCTTCATGTCAGTTCCTACACACATGCAGTCAGCATGCATGCATCAAAATCTGGACATGTAAACCCTACAGCTCCCTCACTGTGTTGTTACAATAATTAATACATTCGTATTTATATAGTTAGTAGTAGTTGCTAGTATTACTACTATTCTTTTATATATGTTTAATGTATTATCCCTTAATTAAATGTCATCTCATGTATTTATCTTATTCAGCTCCATCTGCCCAATCTGTTTTTTAAATCTTGCATCCAATTTGTTTGTATCTCTCCTAGATCTGTACTGCTTTCCCATTCAGAGCACTGCAGAAGGTCCTGCTTGATGATAGCGCTCTGTTAAATTATGGTGAGAAACCACCTTTATCCTCATCAGAGTAATCAACATTACTTTGATATATTCATTCAACATGTCACTCACCTACCTATCTCCTGGCATTCTTCTCCTTGCCATAGTACCTCACCATAGCAATAATACAACCATGAAAAATGCCATTAAATTAAGGTAACTGGGACTATGCCATCCTTCTACACTACCACTCTAAAAACTCTACACAAAGAGAAAGAAACTAAACTTAAAACAGGAAAATGAAAGGTAGGGAAGAATTTGCTTGAAGCAAGATGTACAAAAGCCAGTTAAACATAATTCAGTGCAGGAATTTTAATTCTGTTCAACAAATACCTATTGCATTCTAAAATATGGTGAGTCTCAGAACAAGATTAGGGGAATCCACCCAAGAGTCTTCATTCTTCTGACACTTGCTGAGGCAGCTCTGTCTGTCATACTTCTAGACAGTATCTGATACCACTTTTGTTTCGGCCATGCTACTTTCCACTTGTCTCCTTTCTATGTCATTTCCCCATGTTATTCAGTAGCACTGGAGGACAAGAGTCTTGGCAGCCCCACTATATTTCCTCAGTGCCCTCTCCCCATCCTGTATACTCGTGTCCTTAATAGACATTGGAAGCAACCATTTCAGTACATGCTGTCTTAAGTTGTGTGTGTGTGTGGGGGAGGGGGGGCACATATCTATGTATTTCTGCTTTAAAATCTTGCTGAAACCATTTTCAACAGAAAGGTAATATTTTATTGTTCAGACTGGTACAATCAAGCCATAACAATAATGGAAACACTTAAAAATGGAGAATAGGTAAATTTAACAATAGGCTCAGTTATATTTTACACAGATAATAAGTGGCTCTTTTGTAAATAGGGCAAAGCTGATCCTTTCATTATTTGATTAGATTGTTCTATTGATACCAATTTGATCAGTTAATTCTCTCCTTGTTCTCAAAACACATTTGGAAAATCAAACTAGGATGCAAAGCATAGAAACCAGACACTTATCTAGCTTATACATAGAGTGATAATTCACTGTCTCCTATTACATTCAAGGTAATTAAAGGGAGATAATTGTATCTTAAGAAACTTCAGGCCAGCTAGAGAGAAAGGTATATTTTGCCTTGAAAAAGTCAAGTTATATCACTTATGAATAGGCCTCCTTCTATTATCCCAAGAGTGGGAGGTAATTTTTACAAATACAGTGACATACAAGGCATATAATATAGGTTGTAGGAAGTTCCGATTTCTTACTTTCAGGTAGATCCATGGTCTCCATTCGTTTATTTCAAAGAGAAGCATGGTAGCCTCTGATACGGAATATTTCTGAGGGTCAAACTACCTATTCTTCTGAATTGAGGCCAAGGCAGGCAAATTCTTCCATTTGTATGAGAAAATGATAGATGTTTCCTTTAGGAGCTATTGAATTTACCTCACACACCTCAGCAGGCTTGATTCCTGAACATTCAGAATCAGCATAGCACATGATTTCAGAGTGCAGTGAACTGAATCCCACTGACAGAAACTATTCACATATTCCTTTGTGTCTAATCTCGAAGCAGGCACAGTGACTCAAGTGGCTGTGGTGCTGTCAGAAAGAGGGTGTCTTTCTCTCCTTAGGAATGTGTAGTCAGTCTTTCCCGGCTCCAGAGAAGTGCAATGCTCTGTCCTGCTCCCATTCTTCCTGGGAAATGCCAACTTGGGGAGCTTAGAAAAAATTTTGTGTAAATTCATGAGTGAATGGAGATGATGAGCTCAGGAGCTGTATGAGTGTAAGGAGGGGGGTTGATAGGACTTTTCAAAAGAAGGGGTGTCAGGAAGAGAATGACTGGGGGACAATGGGGGATCTGCTGAAACACATTCCAGTAATAACACACCAGCAATGACTGCGTTCCTGGATCCCTTTTCCTTTATACATCACTGGAGGAATCTTCTGTTGGAGAAATATGGCCCCAGGATGCTAGGGATAAGAGAGAAGGGGCTTTTCCAAAACATTTTAAATTTGGAAATGAAATTTCCAAAGTAAGAGCACAGTCTTGAAAAGAGGTAATCCTTGTTATGCCAGGTACTGAATGAGGGACTCAACTAGGTTGTCAACTCTCCCTGCTACTCAGTTTCTTCATCTGATAAAGGGGTTGATGATATTGTAGTGTATTGTTCAGTGTACTGGACACATTTGCATTTTTAAACATTAGTTATAGTTTTTTAAACTTATATAAAATATTAACACGTCACAAATACGTTTTGAGAAATGCATAATACGCATTGGATTTTTTAACTATTTCAACTGACATTTATGAAGCATTAAACCTTTTTACTAAGCACAGCTATCTGCTGGAGATAAAATGAGAAATAAGTAATGGCCCCTGCCCTCAAGAAAGGCAATACAGAGTAACATACACTATTAGCTTTTGCCCCCTCTCGTAGATGTTTTAATATGGTAGTGAATACTCTGCACATAGATTTTTTTTTCCTTTTCCCTTGTCACATCTCATTTCTCCTTTACTCCTAGCTATTCTTCTTGGAGTAAAGTAAGTCCCGTCCTCCCTGCTAACCATTTGACTTGATCCTCAAATCCCAAGTGTTCTGGAAATTAACAACAACAAAATATCCTCAATCAATTTAAAATATCAACAGATGTCAAAAAAGTAATAAGGGTTAAATTAAATGATTATGGTTTGGGAGATAAAAGAATTCCATTTCCACAGGATTCAATTAGTTTAAGATTAGTTGCAAAACAGCAAGAATGATAAAGAAAATGATTTTACCTTATTTTTCCTCTCACATATCAAGGTAGCACCAATGGACCCAAACGTGAGATTATATATATATTTTTTAAATTTTAGAATAGGTCCAGATTTATAAGAAAGCATGCATGGGGATTTTTGAAGTAAAAATGAAATAAGTGTTTGTTTTGGCATGTGAGATTCCAAGGGTTGAGTAATTTCATTAATAGTTTTAAACCTACAATTACTTTACAAAGTAATATGTATAATAAGCTTTCTGAAATTGCCTTGTTTCTTCACATGGTATACTTGTAGATGAGCCTTAGTCTATCATTATGAACAAATCATTTCTACTGTAATTTTCATTAAAAGTCAATCTTCCTGCTAATTGACAATATGGTCACGACTCCTAATCCTCACTAGATTATTCTCTTCAACAGTCAAACACAGAATAATAAATTTTATTAAAATATTCTAATTATCATCTTTAGTTCTGCTATTATAGTAATTTTTTGTATCATTTATGACAAGTCTATTTGGGAAATATCATGATGATTACATCACTACTTATATAATTCCAGTAGGAAATTTTCATCTGGAACAATTTACGGCACTCAGTTCTGGTCCCCAGCCACCATGTACATGGGTGATAAACTTAATGCTGGTTCTAATTCCACGATGTGGTCTCCCAAATATTGACTAACTCGGTTTTAAGAAACAGTGGGATCTTTTCCACATTTTGCCTTCAGAGTTAGGTGGGACATTCTTGACTCCTGTCATTACTGTGTCTGATGGCCAGGAGGGTCCTTATTTTCTATTGAGTAGCCTGATGATTGAGAAAGATAGCTGAGAGTTCAGGAAAGTCTCTGCTCTGCCATCACCTGCCTCATGACATTTAGCTCATGAGGTTGTTGGAAGGGTTACACACAGCATAATTCTTAGCTAATAATAATGTTTCTGGCATAACCTTGGAAATATAGGCAAACACACAGAAAAAAATGGAATTCAGAAAAACAATTCAATTTTAGAAAAGGGAAACAAAGGATCAATTATATATTTGTGTCTTAAAAAATTGGTTTAATGGGAAGAGAAAACTCCATTCTGTCTAATCAACCGGTTCCTTCAATATTGTATAATGTAGGGTGACCCCTTTGTGTTAGAATTTCCTGAACAGGGAAGTGCATCTAATGACCTTTGCCTCATGGGGCTTTTACTGCTATTAATGAGGTGATGTGTATAAAGTGGGTAGCATGGTATCTGAATATATGCACAAACTATAATCTTTTGAAGGGCTGTAGCATAGTCACATGAATATGAAGACTGGAACTAAGATGAAGACACCCTGCTTGAATCCATAGATTTGAGAATCTAAAATAAGGAAAACATTTATTTAAAAACAAAACAAAACTCTAATAACCTCTACGATTGCAAGGAAAAAGAAAGTGGCCTCTAATCTTTATAAATTAAGATCCCTATGTTCTTACTCATTCATTCTTTCTTTTTTTTAAATATATTTTATTGATATTTTACAGGGAGGAAGGGAGAGAGATAGAGAGCCAGAAACATCGATGAGAGAGAAACATCGACCAGCTGCCTCCTGCACACCCCCCACCGGGGATGTGCCCGCAACCAATGTACATGCCCTTGACCGGAATCGAACCCTGGACCCTTCAGTCCGCAGACTGACGCTCTACCACTGAGCCAAACCGGTTTCGGCCATTCTTTCTTTTTTTTTAAAAAAAAATCCTCACTCAATGATATTTTTCCATTGATTTTTATATATAGAGAGAAAGATAGACAGAAATATTTATGTGGGAGAAACACATGGCTTGGTTGCCTCCTGCACTGGCTGGGAAGGAGCCTGCAATCAAACCCAGCACCCTTTGGTCCACAGGCTGATGCTCTTGTCTACTGAGCCAAACCAGCGAGAGCTCAAATCTTACTTATTCTGATTTAGAGTCTTCAGGGTGAGAGTCACTGGAGATGCTTATGTAGTCAGTGTTGCATGTGGGCATTAAGGGAGAATTTAAGGAATGACCTCTAAATTCAGAAAGAGTCCTAAGAAGAATGCCTCCGAGGCCCAAGAATTCAGATGTTTGTGGTGCACAGGCCAAAGGAGAGGAGAGTTTAAGTAAATAGTTGAACAATAAAATCACATTTTATTTTTTAAAAAGTGTGTCAAAGAATGATTAAAATGAAGTAGAAGCATTGACTAGAATTTATGGCACACTGCTTTAATTAGTGTTGTGTAAATAAAACAAATATATGTATGAGTTTCCCTTGCTAGCACAAGAAGGAAAAAGTTAACAGAAGAAAATGTATTTTCCAAAAAGATGCTTCTTCCTTTTTTAGCTTTGGGCCACAAAAGCCATTTGATAAAAAAAAATAAAATAAAAATGGGATATGCAGTGACCCTTCAATGCATCTGAATCACAAATTTATTTATCAAAAAAGAGAAACTATCGGAAAGTCCATATAACTGTGTCACATCACTGCTGCACAGTGACTGCAGATAAAGTATGGAAGAGACGGAAGTATATTTTTATACTCCTTATAGTGCCTGCCAAGATATTTATTCTCCTGGCCATTTGAAACATACAGGGTTAAATTTCCCTCTTTTTTTGTTATTTGCATATTCAAAGAGTATTGAATGAAATGCCCCACTTAAAATGCCAGAATCATGTTCTATAGTTTCATTTTAAGAAAATAATTTAAAGGATGAGATGATACCTGTGAAACCTCCTGCAGGAGGAAGATTAAAAATGATCGGCTTCCTTTACTGTTGCTCTGCTTTTCCAGATGGATAAGTGCACACTCACAGTCTATCACTGATTCATCCATCTGGGGGAAACTCTATGCTGGCTTAGTAAAGGCCTCTCTCTGACCGAAATGCTCACAAGCAGTACATGTTTCTGGATGTATCATTCTCAGACCTTCAGGGAGAATGTGTAACATCTTAAAATCGGCATGCATTTTACTAGAGTTATTGTCATAACAACCAAGGGACAAATATCCCAGAGAGCATTGGCCTGCAGAAAAAGCAAACCCCTTCTAAAATTTTTCATTTTATTAATCTTAGAGAAAAAGGAGGCGTTGGGGACGGGGGGGGGGAGGGGCAGAGAGACAAAGAGAGCTCGAGAGAAACATCAGTCAGGTTGCCTCCTGCATCTGTGAAGCCACAACCTCGGCATGCGCCCTGACCAGGAATCAAACCCTCCACGTTTGGTGTACAGGATAATGCTCCAATAAGCTGAGCCACACCAGTCAGGGAAAGAGTAAACTCCTTTTAACCTGTTCTGTTTTGATAGGCTAATCAGTATAGAGACTGCAAGACGATCAAGTATTATTAATTGGCAATGCTCTATAGAATTTGAGTGCTAAAGTGTCTATGGAGTACTGGTATAGATTTTTTAAAAGATAAACTGCTTCTGGATGGAGCTCATAACTATCATTTGATTGGTCAGGTTGTATGTTACCTAATTTATGAAATACACTTCATGTGTTATATTTGAATAATTTTGAAGTAAGTATTGTCACGGGCACTCTGAGGCTATGGATTTCCTTGAGGTTTGACTGACCAGCTCTACTTACCCCTCTTTTCAAGAAGAAGAGGAGAGAATACAGTCTGCCCAGATGGAACCTCTTCTTTCTGGATAGCCCTCATGTTTACGCTGTTTTATAGTCTGGTTGAGCCTACTAGTAAAAATAAAAATATGCACTAAAGTAGGTTAGTCCAGACCAAAAGCCTTCATAGCTCTAAGTCCTCACCTTATATGTTTAGATGCAACTAACTCTTTAAGAGTTTGAGGTCTTCTGCTAACATATGTTTTGACAAAAATTGTGAGTGAGTGTCAAAGCAATTTATATGAGAAAAGATGTAAGAGTTTAGCAATTAAGCACTATAGATTCATTATGATCATGTCTTCTGTGAACTCCTTGTACCAGTATATCTATCTTCTAGAATATTCCAAATCATGTTTCCAGTTTTCCATGTGGCCACAAGCACTGGCATAAGCACTTTCCCATAATCTAATAGTGTTTTGTATGAAGTAGGTGCTTGATGATGTTTGATAAATTTATCAACTTGTTATTCAATTCATTCTCATTTGAAAATATTTAGTGCATCCCTTCTCTATTCCCATTGATAAGCTAGCAACAGATATATAATGTAACTTGATGTCTTCTGGAACCTTTCATTCTGTAGAGGTGGGATGGGAGAACACAGAGTGCAAACAAAATAAATAATTGCAGATAGGGGTAGCAGTTAGAAAGAAAATATGAGTTATTGTGAATAAAATGAATATATGCAAGAATAAGTAGCCTACAATTGCCTGATGGGCACCTTTAATATAAGCTATCTTCTTGAGTGAGGGTAAAAAAAATACTGAGTTTAAGTTAGAATACATTTTCTTTTGATTGATTGATTGATTGATTGATTGATTTGATTTTATTCAATTATTCCTTTTATTTTTATTTTTATTTTGGACTATGTTAAGACTTGATATATGAACAGCTTGGGAAACACTAAAGTGGGTTAGCAGAGTGAAGTTATATAATGCTGATTCTTGAGCTGTTTAAAAATAGGCAGTATCTTTGTCCGCTTGTGAGTTCCTTGGGTTAGGAGCTAACCTACCTGCCTAGAGGCAGGAAGATAAACAGGGCAACCTAAGAACGCCCCCTCCAGCCAAGTCCTCTTGTTTCCACATCCAGAATTTAGACCAATTGCAAACCTAGATGAGCTAGAAGCACCAGGTAGCCAAGGAGGTAAATAAAGGGCATGCAACCAGATAGAAGAAGTGACATTCTCTGATATGGGTGTGTGTGAAAAAGGAATGCCTTTTTTCTCTCCACATCCTGCAACATCAGTTCATGTGGGGACAAATTCCCCTTTCTCCCCAATATATGTTTAAATTAGAAAAGATTCAAGAAAATGCTTCTGTGAGCTGTGAGATTAGTAGAAGAGGGTTGTCAAGTTGCCAGACTCTAACAAACTTCATCTGTCTTGATAAACCATCACCAACAGCGAAGTCCAAAGTCCATAAACTGTGAAGGTATGTTCTGTGGACAAGGATTGCTGACCATGTCTACACACAGGCCAGAGGGCTCCTCATTCTTTCAAGATCTTTCACTATGTATCATGGCCATCTAGAAGCAGGGAAATGTGGCCAAAGCAACGATAGTCTATAAACTCAGATGTTCAAGAAATTCCATTTATTTTTGTTTAGATGAAAGTCATTCTGACTCCAACCTTCCCTACCGTCATCTGGTAGGAAAAGTAATATTAAGTATTATTGAGTTTGACTTGCTCAGAGCTGTGTAGCAGTCCTAAAGAGTTTTTAGTGTCACAGCATTGGGCACATTTATAGACCATTGGTTATTGGTCCTCCACTCATGGTACTAATTACCTGCCCGTAGTACCAGTGACATACTCATGGTACCTGTCTCCATGTGATCATGGGACATGACTTTACCACTTGGGTGTTCTGGTTGGGAAAAAACAACAACAACAACAAGCAAACACAAAACAACAACAACAACAACAACAAAACCCAGAAAATCGCTATGCCTGGACTTCAACCTTCTTACAGACACCATCAAACAATCTTTTTTCAGTTGTTGCTGAGGCTAAAGGGACCCATTTTCTTTGGCTTATTTTCTTATTTCCCCCATCTCCGGTGTCTTTTTAGCCTTAGAAAAAAATGCCTTTATCTTTCCTTTTCCTGCTCTCGAAGGGACTTACTAGTCTAACTGTCTTGAAGTTCTTACAAAATATCGGAAAAGAAATTTTGACTTTAAGTAGCTACATTTTTCCCTCTGTAAACATCTGTGGCTAAGCGCCTGCCTTCTAGCTTGCATTGAGGGACTGGGAAAAAGAGAGGAAGAACATCTCTCAGTAAACTGTTCTTGCACAAAAACATCGCAAGTGCAAAGAGAGAAGACAGAGAGAGAACATATGATTTAGTCAAGTTTAAAAGGACTAGGAGAATGGAATAAGAGCATCTTACTTAATAGTTCATATTTACCTCTTTTATTATTTTCAACTGTATTGTTTATCCATGTCTGAACTGTACACATCTCCCCTTTTTCTCTTCCATCCTTGCCTTGAGATGAAGTAGAACAGGAAAAACCTAATGTAGGTTTTATGGGAGTAAATCATCCAAAAATATCTATTTGCCGTGGAGCGAAAACAAGCATATTTCCAGCCAGCCTTGTTCAGCCGCAGTGCACTGGGCCCTCTCTCCAGCATTCTGTACCAAAATATTGCAGCCGGCCACGAGACAGAACAGCCCATGGCTGCTTCCCCATCTGTTAGCCACAGAAGCGGGCGGGGAAGGCTTGGTAGTGGCCAGAATTCTGAGCTTGAAGAGCTCAATCCGTAACTGAGAAAAGAACCATCAAGCAGGTTAGTTTGAAAGGAAGTTCATCTCACAGCTCTGTGATCGGCACTGTAGTCTCCTGGGCTGACTCAGAATCTAAGGCGTGGGCCACAGAATTCCCCTAACTATTTCTCAAAGGGGTGAGAGTAAGGAATTACAAGCAGCCTACTGCTTACTGCTGATTCTGAGTCTTACTTCCAACCAGAGGTAGCCAAGGTTGAATCAAGGTCAAAGCAGAATCTGAATAATGTCTTATTCTGAAGTGTATAAGGTTAATGTAGCCAAGACTCTCTAAGATCAAGACAGCAACCCAACAGGGTTCCTGAAAGCCTTGTTTACAGTCAGTCTAACTGTTAAAATGTGAGGATGCTAGCTTTAAGACACCCGAAAACTTGTTGTTGGTCAGAGAAAGACTGGGAAATTATAACACATTTCTCTAAAATAATTGAACTTATCTGGGCCAGGGATTGGCACACTTCTTCTACAAAGGTCCAGGGAGTAAATATTTTAGGATTTGCAGACCACATATATTAGCTGACTCCTTCTGTTCTATATTTTCTGTTGTTTGTTCTGTTTTAGTTATAACACTTTAAATATGTGAGAATCATTCTTGCTTTGAAAAACAGGCCCTTGCCAAAACTGGTTTGGCTCAGTGGATAGAGCATCTTCCTGCAGACTAAAAGGTGCCGGGTTAGATTCCAGTCAAGGGCATGTATCTTGGTTGCAGATACATTCCCAGTAGGGAGTGTGCAAGAGGCAGCTAGTTGATGATTCCCTCTCATTGATGTTTCTAACTTTATCTCTCTCTCTTCCTCTCTGTAAAAAATCAATAAAATATATTTAATAAAAAAAAAGAAGAAGAAGAAAAGAAGAAGGAAAACATGCCCTGGACCAGATTTGACCCACTGTCTGTAATTTGCCAGCCCCTAATCTGGAGCATTCAAACCCAATCTGGAGCCTTGAAAACATGGTTAGCAGGATGCAAAGGTGAGTGAGAGTGGAAGGAGCTCCTGAAACACTCAGGAAGGTCACTTTAGGGGCATGTAAAGCAAAACCACTGTGTGCTCGGTGCTTTTAAATGCATGCAGTGTCTTGGCTTTCAGAACCACGTGTCAGACACAGCACAGAGACAATTGTCTCAGACTGAGGCGTGAGCACCAGGCCCATTGCTCGGAGGAAGATTGGTCTTTGCATTGGGCATATGACATCAGGTTGGCTATCCATCTCTTATACATGGTGCAGTCTAGATAATTCCAAATTAGGCATTTTCTTTTAAATTTTTCATGAGAGGTCTTTTGGTTTGTTTTTGTTCACTTGTTTCTTTGTTTGTTTTTCAGACACAGAAAATCCTGACTCTGGGCAGACCCTAGTTTCCTACTACAAAATGAGCACCCGACAAGAACAATGCACATATTTATTTATCTGAATTTAGTCCATTGTCCTTCCCCTTTGTCACCCAAATAACATCTATTCCCACTGATTTTTAAAGGTCCAGTGAAATACCATCTTACCTTTTCTTCTCTAGACAATCCACTTGTTTGCATGAGTTTGAAGATGACCCCTCTCCTCTGAATGTCTTTTCTTGTCATCAAATGCAAGCCACATTTATTCAAACATTATGAAGAATTTCAAGACAGCATCATTAGAGCATTACAAACCATGACTGGGGCCATTAGGAGCCTGGGGTCTGGGGCCACTACACAGTACCATGTCCACACAGCCAGCCCTCACAAGATACATGCCTGCTCTCATAAGATTCAAATGGGAAGATGCATTTTTAGTTGAAAAGCTTACTGTGAAAAACTAATTTACCAGGATTTGTTAAATCTCATGATAAATAATTTGTTGTTATAAGCTCTTACATGTATTTATTTGCCATTTTCTATCTCTCTGTTTTGTAAATAAATGAAAAAATCGGGAAAGTGGCCTTTCGTTTCTTCTATATAATCCTTACTGCTCAGGGCTTAGGTCCAGAATGCTGTTGGACCCGACTAATAAGTGGGCCAACCCATACAGAAGTGGTCAGAGAGAAGCTGTGCTGTGTTTAGATTCATGTGGCATAGAAGTGGCTCTTAGTTTCTCATGTTTGCTTTGATTATAAACATTTTATAAGCTTCTAAAGAATGAAAATGCACATCTCTATTCATCTTTGATTTATTTAGTTTTTAAAGGCTTGTGCTGATACTAAACAAATTTCTTTTTTTGCATTCAGAGCGAATTCTTGTAGTTCAATCACTGTTATTGAAATGAAATAAAACTCAAGGACTCATTGAATTACTGGCCACCTCAGAGCAGATATATGGTACGAGTTCATGTGAAAAGTGATTCATACCAAACACTTCAGGTCTGTTTGAGAGATTAAGGCACTAAATATATCAGGAGGAATTTCAGTGAATTTAAACTATGTATGTGTACCAGTAAGAATGCAGTTAGTATCATAGGTCTATGTTTGTCAGGAGAAAACTGCTTTCTTTTTTCTTTTATGGTTATAGGCAGAACTGCTGACACATACAACAACCACTCAAAGTCTAATGTGCTATTAAATGAAAACGAGCTATAGACAGAGTTGGAATTCCTTTTCAATAATGCTATTGGCCCTCCTGATTCTCATATTACTGTCATTATTATTACTATTACTGTTATTGTAGATTACATGGTTAGTCTACAAACACTGTGTTTTTAGTGCAGTGCAGAATACTTGTAGGTAATGTTAAAAGCAAGTGATGATAATAATATTCATATTGTAAACTAAAACTTTGCGGAAATGTGGTGGCAGTAACCCCGTGTGCTTCAGAGAACCTTTGGATTTATATCCATTTAGAATATTCAGACTGTTAAATTAATAAAACTCCTCTGTGAGACTGATTTTTTTTAAATATGTGTATGCTTTCCATAGTTAAAAATCAATATTGACACTTTTATTTCTGTGTCAGAGTGTGGAAAAAACTCCTTAATTCAAAAATAAGTATAAAAGCCAGACTTCACCCAAAAGTTTTTGTCATCTTGCTCCCCAGAACTCAAGGAACATAAAGGTGGTGAATGTGGTTTCCTCCCAGCCCACCTATTGAGCGTTTTCAGTTATGGAACCGCATAGTGCCTTCCCAGGATGGCACAGAAGGAAAGGGGATGGCGCCTCTTTTCAGTTTAAAATCTCACTGGGGAGACCATACAGGTCAAAAGAAAGTTAGATAACATTTTTAAAGAGTGGGGAAACGTAAATGACAAATACGTGGGCAGCCATATGTGTCTGAATTCTGAAGAAGTAGACACTTGCTAATTTAAGCAGGTAGAAAGGTGGCTATTTGTATATCCTTAATGAATGCAAATTCACTTATTTCCAAGAATAACTTTTTGTAATCCATTCTTAGAAATTCATATATTACTTCCTGAACATATGGGTAATATTTCTTTATATATAAAAAAGAATAATGTGTTCATTATTCTAGCTTACCTTTGTAGATTGTCTCTCTGTATCATCATTACTCATGTCAGGTATTAAGTTTACTGGAAGTGAGGGCCATATTTGTAGAGTTTCTTTTCTGGAAAACCCAGCTTAGAGACTTTTCAGTTCTGGATACATGTTTTGTTCCCTTTATTTTTTTAAAAAAATAACCATTGTATATTTCATTTTACTCATGATATTAACCGTACAGAACCGTTAAAGTAATCCACCTACCTCTAGAAATGCCCACTGGCTCATAACGCAGCTTTTACAATTGTGCTAATTTTACATTTCTATAGCTACGACTTTCATAGACACAGAAGAGCATAGGAGGATAGCTGACAACGTTTCAGTTTGGTATTTATTGTCAAATGACAAAAAGGAAAACGACTGAGTGATGAGGGTGATGTCCTTTTTTCCCAGGGGAAATAACCCGTGGGCGGGGCTCACAGCGCCCATCCAGCAGGGCCGCGCTCTTCTCGCGGGATTTGGGGCGCCGTGACCGGAAGAGGCACCTCAGAACGTGGCCTGGTGCCTGGGGTGGGCTGGGCGGGGACGCTGCAGGTGCAGGTGCAGGTGCAGGTGCAGGTGCAGGTGCAGGTGCAGGTGCAGGAGCAGGTGCAGGTGCACGTGCGGAGCATTTAAAGCAGCGAGGAGTTTGACTCGCTCACGTGGCGGAGAGGCTGCGACGCAGGCCTAGGGATGCACGTCAACAGGCCCGAGGATGGGCACGAACCTATTCAAAGCGCATCCTGGGAGACGCTCTGCCCGGGTCCGAGGAGCAGATGATCCCGAGCTGTTCAGGCTCAGGAAGCCGAGCCTGCCCCTCAGGGCGCTCACACTGCTTGGAGGCGACGACTACCCTCGACCGATGGCCTGGAACCTCAGGTAAGTCCGCGTGGCCACGAGGAAGGTCCCGGAGGCCCCGGAGCGGGGCTGCCTCGATCCTCAGGGAGAGAGAGGTCAGGGAGGTCATGGCAGAGCAGGTAACGCCTGCAGTGGGGTTGGCAGTGGCTTTTCCCCCAGCAGAGATGGATGGCATTCCAGTCACAGTGAATCCTGTGAGCAAAGGCAAGGAGACCTGAAACGTCGCTGTAGTTTTTTTATTTTTAAATATATTTTATTGATTTTTTTGCAGAGAGGAAGAGAGAGGGCTAGGGAGTTAGAAACATCGTCAACCAGCTGCCTCCTGCACACCGCCCACTGGGGTTGTGCCCGCAACCAAGGTACATGCCCTTGACCCGAATCGAACCTGGGACCTTTCAGTCCGCAGGCCGATGCTCTATCCACTGAGCCAAACTGGTTTCGGCTATTTTTCTTGATTTAAACCCTGGAAGTTCCTTTTCTTGGCAACCTGAACTGTGTGTGCTGTGAGAAAGGGTTGTGAGAAAGTGGAGAGGGGCTGCTCCCGCCTCTCCATGCCCCACTGGGAAGCTCCCTTCAGGGTTCTGGGGGGTTGGATGGGGGTTAGATGGGGGTACACTGGAACTGTCAGTCCAGCTGTCTTGTCCTCGGGGGAGTAGAGGGGCTAGAACCGTGGTCGGCAAACTGTGGCTCTTTGGCCCCTTGAGTGTGGCTCTTCCACAAACTACCACAGCCTGGGTGAGTCTATTTTGAAGATGGGGCATCAGAAGAAGTTTAAGTATAAAAAATGTGGCTCTCCAAAGAAATTTCAATCGCTGTCCTGCTGATATTTGGCTCCGTGGACTAAGGAGTTTGCCGAGGCTGACCAGGTACTCTCTCCCAGAAACCCAGCTCCTGAGCACAAGAAGGAATCGGGGATGAAACCATTGGTCAGGCTGGTGGAACCTCAAAAAGGCCATCTATTCGGTTTTCCTCCCTGGGAGGCTAAGTAGTCAGGTCTCTGCTCTTTCGGAAACTAGTTTCCCCCTTCGCTAACAATGAATTGTTTGCTGGCCTTGCCTTTTGCTGTTTACAATCCTGATCTTGTAAGAAATGAAATGACTTGTTCACCCAAGTGAGGCTGAGGAATGAGGTTAGGGTTAAGCACCTTGGAAGTTTACAAGGAATGAGGTTATGGCTAAATCGAGGTTAAGGTAAAGGCTTGAAGTAAAAATGCCAACCATGGTGTGGATATTTATCTGATTTTTCATTTGTCTATGATAAAGTGTCTGGAATCAGAGCTGTGAAGCTGTACATGAGATTAGGCATCAGATATCTCCGTACCAAACAGCTCAATATGGAGACTCAATGAATATTGACTCGGTATTTACATTTTGGGAATTCTGTAAGTTTTGCTGCATTTTAACATATCTCACTTAGATGATTTCAAAAGAAAGCTAGAGATTATGAATTCAATGTACAATTTCTCTCACTATTTCGCCATTTATTCTTTCTTAATATTCATTCTTCTTCAACTCTTCTAGACAGACTAAGTCTAAATTCCTTCATTTTTTGTTAATTTGTCTTAAATTAGTTTTTTATTGAATCATTAGTTATTATTGTCACTGAGATGTTCTCCTATTGGGATTCCAATTTGGTTAAAAAAAAAGCTCTATTTTATGTTTGCTTTAAATTGAGCATTTTATTTTTGAATAAATGCATATATACAAGAGAATAGACTTTTAAACAAGTAAAATAAGTATCCAAGACAAGCTAGCTATTTGAAAAGAATCTGCTAATTTGTATGTAGTTCAGGATTAGGGAGTAATTTACCTTAACTTATACAAATGATGGTTTTTCTTTCTGAACAAAATTCACTAAAAGGGTATTTTTCTATTAAACTAATGTGTACCTTCTACAGTTACTTGTTTTTCATTTGAAGACACTGATTGTTTTATCACATAGATTTTGGGGAAAACTTTTTATGATGTGTCAAATAAATATTTTGTTGAATCCCTACAGTAAGAAAATATAGCTCAATTATTTAGTCAGTGAGTGAGTCAGGGAAGGCTAACTAGTTTTATAGTTTTGGACTGGGGTCATCAAAAATAACTTCTTGAACCCTAGCTGGTTTGGCTCAGTGGATAGAGCATCAGGCTGTGGACTGAAGGGTCCCAGGTTGGATTCTGGTCAAGGGCACATGCTCAGATTGTGGGCTCGATCCCCAGTAAGGGGCATGCAGGAGACAGCCAATCAATGTTTCTCTCTCATCAGTGATGTTTCTATCTCTCTTTCCTTTTCCCTTCCTCTCTGACATCAATAAAAATATATTTTAAAAAATAACTTCTTGAAAGGAATTGCATTTTAAGTGATTCTTAAAGGCATTTTCGAGTATCTTGGTAGATATTCAGAAGCTGGGATCACATCAGTAGTTGCTGGGTCATATGGTAGCTCTGTTCTTAAATTTTTGAGGAAGCCCGTACTATTTTCTGTAGTGGCTGTACCAGTTTAGTCCCACCATCAGTAAATGAGGGTTTCTTCTTTTTCACAGCCTCTCCAGCATGTTATTACCCGTCTTGTTGATAATAGCCATTCTAACAGGTGTGAGGTAGTATCTCATTGTAGTTTTCATTTGCATTTTTCTAATAGCTAGTGATGCTGAACATATTTTCATATATTTCTTGGCCATTTATATGTCTTTTGGGGAGAGTTGTCTGTTCAGGTCCTCTGCCGACTTTTTAATTAGGTCATTTGGTTTTGAGGTACACAAGTTACTTATATATTTTGGTTATTAACCCCTCGTTGTAGCTGTTGTCTGCTAATATCATCTGCCATTTGGTTGGTTGCCTTCTTGTTTTGTTGACAGTTTCTTCTGCTACGAGAAACTTTTTATGTAACCAACCCCCTGGGACCACATTCAGGGGTTTTCTAACCTTTGGCCAATACAATTAACTAGAGGCCCAGTGCAGGAATTTGTGCACAGGTGGGGGTCCTTAGGTCTGGCTGGTGATCAGGGTTGATTGGAGCTGTCTCACTTAGTTAGTCCTGATCCTGGGCTGATCAGGGCCAAGACAATTCGGGGGGAGGGATCAGAGGAGGACTGCAAGAGATTGGCTGGCTGGCTGGGAGGAGGGACTGGCGGGGGGACGGACCACAGGATGTTGACCAGCTGTAGGAGTTCAGCTGTGGGAGTGCACTGACCACCAAAGGGCAGCTCCTGCATTGAGTGTCTGCCCCTGGTGGTCAGTTTGTGTCATAGCAACTGGTCTACCAGTTTCAGTCATAATGGTCACTTAAACTTTAATATATATAAAAGATGAAATTAATATTTATTCACAATGTCATTTTAGCACTGGAACTAGTCTATGTATGGTGAAAATTATTTTTAAATGCAAGTTCTACAGACCCTTTTAGCTAATTATTTTCAGCTAAGTTAATTAGTAGCTCATTTTTATTCTGTGTTTTATTAGGTAATAAATATATGACCAGCAAAATATTTTTAACCTAAGAGTGCAATTTTTCTCATCTTCTGTATGCAACCAGTAAGTTTTATGTTCAGTTTGAAGGGTAAGACTGGGATGGTTATCACATGATTACCTTGGTCATCTTAGCTTCTTTACGTAAGGGATAGAAAATATATTAATTCACATTTCTCAAATTTTAATGTATAAAGGAATCATCTAGAGCAGTGCTTCTCAACCTTTCTAATGCTGCGACCCTTTAATACAGTTCCTCATATTGTGGTGACGCCCAACCATAAAATTATTTTCGTTTCTACTTCATAACTGTAATTTTGCTGCTGTTATTAATTGCAATGTAAATATCTGTGTTTTCTGATGATCTTAGGCTCTACAGCAGCTGTTCTCAACCTATGGGTCAAAACCCACAGGTTGAGAACCGCAAACAGGGTCACCTAAGACCATTGTAAAACACAGATATTTACATTACAATTCATAACAGTAGCAAAATTACATCATCAGAGAATTGATTGGAAACAATGGAGAATACATTCATTTGATATGTAACACATTGGAGAGTTAAACAAATGATAGAGGCAATAATGCTGATTTTGCACAGCACCTTGCTTCTGGAAAAAAAAAAAAAGATGATGTGAGCAGTGTGAAACTCCTAAATCTGAACGTGCTTTAACTGATGTGAAGAAATATAGCAGCATGCAGAAGTGTGCATATGAGAGCTTAGCTATGCAGATATGATTGCAGAGGGGAAACAACTAGAAGAAAAGATTTTTTATTGCTGTTGTCTCTGGAAGAAAGAATTATGGTTACAGGATTTTTCTTTTTTATGTAGTTCTTTATAGTTTTATGAATTTGATAAATGAGTATATATCACCTTTATGATAAGGAAAAGTAATGAAAAGTTAAGTAGATCCAAAAGATGGTCAGTGTCCTATGTATAGATTTAGGATATATTGTGGTCTTGCATCATCCTAACAAAAGGAGATAATAATGAGCTAATATTGATTAAATTTCTACTATAGAGTAAACATTGGGTCCAGGCCTTTACAAATGTAAGCTTTTCAGCCCAGTCCTATATGTTAGCCCCATCATAGCTTC
Source organism: Vespertilio murinus (assembly GCA_963924515.1). Classification (NCBI taxonomy): domain Eukaryota; kingdom Metazoa; phylum Chordata; class Mammalia; order Chiroptera; family Vespertilionidae; genus Vespertilio; species Vespertilio murinus. The sequence continues at coordinate 36,811,320 of OZ004715.1, read as the reverse complement.
CCTATGCAGCAGGGAGAAGTCTTTTTAATACACAAGTATGTTCTCACTTTCCCCCTGTGTGAGATAATAACAATTTCCCGTATGTTCGTGGTCTACCAGGTCTTCTGGAGGCCAGCCCGGCCTGCCTCCTGCATACCCGTTCCCACTGGCTCTGTTCCGCTGCAACGGCCTGGTGCTGTTCCTAAAGCCCATCAGCGTTTTCTCATGATGGACCCTTTGAGCCAGTTACTAAATCTGCCAAGATATTCCACCGCCCCAACGAGTACAGTTTAGATCCCTGTCCCATCGTGACCCCTCTCAAAAATGGACTCTGGAGGGGTTCAGAACACCTTATCCCCAGAAGAAAGCAACACCCTTATCTCTAAAGATGGAGGAATGTTGTGGGGAAGAAACATCGTTTTTCTAAGTTCTCCTGGATGGATTAATAATTAAAATTACATAAGGCAGATTAACAGGAGGGTGAGGGGGGAGTCAAGGTTTCTCATAGACACAGGAAATTCACATAAACGTGGAATTTCAAAGACAGAGGCTAAATGAGGCGCCCATGTCACTCTGGACTAGGGAGGGGGAGAAGAGGTCTAGGACTTCAGTTTACAAGGAGAGGAAAAGAATTTTGTTGGGCCATTCTGACAGGATAGGACACAGACAGGGCTTTGATCAAGTGGCCCTTTCTGGATTCCTTCCTGCCTGTCACACTGGGTTCATATTCAACTGCAGTTGTCTCTGATGATAACTCCCTTCCTAGAGCAGATCTTCTAGCTTAAATTCTTTCAGGCAGGGGGAAGACCATAGTTTTTCAAGAGTCTTTTTTTTTAATAGCCAGCTTAAAATAATCAATATCCCAAAGAGGTTTATTTTGGAGTAGCAAACTCTGCCTCCCCGCAATGCCAACAGAAATCTGAGCAAACAGGCCTAGCTAATTTCCCCAGTTCACTCCCCTTAGTTCACACCCTATGTCCTCTCACAATTTTTTTCAAGACTTTTTACTCTTCATCAAATCTATAAAAATGCCCAGGTGGGTTTAACCCTTTCTCCCTGTCTTTATTTTCTTTTGTGATGAGGAGCCATAGGCTAGAGTAGGGGAGTTTATTTGATCATCACAGATGCTATATCACAATGTCCCTGGGATGCAGGGGAAAAAAAATGGTGGGGAAAAGAGTAAACAGTGTTAATGCTAGTAGGACCTTCTTGCATTCACCTTGCATGCTGGTGTCAGGAATAGCTGTGTTTGGCATACTTCCATGGGTTTAAAAAAAAAAAGTTAGTTTGTTTTTTACATTTGAAATTACTACTGGAATTAGTAAATCCAGTTGCCTTTATTTTTGGAATGTTCTCTAATCTTTTTTAAAGTATCCTGAATACCTTGTATCATAAAAGTATGGTTATAAAAATACTACTTTGGTTGTTTTTAGAGTCGACAAAACACTTTCTTAGGAAAGAGCTATCCTAACTGTGACTCTTGTGTTCCAGGAAAAAACACATTGCTTATTGGCCTTCCTGGGCCTTCTGGGATGCTCTGGCATGGAAATAATTCCTTTTCAATCTTAAGATGTACAGACTCAGGATAGTGCTGAGATTTTAATGTCAAAAGGGATTTTCAGATATATTTAGATGGTGATTCTTTTACCAGAGGAGGTCCAGTCTGGGGATAGCTTCTTATGGTGTCACAGGAAAAGCATTTGAGGAACACTGGTGAAGGAGGATGTGAGCAATAATGGCAAGATTTATTAGGAGGAGGCACAGGGCCTAGATGTCCTTGGAAAGCCTGCCACATTGGGCAGCCCTCCCCTGGTCGGTTCAGCAGCGGAAGCTGGCCCATGTAGTCAGTCGGCCCCAGATACACCCCCCACCGCCACCACCCATGACCAGGCAGCTCAGGTCCCCCTTGCTGTGAAAGAAGACTGCAGGCCCACACCTGTCCTGGCCAAGCCCACGGAGAGGACCAGGGCCCCGAGTTGCTGGGCCATTACCCTGGCATCCGGGGCTCCAGTAGTCTAGCTCAGTCTCTGCTGCCAGCTACACGCCAGCCCACACGGCTGCCAGAAAGAGATTGGGGCCCTTGTTTGGCTTCCCTGTATTTATTTCCTTGGCTTGGGAGAAAGCAGGCTTTCTTTCAAACTATCCAGTCTCTTTGCTGGCTTCTCCTGGGCTTGTGGCCTTATCCTATCTGATCATCTTCCCAGGTTTTCTCAGGCTTGTATCTTCCCCTTCATAGTTGCTATTTTGGCTTCTCCTGTGTGTGCACCAGTTAAAGGACTTGTGCTATCTTCTCCCTCCTCCTACTGACGGGGCAGACTCCCCAGCGTGACCAGAAAGTTGAATCAGGCCTCATCAGGTATCTACTGCTGATTGGCTCCCTCCCTTCCTTTTGCTTAAAATCTACCTACCTACCTACTGGAACAATTTTATTATGTATGGGTCTTGAAGTGAGTTGACTAGGAAGGATTTCTGTACTTACATTTAAAGCTATGCTTTGGAGTAGAATATCGAGGAAGGAAACTTTCTGGAGAAGAACTAGAGAAAAAAAAATATTGCTAAAGGGCTATATCCTTGAAACTCAGCAAGCTTCCAACCAAAAGGCTCCAAGCAATAGAATAGCTTTTGCATTCCTGTTAGCATCTTCTGCAATGAGAACCACTTAGAATTTTATTCTAGAATAAATTTCAACTGGCATGTTTTATTATATTTACTTAGCAGCATACGGGAGATGAAAAGTGCTAACATATTAATTTAACAAGAGGAGATAGACCAGCTATCCAAAGCATACCAGAAAATGAACTCCACGTTCCGGGACTGAATGATAAATATTTTGAGTATCTATCACACTGTCAACGTTTCCTTTGGTTTATTAAATTGCCTGAACAATTATGGATTACCTTTATCATGATGGGATGAATCTTCTAGACATTTCATAAAGACTTCACAATCTACAAGACACAATAAAGCTCTTATTTATTTTCTTGCAAATCCTCCATTAATTTAAAGACTTTTCTTATAGTCATTTAAACGTTTAATAAGACACTGGAGGTTGTAATAGCCCTGAAGATAAGTCATTTGTATTAGCCTACCTCAATTTGCTGCTGGCACAGTTTCGTTGAAGGCTGCACACACTGGAATGCAAGATAATCAACTTCTAACCTATTCAGCAAAAATAAAGTTTTAAACCTTAATGAAAGTTGTAGATAGACTCAATCTTTATAGCTCCTTTCAAAGCCAGGCTTTTAAAGGATGTATTTACTGTAAGTGTCAAACAGTGATAATAGTCGTGCCTCCTTTTTTATTGTTTGTACAGCATTAAATGAAATAGAATAAGTATATCAGTTGGGATTGTTTTCAGTAGCAAGCAGTAGAAAACCAGATTAACTGGGGTTTAAACACACCCGGGCTCACTTTCCTCATGTAACAAGGAATCTCACAGGCTGACTACTAAGTGGTGCCATCAGGGACCCCGCTCTTCTCTTGCTCTCTTTTGACATCCCAAACACCCTGGCATTTGGCTTTTCACTCTCAAGGTGCCTCCTTCACTTCCTTTGATGCCCCTGTTTCGGATGGAAAGAATGACTAAAAGATGAAAGCAGTGATGCCAAACCCATCTGCCCTGTTCAAAAGCTTTGCTCGATGACGCTCCGCCAGTTCACAGCCACTGACTTCTTACAGCAAAGAGTACGTTACTTAGCCCTCTCCTGCTGCAGATTGGCTAGCTTTCAGGTCTCTGTAGCAGAGGTCTGAAAGAGAAGGGGGGTTGCATATGGCTTTCCGATGCCAAATTATCCCACAGCCTGGCACACTGTTTTCACTAAAGTGTTAGATGCCTATCACCACAGGCACATCAACAACAATGCTGTTTGCAACTCTGCTGTGTAATTGTCACTAGAATGATTCTGACTTGGATCCCAGAGCAAGTAAAATATAATAATGGTTTAAATAAGAAAGTTAATACACAATTATAATGTGATGATATATATTGAATGCTTACTAGCAGTAGTAGTTTTTCCTGCATTTTATTTGCATTAACTTAACTCCTCACAACAACCCTATGAGGTAGGTAATGTAATTGCACTATCTCCATTTTATGGATGAACTAGAGGTCTGATGCATGAAATTCATGCAAGAGTAAGCCCTCCTTCCCCCAGCTGCTAGCACTGGCTTCCGTCTGGCACCTGGGACTCAGCCCTGGCTTTGTCTTGAAGGACATCCAGTCTAATTAGCATATTAATGCTTTTATTATTATAGATGCTGGGGCTTAGAGAGCAATGGCAGTAGCAGAGTGGGGGTTCCACATCAGGGCAGACTAGATCCCCAAGTTCTGCTCTTAACCACTACAATAAACTGTGTGTACAAGATTATTTCTTGTGACTTAAAAATTCATGGAACTTTGGGTCTAATGTGAGAAATATATTACTCAAAACTTATTTTTTATCAACTGAAAAACTGAGGCCCCATGAAGGAACTGCGGTAGCCAAGATCACCCAGATTTTTTTAGTTAAAAATAGTTAGAACATGGAAGTGAGGCTCTTCACATGCTAGTACAGTTCATATGCCCTTTTCTACAGGATGCAGAAATTCTGGGTTAATTCCCAGGGCAGCTGTGAAAAGAGTAGTCACACCTATTACCAGAATGATTAAGCATTACTTCTTAGATACCTAAAAAACTATTTTTATCAATTTGTTATTATGAGATTATTTTAGCAAGCACCTAATTGGAAGAATTGGTAGTTAAAACTAAAGACTTAAATAGATTCAGGTAAAAAATGTGAGGCAAGAACCTTTCATAGGTAATCCTATGTACTGGCATTGTGTTAAGTCAAAAGCAAATAAAATCAGGTTGCCTCACTGTTAGTGGTGCTAACATTGATCATATAAGTTGCAGTGGTGCCAACAGATTTTTCTATTTTATAGCTGTATTTTCTCTTTGTAATGAGTAAGTACAAAGGAAGGGGGTGGGAGAATTCTTTGACTCTGGCCTAACATTTGGTTCAGCAATCTTTCATCTTATTTTTTAGCATCTGTTGGGGGTCCTTTCTTCAATCAATGATTCCTTTGGTATTATAGAATGGTGATTTTACAATTCGGTATTTTCTTCTACATTTACTGACTGCAATTTCCCATAAAGAAGCAATTTTACTCATAACGGGATAAAATACAATTTCTCCTAGTGCGCGCACACATGCGCGTGCACACACACACACCAAGAGAGAATGAACAATTATTTTTCTTTGATTAGAATTTTTAAAGTAAAATATTAACTTTTATATTGGATTTTGTTTGCTTTTTGTTTTTTCTGTCTCTCTCGTATTTTTTCTTAAGAGTATTACTGCAGACTCAAGAGATTTTATTTATCCAACATATAACAATCAATTAAGCTTCCAGAGACTGCAAGAAGGAATGAATACACACAATGAAACAATTCCAGATATAGAATATTCTTCAAAATAACTGTCTTGGTCTGTCCAGAAAGTCAGTATAATGAAAAAATGAAATGGATACTGTCATAGAATACTAAAGATCATAAATTAATACAATGCATGAGTTTGGGAGCTGTAGCGGTTCAAATAGGAAAAATTTGAATGTGGACTATATGTTAGGTATTAGAAAAAATATTGTGAATTATTTATTGTGATGTGAAATATTATTTTGATTATGTAGGAGAATGTCTTTATTTTAAGAGAAGCATACTAAAGAATTTAGGGATAAAGGATCACAATACCTGCAGTTTGTATAGAATTAATTAGGTAAAAAACATTTGTAATCACACACACACACAGTCACGCAGTTTAGGCAAAGCAAATATGACAAAATGTTGTCTTGAATTTACTTGTAGAGTTTATAGGTAATCATTATTTTATTCAACTTTTTTGCATGAAAAATTTTATTAAAAGCTTTAAGAAAAAATAAATGGCTATAGCTGCTCTGAAAATGTAGGGTACTTACTGAATCTACAGTCCAGAACAGCATTTTCATATATATATATATATATATATATATATATATATATATATATATATATATATAATTGATTTTTTTATAGAGAGAAAGGAAGAGGGATAGAGAGTTAGAAACATTGGTGGGAGAGAAACATCAATCAGCTGCCTCCTGCACCCCTACTGGGGATGTGCCCAAAACCAAGGTACATGCCCTTAACTGGAATCTAACCTGGAACCTTTCAGTCTGCAGGCCAATGCTCTATCCACTGAGCTAAACCAGCTAGGGCCAGAGCAGCATTTTCATATATATGTGCGTGTGTGTGTGTGTGTGTGTGTGTGTGTGAAAAGGAAGATTGTTTCCTTATTGAGACAGAAATCTGGTTCCTTCCCTTTAAATAAGACAATTAGATTCCTATCTTATTTATGTTTTGGGAGTCCTTTTATAATTTTATTGGAACATAGGCTTTTGGTAACTTCTAAAAAATGACAATACTCTAGGTTGGAACTCTTAAAATTAGTCACAAGTTCCTCAATGAAATTTGTTCCAAAGCAACTAAGGTTTTGCAATAATTGTCAGTCTCAAAACCAATCATTTGTATACCTGATTAAGAATCTATAACATGGTTTGGCTAAGTGTCACATGATAAATATTTTAAACTTTATGGGCTATACAGTCTCTGTCACAGTTACCCAATTCTTCCTTTTTAGTGGAAAAGCAACCATAGTAAATATGTAAATGAATGGGTGTGACTGTGTGCCACTAAAACCTTATTTACAAAAACAGTTGGAAGACCTGATTTAACCTGAGCAACAGTGTGCATACTCTTATCAATCACATCAAAAATATTTATGCTAACATAAAAATATAGGGACAGTTTGTTGTTGTTGTTTTATGTGATACAGTGACTCCTCCCTTTCAGGATATATATATATATATATATATATATATATATATATATATATATAAAAGGCTAATATGCTAAGTGTCCCCTGTCTGACCAGTTGCTATGATGTTCACTGACCATCAGGGGGCAGACGCTCAATGCAGGAACAGCTGTGATGCACACTGGCCATTTACAAAGAAACAGCACCACAGATCTGGTGCCCACAAACAGCACTAGCCTTCCCCTAAGTGAGACACAACCCCCCCCCCCACCACCCTGGACCAAAATCCCACCAAATGGCAGCCAACTCTGCTAAGACCCTATGGCACAAAATAGAGCCCACAGCTCAGCCCAGCCTGGAAAAGGTGTCTGTGGGCACCAGGTAATGATGTCACGTAGCAACGCCCAGTTTCCTCTCCCTAGCAACTAGCCTCCTTGGTTTCTTCAGCCCAGGAACATGACTGGCTTTATAACCAGATGCAAACATTTTACACTTTAACCAAATATCTATGAAGCATTTTTCGTGCCTCATCTCATTTGATCCTCACAGAAGTCCAGGATTAGGTAAATATGAGACTTGGTGGAATCCTAATTTCTTTCATTAGCCAGAAAATGGAGATTTTGAAAGTTTAGGAACTTGACCCAACTGAAAAGAAGAAACGGTGTACCCTGCAAATGACTTCAGGTTTTCTCACTGTGCAGAATATAGTCAAACACTGATGTAGTTAAATATTTTACCCTTTGTTCTTTCTCCCTGTGTGATCTATAATAATAACCTGCTTTGTATCTGCTTTGTGTTGCTATTTACTGCTGTATTGCTAACAATTACCTGAAAGATAATTTAGAGTGCTTCACTGGGCTGCAAAAAAGTTTAGCTACATCAAAAAGCAGGTCTAATTAAGCAAGTTTTATATATATATATATATATATATATATATATATATATATGTTGATTCATGCATGTATGATACATATAAAGCTGTCACTGATGCCAATCACTTGTGTGTGTTTTGATCTGTCATTGTCCATTGTGATTTTGGGTGACACTTCTATTACAGAGAAAGGGTGAATGGCGATATTAAAATATTTTTTCTAATTAATTTTCTTTTGTGTACCAGGCCACTAGTTGTTAACGAAAAAGTAGAGCCTGCCTATAGTTAAAGAGGTAAAACCAGATTGTAATCAGGAACTAGAACACATGGACAGTGAGGATCTATCAACAAAGAGCAGGGTGGGAATGCGTGCATGAACATTTGCTAAGATCATGAGGGGTAAGGGAGGATTCTGGCTGAACCAACCTAGCCGGATTTGTTGAAGGCAAGCCAGGGTGATGAGACTTGCCTGGAGGATTGTAGCGAATGAGGAATTTGATTAAATATCAAAGTGGAGTCCAGCTGGTGTGGCTCAGTGTTTGAGTGTCAACCTGTGAACCAGTAGCTCATGGTTAATTCCCAGTCAGGGCACATGCCTGGGTTACAAATTTGATTCCCAGTAAGGGTTTCAGCAGTAGACAATTGATCAATGATTCTCACCTTTGATGATTCATTCTCTCACTCCCCTCCCCTCCCCTCCCCTCCTCTCCCCTCCCCTCCCCTCCCCTCTCCTCTCCCTTTCTCTCTGAGATCCATATGTATATATAGTAAGTGGAGGATTCTGGCTAAACGGACTCAGCAGGATTCTGTGAGGCTGACTCTTGGGGACTTGCCCTGGGATGGGTCCTAGGTGCTGGGAGGAGCCCATCTAGAAATCTGTCTAGAATTTGGTCTAGGAGAGTCTTTACCAACATACTGCTTTCTTCCTGTGAAAATGTATCTTCCTTTTTCTCACATAGTTAATTATTTGTTGAGTGGATTAACTAGTACCTTTCCAACTTGTTATTACAATTTAAACATAAAGATTAAGACAGATGTTCAAAATATATGGTTAATGAATGGATTGATTTATAAGCTGTGCTAAGTTATTTTTCTTTTTTAATTCATTGTCTCAAATACTAGTAAAACCAGAGCATTAGAAATAAGATACAAAGCATATTAGTTGGCATCTTTAAAAAAATTAGCAATGTCTCTGGGAAAGTTCTAACTACTCATCATATTTGGAAATAGCTTTAAAGCTTAAGTAATGAAGTAGCCAGGTAAGCCTTAGGGACTGGCATGTGACTTTTTCTGAGAACTTGGGTGATTTCTAATGTTATTTAGGAGAAAGTCTAAATTCTATAAAATTATGTACCTGGCACCCTAATATCTGGTTCCACTTATTAACCATTTATTTTGTTATTCTTTGCAAATCTGCTTTTGTGAAACTGATTTATTTGGTTTTTGAATCTCATCTTTGGGTTTTCCTGACTGATTTGTTACAGTGTGAAACTTTAAGGGAGTTTTTAATCTTAATTGCTTTGCATTTTCTAAGTTAATAAAACTGCTCCTTTTTCATGCCACTATTTTCCTACTAAAACATAAATTAATTCCACAAGATGGTTTTATTTTGCATAACCTCTTATGCACTATAGGTTTATATAGCATGGACTGTCAAGAACCTAAACACCAGATCGAGGAAGGAATAAGAATGTGACATGGCAACCCAAACAGGAAAAAGCTTTTCAAGGGACACTAAAGTTGTCTCCCAAGTTTATTTTCGCAATTGATCACATTTATGAAAACAACAGTTTTAATGCAAGTAAGATGTTTACAATACAATGTAAAGAATTCTCTCCATATACGGCTGGACAACTTTATTTCCACTACAAACTGGTGTTATGGTGCACATAAGTTATTCTGCGGCACAATACTACTGGTGGATTATATGACTATATGCTGTTTGTTGTAAGGATAACAATAATGTTGCAGCGTATTTATTGAAATAACCTCAGAACTGGGGGAAATTACTTTACCTGCTAGGACAGCTTTATGTTTCATGCTCATCTTGACCATTTCCTTTCATTGCGAGGTTTCTGAGGAGATTATTCCACAGCTGACAGGGCTCTCAGAACTCTAATTGGGAGGAATAAAAGCAGAGAACAAGTGACTCCATTTAAATGTAGTATAGATTTTATTCTCTTCATTTCTCATGGCAAATGTTCTCTTCCAATAAAAAGGGTTCTTCTGGACTTGAATTGTTTCTTTGTTCCCAATATAATAGATGCCTTAAGAGTATTAGATACTTAAGTTTCATGATGTAAATAGCTGCTACTTGATAATGCTGATAACTGAGTTTTTATATTTGTATTACATCCACTTTTGTATATTTTTAAATTTATTTTTAATAGCAACCAAATGAGCAGAGGATTATAGACTTACCCACAATCCAAGGGAGTGACCTAAGAGACCAATATATCTAAATTCAGATATCTCCCATTGAACCACTACCATTCTTATTGGTTAGTCCAAATGGTTAGGGGTATCCTCTGCATAGGTTTATCTATCAGGAGATGCTAAACCTGCCATCTCTTTATTCTGAGAACTTTGCCTGTTCCTTGAAAGAGAGGACTTAAAAGCTGTGATGGCCACAGATGACCTGGCATTGGAAGTGTTCATCTGTGTGCCAAGTGAGCCACCAGGATTTCTTCCAGTAATGGCACTTCGTATCTGTGTTCCATGATGTGGCCCATCCATGATCAGAAGCTTCCATCATGGTTATGGAAGTCAGTTAGGAGCCAACCAAACCTACAGGACATGCAAGAGCAGGTGCACATCAACATTTGATGCCAGTCACACGCCATGCCAATTTTATATTTAGTTCTGATGTTCAGCAGCCTCATCTTTGCTAGAAAGTTTAATCCCGAAGCCTTTCAACATTTTACAGTCTAGTCTGAACCTTTCAGTCTGTTTTTTTCATATCCAATCTATGTACTTTCTGGATAATTCTATGCAGTTTATAAAAACATATTAGTACCTATCACCAAAGATTACCGATGGTATGCAACAACATTGCGTGTGGTAAGAACCTACACAAGTGTGACAGAAAACCAGAAGCTGAAGCTCTACAAAGTGCTTGGAGGAAAATGTACCATTTCCATTTGTATTTTTAAGCTGTGGGCATCGTATAAATACTTACTGATACTTTCCATACTTTGGAAAAAAGGCATTGTAGAAATGAGGACGCAGGAAAATAAAATTGAAGCCAAAGAAGAGAAGGAACACTTTTTGGATAAGAAAATTCTGTTTCATTTTGATGCAGTGTTTTGAAGTCTTAAGGAAACTTTTTCCCCAACCACCTATGTTATATTTATCTCCTGTGCTTCTGAGGTAACCAAGAAAAGAAAATAAGAGGAGAGAACAGATATATATTTTCTTTTCTCCTTGAAGTTCTGTTTCTTGGACACATATAAATGCAGCACAGTGACCAAAAGAAACATCACATTTTAAGGGCAAGCGGATTTTAAAAAGATAAATAGTTTCTTTCCCAAGCTCTATATCCAGCTCATCAATATTACAGTAGGTTTTTATAATAAGATATATTAAAAATGAAAATTATTAAAACTGTGCAATGGGAATTTTGCGATTGCACACTGTTATGTTCTGAGACCTCATGATACTTAAAATGTGCCTTCATGATTTTTCTGCTTTGAGAGTATAGCTTACAACAATATAATATTACACAATTAAAAAGATTTCATGGCCGAAACCGGTTTGGCTCAGTGGATAGAGCTTCGGTCTGCGGACTGAAGGGTCCCAGGTTCAATTCCGGTCAAGGGCATGTACCTTGGTTGCGGGCACATCCCCAGTAGGGGGTGTGCAGGAGGCAGCTGGTCGATGTTTCTCTCTCATCGACATTTCTGGCTCTCTGTCCCTCTCCCTTTCTCTCTGTGGAAAATCAATAAAATATATTTTTTAAAAGATTTAATTTCTCATCATAAAAATAGCATTCATTTTGTTGATCTGAATTCTGTTGCAAGTTAATTAACATTGTAAATGATGTGTACTTGATGTGCCGCTGCCGTATGTGTCAAGCCCCCCAGCACCCAGCAATATCCATTCAGCAGTCATTTGGTAAATCTCTTTTAGGGACCTGACGCTTGCTCAATGCTGGGAATGTACCACTGAATTAATATCTGTCCATCCTCTTCGAGTTTATGGCTTACTAAGAGGTGCTTGTTGGGGCTGGGAAAGAGAAGAATTTGTCTTCCTGCTCACAGGCTTTACACACCTGTGACGAGCAGCCCCTTCCTTTGGCAATTAAAGCTAGACCCAACCCAGCCTTTCTAAAGTCTTTCCTCCTGGCTTGCTTGAGAGGAATACGATTACCCTGGTTTCTGTGGGCCGCAACAAAGAATATGCATGCCTCATTCTCCTTTACCTTCATTTTCTTAGCATAAATTCATCTCCAGCTTTATTTCAAAACCCAAATTGTTGAAATGAGGTTAGCCAATGATACAGCTAATATGTCAACCCTCCAGTTTTACTTTCCCTAGCTAAAATTTGGCATTATTTTTCCCAAGATATAGTTGGAATATTTTCTTTCTGGTGCTCTGTTACTCCATTTTCCTCAAAATAAATTTAGATTAAAAATGAGGAACTTGGCAAGTCTTCAACCAGAAATCTTTTACCGAGTTTGAAGATTATTTTTTTAGGGAAAAAAATTTTTTTCAAGCAGGCCAAAAACACGTGTTCAGCCGTCTAAGATTGATATGTAAAACACTTTTAGAAATATTTATGTCTGTGTATATAAATAGAACCCTACAGTTCTCTGAGAGAGTAGTAAATATAAACTTAATAGTTGAAGAAAAGTATTTTAGTTTAAGAGTTTAATGCATTTTGTTCTGCTATGTGGTCTTAACTCTCCAGCATTATGGTAGTTTGAAAAATTGGAAGTTCTTAATATTGTTTAAACATCTGCTTTAGAGGAAATGTATCCTTTCCTTCCCTAGATATAACATATATAAAATATCCCATCTGGGCTGAATGCCAGGGACGCACCATGCTTAAGTAATAAGTCCAATTATCTTGCTAATAAACAGCAGCTAGAAATTGAACTCCTGTTGGCAGATATATAGGATACTTAAACACTAAGTGGGATTAATTAAAATCCAAAATGAGTTACATTACAAACACATATAATAATAAATCATATACAAATATTAAGTAGGGCAATTATCTCATTTTCTTCTCTTTTTAGTTAATAAAGTTTATGTTTTTGAACTATCCTAAGAAGAGGGTTTCAGAATTAGTGAGAGCTTACTTACTCAGAAGGAACTTCTGAGATAGAAATGTCAGATTCCAAAATGATAAAAATGAATGTGATGATAATAAATATTTCATCCCCAGTGCCAAGGGATATGAGTATGATATTCTCAAAATTAGTGTAGGTTTTAGGTACATATTTGCACTATAATGTGTTGAGTATATTTTTGGGGGAATGTAGTAGAGGGAAGTTGTTACAGATCAGATCAAGCATATATAGGAATGATTTATAATCAGTACTAGAGGCCCAATGAATGGAGTTCCTGTAAGAGTAGGCCTTCCTTCCCCTGGCTGCCAACCAGCTTCCCTCTGGCACCTGGGAGCTGGGCTCCCCTCGCAGTCCCGGCTTCATACGGAAGGTCACCCGGAAAGACATCTGGGATGACTCCGGTCTAATTAGCACTTTACGCTTTTATTATTATAGATAATATATTTACTCAGAAATGTATTGCCGACTTTTCTACATTTCTTCTTCTAATTATTTTAAAACAAACAGTTACAGAAGTGCAAACTTGTCCATATGAAAAAAAGTAAGCTTTTTCCCTTAAAATGACAACCAATTTTCCTTGAGGTCATTTTAGAATTTTGTCTGAGACTGTTTATTGAAAAGGAACTCTTAATTTCTAAGAAGAAATAAAATACAAAATGTGGATCTCTGCTCTTTTTCCCCCTCAACTGTACACTTAAAAATAGTTAAGATGATAAATTTAATGTTTGTGTGTACATATGTGTGTGAGATAGCAACACAGACCTCAGTGAATGGAGAACATGAAGTTTTTGTGCTCAAATGAAACACAGAAGATGAACATACACTCTATAGAAATACAACAAAATAATTCTTTTTTTTCCTTTATTTTAAACAACAAGACACTTAACTTGAAGGGAAAACTAGAATCTAGGATTCATTTTTTTAGACTAATTTATTCCTACTTAAAGACAGATTGCCCTTCATGTAACAGCTATATACAAAAAAAAAAAGTTATAAAATTGTCCTTGGTTTTACAATCATAAATGAAAAACATTAAAATTCTCCAATCAAACAAGGTATGCAAGAATTTTTATGTGTTTTTGTTGTTTGTTTGTTTGTTTGTTTTGTTAAACAGTGAGAGCAAAAAAACCTACTGGAATATAAAGATAAGAGCTGAATGAGCACACCACTGATGGAGAAAGGAGGTGTTTTCACAGCACCAGTGTATTTCCCCATCCCATCTCCATCTGATGTAGATCACAACATACCATTGGCCGTTTAGTTTAAAAAAATACAAATCCTTGTGCACATACCTCAGTTACTTTACATACAGTAAAGGGATGGGGAAGGGGGAAATGGAAGAATAGAGGAAACTAGACTGCAGTAGTCAGATGTGTTGAAACCATATTGCAGTGTTCTGAGAATGCTTGTTGGTCTGGAGGAACAGATTCTGGAGTCAGGTAGCAAGTTCCCTTTTCAGTAGGCACCGCTTGTCTGCTGCTGGCGCACGTCCATTGTATCCCCAGCCCCCATTTCTCACTGCCCTTCACAATAGGCTTTCCCTAGGTTACTAAGTGGTGTGCGCCTCTTGATCTTAACCTGCACCACAGAAGCATCCTGCCCGCCACCTTCGAATTAATAAGAAAGTTGTTCTCAGTCTCAACTCCTTCCTCGGGCTTTTTGCTGGCCATGGCAAGCGCCAGAGACTCAGCTGCCGCTTCACAAAAGAAGTACCAGGTCTGCACCAAATGAGCTCACCGCAAAATAAGTCTTTTTACAGGAATGTATGGTGAATAACAACTAAAAAAGTATTAGAGATGTTAACTGATCTTACTGTGGGAATCATTTAATAATAAACAGGAATCTAAAAATAAAGTAAAGTAAAATAACATAATCATTAACTTTGGATGTGAAAAATAACAAGTGGAGATTGATGACATGAGAGGGAGAATAATTGTTTTAGGAGTACAAGGGTCTCTCCAAGCCAGTGTGCCCACATAGGTTTGGTTTTGTTTTCCAAAGGTTGTGGCAAAGGTTAATTTATTTTGGGAGAATTACCTCCTGGATATATATCATGAGAATGCAGAAGTGACTTGTGAAAGAGAAGTAACAAATATTTTTTACCATTTGAAGATTATATATTAAGCTTTTTAAAACATTATCTCAGCCCTAACCTGTTTGGCTCAGTGGATAGAGCATAGGCCTATGGACTGAAGGGTCCCGGTTCGATTCTGGTCAAGGGCATGTGCCTTGGTTGTGGGCAAATCCAAGGGGAATGTAGTAGAGGGAAGTAGGCCTGTGTTTCTCTCTCATTGATGTTTCTAAATCTCTGTCCCTCTCCCTTCCTCTCTGTAAAAAAAATCAGTGAAATATATTTAAAAAAATACAACATTATCTCATATAATTTTCAAATAGTCCTTCAAGGTAAATAATAATATTCCAAGTAATCTTGTAATTTCTTTAATGGAATGTCACAGGTTTTATTTGAAATTTTTATGGCTCTTTATATTTTTTTACTTTTCAAGCATTATTTCATCTGAATTTCATAAGTCTTGTGGCATGAAGAAAGAATTTGTGTGTTTGTGTTTGTATGCAAACTTTTTAAAAAAGGGATAATCAGCCCTAGCTGATTAGCTCAGTTGGTTAGAGCATCATTTCCACGCCTCAGAGTTTTAAGTTCAATCCCAGCCAGGCGGTCAGAGTCCATACAAGAATTAACCAATGAATGCATAAACAAGTGGAACAACAAATCAGTATTTCTCTTCCTCTCTCTCTTTCTCTCAAAATCAATACATTTTTAAATGGACAATCAATGGTTCATTTAGTGCATGTTGATAGTTATTCTTTATATTTCTGTGAGGGTTTTTATTACTTTATTGCATGTAACTGTTTCTCAAGAATCTTTGCTATTCTTGCATATGCATTTTTGGAGATCAACTTTACATTAGATTTGGCCAGTTTTCTTCATGTAATCTCATTGAACATTTATCAGAAGATCATTAAGCTTATAAATGATTCTGAGAAGAAGCTACATTTAAAATATTGATAGTCCTGTTTTGGATTATGGTATGTATATCAAAAGGCACTTATTCTGTGCTTTATATTGGTTTGAATATTTGGGGGTTAATTTTAATTCTGTGTATTTTTAATTTTTGTATGCTATTTGAATTGTATGTTTTTTCTAGCATATCAATTTTTATTATTCTAAACATTAATTTCTTCGCCCTTTTAATTAAGTTCCTATTTTCATTACAGTGGTTTATACCTGATAGTAAATACTATTGTATTCGAATCTTTTACTTTTAATTTCTCATGTGTTATAGACATGTAAGGTCATGTTTTCCCTGTGGTCAGCATTGGTGGCCTATTAAGTTTATCATTTACAGCAGAACTTTAAAAGGACTTTTATTCGTGATTTTGGTAACTGGTGTCTACTACTACAAAAATTAACCCCAATTTGTGTTCAGCTGTGAAGCTTTTCTCTTCCTGGTTGTGTTTCCTGGCTCTGGTGTGCATCTCTGTATTCTCAGCTCCTAACAACATGATTCATACATGGATATATCATAAGAATGCAGTGTTGAATAAAAAATAATATGATCTTTCTCACACAACAGGAAATCAATAGGTTTGTTTATGCTCACATTCATATATACTAAATTACACTGGTCATTAAAGCTACTTGATAGCAAATGGGGGAAAAACATGAATGCAAAAAAATCTGAATACAAAAAAGTCACTACTTATATTTAAAAATAAAAAGCATATCCAATTTCTGGTTTTATCTCTGACATTCAAAGAATTTAGAAGTTTCTATTTTCATCCTCACAAGAAAAAAAAAGCTGAAAATCAGTGATTTTCCTTGGATCCATCAGAGGATCGATGTCAGAGGGCAGACTGCCACCCCCAAACCTGCACAGACAGGCGAATGCTGAATATCAGTGCCACGATTAGTTTCCACGGAGCAGGAGGCACTGGCACTTAGACAGTTCCTGACACACTGATGAAGGCGGAGCCTGGACTAGGTGAAGAGCTAAAAGCACCTGGGGACCCGGAAATAAGGGGGCGGGCTTTTACCTTCAGTCTCCCAACCCACTTCTTATGTGGAGAAATGAGGAAAATAGCCTTCCATTTCAGAAACAAGGGGAAATGAGTAACTGTTTTTTGATACATCCCCAAGGAAAATGTTGTCATTTTGAAATATGGGCAGAATATACTCCTTAACAAAGGCCCATCTTCTGCGGGAAACGAAGTCTCCAGAGCTCCCTCTGACGTGGGAGGAAAGCACTGTGTCAGTACATACAGGGGGTGTAGCCTCCAGACTGAACACAGAAAAAAAAATCGACAGAATATAGACAAAAGAAAATGCGAAATAAAGCAAAATATAATTACAAAAAATTAAGCACAAAGGAAGGTAGTAATGGAGCAAACGAGGATACAAAAACTATGAGACATAGACAACATGGCAAAGGTACGGTAAGCCTCCCTACCCCTGTATCAGAAAATAATTAAAATAGAATAAACTTTCCAGATTAGGAGAATAATTTTTTTAAAAGATCCAACTATGTGCTATCTACAGAGACTTGCTTTCCCGCATTTTATTTATTATCTCAAAAAATCTTTATTGTTGAAAGCATTACATATATCCCCTCTTTGCCCCATTGACCCCTTCTAACTCACCCCACCTACAACCCCAGGGATTTTGATCCAAGGACATACGTAGCTTATAACTAAAGAATGAAGAAGATATGCTATGCAACCAGTAGAAAGAAAATAAGGATGACTATATCAGTATCTGAAAGAATAGACCTCAAGTAAAAAACACAAAGACAAAGGTCATCCTTATACTGATAAATAATGTCAATTTACTAAGAAAATAATACCAATTTACCCAGAAAACACATTCTATACATGCAATAGCCAAAGGGGAATAAGGGTGGCTATACTAATATCTGACAAAATAGATTTTAATTCAAAAACACTTCCAAGAAACCTAGAAGGCCATTTATATATATTGATAAAATAGGTCAGTTTACCAACAGATTATAAGAAGTCATAAACATGTATGCAGCAAACATCTGAGCTTATAAATACATGAAGCAAAAATAGAGAGAATTAAATGCAGAAATACCTATACAGTAATAATAGGGAACATCAATACCACACTTATACTAGGGGGACACAAAACAGACAGAAGATCAATAAAGGGGCATGAACAACATTACGGCCAACTGGACCTAACAGACGAATAAGAAACACTCCAACTATAAATATTTCACAAGTGTACACACAGAACATTCTTCGGGATGGATCATCTGTTAGGCAAGAAACCAGTCAATAAATCTAAAAAAAAAAAGGAAATCAAACAAAGTATCATTTTTGTTGTAGTAAAATGGAACTAGAAATCATTAACAGAACAAGAACTGCCTCACACCTGCCAGAATGGCTTTTACAAATAAGTCAACAAACAAGTGCTGGAGAGGATGGAGAAAAAAAAAAAAAGAAACCCTAGAACACTGCTTGCGAGAATACAGCCACTGTGGAAAACAGTGTGGAATTTTTTCAGAAAATTAAAAAGGGACCTGCCATTTGACTCAGTGATCCCACTTCTGGGAATATATCCTAAGAAGGCTAAAACAACAATCAGAAAGAATATGAGGAAACCAGTCTCAAACAACCAGTAGTTCAAACTACAAATTACAAGGAAACTTTAAAAATATTTTTAGTCATATGAAAATAAAAACACAAACTCAAGATACCAAAACGTATGGAGTGCCACAAGAGCAGTGTTTAGAGGTAGCAATTGTTTAATGGGTACAAAGTTTCTGTTGGGGAAGATGAAAATGTTCTGGTGTTGAATGGTAGTGATGATTATATAATAAAGTGAGTATACTTAATGCCAGTGAACTATACATGTGACAGTGGTTAAAAAGGTAAATGTTGTTATGTATGTTTTACCTCAATTAGCATTTGTTTTCTGAATCACAAAAAGGACAGAAGGGAAGACAGACTTCAGAAGATCACAGCCCAGGACTAGGACCACTAAGAATCTGAGATTTATTTACAGATTATAAAGGGATTTCCTTCCTCCATATCTTACCCCATGTCAACAGAGCTCAATAAAATAACAGTAAATTAAAACAAAGAAAACAGCAAGATACTCTATTTAAGAAGAGTTTCTTAGTGAAACCCAAAGAAAGCAAGGGGAAAAAACAGAAACTAGCATAAACTATTCTCTTATACTTACAAGTAAGCTAACACAAAACGTAGGCACCACCTATTCAGATTAGCATAAAGCATCACACTAAAAGACTATCTAAGTTCTTATCATCTAGTACATCATACTGGGCTTCTGGGAAAAAGTTACAAGGCATGCTAAAAAAGGAAGAAAAGAAAAACCAAAGTCTGGAGAAACAAAATATCAGATTGAGATATGGGACAGTTTGTGAAATTATCAGGTAGTTAATTTTAAAAATATATGATTTATATGTTAAGGTCTGTAATGGAAAAAGCAGATAGCATGAAAAACATGGAGAATGTAAGCAGAGAAACAAAAACTCCAAGAGACATAAAGAAATCCTGTATAATGAAAGCGTAATATGCTAAGTGTCCATTTGTCCAGTCATCTGTTCAACCAAGTAAAGCATAATATGCTAATGATATGCTAAGGCCGCTCATCCACTCTCTATGACATGCGTTGACCAGTAGGGGGCAGACAGTCAGCTGGTTGACCAGTGGCTATAATGTGCATTGACCACCAGGGCTAGATGCTTTGGTAGGTTAGCTTGCTGCTGAGGTCTGGCCTATCAGGACTGAGCAAGACAGGCTGGACATGCCCTGCAGCCTTCCCATTGTCCCTCCCTGGCCCCGACCATGCATTGGTGGGATTTCTCAGCCGGGCCTATGTTCTCTTGCAATCTGGGACCCCTTGGGGGATGTTGGAAAGCTGGTTTTGGCCTGATCCCTCAGGCCAGACTGAGGGACCCCACTGGTGCACGAATTCTTGCACAGGGCCTCTAGTGTTAATAATAATAAAAACACAACATTGTAACATAATCAAGAATTATTTTAGTGATCTAAGCACTATACAGGACACATATAAGAAAAGCAGTGAACTTGAAGATATGTCGGTAAGAACTTTCTAAATTTAATAAGAGAAGACAGAATAAAAAACTAAAAGTAAATATCCGCCAACTGAATGTCATTGGAAAAGTCCCAAGACAGATACAATGAAAGAAAAGAAAATAGAAAGAAGCAGAACAAATATCTGAACTAATAATGACCAAGAATTTTCCAAGCTTAATAAAAGACATCAATTTATAATCCTGGGAACTAGAGAGAACCAATAATCTAATTTTTTAAAAAAACAGGTATATCAAATTCATACTGCAAAAGCCAAAGAAAATATTGAAAGAGCCAAAGGTGTGAAAACAAGAACATCTTTTACCTATGAGAGAAGAAAAATTACATCAGGTGTTTGTTGTGCTTTTTTTGGTGTGTGTGTGTGTGTGTCTTGTCAGAAATTATTTAGACAAGAGATGAGTGGAGAGGGATATTTAAAGTATTAAAAGGGATAAAAAGTAAATACTATATATAAATAAAAACATAACTGGAATTCTCTTTTTGGTGAAATTATCCTCCAGTAGTATAAGAGAAATAACAGTTGGGCACATAGATATCTCTATTTTATTTGTCTTATTTAATTTAATTTAGAAATGTTTTCAGTTTTCTGTGGAGAGATTTGGCAAATATTATATATTAAGATTATTCCTAAAAATGCAAACCAAAACCACAATGAAGTATTATCTCACACTTGCCAAGATGGCTGTCATAAAAAACATAAGAAATTATGTATTTTATTTATCCTTTTGTTTTTAATTTACTAATTCTTATTTGTAAGAATTGACTAATTCATTTTAATTGCCTTGTACCTATTTTCATAAGTTATTAAATTGGAGATTTAAATAATCAAATTTAACCTTTTGTATATTAAAGTTATAAATTCTTTTGTAAACACAACTTTAGCTACATTCCACAAGTGTTGATAACTTGTGTTATTGTTTACATTAATTTCAAGTATTTTTCTAATTTCCATGATAATATATTTTGACATATTGGTAGCTTTTGATTTGTTGGTTATTTAAGATGTTTTGTTTTCTAAGTTTCTGTATGTTTGGTACTTTTCAAAGAATATCTCATTTTCATTGATTCTTAATTTAATATGCTGTAGCAGAAAACATACTCTCTGTAAGATTTCAATATTGTTAAAATTTATTAAGATCTATATTGTCTCAGCATATAAAATCCCATGAGCACCTGAAGAGACAAGAGTAATTTTGCCACTGTTGAGTGCAGTGTCTTTGATACTTAAATTAGCTCAATTTTGTTGGTATTGTTCAAGTATTCTTGTATTTATTTTCTGTTTACTTACCTGTTTGATTATGTTGTTTAAGTTTTTTAAACACTCTCTCATTTTTTCTCTACATTTTTATTAGTTACTGAGAGGAGGGTGTTGAAAGATCTTACTATACTTGCATATATGTCTATTGCTTCTTTTAATTACATCAAATTTTGCTTAATACTGTGGTCGGCAAACTGCAGCTCGTGAGCCACATGAGGCTCTTTGGCCCCTTGAGTGTGGCTCTCCCACAAAATACCACGGCCTGGGAGAGTCTATTTTGAAGAAGTGGCCTTAGAAGAAGTTTAAGTTTTAAAAATTTGGCTCTCAAAAGAAATTTCAATTGTTGTACTGTTGATATTTGGCTCTGTTGACTGAGTTTGCCAACTACCGGCTTAATATATTTTAAAACCCGGTCAGTAGATGTACATGTGTTTAGAATGTCATGTTTTGTTGATACTATAAAGTACCCCTTTTCATATCTGGTAATAATTGAGTCCTAAACTCTATTTTGTTTCATGTTTACATATCCCTTAATTACATGATGTCTCTTTTTTCTACTTGTTTACTCTGTTCTTATATTTAAAATTTCTTTTTTGTAAACAACATAAAGTTCATTCTTATAGTTTTATCCAGTCTGGTACTCTGGCTTTTATTTGGAAATTATAAACTAAAATAAATGTAATTATTGATGTGGGTGGTTTTAAAAATCTCACACAGTGTTCAATAGTGAACTCAAATAGACTTCAGATAGGTTTAAGAGTTCTAGGTAGAAAATTTCTGAAAGAAAACAGGAGCAAATCTGAGTGACCTTGCATTTGGCAAAGCTTTCTTACAATGGGGTATAAATAGCGGGAAAGACTATAGAAAAAAACAATTTGCACTTTAACACAACTTAAAATTTTAGTATTTCAAAAGTCATTGTTATAAAAATGAAAAAGCAATCCACAGACTGAGAGAAACAAGCAGTGTCAGTTATCTTGAAAACAATGATCTCACAAAGTACTTTCATTTAGGTTATATAAAGAGTCTTAAACTTCAACATAAGACTAATAGGCCAATAAAAATGGGTAAGGCATACAAATATGCACTGTACTGAAGATAATACATGAAAGGCACATAAGCAAATAAAAAGATGCTCAACATCATTAGGAAGATACTAATTAAAACCCAAATTAGTACTGTAAACCATTTTGCATAATGCTTTTAAAAGACCAAAACAAGTTGGGGAAGATGCTGATGGTCTTATAAGATCATACAACCTTATAGGATACCATTTAACAATTTATTAAAAAGTTAAACTTACAATTACTATATGGTTTATCCACAAGGAAAGAAAGCATACATTCATACAAAGGAATGCACATAAATGTTCATCATAGTTTTATTTATGGTGCCACAACTTGGAAACAACCCAATGGCAATCAACAGACAAATGGATAAAGCTATTTTGATACAGCCATATACAATGGAATACTCATCCGCTGTTACAAAAACCATGACTACTTTTGTATACAACAACATAAACATAAAAAGTACATACATGATTACATTTTTTCAGTGCTGCCTACCCTACCTGTGACTGCAGACATATGAGTAATCCCTGCAAAGCTGAGAAGAACCACTAGCAGTGCCCAGACTAAAAAATATGTATTTCATCCTCACCTGAGGATATGCTTATTGGTTTTAGAGAAATGAAAGAAGAGGGAGTAACATCGATTGGTTGCCTCGCTTACATATCCCGACCAGGAATTGAACCCCCAACCTAGATACGTGCCCTGATTGGGAATGGAACCTGCAGCCTTTTGGTGCATGGGACCATGTTCCAACCCAGTCACCGGGCCAGGGCAGCGAAATATATATGTTTAAGCTACTAAGTTTTAGGGGGTTTTGTTACACAAGAATAGCTAACTCAGAGTTACATGCTAAAATATGGAGGAAACATTTATTCCCTCTGAGCAAATTTTATTAATTTGTAAAATGGATATGGGGGAAATTGTACTACCCATACATGCCAAATAACTCAGGCTTTTGGTAAGGATCAAATGAAGTAATGTGGGTGTCCTCTAAATTATAAGATTAAAAATTACTATGTGAGTCTACATTATTTTTCTAGTATAAAACCTTTCAGGAATACTTATCAAGCATGTTTGAAATATATTATAGATCTGGGAATTACATAATTTTGTCTTTACCTGGAGCCTTTCATGTAAATGATGCCAGTAATGATATAAATAAAATAAGCTGGCCTAATAATTCAAAGCTATTTTAAATTATAGGCAAATATTATTTTATATCAGAAATGCTAATAAGAATAAAATCAATTAAGCAGTGTTGTTTTAATAGAAAATAATTCAATTCAGTATTTAGAACACTTCTCAGACTAAAAGATAGAGTATGAACACTGTCATTGTTAAGGGGGAAGGAACAGTGAGAACCTCCATCAAATTTATTTTAAATTAAGCAAAACTTGTCTTAAAAATTCTTATATATGAGCACATATAAAATAATAAAATTTCAGTGTTAAAACACTCATTTCATTTTATATTTGAGTCATTTAATTTGTTCCTAATACATCCTTATGCAAACGTGAATCACTATTTTTCTGTGTAAATAATGGACATTATATAAAAATAGTTTTCCAGATTTTGTTCCAAGATTAAGATTTTATGTGTAGTGGTTCTAAATTAAGCTTAGAAGGATACTTGAATTGCATAGTCTGGAATACTTAAAAACATGCTTTAAATCATTAGAGTCCATTAATTTGCTGAGGAATGCAGCTAATATAAGAGCCTTCAATAGGAAAGAAAATGAGGTTCGGGCTCAGGCAAATTTACTTCCTTAGTATTACATAGCAAGTAACATTTATTAGGGAAGTAATTTAGACCTAAGTATATTGATTATTTCAGATTTTTTTATTTGTCAGGAAGCTGGCAGGTAAAATGTAAGTTCCCAGGTATAGCATATGGGAACTAGTTATTAAAAATATTAAAAGTTGGGTGTGTTTTTTTTTTGTTTTTTTTTTTTTACCAAATTTACCCAGTATTACACATATTCCTATTTATTGCCCCAGGGGCTTGGCTTACAGGGAGAAAGGAAGATTATACACACGCACATACTGATAGGAAAAATAAATGTGGCCTTATTTATGATGTGGGAGAGTTGCCCTCACTTTATTTTTAACTATGGAATTTTTCTTTATTTATTGTAATTTAATTTTTGTTTGTTTATTTGTTTGTTTTTACCACTTATACCCTGTTGCTTAGGAGACTTTTATATGAAATGTTTGTGACAATAAGAGGCGTTCATTGGACATAAGATTCGGTTTCCCTGATTTTGGATGGACAGTGACCTAAAATACTATCTTATATTTGGACAATCATGTTTGCAAGCCATGATTCTGGCATTTAAACACAAGTTTCATTTCAGCGCTATTTTGTGGAAACAATAAAAAAAACACACATTTTACTGCATTGCTGGGTAGAGTTTATGATTCTTCCTTCAAAATACTAGTTTACTAGTTTCTCCTGCAAAAATTTATATCACTAGTTAACACAAAACCAAGTCTTTGGTCTTGCTGACAGCAAATAATACACTCTTTACAACATTCAATTTTTTACCATTTTAAAAATTTGTATAAAATGTTATGTAAATATTCCTTTTAAAAGTTGTTTTTTTTTTAAATCAGCATATATCCTTGTAATAATGAGATAAATACCGCAGCCCATCTCCCCCAACTATGAATATCACCTCCCTTGACTAATGCATTCTGTTTTTCTGGTAGTTTATGCATATTTATTCATAAATATTTGATAGTTTCATGTATTTTGAACACTTATTAAGAATTCATGTATTATGCATTCACTGTGCAATAAATGTAATCCAGGTACCTGTTCAAATCAATACACCTTTCAATTGAAATAAACTACCTACAGGTCGCATCCAGGAGCTTTGGTTTTATAGATTGCCAATTTAAGAGGAAAAATGTCAGACTGATTATTGATTCATGAATGTCATAGTTTCACCAGGAAGAATTACTCAAGGGCCTCTGCCTGCGGAGGGAATGGCTGGTCTCCTCTGAGTCCTTTCATCTAATTGCTTCAGTCATTTCTGTAGTTTCGCCCTCAGCCACAGCGAGGTCATCTCCAGGCCCTCAGTATTTCCTGCCCAGTAGGAGTTTAACACAGTGATTTCGGATGGGTACATGGAGCCATACCCGACAGTCTAGCAAAGTGATGTATGATGGGAACTTGGGGTCACAAGGTTATCAGCTCGGCTTCTGGAGGGGCTGCAGTCTGAGGTCAGCCTTGTGGTCAGACTGTAATGGAGCGCCAGTAAGACTTTAGAAGCCAAGACTTGGGCGAGCTTTCCCCATGGTAACAGTCTGTGTGTATTGCCACACATCTTTGACTCCAATGGATGTGCTATTAGAAGCATGCAATTAAAAAATTTAAAGATGTGGTGCTTTATTCCTTATAATTCCACCTCTGAGCATACATACTTGGAGACTATAAAAAGGATAGATGAGTTTTCTTTCTACTTTATTAAATCTGTGAGTCATTGGAAAGTATACAAACCCACACCCCTTTGCTCATATCCAAATCATCTGTAAAAGGAGGTGGAAAAATGGACCCCAATGTTTCCCATCTTTGTTGTAGTCTTATATCCTGTTGATTGCTTGTTTCCAACAAGTGGTTTATGAGCCAGAACTCTGCAGCCCTTCGTGCCCTCTCTCCACATCACTTTTAACTTCCAAATGAATGGTAGCTCCATTATGTTCACTGTGCTTTTTTTAAACATTAGTTTGTAACCTTCACACCACTTAGCTCTCACAAGGATTTTTTTTTGAGAGGAAAAAAAAATGAACATTTTGCATTTTTAAAAATGCATTTAATAATTTAGAACCACATATGGGTTTCTGTTCTTAGAAACTGCAACCAAATCCCATATCAGTAGATTTGATTATTGACAACACAGGCTAAAAGTTGCTTTGTAATGTGTAAAAGTGCTGATGAAGAGCAATGGAATACTGTGTGGTACAGCTTTGATTTACAGATCAACTTGGGTGAATTATTAATACCCTTAGATCAATCAAATGTTTCTTTTTAGCCTGGCTCATTTGCACTTTCTTCAAAGAATTCAAGTTTTATTGGTAGATACTTTGTTATTTCACCTCTCTTAAACCTAATAGTTAGAAATTCACATTAAAAGAGGATCCTAGCCATTTTTATATTTTAGGAAAATAAAAAAGTCACCTTGGAAGGAGAGCATTCCTCTTTAGTGAAGAAGAATTGTCCCTTTGTATCAGGTTCTCGTAGAATCTGGTTCTTTTCATAAGAATTAGCCTTAACTATGTACCTGCCTTTTCCACTTTCCTTGACCACTTACTGTTAGAGCTTTTTGGGTAAGGCTATGTCTTTTATTTCTTTTTTTCTTTCTAATATGAACCAGGTGTTGGTTGACAGTTAAAACTATCCATTTTTCACCCAAGTAAAACACCTGAAATTACTTTTGAGTAGACCATCCTCCTTACTTCTCATGTATGATCGATTATCAACTTGTGTTGGTAGTCTTCCTATTATATCTCATTGATCTGTTTCCACAGATTCTAATTGTGCCTGACATAATTAAGCCCTTGGAATAATCACTGTCTCCAACCTTGGCTCTCTGTAATTCAAGTGTTCTTCATTATAAACATTAAGGGTTTAGCCACTGAGGTTAATGCAAAATGGCATGATGGTATAAATCTAGAAAAACTAAAATAAAAACAATTAAATTAAATATTATCTAGTTATTAATGACTTTGCTTGGATTGAGCACTGAGATTAATCAACATGGGTGTGGTGGTGTGAGTCACGTGACTACCTCTGAGCTCTGGGCAGGGGCAGGCTTTGGGGGCCAATCACACACAAACCACTTGACTGAGAGTTAAAAGAAGAATGTTCCCAAAAGAAAATAATGAGTTCTGATATTATATATAAATAGGCAAACAATAAGTAAAAACAAGAAAACCCTATGATCATCATCCAAAGATATTTATTACCCTATCAGACTCTTAAGATCCCCTTCCTTTAGAACACCTTTCCTCAGAGTGGTGTCCTCTGTCCCATCTGAGGAAGAGCCTTGTGTTACAAGGCTGCGCACAGCAAGAGCACAAGGCCTTCTTCCGTGTTCCACTAAGACCTACTCTGGGAACACAGTAGCCCGGGGCTGCAGGGGCGAGCACTGCAGGGGCCGAGGAGCAGACCAGCCATTCCCTCCGCAGGCAGAGGCACTTGAGTAGTTCTTCCTGGTGAAACTTATCACATTCATGAATCTATAGTCAGCCTGAGATTTTTTTCCTCTTAAATTGGCAGTCTATAAAACCAAAGCTCCTGGATGCGACCTGCAGGTAGTTTATTTCCATTGAAAGGTGTATTGATTTGAACAGGTACCTGTATAAAATATCACAATGCATAATGAAAATATTTAATGAGCATTCAAGATACATGGAAACTATCAAATAGTTATGGATAAATGTTCATACACAATCAGAAAAATAGAATTCATTTGCCAACAGAGGTGATAGTCTTTATTGGGTGGACTATGATGTTTATCTAAATATTGCAAGGATATAAACTGATTTTAAAACAAAGACAACAGCAAACAGTTTTTGAACTTAATTTTAATGTAACACTTTTGTCAGATAAGAAATGATGAATTCTTTTTAAAAAAATATATTTTATTGATTTTTTATAAAGAGGGAGAGAGAGAGATAGAGAGTTAGAAACTTCAGTGAGAATCATCTATCAGCTGCCTCTTGCGCACCCCCTACTGGGGATGTGCGCGCAACCAAGGTACATGCCCTTGACTGGAATCGAACCTGGGACCTTTCAGTCAGCAGGCAGATGCTCTATCCACTGAGCCAAACCGGTTTTAGCAGAAATGATGAATTCTTATTGAATGTGGTATTTTCTGAGAGCAATGTCAAATATTTGGTTCTGTGCTAACAAGTAAAATTATTTTCTGAAAGGAGAAATACAAACTCTACCAGTGATGCAAATAATGTGTTTTCTATTCTTTTTACAAAATGGCTCTTAAGTAAAACTTGAATCCAATTGCCAGAGTTATACCATGGCAGTCCCTGGCTTTACCAACATTGTCCAGATATATTGTTTTCGGTCACTGTTCATCCAGAATCAGGGTAACAAAATCATTCCCATCACCAAGGAAAATCTCTTTTGGCCCCAGACCTTTCATCTGAAAGTCCCTCAGGCAGCAGGTTATAATTGGTAAGTCAAACAAACATAAAATCAATAAAAATAAACTTAAAATTTTATAGTTAAAAATAAAGTGAGAGCAAATTATCCCACCTCACAAGTATGGCCACATTTATTTTTTCTCTTTAAAAAAACCCACAAAATTATATATATAGGAGTGGGGAAAAGTGGGTTTATAGTTGTTCAAAAAAAGATATGCGGTTATGGCCATTACAATAGTTTCATTATTGAAAGAATAAATTCTGTGATTTGTGTACTCACATCTATAATCCTACTTTTGCCAATCCTTGGGTATCTTACTTTCTCCATTTTAGCCAAGCCCTATGAGCAATAATAGGAATATTTGTAGAACTGGGTGAGTTAGGTAAAATGACCAAGCTGTGATATGTTTCCACTGGCTCCCATATCTGGTCACTTATATTTTACCTATTATTACTTTTTTTAAATTACCTATTATTACTTTTTATGTTTCTGCATGACTTTTTTAAAATTAAATTTTATTGGGTTGACATTATAGGTTACATGTGTGGGTTTCTAAGTTACAAAATCTATATAGCATCACTTGGCCACACCCCAAAGACGAGTCTTAATCTTGATACCTCATATTAGGACCCCCTTCTCCCTACCTCCTTACCTTGGAAAGCTCAGTAATCACTTCTCAGACAGGTGGTCAAGGTGAAAAGGGAAGAATAGAAAAAGCGTGAGAGCTGTAATTTGGTACACATGGAATAGTGGAAATTAAACTATGTTAAGTATTTGTTTTCCTAGACTTGTCACTTATAAAGCCCCCTTGTAGTTAAAGGATTTGTTTGCTTAAGCAAAAGATATTGGGTTACTTCCTGCAGAAAGGAACACTGATTATAACAGGGTGGTTGGCATCCACACACTGGCGGGTGACATGTGAGTTGGACTGGGAGGAAGAGCTCTCTCCAGTAAGTAGTACTATGGCAGTTAGTTTGGCCGAATAATAGACCGGTTTCTTCTGGGATCTTGATTGGAGAGCAGATAATACTAGGCAGTTAAGAGGGGCAAGAAGAGGAGAGAGGATGACAAGAAACAAGAGGAAGGCTAAAAAGAGATTTGCAAGCCCACAGGAACGAACAGAATGAACAGGCAGGGGTGGGAATGGGTGAGGAAACGTGGACAGAAGGAAAGTTGCATTCAAGTTATGGAACTGCTTAGCCTGTTTCTTAAACTTACCCTTGTTAGGACTTGTGCAGCTAGGAACTGAAGAATGAAGCTCAGTTTCAGTATTTGCTTCTTTTATTCAAATTGGCATGGTTTTTGAGGAATAAAGTACACTGATTTAGACCTGATTTTCAGAGGAAATCTATAATTTAAAAAAAGCATCCCTATTGTAAACCATCTTCTGGCACAAAGCTCTCAAAATGTTTATTATACACAAGTATGTATGGAGGTCCTGAGGAGGTAGCTCATCGATGTAAAAGAATATTTTACCCCAGGGCAGAGAATAATTACCACTCTTAATTATCACTCCTAATTCTTGGAAGAATTAGCAGAGATAATTTAACAGTTATTTCCTTTAACATCTTTGATTTTGCCTATCCAAAGTCTCCAGTGAATCAAATCCCAATCAGCAGGGGACCAATTGAATCAATAATGATTATCCTGAAAAGTAGAATGTGTAACTATTAAAGTCAATAAATCTACCTGGTTTCACACTGAAAATGGCCAAGATTGATTGTTAAATAAAAAATAGGATTATAGAAAGGAATTAGAGTATACATACAATTTTGTTGAAAAAGTAAGTATATATACATACATATGTACATGCATTTATATAAAAATGTCTGGAAGGCTGTACCCCAAATTGTTAAAGTAGTTACCTCTTAGAAGGAACTACTTCTAAAATATTTTAAAATATGTATACATTTTCTTAATGTATTAATGCTCATTAAGAATATGCCTTACTTTTGCATGCAAAACTGAAATTGTTTAAAATCTATAACAAGTCTATAAACTAGTTAAAGCAAGTCTACAATTAATACCCAAGGCTCCTCACAATCTGGCCCCTGCCTTATTTCCACCTTCGTTGTCACTTCCTTAGGGTGGGGGTGGGACAAGATGGCCTCCAGGCTTATTTGCAAGTTGCTTCTAGGGGTTACTAATTCTGTTTTGGCCTTTTTCCCGGATGTGCCTCATGGGGATGTTTGGTGATCTCTCTGAATCCCTCCACTCACAGGGCTGAACCTGGCCTCCTTTAAGTACCAGCAGGTGCCCTCATCCCCCAGCATGTTCTCACATGTCTAACACTCCAGCCATCAATACCAAGAGCACAGTTTTCAGAACATGAGGAATTGTGTGTGTGCCACTGTCATAGTTTTTAACAAATCCATGTGCAACCTGTAATATTGCATGATTTACTTAGATTGCTCCATGTTTTCTTTAGTGTTTTTTTTTTAAAGGACAACTTTATACAATTATAAGTAGTCTCATGTCTAGGGGTTGGGCCTTATTACACTTGGAGAGATTGCCTAATGGTCAGCAAACTGAGGCTCACGAGCCACATGAGGCCCTTTGGCCCTTTGAGTGTGGCTCTTCCACAAAATACCACGGCCTGGGCGAGTCTATTTAGAAGAAATGGTGTTAAAATAAGTTTAAGTTTAAAAATTTGGCTCTCAAAACAAATTTCAATCGTTGTACTGTTAATATTTGGCTCTGTTGGCTAATGAGTTTGCCTACCGCTGGCCTACGACATTAGAACATACACAGATTTTCATTTGCGGGGTATTGATAGCAACTTGCCCACAGAGGAGGTAAATTATTTATTTCTGGAAAGACATTTGATTAGTCTAGAAGCTCTGGAGATGAACAAAAGCCACAGCCACGTTCGACTACTAGCAACATTAAGGAGGCAAGTTTTCTTACAGTAGAGGCCAAGTATCCTATCATCTTGGTAAAGCATGGAATTAAAAAGGAATAATGATTGTAGAATACATCACTGCATTAATGAATAAACTATGAATGACTACAGTTTAACTAATTTTTCTTTTAAACTTCTATTTTCTTAAGTGATTCTTGGTGTTATTTGTGGAAGAATTAGGAAACTTTTATTTTTTTAAAAAAAAATTTCTATTGATTTCAGAGAGGAAGGGGAGGGGAGAGAGAGATAGAAACATGAATGATGAGAGAGAATTACTGATCAGCTGTCTCCTGCATGTTCCCAATGGGGGATGTAGCCAGAAGCCTAGGCATATGCCCTGACTGGGAATAGAACTATGACGACCTAGTTCATAAGCTGATGATCAACCACTGAGCATACTGGCTGGGCAGAAATTGGGTGCTTTCATAGGTTAAGATTATTCATATCAAACTGAGATATGAGCCAGAAGGACATTTTAATATTTAATAATCTGAGCTCCAGATTCATCACTTGTCCTCTTATAGCCACTCACTGGAAGAAATGTGAATGTTTTTTTTTCTTCTAATTTTCATTCAAGAATGAGTCTTAAAAAGTTCTGGAAACATAAACAGTATAAATTCTACTGAGAATAATATAGAACAAACACACCCTGAATAGTAAACTAGAAGTAATTGGAAAGAGTGAATTTGTGCTCCTTTTGAAGTAAAATTTCTGAACCCCATGATGGACAGTAGAATAGCAAATGAAACGTCATTTAGTCACCATAGACTCCCTAATGAAGCATAAACCTTAGCTTGGTTACAAGGATGAGTGTAAGACTATTCTCCCTTAACGGGAGCAGCCAACCAGTGGTGTTTAATCATCTCTTCCCAGGGTAAAATCACTGATGGCAAAATCACCTTATCAT
Organism: Vespertilio murinus; assembly: GCA_963924515.1. Lineage (NCBI taxonomy): Eukaryota > Metazoa > Chordata > Mammalia > Chiroptera > Vespertilionidae > Vespertilio > Vespertilio murinus. The sequence goes on along the minus strand of OZ004715.1, from coordinate 36,778,923 downwards.
CCTTATGGAGGTTAGGATCATTTACACAAACTTAAAGTCACCCTTGACAAACGGGCTCTCTTTTATTTCATTAAATTCCAGACTCTGCTCATCCGGTTCCCCTCTGGGTACACCCATTCATTTCCATGAGTATTCTGGGAGACCCGTCCCTGTCATTTGCCCACATCCCAGTCAACATCCACATAATAAAGTGCAATCACCATGTAACTTGGCCTGAAAAACAACCCAGACTGTGTTTAATGAGTCATATTAGCATGCCCTAAAAACACTAATAACAAGTTTAATTACTATTCATTTTAGTGTGCGTGGCAGCTACCCAAAAGCTAACTTCTTACTAAGTTCATTTTAGTAAAAGCAGAAAATGATAATGATGGTAATTGCAAGCTACTTCCAGAAGTCAGACTTAATATTATAATAGTAAATAAAAAAATAAACACCCTTTTTTTCAGATTACCATTTATTTTAGAGAACTTCTCTTACTGTGACTTTCAAATTGATATTGTCCTCAGATTAATTTTCATTGTTTTATTTTAATAGTGATTCCGTTTTCTGGACCCAATTCTAATGTGTGTGTGTGTGTGTGTGTGTGTGTGTGTGTGTGTTGGGAAAGGGTGTTCCTCACACCACTAAACAATTCTCAGACACTGGCTGAGTGTCTACAATTCAGCTTTGCTCTGACATTCTCTACCTGAAGACAATATCAGATCCCCCCAGGTTAAGGATGATCAATTTAAGAATGTCCAAACATATAGAAAAAAATGCTACAAGAATTTATTTGATTTATTTATTAATTTATTAATTTATTTATTTCTTGGCCAGTGTGCCTCAGTTGGTTAGAGCATCAACCTGTGCACTGAAAGGTTGCTGGTTCGATTCCTAGTCAGGGCACATACCTATTTGATCTCTGGTTGGAGTGCATAAGGGAGGCAATTAGTTGGTCTCTCTCTCTCTCTCTCTCTCTCTCTCTCTCTCTCCTCTCATTTCTTTCTATAAAAGTAATGAATGTATTCTTGGGTGAGGATTTTTTTAAATATATTTGAGCCAAACTGATAAGGTGCTTGGGAAGCAAGATCTCAAAAATGTTCTACAGAATGGTAGTTTTGCAATTCTTTTCATATGTTTATGTCTGTGTCTATGTCTGAGTCTATGTCTATGTCTGAGTCTATGTCTATGTCTATGTCTATGTCTATGTCTATGTCTACCTCTATATCTATCTCTATCTTTTATCTTTCTATATCTATCATCTCTGTATATCTATCTATCTATTTATCTATCATCTATCATCTATCTGTCTATCATCTATCCATCTAACTATCTAAAACCCTAATATGCAAAGAGACCAAAGGGCGAAATAACCTAACAACCAAACAACCGATTGCTATGATGTGTGTTGACCACCAGAGGGCATGCGTGGAACATGGCAGGTGTTGGCATTAGGCAGCAGAGCTGGAAACATGGTGGGCGTCAGCCGTGGTGGGATGGTAGAGCAGGTGAGCGGGAGCACCAAACCAAGGTGGAATGCCAGTTGCTGTCATCTGGGCGAGCCTCTGGTAGTTGGTGAAAATTCTTTGCTCCCTTGTGCGGTCGTCCCACCAGGTGCTTGCACATGCTGCTGGTGCCAGCCCTGCTCACACCTGCTGCCAGTGCCCGGCTCCAGTCCTTCGCTCAGTGCCTTCAGTAGGTGCAAGTGGTGGCTGCAGGCCCCAATCGCCCCTCGGGGCTTCTCCACCTCCCCCTGCTCCTGAGGGGTGATTGGGGCTGGCAGCTGCAGCTCACACCGGATGCTAGTGATGACCCCACTTGCACCTGCTGCTGGTGCCTGTCACTGTCCTGATTGTTTGGTGCTGTCAGTGGGTGCCAGTGGGGCCCGGTGCCATCAGCATGTGGGAACAGCAGCAATGGGAACGGGGCTGCTGGCAGACAGGGGACCGGGGGCCAAGGTGGGAGGGCTGGGCAGGGGTGCAGAGGATGGGCCGAGACCCCCCCCCCCACTCCCACCACAACCTCATGGCCCATAGTTCCTTTCAAGGTACATAAATTCATGCACTGGGCTCCTAGTATTTGGACTAAAAGGAGGGAAGGGAAGGAAGATTACATGAAATCCATAGGTGATAGATTTAAAACGTGTAAAAAAACAAGGCAGGAAAACCCTTATGATTGGATTATTTTTACAAGTTCCATTTCTTTCCCAGAGACCCATTATATTATGCTAAAGGCCTGGTGCTCAGAAGGGTAGGTCCCTAGGCCTAGCCTGCAATCGGGGCCATCCTCCCTGGCTGCCAGCAGCTGGCCTTGTCCTCCCCCCCACCCACCTGGGTTCCCCAATTCCCATCAGGCAATGGGAGCCTGCGGGATCGGGGGAAGGACCAAGAGGTGGTCAGTGCTCCTCATAGTGACTGGTCAAGCGGTCACTCTGGTCGTTCTGCCGTTATGGTCACTGGGCTTTTATTATAGAGGATATTGTCATATTATCTGCCCACACTGAAATGTTACATTCATCAGGCCCCAAATCATAAAACAAATCCAAATGTACATAGTTCAGGATAATGGGGATAAAGCCCACATTGTGCTGTATGAAGAAGGCAATGAAAATATCTGTGCAGATCCGTGTAGAAAATGTTGAACCTGACCGGAGATACTTGCGGGCGCGGACGGGAAATCTCGCCATCTTGGAAGGGAGGAGGTTCGAGTCGGAGGCCTGATTATCTCCAGCCACTAGGAACACCAACTGAACATAGTCGGCGCGAACCCTTGATCTCAGAGGAGCTCAGATTTCGCAGCGATCCGGTGGGTGAGTTCCCCTCGGACAGGTAGTTCTGACTGAGTTCCACTCGGTGCAGCAACACCCCCCCCCCCCCCCCCTGCGCACCAGCTCGCGCTGCGCACAGAGGCTGAGGGACTGGTCGTGGATTACAGGCTTCTCAGCTGGAGGCGCGCCTGTCTGTGGACAGGGCTCCTAAGACTAGGGATATCTAAGGAGCAGCACAGCTGGATCTGAGTCCAAGAAGTAGCCGCAGAATTACAGGGGAGTGCAGCCAGCTCTGGACCGCCCCACCCCCAGCCATCAAAGACACAGAGAAGGGGAAAAAGCTAGAAAGGCTTTAGAGTCCTGGAAGTCATCCAGAAACACTGCCACCCAGAGGCTAAAGCACATGGGTCTCTAGATTGGCTTAAAAATCAGGTCTTGTAATCAATACGGAGGAACGGTGAAACACAGTGAACTGCAACTACCGCCCAGACTGGGAACAGGCGGGCGAGACATAGCAACACAGAAAGTGAATGACCTTCATTACTGCAAATTTTGTTTAATTTTTAATTTTCAATTTTTATTTTTTAACTGTTGAATTTTTGTTTTTTTCGTACTTTAATTGCAAAGTTTACTCAAGAAATTTTTTTTCATCTGCCATCACTAGATTTTACCTTTTTAATTAATTCATTTTTATAGGTAATCAACATTATTACTACTATTTTACCTTTTTTATCTTTTTTATCTTATTTTCTTTTGTTTATTTTTATTACTACTTTTTAAGTGTCATATTATAATCCTTTTTTTTTTTTTTGCTTTCTTTTTTTTTTTCCTTTTTCCTCTATTTCTTTTTTTCTATATTTCCCCCTTCGGGATTACCATTCTAAAAACTATTCATACCTTGCCTTCTCCAACGCTCTATTCTATCTCAAACCTACCTTTATGACATCTCTCTATTCCTAACCCTTTACCTTTGGTGTCCTGCCTATCTTAACCCTTTACTGCTATAGATTTTCCTTACTCTTTCTGTTTACCCTCTCCAAAATTTTCACCTGACCTGTATATATATAATTCCCAACCCCCTGCTCCAATCCCATTCACACCTACCTTGTCACTGCCCCCCCACCAAAAAAAAAAAAAAAAAAGCCTTCTCTCTACCCCTTTGTTGTTGTATGTTGAATCCTAACTATATCAAAGGTTTATGCTTTTTTTTGTATGTATAAGATTGGTTTGCTTATTCTTTTTATTGGATTGTATGTTCTTGTTATCTGGGTTCTAGACACCTTTATTGGAGGACATTAATATTGCAAACACATTTCTGTCCAGTGCCTTGTGTGTTGTACCTGGTTGTGTTGTATTTTGTGCCTTTAAATCAAAGCAGGAGGGAGAGAACTACATAACCAGGCACCCTATAAAGAGAGATCATGGGGAGACTAAGAAACAACCCGCCTGTGAAAGAAAATCAATCATCACCAGAAAATGAAGTAAACGAGTTAGAGGCAAGCAACCTACCAGAGCAAGAATTCAGAGTAATGATCATAAGTTGGCTAAAAAGAATGGAAGACAAATTTGACAATATGAATAAGACCCAAGAGGAAATGAAGAAGACCCAAGAGGAAATGAAGGTGACCCAAGAAGAAATGAAAAATGACATCGCTACTATGAAGAACTCAATAGAAAGCATCAAGAGTAGACTAGATGAAGCAGAGGACCGCATCAGTGAGCTAGAAGACAAAATGGAAAGAAATACCCAATTACAGCAGTTGCTAGAAAAAAAAATTAAAAAACAGGAGGAGAGCCTAAGGGAGCTTTGGGACAATACAAAACAAAACAATATTAGAATAATAGGAGTTCCAGAAGGAAAGGAAACTGAGCAAGATATGGAAAAAGTATTTCAAGAAATAATGACAGAAAACTTTCCTGAGATAGAGAAGAAAAAACCAACACAAATCCAAGATGCTCAAAGGGTCCCCAACAAAATGAACCCCCAAAGATCAACACCCAGACACATTATAATTAAACTGGCAAAAAACATCGACAAAACCAGAATCTTAAAAGCAGCCAGAGAGAGACAGAAAGTTACATATAGAGGAAACCCCATCAGACTAGCAACTGATTTCTCAACAGAAACTCATCAGGCCAGAAGGGAATGGGATGACATATACAAAGTCATGCAAAGGAAGGGTCTGAACCCAAGAATACTGTACCCCGCAAGGCTGTCAATCAAAATTGAAGGTGTAATCAGGAGCTTCACCGACAAGAACAGACTAAAGGAATTTATCTCCAACAAACCAGCAATGCAAGAAATGCTAAAGGGTCTACTGTAATAATAAAGAAATAGGAAGTGAAGAAGGAACACAGAGGGATAGAATAAAAATGGCATCAAATACCTATCTTTCAATAATCACTTTAAATGTAAATGGTTTAAATGCTGCAATTAAAAGACATAGGGTAACAGAATGGATAAGAAAGCAAAACCCATTCATCTGCTGTCTACAAGAAACCCACCTCAGAAAAACAGACGCCCACAGACTGAAGGTGAAAGGATGGAAAAAGATTTTCCAGGCAAACGGAAATGAAAAAAAAGCTGGAGTAGCAATACTTATATCTGACAAACTAGATCTCAAAGTGAAGGACATAACAAGAGATAAGGATGGCCACTTCATAATACTAAAGGGTGTAATCCAACAAGAAGAAATAACCCTGGTAAACATATATGCACCCAATTCGGGAGCACCCAAATACATAAAGAAACTGCTGGAGGACATTAAGGAACAGATTAATAGCAATGCAATAATAGTAGGAGATTTTAATACTCCATTGTCACCTCTGGACAAATCATCTAAACAAAAAATCAGTAAAGAAACGTCAATTCTAAATGACGTATTAGACCAGATGGAATTAATTGACATCTTCAGAACATTTCATCCCAAAGCCACAGAATATACATTCTTCTCAAGTGCACACGGGTCATTCTCAAAGATAGACCACATATTGGGACATAGGCAAAGTCTCTTCAAATTCAAGAAGATAGAAATCTTATCAAGCATTTTCTCAGATCATAGTGCCATAAAATTGGAAATCAACTACAATAATAATAAGCCAAAGAAATTAAACACATGGAGACTAAATAGCATGCTATTGAACAAAGACTGGGTTACCAGAGAAATCAAGGAAGAAATCAAAAACATCATGGCAACTAATGACAATGAAAACACAACAATCCAAAATCTATGGGACACAGTAAAAGCTGTTTTGAGAGGGAAGTTCATATCCCTACAAGCCTATTGCAAAAAACAAGAAAGATTGGTAACAAATTATCTTACCCTACAACTCAAACAGTTAGAAAAAGAACAGCAAGAAAGGCCCACTGTAAGCAGAAGGAAGGAAATAATAAAAATCAGAGCGGAGATTAACGACATAGAGACCAAAGACACAATACATAAGATCAACAAAACCAAGAGCTGGTTCTTTGAAAGGATTAACAAGATTGATGAGCCTCTAGCCAGGCTAACCAAGAAACAAAGAGAGAGGACCCAAATAAACAAAATTAGAAATGAAAGAGGTGAAATAACAACAGACCCCGCTGAAATACAAAGGATTGTTACAAAATACTATGAACAACTCTATTCCAACAAACTGGACAACCTGGAGGAAATGGACATATTCCTAGAAAAATACAACCTTCCAAAACTCAATCAGGAAGAATCTAAAAATCTCAATAGACCAGTAACTTGGGAAGAAATTGAAGCAGTCATCAAAAAGCTTCCAGCAAACAAAAGCCCAGGGCCAGATGGCTTCACAGGAGAGTTTTACCAAACATTCAAGGAAGAACTAAAACCTATCCTCCTCAGACTTTTCCAAAAAATTCAAGAGGAAGGAACACTGCCAAACTCCTTTTATGAAGCCAGCATCACCCTAATACCAAAACCAGATAAAGACAACTCAATGAAAGAGAATTACAGGCCAATATCCCTCATGAACATAGATGCCAAAATCCTCAACAAAATTCTAGCAAATCGGCTCCAGCAGTACATCAGGAAGATCATACACCATGACCAAGTAGGTTTTATACCAGGAATGCAAGGATGGTACAATATTCGCAAATCAATAAACGTGATACATCACATAAACAAATTGAGAGATAAAAATCATATGGTCATATCTATCGATGCAGAAAAGGCATTTGATAAAATCCAACACCCTTTCCTGATAAAAACTCTCAACAAGGTGGGAGTACAAGGATCATACCTCAACATAATAAAAGCTATATATGATAAACCCACAGCCAACATCATGCTCAATGGGCAAAAACTAAAACCATTCCCTCTAAGAACAGGAACAAGACAGGGATGCCCACTCTCACCACTCCTCTTTGACATAGTACTGGAAGTACTCGCCATCGCAATTAGACAAGAAGAGGAAATAAAAGGCATCAAAATCGGAAAAGAAGAAGTAAAGCTGTCACTATTTGCAGATGACATGATATTGTACATAAAAAACCCAAGAGACTCCATCAAAAAGCTAATAGACTTAATAAACGAATTTGGCAATGTAGCAGGATACAAAATCAATGCCAAGAAATCAATGGCATTTCTCTACACCAATAGTGAACTTACAGAAACAGAGACTAAAAAAGCAATCCCGTTTACCATCGCACCAAAAAAATTAAGATACCTAGGAATAAACTTAACCAAGGAGGTAAAAGACCTATATGCAGAAAACTACAGGACACTGAAAAAAGAAATAGAGAAAGATGTAAACAGATGGAAGAACATACCATGTTCATGGATTGGTAGAATCAACATCATCAAAATGTCCATACTTCCCAAAGCAATATATAAGTTCAATGCACTCCCCATGAAAATACCATGGACATACTTCACAGACCTAGAAAGAACTCTCCGAAAATTCATTTGGAACAGTAAAAGACCCCGAATAGCCTCAGCAATCTTAAGAAATAAGAGTAAAGTAGGAGGAATCTCAATACCAGATTTCAAGCTGTATTACAAAGCAACTGTTCTCAAAACAGCCTGGTACTGGCACAAGAACAGACATATTGATCAATGGAATAGATTAGAGAATCCAGACATCAACCCAAATCAATATGCTCAATTAATATTTGACAAAGGAGGCACGAACATACAATGGAGTCAAGACAGTCTTTTTAATAAATGGTGTTGGGAAAATTGGACAGATACATGCAAAAGAATGAAACTAGATCACCAACTTACACCATACACAAAAATAAACTCAAAATGGATACAGGACTTAAACATAAGACGGGAAACCATAAAAATACTAGAGGCATCCACAGGCAGCAAAATCTCAGACATATGCCTAAAGAACTTCTTCACTGATACTAACCCTAGGGCAATGGAAGCTAAAGAGAAAATAAACAAATGGGACTACATCAAAATAAAAAGCTTTTTTACGTCAAAAGAAACCATCAACAAAACAACAAGAAAACCCACTGCATGGGAGAACATATTTGCAAACGATATCACTGATAAAGGTTTAATCTCCAACATCTACAGACAGCTTATACAACTCAATAAAAGGAAAATGAATGAGCCAATTAAAAAATGGGCAATGGACCTAAATAGAATCCTCTCAAAAGAAGACAGAAGGAAGGCCAAGAGGCACATGAAAACATGCTCCAAGTCACTAATTATCCGAGAGATGCAAATCAAAACAACAATTTGGTACCATCTCACACCTGTCAGAATGGCCAACATCAACAAAACAACAAACAACAAATGTTGGCGAGGTTGTGGAGAAAAAGGAACCCTCGTGCACTGCTGGTGGGATTGTAGGTTGGTGCAACCACTGTGGAAAACAGTATGGAGCTTCCTCAAAAAACTGAAAATGGAACTCCCATTTGACCCAGTAATCCCACTACTAGGAATATACCCCAAGAAACTAGAAACCCCAATCAGAAAGTATATATGCACCCCTATGTTCATAGCAGCACAATTTACAATAGCTAGGATTTGGAAACAGCCTAGGTGCCCGTCAGCAGATGAATGGATCAGAAAACTATGGTACATCTACACCATGGAATACTATGCTGCCATAAAAAGGAAGGAATTCTCATCATTTGCAGTAACTTGGATGGAATTGGAGAGCATAATGCTGAGTGAAATAAGCCAGTCAATGAAAGAAAAACACTACATGACCTCACTCATTTATGGATATTAAAGATCATTATAAATGAATGAACAGAAAGATTGATATAGTGACAGTAAAACAACAGGCAGACTGTCAAATGACAGCGGGGGGGGGGGAGGGTAGGGAGATCTGGGGGAGATAAGAGATCAACCAAAGGACTGGTATGCTTGCATATAAGAATAACCAATGGACACAAAACTCTGGGGAGGGAGGGCATCTATGGGGGGGGGGGCAATGATAAGCTATGTATACAGATAATACCTTAATAAAAAAAAAAAAAAAGAAAATGTTGAACCTGAATTGATAAATGTATATGGCATCTCTCAGTTTACTTGGCTTCCTTGGAAAGATTTACAACTCAAAAACTGAAGATGGTAGCATGTACTTTCTCAGTGTTACTGTCGGGACAGACTGCATGTGAAAGCTTATCACAAAGCAAATACTTCAGTGTGTGTGGCTTTTTTGTAAAGCACAACTTCGCTGTGGAGGTAGTTCCAATGAAGTGTCAGTGTTTCAACACCAGCTGTCATATTTAGGACATTTATGCTCTCAGTAAACTCAGCTAAGGCAGCTGGATCAACTGAAACCAATTTGGAAAACGTATTTAGGAAAGTAAAGGAAATGACCTATAATGTTGTGAAGGCACTGCATTGGACCTGAGATTCTCACCAGTCCAGATTTATCAAGTTCAGTTATGTAGGAGGGAATGCATCTCCAAGCCACCACTCAGGCTGAGGATGTCATGGTTCAGGACTTAGTGGTGGCTTCTATTTCCAGTCTGCGTGGGGAGGACTGTTTTTAAACTAGCCTCCTCAAAGCGTGGACTTTTGGCAATCTTGGGCTTCATATTTCTTAGTCCAGTCCAAATGAGTATGAGCCAGCAAGACATCAGCTGTTATGCAGGAATCATAAAACATATTTAGAATACAAATAAAATATAAGTACCTCAATACTTGATGACTTTTTATTGATGACCGAAACCACAAGTGGGTCTTCTATCATATATGTTTGATAGAAGGTGATATGATTTGAGAATATTGGTTTGGATATTCAGTTCTCTTATTTGTGAGAACTCTTAAATTTTGTGAGCTCTGAGAAAAAGGAAAAAAAATCAAATGACATACCAGGGTGGGCAAAGTATATTTACAGTTGTGAATATGTGAATGTGCGAAACACAGTTTGTTCTTGAATTATTATTTATGAATTCTTGTATTATTTATTTGTATTTCAACTGTGGACCTGCTTTTGCTGACTCCTGTATTAGATTAACCTGTGTTTCCTGTTCCTTAGGTACCCCTGGGGTCCCTGAGCCTTAATTCCATGACCTGATGTTCCCTAGGAGAGGGGCAGGGGACCTGTTTCCAGGGAGTGAGAAGGAGTTTCCTCCACAGTTCCCACTATAGCTTTAATGGAATTGGTGTGTGTTACGCTCACACAAACTGCTGAGCATTTGCCCCTGAGGATACAGTAATTAAAAAGAATGATGATCTGGAATTAAAACACTCTACTGTTTGATACTATTTTGGGGAAGTACTTACTGATTGTCGCCCTATTTTCCTTTGTGATATGATTAGCCAGAAGGAAGCTACTGTCCTGAGGAGGAAGCTATGAGGGTGCCCTCTTAAAAAGCTCATGAAGTATGCAGAAGATTCCAAACCATGAATTTGGATAGGATCATCTCAGACTTGTTAAAAGAAAAATTTCCACAAACAGTTTACTGATCCAATAGGCTTTCATTCAGCGATGCCTCAATCAGACAGTATACAGTTTAGCAACTGGAAAGGCGAGCAAGAACAAGGAATTTACACCTTCCATTTGCTAATTGGTTAAAGCCAGCTTCCATTTCTTATATGGAGCAAAAGGGAGTCTTGGAGCCAAATGAAGGGTAGGGTAGGCAAGCACTGATTGGTTGACCGAGGCCTTCCTTTTTGGGGAGAGTGGAGCATAGGAACTTAATTCTGCTAAGCTTGAGTGACTCCATCTGTGGTCCAATCTGGGTAGTGAAATACAGATTTTGGTCTCTCAAGTAGTCATTTACTATGCTAATAGGGCAAGTCAGTTCAGCTTTTTGATCCTTACTCTTTATCGTCAAGACAATATCTACCTTTTAGCATTGCAACAACACTTTTAAGAGTTTTGACCCCAGCTGAAACCAGTTTGGCTCAGTGGATAGAGCATTGGTCTGTGGACTGAAGGGTACCGGGTTTGATTCCGGTCAAGGGCATGTACATTGGTTGCGGGCACATCCCCGGTGGGGGATGTGCAGGAGGCAGCTGGTTGATGTTTCTCTCTCATCGATGTTTCTGGCTCTCTATCCCTCGACCTTCCTCTCTGTGGATAATCAATTAAATATATATATATTTTTAAAAAGAGCTTAGACCCCAGCTTCACCTCTTACCAGTTCTGCGAATGTTGTTGTGTTCTAGAATATTATTGTGCTTCAACTTTCTCATTTGTAAATTGAGGGAGATTATGTCTGCCTCACATGTTTTGTTGTTTTTTTTAGAAGTAAATGAGCTAATGCCTATGAAGCACTTGTAATAGCACCTGTCACAAATGTTAGCTTATAATCATTAATGCATGTTTGAGTTTTTAGCACATTTTTGACACCTGGCAATCATTCAATCTGTGGTAACTATTTTTAGACAAAGTTGGGTATTATTGTTGGAAACAAAGAAAAATAAGGCTATATGGTGAGGTAGAATCCAGTAAATGAGCTATGAAGATTGACTGTTGCCTGAACCAACCTATGCTTTGTGATAATGATTAGGATAGCCGGGGAACCATCAATACAGCAGGATGGATGAAGCAAAGAAATCTTTTCAGTAGACACGTGAATGATACGAGGAAATGTATGACATTTCGGCTGGAGACATAACTTGACAATAATTGAGCAGTCTCCAAATATCATATGTAAAGTAAATCTACCTCATTACTGTTAATTGGCAGCATAAATCCACGTTCACTGGATGTTGTGCACATTTGTGGATTTTATCGCAGGGTTAAAGCAAACCGAAAGAACCCTTACATCCCATTCAATTATAATGCAACCTGTATTGCTGCCACACTGGCAAAATTAATTCTTTTCATGTGCCTTCTACTCACAAGCAGGGAGAGAGGTATTTTGAAACAGATTTTTCTTTTTTTTAAATGGGGAAACGGATATCCAAAGGTAACCTGGTGAGTTTGATGACAATGATGTCACATGCTAGCTTGGGATTTCATTTTTCAAAGTGCATCCTCACTAATAATCTTGTATCTACACAACTAAATAGAATATAAGTAGGAATATGAGGTATTATCTCCAGTTCACATATTGGAGAGTTGATGTTTCTCTATTAGATAGATGTACAGTAAGCCTAACCGTGGCCAGTCAAACCAGCTCTCACCAGGACATGTGGGGCTTCTTCTGCATCAGCATTAAATGTAGAGCATTCCCCCAGCGTGGGCTTCAGCCCCTGTTAAAATGAACTCCTGCCAGTCTTTCTTGAATTAGATGCTGTTAGACCTAAAAAAATAATTATACTCACTCTTCTTCATCAGCCCTAAAGCTAGCAGCACTTGCAGCTCCTCTGAGTTACTTTTTCTCCTAAATCAAACTTTCTCTCAATAGCTCTGAATCTATCTAACATGAATTCTACAACTTTCAGCTCATCATCCTCCAGAAACATGTAGTTTATTTATTTCCTTGAGGAAAAACAATACTATTCATTCATTTATTCAACGAATATTGACTGATGCCCAACAGTATTATATTTTCTGTGTGTTTATGGGTAGCCATGAACAACAACAAAAAATTAAGATCCCTGAGTTTATTTAGGTAATTTGCATTTTAGGGTAGGTGAGCTAGGTGATGGTCAAGAAATTAAATAATTTTAAACTTTACTCAGCAATAAGTTTTTATAAAAAGATTACAAAATAAAATTAAAAAAAAGAGTTCCCTGGAGCATTATGTTATAGTGAATGGATCAAGAAGGTCTCCCTGAGGAAGTGGCCTTTGAATGACCAAAAAAGTCATTAAAAGAAATTTAAAAATCTGGGGTAAGAAGGAGCCAGTTAAAATAAAAAGCAATTGCAAAGGTAGAAACAGAGTGGTGTGTTTGAAAGATAAAAGGAATTTCAATAAATATGGACTAAGTTTAACAAGGAGCACATGGAAAGAACAAAGTTGGAGATATAGTCAGGGACAAATGTATGGGTCCTTTCAGTGCAGGATTTGGATTTTTTAAATCTGAAGGGTAGGTATTGCTTTTAAACATAGGGGGACTTGATATGATAATACATTTTTAAAACATTAATTACAGTGGATTTAAGAAAAGTAAGAGTGGACAGTGCAAACTACTGAGGGGGTTATCCAGTAAACCAAAATATACAATTTTAAAGTTAGTGTTGATACAGTTGAAGTTGAAAATAGATCAATTTAGGATAAGTCAGGCAACTTCCAGGACTTGACACTGAATTGTCCTGTCTTAGAGTTGAGGTGGATGGTGATTAAAAGAGAATAATTAGATGATTCCTATTTGGAAATTTGAGTAGCTGGGGGACACTGTTGTCTGTATGTAAAAATAGGAAATATTTGAGGGGACAGAGAAGGTTTAGAGGCTGGATTTATCTTTTTGTATTAACCTACTTCTAGAATTCACATTTTGTTTTCAGTGTGTTTGCGCTCACATGCAGTACAGTGCAACTTGCAACTCTACTCTCCCTTGCACTGGAGCCTTTATTTCTATTATATCAGCCTCAAGTCTGTACTTGTTTGTTTAGTAATCTGTGTAGAAAATATTGCATTCAATAGAAAACTATGCATTTTCCTTAGGTTACCCTTGCTAATTATTAGATTCTAGCTCCATTCATTGTTTTTGGGCTTCTCTGCAACACTGGAAGTTTTAGGTAACTGATTGGTTTATAAATTGTTCTCTATCCAGTAGTGATTTTAATAAACGTTCTCCTGTGCAAAATCCAGTTTTGTCCTCATTTGCAATTCACCTCAACATTTTTTTAACTCCATGTGATTTCTTGCTCTTTTGACTTCTTTGAAGCTGTTAGAACATCTGTCTGGTTCACTCAGATCATGGGAGTGAAATAAAATTTTTAACAAATGTTCATTTTTATATCTGTGTGAGAGTCATGGTTTTATCTCGTCCTGAAAATTATTTTTTAACACACTTCTCACCAATGGCTCATACTGAACCCCTGGCCTTTTTCACAGGAACTTCAGTCGAGTTTTGTCTCCCAAATTCTGAATTTGATAATCTGACTGTAACCTATTTCATTTCATATTATGCCAGTGTTCCTGGAAAATTATGGATTCTCATGTGAAACAGCTAGCATCAATTTTGCCAATACAATTATGAATTCAAAACCCCAAAGATTAATATTGTATCTCAGCACCAAGAGCATTACATTTCCCAGGTGCAAGCGACTGTTTCTTAGCTGCTCTCATCGTCAGGCCTGGAGCTTCCTCCAGCCTTTTGGTAATGGTGCACAACAGAATTGGTTTGTCAATAATGAAAAATAGCCAGACACATTCCCAAGCAAATTTGCATGCTGCCTCTATTCTCAGAAGGGTATACTTTAGTGCCTAAAGTTCTAAGAGATTGCAGCTCATTATTTTTATGAGGAAACCTACTTAAAGCTTTATTCTAAACCTATCTTTTAGAATGATTAGCTTCTGACTCATAAATTGGAGTGTTTCATTTTTGTCTTGTCAAAGAGGAAGAAAACAAACTTCACAGACAATGAAGAACAAACGAATCTTTGGCAAAGCGTGGTTTAAATATTTAGAAAAGTGTGATTCATAACAAAAAGGTAATATTCTAATATTTCCAGACCAGTACCACAGCAAATATTTTTCCTAATCATATAACGGTAATTTATTATAGAGTATCATTTAGTGCACATGCTATTAACATTAAATCATGAACATTAAATGTAGCACAATTAACTTATAAAAACTAAATGTACCCTTTATTTTATAATACCTTTTAAAAATATGCCAAGCCTAACATTTTATTATATTATTTTTTAAATTTTATTTATTGATTAAGGTATCACATATTTGTCCCCATCCCCCCCCATTCCCATCCTAAACCCCTCCCCACACATGCCCTCACCCCCTGATGTCCATGACCACTGGTTAGCCTCATATGAATGCACGCAAGTCCTTTGATTGATCTCTCCCCCCTCATCCCCACCCTCCTCTACCTTCCCTCTGAGGTCCAGCGGTCTGATCGATGCTTCCTTGTCTCCGGGTCTGATCTTGTTCATCACTCTGTGTTGTTCATCATTTACCCTGGATGAGTGAGATCAAGTGCTACTAGAAATACACTTATAAGAACCAAAAATGGGACAAGCAATAATGGTTATGCTGTAGTGAGTTTCCTTCTGGGCCAACAATTCTTTTGAGATTCAATTTCAATATCAAATAGTTCCTTATGTGTACATGTCAGCAATGATATTTCAGTACTGGATGGTGGAGAAATGGTGGTAATGCAAGTCCAACCCTCTCTGGTTTGGTCCTGGGCCACCTGCAGCGATTCACAGCTGCTGACTGCTAGAATGGCAAGGCGTAGTCAGCGTCTTCCATCCCTGGCCGGTTTCTCTTCTGTCTTCATGACCTGAGCAGTCCTATCAATTCCTCTCTGTTTCAGGAATCCACATGGTCTCGGAGTTATTTTCTGAAAATATACAAACATATTCTCAACCATAAGTTAATAAAGGAATCTTTTCTATAAATTTTTTTTGTGATCCTTTTTCATTTTTTGCCCAAATGATTTTCCTTTGGCTTGTTTTGACACCATGTATGTTTTACATGAGTGTCTTGCTGTTAGCATTACAAATGAAAGTTAATTTTCTAAAGTAAAAATTTTCTATATGTAATTTACTTGCAGGATATTTTTCCTTACCTGATATTCTTCTACTGTCCCCCCTTTTTTATTTAAATATTAGGAGGCTTTTGGAAATTTTGTAATGTAGTCTTGATAGCTTTTACATTTTAATTTTATGCACTAAAATATGACTGTTTTAGGTTAACAACATGTTCTACAATTTTACCATGAGATGAACTACCAATAAAATTCCTAGTTAACATTTTAGGGACAAGCTTTTTGTCCAGTACACTTAATTTTTCTAGAATATACGCATATTTTAATTAGCCAATTTAAATTGGCCTGAAAACTTGACTACTATTTTACTGTCAAATTTAATACTCTAGCAACAATCTTAATTTATCCTGTAAATATTAGTGGAAAGGATTATTTACCTTCTTAAGTAGTCCCTGAGCATTCCTGGTGGTAGGATGGATTTAGATATCAAAAGCCCACTTTCCCACACCATGAGTACAAGACAACTCAAACAAGTCTTATTTCAGTGAGAGGGCAGCTGCTGTCGGCCAAGTATCTCTCTGTTACCTGGGTCCCGATTTGAGCTGGGCATGGGAAGCTAAGCAGCCATGGAGGTAGGAGACCTCCCTCAGAAGGGGTGAGGGTTCAGGCCCCTGCAAAATTGGGTGGTGAGGGTTTGTGCCCCACCTCTGTTGACCCACGAGTTCTCTCCTGATGGCCCTTTTTTTCAACTGTGCCTGTCTTAGGTTGTTCCTTCCCTGAAGAATCTTACCCATCTCTGGCTAACCAGCCATCCTCCAGGACCAAGCAGGGTGATGTGAGGTTCAGTTCTATCTCCTTGATATCCTATGCCCCTATGGCCTCCATGCCCAGCACCTGCCTTGGGATCTACTTGCCTGCTGATGGGGCCCCAGCACTGATCACATATCTTGGGGAACCCTGGTTTTTTTTTTCCAGGGAGGGCCCAGTTCGCCCCACTGGGTGAGAGATAGATCCATGGTACCAGCCATCACGAGGCTTCAACCTTGGCATGAACAGAAAGCTCAGGCAACAGCTGTGGGCAATTGGATTATGAGAAGAGGGTCCCTCTTTGCCAAAAGGCAAGAGAGGTCAATATAGGATGCTCAGGTGCCTTCCCAGGAGGCCCTCTACACAATGGAAGGAATTATATAGTTTCATGTCCTTTTTAAATTGCTGCCAGACATTCAAAGAATTAGTTTGTAAGTTTGGGAAATTGTACATTATGCTGTTGTAATTCTAAAATATCAAGAGATGTGTTACATTTGTCTCCAAAGGAAAAGATGATTTTTTATTGATCCTACAGGTAAGAGGTACTATTATAGGTAATGGGGGGTAACACAAATCTAGGAAAAAATATGACATTGTAGAATCATATCACATAAGGATATTCTTTTCTCTAGGCCATGCCAATCCATTTCAAACTGGCTGTCAATTTCTTTTTGTATAGACCAGGTCTTAGTTACATTTTCTGCACCTCTCCCAGGAGCAAGTAGTGATAGTTCCTTCCTTTGGTGTCCACAGAAGTCAGAAACCTCTCTTTAATTTTACACACAAAGGGACAGTGGTTTGATTTTGTGTTATACAAAAGGGAAGCTGGTTGGAGACCCCTATGTAATTATACTTCTTTCCCCCACCCATTGTCCTCCTGGATGACCAAGGTGTTTGGTATTATTGGTGAATACATTCGGCAGGGGATCAGCCCACCTAAGGGCTCTTCCCATGAAGAGTCAGGGACATAAGTCCAAAATACTTTCCCATTTGCCCCAGATAATATTACTGTACAACTAATGACTTCTCGCATGGCAAGAAAGATGTTCTCAAGCCTGGTATTTTAAAATAGGTGTTTTAATATCTTATAAGTTAATTTTCTTAAAAATATTTTTATTGATTTTTACATAGAGGAAAAGAGTGGGATAGAGAGTTAGAAACATCAGTGAGAGAGAATCATCCATCAGCTGCTTCTTGCACACCCCCTACTGGAGATGTGCCCGCAATCAAGGTACATGCCCTTGACGGAATCGAGCCTGGGACCTTTCAGTCCGCAGGCCAACGCTCTGTCCACTGAGCCAAACCAGTTTCTGTTTATAAGTAAATTTTTAATGTGAGTTGTGACTATTTTAAAGTAATTATAGATGAAAACAGAATTTTTTACTACAAAATGGAAAGCTTAAAGATCATAGATTTGGTAATAATATACCTAATATACTATGGTATCTATGAGAACCATTTGCATAAGTAGACTTGTAAGCTGAATTAGTGATCACAGATTTTGTTCTGACATTGTGATAATGCATACTCAAGTCTTACACAAAACGTATCTTTAGAGTTGGGGTGGACATGGATGGTGATTAAAAGAGGAGAATTGGATGAATCTTAGTGTAGGGATTTGAATAGCTGGTGAACATGTTTGTCCTTTCCTGAAATAAAAAAGGATTGGGATGAGAGAGGAGGTCTTGGGAATGTAGTAAGAATGGATAGTTCTGTTTTTAATAATTTGCTTCTTGAAATCATACATTGCTATAGGTGTGTTCTTACTTGCATACAGTATAGGGTAACTAGTTTCCCTTGAACTTGACCCTCTACTTCTATTATATTTATTTCAGTTTGTAGTTTTTTTTTTTTACCAATCATGTATAGAAAAAAATAGTGTATTCATGGGAACATTATGCATCTTTGCTAAGCTACCATCTGCAAAGTGTTTACTTTAAAAATCTTGGTTGAACCTGCTTTTTCAGGATGAGTTGAGATTTTTGGTATTTTTTAAACAATTCTAAAACAAAATAATTTGTTTGTCATTTAGAGATTATAGACTTGAGGAGATGTGAAGCAATCTTAACAAGGCCTCTCATTTGTGTTTTCTCATTTGTGAAAGAGAAAGTGTTTATCTTCTGGAAACTTGGGGCTGCCTCCATTCCTTAGATTAGATTACATGTTGTATTGACTTTTTGTTCTCTTCAAATAAAGCACCAAACAATAAGTGGGTGTTTTCATACTTCTATAACCTCTTGGCTTGAAGAAGAGGGCCCTTGTAATATTATCCATGTTAGCTGAAAACTGCATTGTTCTGCTGATGAACAGAGGTGGCTTTGCCTTACAATGAGTCTTTGCATGTCTTATAGTTTCAAGGAATAGTTCCAAGGTCAAGAGCAAAGAGGTGGGACCACATTCTTATCAGTTCTCAAAAAACCATGATGATAAAGGGTCACCACTCTCTTATCACATTTGGTATCCTAGGAGGCAGATTTTTCTTTAATCTGTATAAGAAACATTTTAAAAGGAAGCAAACATTTCTAATCAAGGGAAATCCACAAAACTTAAGTGTTCTTTTCCTTGAGAACAATACAAGAAATCTATCTCTGGAAAAGGCGCATCGGCATCAAATCCTATGATTCTTCCTTTGGGGGGAAATGTCATGTTTGGTGAATCCTATTTGCTTTCCATGAGGAGAAATTGTTCTTGCATAGTGTCCCGAAAGTCTCAATCCCATAATGGAAGTTTTATGGAAAATATCTCATAATGGAAGATTGAACGGGGTGATGTCTACTTTATGATCATGTTTTACTTATCTCTCCCGTATTTATTTTAACCTGTCCCAAAAGCAGGAGTGACATGAGTTGACTGAAGTATCATAGCAGAGTGTTTCTATTTGAAGGATATGGCGAAAGGGAGAAGTAACAAGCTGTTTCACCCTCTTCCTTGTTCCCAGCACTCACATTCCAGGGCAGTCCAGGGATGATGCAGAGGAGAGGAGACAAAAGCACACTATATCTCTGCAGGCCTCAGAGCCTTTTGCTCCTTGGGAGAAAAGTAGCTTATTACAGCCTAATTTTTAGACTAATAATATGGAGGGAAATTAGTGCAAGGTTTTTGCAAGATAAACCCTTTGGTGCTACTTTGGGGACAGGGTTGCTTTCTGTCCTGTGATGTTAGATGTCGCATGTTCATATGCCTTTAGCAAGGGAAGGATAAATTGCAGCTCACCTGGTTCCCTGCATATGATTATAGGTCATAGGTCAATGACTGCTGATCTAAACTAATATTTTAAAGCATTTTTTTTCCATTGGCATTATTTAGGGCATAAGTGGTTACTTTGATAATGAGAACCAAGGTATTTTTAAAGACATATAAAACAATAATTTGTTTCCTAAATTTAGAGAATTTATGAGGACTATATTCAGAAGTAATATCACTTTTTATAGCAATGAAGTTGCCTGGAGCTAATTTTAGCAATGCGAAAATCAGACAAAAAGTTGTATCCAAAGAGTACTAAGGCATTATAGAATATCCGTTTTTCTTCTAGATGGGTGTAGGTTCATCAGTTTGCATTAGCAGATGAGACAGAGACCAAGAAAATCAAACAGTGTTATCAAAAGTATTTCTACCTCATCTTTAAATTTCAATTGGGTTAATAAAAACTATTTTCCTCTTAAAAATTTCCCAAGTATCAACTCCAGGAGATATTGGAATAATCTAATGCAGATTTTCAATCTTTTTCATCACATGGCACACATACACTAATTACTAAAATTCTGTGATCTGACAAAAAATAAAATAGATACAATTTTGATTCATTCACACCAGACGGCTAATGTTGTGTTGGCTGCTGTCATTCTTTATTTGAAAAGAGGTCAGTGCCTCTGACCAGATAGTTAGGTGTTGCATGCTTTAAAAATCCTTGCAGCATACTGGTTGAAAACCGTTAATCCAATGCTTTCTAAGCACAGTTCTTTCACAGAATAACCTAAATCCAGAAACCTTTCCTTATCAAACCCAGACTTTTCAGTTCCTTTATTCTAATATTTTACTAAATTTTTGGATATTTTACTAAATTTTTGGATACGAGAAGTAGAAAGTCTCAAGTGCCAAGTAGAAAGTACCAAGATTTGCCACAATCTCCTCTCCAGCTGAACTGATATTGAAAACAAAACAATGCATTTTCAAAGCATTTTAAAAATATTAATAAAAAGTATAAGTAGAACTGTGCTATTATCTGCAGAAGAAAAAACAAATATTTTTGACATCACTTTCAAATTTGAATTTAGAGAACTGGTTAGCAACATTCTGAACCAATTTTTTCTCTATTTTTTGAAAAATACGTTTCTAATAACCTAATTAAAATTTGTGGCTGGGATTTGTTGCTGCAATTCCACAAATGGACATCAGTCATTGATGTTTTTCTATTTAGGTTTGGGGAAATTAACCTCTTCTACTTTATATTTCCGTAATAGGGGCAATTAGTATTTTAACTACCCTCAAACTGTGCTGGCATATTACAGACTGCAAGATATGAGAGAAAAATTATTGTTCAACTATATGCATATTTTTGAAAACAATATATATTAAAAGTAATAATAATTAATAATATGAGTGATAATAAGGAATAGGTGGTCAAATGCAAGTGTGACAACCATGGAGCAATCACAAAATGAAATTTCGGTAAGTAAAAAGCTTGAGAAATGATGCTTGAAGTCTGAGAAATGGTGTGTATTGAAACGCAAAATTATGTAGGCATTCATTGATAATGACAGCCTTCCTTCTAACTTGGTAATTTAAAAAAATATTATTTTAGAATACTTATGTGCACACAAAAGATCATTTTTGTTTTTTATCACTAGTTTTAAAAAGGCTTTCAACTAGTTTTCCTTTGGGTTGTCATTTTTCCAGGGGCAGAAACTGTGACAAATTATCCAATTCCACATAACCAAAGCTAGCCCACCGTTCTCTATTCAATCGAAGGCACAATTCATCTACAAAGTGTTCTCATTGTGTGTTTCATGTAGAGAAAGAAACTAATATGTCCTAAATGTGCTGCAGTTATTTTCCATTTCTTCTTGTTTCTGCAGCAATAAAAGGAGAGAAAGAGAGTTAAACATTTATTTACTTGTCAGACTGGACAAAATTCTTCAAAAAGAAAAATTATATGCTACCTAGACCACTTTAGCAATTTCAGCAATCTAAAAGAAAAGATTGATTTCTGTTTAGACGCTTTACTTTTTTTTTATTCTGTTGGTAATACTGTGTATTTTTTTTCCTAGACATTTCCCTCCCTCAAAATTAAGGGGTTATTTCAGAACTGTTTTGCAGTGTTTCTTGAAAAACTAAAATTCTTTACTCGTAAGTTTTTGCTGCCTATTCTGTACTTGAAATATACCAATGCTGGTTGTGTATGGTGGTATTAAGATAATAGGTACATTCTGCTCAAGTGCTTTTTTGTGAGCTGATGTCTTTAAGCCTGTAAGATGCACCTACAAAGAATATGTAAATGGGTAATTCACTCAGTAAGCCAGAAAGAGGAGAGAGAATCATATTTTTCGGCATTTATAAGGTATAACATTGTGTTCACTTAAAAACATCTATTAATTTACGTTGTTTGGAGACTAGCCCTCTAATTCTAGAGGCAGATTAAAGAAAAGGCACACTGCCTCCCTTTTAAAGTATTCACTTATCTGATGTGAAGAATGGCTAAATCAAAAGAAATGCAGCATTTGGACATGGGGTGTGACATTCTTCAGAGCCCTCGGTGATGATGAAACTTTCTTAAGGATTCTGCTAGATCAGTGGGGCTCCTTGCCCCTATCGGAAAGTGTCCTTTTGTGTAATTTGTGTTTTAGATATTTTCAGTTTTCTATGAAATGTGGGTTCTTGGTGTAATCAAATATCAGGCCTCACTCATCAGACCATTTCTTACAGATTGGCATCTTTGAACATAACCCATCTGTAACTGGGTCAGCGTTGTTCTGATTCAATTAACTTGACTATTTTCCTTTTTAAACATGGAATGTGAAAACTCAAGTTGGATATTCTGAGTTTTAGATCAACATTATCCAAAAGAGCATTTCCAAACTGACTCCACAATAGAATTGGCCATTTCTTTCTAGTGTCCAATTTCAAACACAAAACCAGCTCATCTCCATGTGCCAATTCTTGTCTTCCAGGCAGAGAATAACAAAGCACTTCAGCGATCACATGACTAGTACTCATCTTCTGTATCAGAAGTGGGAAAAGCATGATCTGTGAGCCAAATCAAGGCTGTAGCCTATTTTATGTAACCTATGAGCTATGAATGGTAGCTCAACACAAACAAACAAACAAACAGACAGAGACAGACAGAAAAACCACCTGAAAACAAAAGGAATATATGATGAAAGACAGTATGGTGTGCACTGCCTCAACTGTATGTACTACATGGTCATTTAAGAGAAAGTTTGGCAGACCCTACTCTATCTGAAGGTATTTATATACACAAACATACAAAGTATTTTTCTTTTGTAAGTCTCTAATTTGCAGCTCTTACATTTTTTTTTTGCCTTAGGTCTGCAACCTATTACCCTTTCTTGTTTTTGCGTTCTTCCTTTTGAGTTCATGTACATAATTACATTCTTCTCCAGCATAAATTAAGTGAGCTCTACAATGACACGTGCCATGAGCACTAGAGAGGGGCATGTTGTTGCTTCTGTCTGTAATCAAATGAATTTAAATGAATCTGCCCTTCCTTTTGCACTTCTCTCTGGCTGTTAACTTAGTGATCTTTGTGATTTATTTTATTCATTCTAGCCAGCATATATTACTAAACTATTTATGTGTACAGTGAATAAGATGCAGCCTCTGACCTCTATGCTTACAGCTTGTGAAGAAGACAGAAAATTAAATAGGCATTACAATAAGAATCAGAACTATTTCATAATGCTACATACTAATAATCCTGTGTAATAAAAAGGCAGTATGCAAATTGACCCTAATGGCAGAAAGACCTGGAATGACCTCTTGCTATGACGTGCACCGACCACCAGGGGGAAGATGGGGAGCACTGCTCAACTAGAAGCCAGCTCATGGCTGGCTTCACAGTGGCAATGGCAGGAGCCTCTCCTGCCTCCGTGGCAGCACTAAGGATGTCTAACTAATGGCTTAGGCCCACTTCCCTAAGCCATTAGTCAGACATCCCCCGAGGGCTCCTGGGCTGCCAGAGGGATATCTGACTGCCAGCTTAGGCCCGATCCCCCAGGGAGTGGGCCTAAGTCAGCAGGTGGACATCCCCTGAGGGCTCCTGGACTGAGAGGGTGTATGTAGGACTGAGGAGCCTCCCCCCCCCCAGATGCATGAATTTTCATGCACCAGGCCATCTAGTATAGAATAATAGGTTATATAGCTAGGAGACAAAATCAAATGGTGAATACTATGGAAGACATTTGGAGGCTTACTTTCTGCATTCTTGAGGCCTGTGTGAAATTGTTCAAAGGTGGCAGAAGTAAAGGGTGGGAAGCAGTTTATGTAAGTTACTGGGTAATAGAGAAATGGTCCGTTCTAGAGTAAAAACCATATAGAAACTGATTGAAAAGCTGGTCATTTATACCCAAATTTCTAGCTTTATGGAGCCTTAAAAGAATACTGTGATTATCACCTCAATATTTTCAAGAAAAAATAAGTAATTTTCTAGTAGTTGTGGCCTGTTATTGCTTTAAAAAAGAAAGAGAGAAAGATACTGGCAAAACATATATTTTCATGGCAGCAAATCGTTAGACTTTCCGAGAGGCCCCTTTTCCTGGAAAGCAATTGTTCCATTGGAAAGTAAAGCTCACTAGCGGTGTCATTGTGAACTTATAAGCAAAGCCAGTTTTCTTCCTCGGGGAGTCAGTGGTCAGCCTTGCCGGCCTTAACAGCACTAACAAAACACTGCAGACTGGGGCACCTGGAGACCAAAGAGTACAATTTTATTATATATTTTTGGTAGGTATAACTTCATTAACTTACAAATTAAGGTAAAATATTTGATTTAGTTTACTTACTCTCACTGTGCTGTCCATTCAGAAGACACCTGCCACATAGGACTTTAGGTTAAAATCAGTGGGAAGCTCAGATTTCTAATCACACTAGAGGTAGTTCAAATGCCCAATAGCTACATATGGGTAGTGGATGCTCTATTGGATAATGGAGATACGAGGTATTTTCATCATGACAGAATGTTCTACTGCAAAGGACCTATGGTTACATTAATCATAGTAAAAATCCTATCTGTTGTTATCTAAATAGCTGTTACCCTGGTATATGTTGTATATCCATTCAGATCACTTATTTCCATGATTGGACTTTAAAAATAAGTCTTTGAATCTGAGTTCTTGTCTTAGCTAGGTATGAAGTCTTTAAGCTTTGTTCTTCAAATGGGATCACGTTTTTACTTCTCAGTATTTAGATTTGAAGTGTTTGTATGGAAATTTACATAAGTACAGAAGAGTGCATGCAGTTCAGTAAGTTATCTCAAAATGAACTCACTCATTGATCCTCACCAAGGAAAAGAAATAGAACACCCTTTATTATAATTTTACTTACTGAGTAATTAATGTTTATGAAAGAATAGATATTTAGGTTCTGTCTACTTTCATGATTAAATTATTAACTTTATTTTTTTCTCATTTTCCTTAATTGTGCTCATAATTCTGGCCTCTCTTGTTAATTGTATTAATTCTCCTCTTTCTCAAGCCATGGTTTGGGAATGTGGATGGAGTTCAGGGGTAATAGCTAAGGACCAAATAATAAATAAAAAGTAACCAAAATTGATGTTTTGTCAGTACTGGCCTCCCCTGCACTGAAAATCTAAACCACACATGTAATTGATAAACTGGAGCCATACATTAGTTATAGTGGTCCTGTTATTATTTTTAGAGTAACCTTTCAATTGAAATGTAATAGTCATGTGGAAATGTATACATCAGAAATTGGTGACTTTTCATGCCATTGATTATTCTTCCACATGACTTATAAAGGGTGTAAGGTGTTTCCCCAATAGATGCACCATTGTATAGATAAGTAATCCCCATTGTAGGGTTTCTGGCTTTTTCTCTAGTCTTTTTACCTGTCCCACCCACAGTGCTGCAAATATAAATTTACCTATATTTAATGTTTATGTGCCCTTTTCTAATTTTTGCTTAGAATAAAATTCCTAGAGGCAGAGTTTCTGGGTCAAAAGGCTCTGAGCTTCTAAAAAGAAACTTATTTTGTTTTAGAATAGTTTTAGATTTTAAAGACATTACAAAGGTGCTACTGGCAGTTCCTATATACTCCACCCTAAGTTATCCCAATAACATTTCAGGCTAATATTGGTATAGCACATTTGTCACGATTCATGAAACAATATTGAGATATTATTATTAACTAAAGACCACACTTTTTCCAGATTTCTTTAGTTTTTACCTGATGTCCTTTCTCTGTCCCAGTTTCTATCCACGATAGTTATGTCCCGTTGAGCTCCCCTGGACTGTGATGATTTCTCAGACTTTCCTTGTCTTAATGAACTTCTCAGTTTTGAGGAATACTGGTTAGCCATCCTTTACAATGTCTCACAATTGGGGTTTGCCTGATTTTTTTTTCTTATTTTCCTAAATTGAGATATACTTTACATATAACATTAATTTATAGTATTAATTTAGATGTACAATATAATGATTTTATATATGCATATATAAAATTTTTTTACCATAGTAAGTATAGTTAACATTCATCATCACATGTAGTTATAATTTTTTCTTGTATTGAGAGCTTTTGAGATCTAACCTTTTGTCTTGCCGGTATGGCTCTGTGGTTGAGTGTTGAAACATGAACCAGGAGATCACGGTTCAATTCCAAGTCAGGGCACTGCCTCTTGTATACCCCACACTGGGTTACAGGATTGATCCCCAGTGTGGGGTATACAAGAGGCAGCTAATTAATGATTCTCATCATTTCTATCTTTCCCTCTCACTTCCTCTCTCTAAAATCATTAAAAAAATAAATTAAAAAAACATAAAAAATAAGGTCCAACCCTTTAGCCACTTTCAAATATACTATATTATTAACTTTAGTTAATAAGGTCCAACCCTTTAGCCACTTTCAAATATACTATATTATTAACTTTAGTCCTCATGATGTACAGTATATTCTCAGGACTTATTTAGATTGTATAAGTGAAAATTTGTACCTTTTCATCCCTTTCAACCATTTGGCCCAACCTCCCAATTTCTGCCTTTGGCAACCACCTATAAGTTCTTTACTTTTTTAGATTCCACATGTAAGCAATAACATACAGTACTTGTCTTTCTCTGTCTGACTTATTTAACTGAGCAGAGTAATCTCAAGGTACACTCATGTTGTAAATGGCGGATTTCCTTTTCTTCTATGATTGAATAATGCATTTATTATCCATTCATCTGTCGATGGGCCCTGATAGTATTTCTATATCTTGATTATTATGAATAATGGTGCAATAAACATGGGAGTGCACATAGCTCTTTGATACTCTGTTTTCATTTCTTTTGGGTATATACCCAGAAGTGGACTTGCTGGGTTCTATGGTAATTTTATTTTTAATATTTTGAGGACCCTTCATGCCATTTTCCCTAGCGGCTATACCAATGTATAGTCCCATTAACTTTGCATGAGTCTTTCTTTATTTTTATACCCTTGCCCATATTATTATTTTTTTCTTTGAAATATGTGGCTTTGATATTTAATAATAGAAAGTTTGCTTAATATGGCTTTGAAGATATTTTCCAAATTTGACATAATAACATTTATAAATATATATTTGTGACATGGAAAACAAAGGTATTTCATAGAATTGACACCAGTGATTCATACTTTAAAATGCCTCTGTCTGCCAACTCAGACACGTAAGTATTCTATAGTAAGTCCTGAATTAACTAGGTGTTAAAGATGCATCACTGAGTAGATGGCTTTGCTCAAATTCATTTAGCTTTTTCATGTCTCAGTTACGTGTTTAGGGATGGCAAACTGCTCTGTACCCTGGGGAGATGACATAATAAATGGCAGCGACTTTTCTTGTTAGGTAAAGAAATATACTTTTATTTTCTAAGACTCTAAAGTGAATAGAGTCAGTGTGAGTAGGAGGCCAGTCTTAATTATTATGTGCTTAAGTACTCATCACATTCTAATTTTTTGTAGAGACAGGGAGCTTAATTGAGTATTCATAGGCAATTATGATGAGCTGTAGAATATTTGAGTTCCCTGAAATGGCATGAAAAGCCTCGTGATTTTTTATATATTGGGATGACCCATATCTTTAATCATGTGGATTAATTTAATTATTTTTCCTTTTTTTCGTTTTGCTCACTCTTTGCTACTACTTGCCCTCTTTGAAAGTCTCAGCATCCCTTACACAAACTGGTCTGATGGATCATGGCTTATAGCACTAAAGCCATTTATTTTTAAATAAAATATATTTTTATTGATTTCAGAGAGGAAGGGAGAGGGAGAAAAAGAAACATCAATGATGAGAGGGAATCATTGATTAGCCTCCTGCACACCCCCTACTAGGAACCCAAGACCCAGGCATGTACCCTGACCAGGAATCAAAACATGACCTCCTGGTTCATAAGTCGGCACTCAAACATGGAGCCACTCAGGCTGGGAGAAAAACCATTTCTTATAACCATTAGCATTAGCAATTCTTGAAAATACAAGGCAGAGGTGAATAAAAACATTTCATATTACCTTGTCAATTCCTTCTAGTAGCTCACATCTGAATTTTCTAGTTGTGATGAATTTTGAAATTCATCTCTAGCCTTTTTGCAAATGAACTCAGAGTGTGCCTGTTCTTTGGAATGTTGTTTATTTTACCTGTTCACGTAGATAATTCTACTTATACTATGCTATTTGATTAAGGCATTCCTTTCCCTTCTGTAAGAATCCTTCATAAGCTGGATATGTTAATTTTTGTATGTTTCTCTAATATCTGGCTTTGAAGATATTTTCCAAATTTGATATAATAACATTTATAAATATATTTCTGTGACATGGAAAACAAATGTATTTCATAGAGTTGACACCAGTGATTCATAATTTAAAATGCCTCTGTCCACCAACATACCAGTGGGCATACCACTGCCAATGTAATTACCACAGATGTTGAGTGAAATATTAGTGTCCGTGTGTGTGTGTGTGTGTGTGTGTGTGTGTGTGTGTGTGTGGTTTCTCTTGAGAGTGATCTTCTAGCAGGGTGAGCCTATGTTGTTAATTATGTCCCTAGAATTAAGGGTATAAAGGGCCTGGTAAACCAAAGGTGCAGTATAAACACGTGGCAAGTGAGTGAATGAATGTCTAAAGGAAAGAAGTATTTTCGTGGCAGCTTACTAATTAAAAATAATTTATTTCAATTAGAACTTTATATATATATACATACACACACATTAAGTATCATATATATATATGATACTTAATGTGTGTGTATGTATATATATATACATTAAGTATCCAATAATTTTAATTATAATAACATGACTTCTGAACTATAATACCTTTATTAACTTGCTCAGAAAACATTTATGGTAAGAGCATGAAAATCATGCAATTATATCTAGCTGGGCCCCTTTCCACCAGCATTTGAAGAGAACAAAGATCAATTTCACACTCGGGGAGTGGGGGGGTTGAAGTCAGTGGCAGCTGTGAAGCAGCCTGGTGCCAATCATCCAGATTGACCTGCAGTCATTGCCTGGGGAAAGCCAGTGGACCTCTGTGATGCTCAGTTCTCACCTCTTCAAAGTAAAATAATGACCAGTTTATAGAAAATCACTCCTTTTTCGTATATTGCCTACAAGCTTTCTCTAATGTAGGTTTTTGTTTGAATTCCTAGGAAAGGAGAGGAAAAGGAAAGAAGGCAGAGAATGATAAAATTACAACAACAAAAAATCACAGAACATGATATTTACTGTTTCCTATTTCATTATTTTTACTTTTTAGGTATGATATCAAGTGACTGAATAGTATTCTTGAACATGGCTACCCCGTGTTCATTTAACATTGCTGACAACAGAGAGAATGGAAACTGCCTCATCTACCTTCATACACCAGCCGGACCTCCTTCTTGTACTCACAGGGAATTGTTGAAAATTGACCGTCTATTGGTTTCCTCCCGAAGGAGGTCCGGTTAGTGTTGGTGGCATTTCTGATCCCAGGAGAAACATCTATATTTGAAATGATGGAGCTAATAGCCGAGGCAGATGCTTTTAGGGCATATTTCATTTGAAACTCAAGCAGTAGCAGTCATACACAGTAGACAAGTTTATGTCTGTGTGTAAATTGATATGTGATTATCTTTCCCACAAAACCTATTTATGTTTACAACATCGTACAGATGCTCCTATCTGCAGGGTGCAGAGAGAATGCTATGCAATATGTCAGCCTTAGCACCTCAATGGAAAGAACGTGTTTGCTCACCATGTTAGACATATTGGGCCACATTTTCCCAGAGTGCTTGCTAATTGCTTCCTTCCATGAAATGTCTACCCTGTGAGAATCATTAACCCTCTCAGGGTACCAGCACACCAGTTGACAAGTCCTATTTTTAGTCAACTGAAATTCTAAATCCGGAAAGGAAAATGGATGTTCTGTATTGCATTGCCTTATCTTTGTACAGGATCAACTTGATAAGGAATGTCTGAATGTGAATGCTAGGGAATAATTCCTGGATTCACAAATTTTCTCCACAAAGTATAAAACTGTTGTGTGCCTTGTTTTCCTCATTTGTAAATAATATCTACCACATAGGTTTATTGTGAGAATTAAAGTAATTATACATATTAAATACTTAGAACCTAGCTGAAATCAGGTTGGCTCAGTGGATAGAGCATCGGCCTGCGGACTGAAAGGTCCCAGGTTCGATTCCAGTCAAGGGCATGTACCTTGATTTCGGGCACACCTCCAGTAAGGGATGTGCAAGAGGCAGCTGATGGATGTTTCTAACTCTCTATCCCTCTCTCTTCCTCTCTGTAAAAAAATCAATAGAATATATATTTTTTTTAAAAAGAAAAGAAAAACTGCTTTAAAAAAATACTTAGAACCTACATACTAATAAGCACTCAATAAGTGCTAGCTATGACATTATTAGTGTTGTTATTATTGTCATTATCCTATATAATAATAGGCTAATATGCAAATCAATCAAACGGCAGAATGACCAGTCACTATGATGCACACTGACCACGAGGGGACAGATGCTCAACGCAGGAGCTGCCCTCCTGGTGGTCAGTGCTCTCCCATAGGGGGAGCACTATTCAGCCAGAAGTCAGGCTCACAGGTGGTGAGTGCAGGGCAGTCGGACATTCCCCTAGGGCTCCCAGACTGAGAGGGCACAGGCCAAGCTGACGGACTGCCCACACCCAAGTGTATATTTACCGCTGTGTTGCTGAAAATTACCTGAAAGAGAAGTTGGGGTGCTTCACTAGCTTTTAGAAACTCACTTCTTTTTTTATTATTATTATCATCTAAAGTATTACAAATATTAGTACATTTGCTTCCTCTTCCCCCCTCCCCTACCCCTTGGCACGTGCTCTCACCACAACGCCCCCAGTGTCTTGCATCTATTGCTTATGCTTATATGAATGCATACAAGTCTTTCAAGTTGATCTCTTAGCTCCCCCCTCCACAGCCTTCCCACTGTAATTTGACAGTCTGTTCAATGCTTCTCTGCCTCTGTATCTATCTATTTGTTCATCAGGTTATAATGTTCTTTATTATCCATAAATGAGTGAGATCATGTGGTATTTTTCTTTCACTGACTGGCTTATTTCACTTAGCATAATGCTCTCCAGTTCTACCATGCTGCTGCAAATGGTAAGAATTCCTTCTTTTTTATAGCAGTGTAGTATTCCATTGTGTAGATGTACCACAATTTTCTAATCCACTCAGCTGCTGATGGGCCTTTGGGCTGAGAAGCTCACTTCTTTGTGCCTCTGCTTTCAATCCTGACTTTACCATGGGAACCAGGTCATGCTGGTATTCCTGGATTTCTTGCTTCAACATTATGAGTAGAGGCAGAAAGCTGCTGAACTTCTTGTTTAAAGTAGAACAATATTTTGATAGTCCATTGGCACAGTTATTACAGAGAAGGCCTGTTTAATTCAGAGGTAAATGTTTAAATCAGCAGAAAACCATGCCTAGTAAAAATTGTCCTTAGCAATCCATTAAGTTGGGCATACAGTACATATTTATGTACAACTCTTTGCAGAAAAATATGTATATGAAAATGCAGGTTTTTATTCCAGAATCACACTCTGCACACCCTACAAGATAATATCATGGAGAGAGGTTCCCAGGACTGACAGAGTTCATTTGCGTTTGCCTACTTATGTATCTCGCGGCAATACTCATTTCATGGAAGGGGCAGGCAGAGTCACCCAAACTACCTCAGTTCATGTTGTTTTCCCTGCTCTCTTTGTCTCTCCAAATTGTGCACCTAGAATGTTGTACATTAAGTGCACAAGTGATGTGGCTCCTCTATTAGTAAGGTTAGCTCTGTATTCATGGAGGGAAGATATAAATTCAAAGATGTTTCAATGATAAGTTGCTTTAGCTAATGTTTGGATGTTTAAGTGGCTTTTACATACATTAAAAATAATTTACTGAGCACTTGTTATAGACTGAATGTTTGTGCCCCCTTCCAAATCCTCATGTTGAAACCCTAACCACAGTATGATGGTATTTAGAGCTGGGGTGGGGGGGGTGTCATTGGAAAGTAATTAGGTTTAAATGAGGTCATGTGTATGGGGCCCTTGTGATGGGATTACTGCCCTTATAGGAAGGAAAAGATATATGAGTTTGTGTAAGCACATAGCTTGAAGGATGCCAGATGCAAGCCAGGAAAACCTCTTCCCAGACACTGAATCTTTTGGCACCTTGATCTTGGACTTCCCAGCCTTCAGAACTGTGAGAAATAAGTGTCTGTTTTTAAAGCCACTGGTCTGACAAAAAGTTATATTGTTCAGGGAAAATGTGTATATAAAAGGACAACAATGGAAATGGTGAGCGTAACATTCAGGAGAGTGGGTATCCAGGAAAGGGATGTTGAGGGGAGGAATATAGTTGAGTAGTAGTTCACAGAAAGCTTTCAGCTACATCTGTAAGGGTCTAGTCCTTAAAAAGGTTTTAAAGCAAAATTGGCAAAATAAAGCTACTGTATGGTGAGTACATGAATGTACATTACATTTCCCCTAGATAAATTTGGTTATATTTGGAATATTTCAAATGTTTAAAAGTTTAAAAATCATCATTGCAGTTATTTTTGCGATGCATTAACTTAGCAGCTCGCTGAAATGTATGGCAGCAACAGGGTAAATTGCCTTATATTTAATATCGCCAATGATAGCAATGCACAACTTAAAAAATTCACCCAGAATTCACCTCCTTAAACTCTTAAGTAGCAATATAGTTAATTCCAGGACTTCTCTATTTATCAGCATTGTTTTGAAAATAATACAAAGGTTAGAGCTAGGGAACTACACATCTGTGATGAGGCTAAGTAAACTAAGATAACTTAGATCATTTATGGATTTGCCACATATTTACATTTTTATGTTTATAGTAAAAAGTTAGGCTGCATAATAAAAGTATTAAGAAATATGTTTAAAACTTCAAGTTCAACAAAAAGTTGTATAAAAAAACTTAGTCAAATCCCACATTGCTTTAAAAAAATCAATAAAGCTAAAGACATGATTTCCATTTTCTTGAGTTTAGATAGGATAGTTTGAGCTACTTGATATGAGCTTTCAGATTTAACTTGGAATAGAGAGAATCAATGGAGAGCATCTACAAAAAATTAATAAATGTCCTGTTTATTTTTCTATTAACTTTCGGTTGCATTTAGGTTCCACATTATAAAAACTAAAGCATATATTTAGGATGGAAAACAATGATTCTTATGAGAGAATTCATAATTTAACTATTAAATAAGCAATGGTTTATTAATTCAGTATCTACTCTACGCAGGTATAGTTTGAAATGCTGAGGAAAGGGGAAGTGAACAAAATAGACAAGAAACCTCTGTCCTCATAGAAATTCTGTTCTGTGGGAGAAGGGAGAAATGAATACTCTAGTGCCCATGTACCTACCAGGTGATTTGGGATCTGTGGTTTTAGAAGAAAGGGTTGGGGTGATCTACTGAGTGGCTTTCTTGCGTAAACTAAGTATAAGTTAAGAATTACAGAAAGAAACCATAAAATGGCTTTTCAAGTTGTGTAAGGAAAATGTTTATGGCAATCTTCCGAGGAATGGCAGCCTCAAATGTTTTAAATGCAGAAGAAAAAGAAATGGTCACATGTGCTTTTCCGCCTTGCTAAAAATGCCTGCTTAACTGTTTTCCTTAGCAACCCCACTGAGCTTATCACTTGATTGATGGGTTTACTTTTTTTCTGTCTGTTTTTTTATCCAAAAGGGAAAATTATTAATGTCTTTCTTCCATAAGGAATCCGAAGAAAACTGAAAGCACTCGTTATTCAACTGATGCTTTATTTTTCTTTTTAAAACCTTCTGCGTGGGAGGCATGGTCCCAGGACCTGTGTGCTGAGCATGGCACAGCCCCTGGTGCAGGGAGTGCAGACGCTACAGGGCCCGCGGCCTAAGCCGGTGGTTATGCAGTGGGGTGGATGCTCCCACAAAAATGCAGACACAGCTCCGGGTAAGCCCTTCTTTTCTACCTGGGGTTAAAGAAGCTTTTAAGTTGAAAACTAGGTTTTGCTCGGTCCTTCAAAAATGAGTAGGAGTTTTCCAGATAATGAAGTGAGCCGGCAAGCACCTTCAGCAACTGTTAGCAACCAGTGATACATGTCATCACCCAGTGCATTCATTGCCTCCAGGTGCCTTAACCTCTGCCTGCCCCTCATGCTTTTGGTCATTCATTCATCCATTAATTTATGCCATCAAAGTTAGTATATTTAAAAGACATTCTGTGTTGGTTTTTTGCTAGGCAAAGATGGAAAGGATAAGCAAGATAGATTCCATATTTTCTGTCACTACAGATGTCAGCACCAATGGCTAGAGCAATATACTCACCTAAGTATTCTAATCCAAAGGTTTTAGAATTGCAAAATATTTGACTTATAGTTAAATAGATAACATGGTTTGGTTTTGAACAAAAGCATTCAGTCATAGCCCACCCCGTGTGGTATAGTGATTGAGAGTCCACCTATAAACCCGGAGAGCTCCGCTCCATTCCTGGTCAGGGCACATGGTGTTACGGGCTCAATCCCCCGTAGGAGGTGTGCAGAAAGGCAGCTATTCAGTGATTCTCATCACTGATGTTTCTTTCTCTCTCTCCCTCTCCCTTCCTCTCTGAAATCAATAAAAATATATTTAAAAAGAAAATACTCACTCATATTCTAATCTGAGTAAGAACATTTGGGGATTATATCATGAATGCAATTATAACATAGAACCTAACCAGAAAACCAAATAAATAAAATTCTTCTGAAACTTGATTTATATACTCGTTTACACAACATCCAAATAATTCCCACAAACTATGATTTTAGGAGAACCCAACACTAAACAAAACGCCTTTAGATATGGTATCCTCTTTGGTCCTGACAGCATTCTTGTGAATCACACAAAAACCTTTGACTAGTTTGTGGCAGAACTCTAAGTAGAATCCAGTGTCATTCTGCTTGCCCCGGTGCACCTGGAGACAGCCCTGCAATTCCTGGAGGCCTCTCATACCTCTATGTTCGCCCTTTGTTGCAACTTCTTATTATTTTAAAGTGGCTTTTTTTCTTATTTAGTTTTTGTTTTAACTAGAAGACAAGATTTTTCCTTTTTCCAGTAAAATAAACAAAACAGAGAGGTAATATAGCTACCAAATATAAAAATGCATGCTCCTATAATATGGTTAATTTTGGCAACTATAAACATAACCATTTTGTGTGTGTGTGTGTGTGTGTGTGTGTGTGTGTGTGTAAACATGGCCTCAATAAATTGTATTTTGTAACAACATGCAAAATTATATATGTTTACATATATTGATATTTCGCTTCACCAAATGATATAACCAAGAGATGAAAACGAAAATAAATTTGGAATTTCAAAGACACACACCAAAAATGTAATCTGTTAGTGGTCCTAATTCTCCCTTGTTGGCGAACCCCTCCCTTTCAGGATATTGATTTTCTTGAAATAACTAGACTTAAGTCATGATAAGAAGTGAATAATGTAAAGAATGCTACTTTCTCCAGTGCAATATCGGGACTAGAGATGAAGAAAGCAAGGTGTCGGGCATTGACAGAATTAGGTGGAGTTGAGCAGGAACTTAATGTAATTTGGGGGCGAGGCTTTCAATAAAGCTCTGAAATCTGGAGAGTGGAAACAAGGAAGTTATTGAGAACTACCAGGATGGTTTCACAATCATTTATTAAACATGTGTTTCTACAAGACCCAGTGCTTGGTGTTGTGGAATCAATAGAGTTCTCAAGATTCTTGAAGTCTGAAAAAACATCTTATTGAATGAGGAGATAACAAGAGCCAAAAAGGAAATTGAGTCTGAGAGGTAGAAATTGAAATTTAAGACTGTTATTGATAATGACAGATCGAGAGCAACTTTTTGAAGGATTGTTAAGGCAAAAAAATTATATATATATATATATATATATATATATATATATATATATATGTGTGTGTGTGTGTGTGTGTGTGTGTGTGTGTGTATGTGTACACCTTTTGACTCTTTAAGAAAAATTACTATACAGAAAGAAATAACTAATCATAAACTCAGACCTAAATGTAACTCTTGGCACGCTATCCCCTCATCAGAACAACAATAAATTACAGGGAAGGCAGTACAAAGATGCTAATCTTGTCTCCTTCAGAATGCCCCAGCAGCTGGCAAACAATGATAGCATGTGTATCAATATTTTAAGCAAACTCATTGACTGTCTTAATGTCAGGATCTTCACTTTAAGTCAACATTAGTTATTTGCCCTAGGAGAGTATTACACAAAGCTTCTGTTTCCTTGTGACTGAAGAACAGTTGATTTATTTAAACTCACTTTTGCTGAGCATATACTATGTGCTAAAAAAAACAATATCTAGTCCATCAATCCTGGAACTGTCCACAGTCATAACTACTAGAGGCTGCTGAGGTTTCAACTCACCAACCGAGGCAATGAATCTTTAGAAGCAATGCATTAGTAAAGGGTTTCTGGGACTACATTTTTGTATTGATATATAATTTATCTCCCATGAGCTACACAGTTGAGTGCTCTTCTCTATGTTTTTTTACCCTTGAATTCTATGAAACCAGATTGCCTGGTCTTTCTCCGACATCACTGGCTGTTCCTCCTCTATCTCTATTATAGGTACCATTATGTCACTTTCAGAAACCATGTGTATGCTCATTAGCACCTAATCTACATATCTGGACTGGATCTCCCATCTGCCTCACTTTTACATATTCAACAAGCAATGGGAAATTTTCATTTAGTGGTCCCATAAGAACTTTAAATGTGTCATGTGTAAAACTGAAACAATTACCTCCTACTACAAACGTGCATTTTATTATATTTTCCTTATTAGTACTAATATACACTATTCAAAACAATTCAAGCAATTGAGCACCTTTTTGTAACAAGGGATTAGGCAAACGTTTCAGATTAGATGACCCTGTATTGGGGGAATTAATAGTTTTGCCATTTATTCAAGGCAAACCTAGACATCATCTGTTAGTCTGCCTTCATCTTCATTGAACCCATCCAAAATCCCCCTGAAATTCTACCCGCCTCCCCCTGAGGTCATCTTGGCTCCTTGATTCTTCCCCTGGAATTTCTCAAATCTGTCCCTTTCTTCAATCACTGTTTCTGTCAAATCCTCATACCTTTCCCCCCAGAATTCCCACATAGAAAGTAGTGTTATAGCAGTTTCAGACTTTGTGCCTTGAGCATAGGGGTAAGTGAAAGATGAATTCTGACTGATTGACCACGCATCGATTTTCTATTAGGCATAAAATAAATATATAAAGTAAAAACAAATATAATTGAATAATAAAATAGAAGGAAATATTCTAAATAATATCTGCCATAAATGTTCCTTTTTGTCAATTAATTATATGCTAATCTTCTCAATAGATTGTTATTTTATTTTATTGTTGTTATTATTTTAATCCTCACCCAAGGATATCTTTCCATTGATTTTTGGAGACAGTGGAAGGGAGAGGAGAGAGAAAAACATTGATTGGTTGCCTCTTGAATGGGCCAGAGATCAAACCTGCAACCGAGGTAGGTGCCCTTGGCCAGAATCGAACCTGAGACCCTTCTGTCCAAGGGCCAATACTCTATCCACTGAGCCAAGTCAGCCAGGGCTAGATTGCCATTTTGATTTTCCTTGGTTTTTAGGCGATGTTGGCAGAGACATTTTCTAGGATGCTTTTTCCAGTTGCCTTTGTCTTATCTCTGCTTTTATCTCATGGTGCCTGCCTGCCTGTCCACAGACCCAAATTGTTGCACTTGAAAATCAGCTCATCCTACTTAGTGCAAATTAGAGGCGTTGCTGTATTTGGCTTTTCAAGCCCACCGCATCACAAAAATCCTAGTGAACAGGAAGCTTTGAGGACATCTGGTTAAAATTCCCAGCCAGTACTGAGATTGCTCCAAACTCTGAGATGCTATCTTTTTGTTAGCTCACATGACAAAAGAGGCAAAAACAACTGAACAACGTAGCTGAGAAGCATGTGCAGATCACCTAGCTATAAAAGGCACTTTGAATAAGCCATATGCTTTCTCAGTTGTTCTCTTTCCACTTTTGTTCATTTCTGACTTTTCTCATATCACTGTGTGAGTGGTAAACTTAGTACCTCCCTCATTCCCATGGGGGTGGGGGGACGGGATTTTTTATCCTTTTCCATTGGAGATGAGGCATCTGACCGCCTTGTACATTTTTCCGCTCACGTGCTTCCCACTGTTAGAAGAGGACGGACTAATCCCGGTGAGATAATTTGGTGGTCCCCCTATAGCTACTTTCACCGGTGTCCTCCCTCTCTTCTTGCCCCCACTCTTCCTGCTATCAAAGTACCTTCAGGTGGACTTGATTCAGACGGGGTCCTTTGCTGCTGACAGGGACTAGAGTTCTCCAGTAGCCTTCAGATTCACTCTCCCAGAAGGAATTCAGGATTCTGGATTGAAGGGTAAAGAAATGTAACAGGCCTAATGTTGGCCATGCTCTAAGGTGCATTCACAAATCCAGTTTTATAAATAATGAAGCTTCTAGTTTGACAATGGGGCACCCTCTCCCTGTTCCTCCTTGCTTCATTTCGGTTGGATTCCAGGGAGACCTAAGCATCATTCCTCCCCTCCAGATCCTGAACCTGTTTGGCTAACAGGCTGGAAGACAATGGGAGAGAGTCATGGAGTGATAAACAAATAGAAAGATGGTCATATAGTGACAGATAGAAAGATAGATAGTCATATAGTGATAGATAGATAGATGATTGATAGATAGATAGATAGATAGATAGATAGATAGATAGATAAGTAGATAGAAAAATGATCAACCAAGATAAAAATCTCTACTTGCAACATTAAGTCATACACATTAACCCATTCCCAGTTGGGACCCATAGATGCTATGGCCTCGGAGGTTTATACTTGTTTCATATGCATTCACCTGGACAATAACCCCATGACAGGCACTGTGCTAGGCACTGGAGTTTCAACAATAAACACAGGGACACGCTCTCTAGCTCTCTAGTTTTCATGAGGTCTTTATATTTATACTACAAAAGGGAAGATAAATAAGTAATGTAGAATGCTCTTTGCAATCAACCAGACTTGAAATCAAATTCTGATTCCATAAATTCTTAACTGCAGTAAAATGCATTTAGTTGTTAATTCTTTAAATTATCCTCAACAGGCAGCCTGGTCTGACTATCATTTCTTGGCAGTCAGAGCTGTGCTGTAAGAGCGCTGAGTTAGGAGTTAAAAGACTTAAGTGCTAATTCGGTTCCATGAGCAACTTGTCTTTTGCCTCTGCGTAAGCCATTAGTTTGTCTGAAGCTCTCTTTCCATGTCTGTACTTTGGAGAAATTAATGGTGCTTTGGTAAAGATTACAGAGCATCATGAAGCCTTGCTATCCTCTAGCTGTGTGGCCAATGCCAGTTCTCCCTTCTTCCCTCCACTGTGCTGTTTAGTTTTCTCCATTTTTATCACAACCAGCAATGCTTCTGGTGTCTCTGAACTTTTCAGGAAATGGGATGGATGATAGCAATGTGATGCCCCAAAGCCTGTCTTTTTAAAAATTAAATTATTATCTGTATACATATATTACCATTGCCCCCCCCATACATGACCTCTCTCCCCAGAGTTTTGTGTCCATTGGTTGTGCTTATATGCATGCATACATGTCCTTTGGTTGATCTCTTATCTCCCCGAAATCTCTCTACCCTCCCTGCTATAATTTGACAGTCTGCTTGTTGCTTTACTGTCTCTATATCTATCTTTTGGTTCATCGTTTATAATATTCTTTATTATCCATGAATGAGTGAGGTCATGTGGTGTTTCTCTTTCATTGATTGGCTTATTTCACTCAGCATAATGGTCTCCAATTCAATCCAGGTTGCTGCAAATGATGAGAATTCCTTCTTTTTATGGCAGCATAGTATTCCATTGTGTAGATGTACCATAAAAGGGTTACTAGTGGGGGAGATGGGGAGGGAAATAGAACCATTTTTTTCCAAAGGTAAAGAGATCTTGTGATATTTTTCACTTTTGTTCAAAAGCCTGACAAAGCTTTTATATCCACAGATTCTAACATCAAAAAATACAAGCTGTGCCTAGCTATTTTAGGTACTTTTCAAATTGTAACTCATATTTAAACTAAATATGCCAAGCCTTTGCAGAATGTGGTCAGTATAATTTCTTAACCAAACTACTTGATATTCTAAATAAAACAAAATACTTATTACATGCAAATTGCTGACATTTGCCAAAATATTTGCAAAATGCTCGTGCAGCCAGAGGGAATTTGTCTATAATGTTCAAATAATTCCTGGATTTAAGCAACTCTAAAACATAATTACTTATAGGATCATGAGGTTTCACCTACCTGTCTTAACAAACACTTCTTAATCCCAATGTAGAGGGAGAAATGAATATATTTCCATTGGAATTATTCACCCAATTCATTATTCAGAAGGCCTATTGAGAAGCCTATACTTTCTGATATAAGAGAACTTTATTTTAAGGTATTTCATAGATTAAGTTATAAAGATCAGGTCACCCCTAGAACTCTTCTAAAATGATAGTTATTGAGAAATACTTACATCTCAGGGTTTGTTCTAGGGTCTATACTAATAGAATTTATTCCTTAATGTTCCTCATTTTGAAGTTGAGGGAATTTTCACTTAATGAATTGAGTGGATTGACCCAAACTCCCAGGTTTATAAAATAGCAGGTGGGAAAAAAAATCTACTTTTTAAACTATTTCTGCCCTCTATTATCATGTTGGTAACTCCTTACAACAATGAACCCCAAAGATATGTTAGTCATAGAGGTGAATTTAAGTGCAAAAAAATAAATAAATTCAACAAAAGTGTGTAGAGTTTACAAAGGTCTCTTCTCTCAACAATCCAGATGCTCCTGTACTCAAAGAAATCAGCACCAGCTCTGTGCCAAGGGCCAAAGCACACACTGGAACACAGGTAAGTGATGCTGCGTGGCCTCCGGCATTCACCATTCCTGCCGGCTCACTGGGTGGACAGGTACGAATTATATGTTATAAATAAAAACGAAGAGGCTCTACCTCTTGCTATTTTAAATCACATTTTTCTTAACTTTAGAGGGTCACTTCAAGAAAGCTTATGTCTTATGAGGAAGAATATTTACGATATTTACAATTCAAGCACTTGCTGAATTGTAAATATTCTCTTCAATATTGTCTTCATCTGTCAAATTTAAGCACAACTAAATTTTGTCTGAAATATCTGATAAATTCAAGCAAAACTAAATTTATTCGGAAATCATTGTGGACACCTGTTTGACTGCCTCTATTTGTTTTTTTTTTTAAATCTGTCCACAACTTAACCATCTATTCACATGTGATATATAAATAAATGTATTTATTTTTGTATTTTCATAAGCAAGACCTGAAATGTTATAAACAATATTAATAATTTTTAAAGTGAAAGGATTTTTTACTTTTTTATTTTATGGTTATGATTATTTTATTTTAGTATTGTTACCAGAAAAAGCTATTTTTTAAAATGTAATAGGTCCATGCTACATTAATAAATACTTTAAAGATTTAAAAAATCTTTCTGAATTAATGAAATATACATAATGTACTTTCCAGGTGTAATATAGAATCTCTGAATACCTGAATAGATTATAAATTGGGTTAGATGTAGGTGGCATGTGTAAAAGAACATATGTAAATAGAAAATATACAATATAATTGCTCCAAGTAATATTATAGTTTTAACATTACTGTGTTGAAATATTTATGTTGTCATAAGCAAATATGTACCACTAGTGGATTGAAATGAGGTTCTACTAAATTAGAAACCTGGCTAGTACTCTACTAATGGCCAAGGTTTTTGTTTAAAAGTTAAATACTAAATAATTCCAGAGCACTTTCCCCCTATTCAGAGTGATGCTGATTGTATAGATATCAAAATAGTTTTTGCAAATTGAAAGGAAGGTCTACATATCAGTTCTTAATAATCCCTACCATTTATTGAGCATTTACTAAGTGCTATGCACAATGCTTCACACTTTATAAGACATTTCTCATATAATCTGTTCATCATAGCACATTCCCATTTTCAGATAACAGGATTTAATATTTTTAAGTAATTGATTCAAGGTTATACAAACTTGAAAAGTGGGCAAGAGCTGTCTGAAGCCAATGTTTGCCCTAGCTCTAATCTATTCTCCTTTAAAAATTTTATAATACTCTCCTAAGAGTCTGTGATGGTTGAATTTCGTGTCAGCTTGACTAGGCTGGGGTGCCCAGTTGTTTGGTTAAATGAGAGTCTAGCTGTTGCTGTCAAGATGTTTTGTAGATGTGATTAACGCCTATAATTAGTTGTCTTTAAATAGAGCAGATTAACCTTTAAATTGTGAATAGGCCTCTTTCAATCAGTTGAAGGCCTTAAAGATAAATACTGATGTTTTCTAAAGAGGAAGCAATTCTGCTTTAAGATTATAACAGAAATCCTTGCTGAATTTTCAGTCTGTAAACCAGCCCTACAAACTTCTAACTCAAGACTAAATATCAATTGAGTTTACAGCCTGCTGGCCTGCCCTATGGATTTCAGAATTGCCAGTTCTTAACAATTACATGAGCCATTTTCTTAAAATAACTTTCTTAGGAAACACACACACACACACACACACACACACACACACACACCACCATTTGCTCTGTTTCTCTGGAGAACCCTAACTGTCATAGGGTGTACACAATATTTTTATTAAGCTAGCTTATTTTCACTTTCTCAAGGTGTCATTTTACTAATCTGTTAAAAAAATTAAGTGGTTTTGTTTATGTATGATATTTGTACAAAGTGTTAATAAGCATATATAATCATTTTTAATGAATGGCTTAAGCATATATAATTGTTATAAGTATATATAATCACTTGTAATGAATGGTTAACAATGTGGAAAGGTATAGGAAGCATTACCCTCCCTAATTCAAACTATAAATATTTTGTACAATTTGTTTATATACTACTTGAACCTAGCTTCTATTTTGTTGCTAATTGAATTGTGTTACATTTAAGTTGTAAATTTTTAAGGACTGGGATAAATAGAAATAGTTTTTTCTCTCACATACACACATACCTTTAGCATAATAAACTTCATTTTGAGCTATACAATGTTAGAAATAAACTAAATTCATTTAAAATCTAGTTCAGCATTTCTCAAACTTTAGTATTTAAATACTACTTTATATATATTTTTTTACCATAACCATTGCCACCTATACTCTTACTGACTTAATATTTTACACAAACAAACTTATTAAAAATTTATCTTGCTGTCATAAAAGAACACTTGGAATGGTTTTCCATAAATAAAAGGTAAGGATAAAACATGAATATGAAGATGAAACAATGTGATTATATTCTTATGAATTATGGTTATCCATTAGATACTCTGAGTTTGAGGACTGCATTACCCTGGTTATAAAGAAGAAAATAGAGTGTTAAAGTCATAATAGCCCCAAAACGAGTCTTTCTCTCAATGGGACTCAGAAAGATCAAGAGAACTCTGCTTTTAAAGTTTTTTAACACTATTAACTAAACAAAAAAATCTCACACTTTAGTAACAAATAATTTAATCCACTTCTCTCTTCCATTCTTGACTTTCACTCAAACATACTTGATAAATGGCTACCTAGCCTCTTCCTGTCATCTCCAGAGACAAATACTTCCCGAGAAATCACATTCTCTTTTATCGAATTGCTTCAGTTGTAAGAAGGCTCTCGCTTCTAGTGATCTAACACCTATTTCAGACCAGCCGTCTCTATCCAGACCAAAAAGTCTCATCTATTTCTTTTTGAACACCTCCATCTCTTCTGCTTCACACTTTCTCACCTGCCATGACACCCACCCCATCGAATTCCCATTAGAATGCAATACAGCCCTCATAATGAATAGCTAAGAAGCCAAGAAGAGCAACATCCTTGGCAAAGAAAAATATTTTAGGAGCCAAAAGCTTTAAAAGTTTTGTTTTCCCCTAGAAGAGAATCCATTTTTGCTGCTTTGGTAGCATACTTTTTTAAGATTATTATTTTAAGAAGAAGCAAAATAATAAACACAAACAGATTTAAAAAAAAAACATTTATGATAGGAATGGGGCAGAAGGTGACATGATGGCATTCGCTACTCTGGAGTAGATATATCGTTGCTATGATGAGGAATTTGGAAAAATTGAGTGCTCAGCTCTTGCCAAATAGCCCAGTGCAGAAAAAAAAGTGCTCAATAAAATGTTGTTGAATGAACACATAAGCCCGAAAGGACTCATCAGAAGGGTTTTATTTAAAAATGAATTTTACAGTTTTCCAGTATGAAATGAAATACTCTTACAAATTTTTTTTCTTTTAATTAAAATGTGTGTGTGGTGTTTCATGATGGGA
This sequence comes from Vespertilio murinus, assembly GCA_963924515.1. Lineage (NCBI taxonomy): Eukaryota > Metazoa > Chordata > Mammalia > Chiroptera > Vespertilionidae > Vespertilio > Vespertilio murinus. Next base: position 36,734,264 of record OZ004715.1, on the reverse strand, counting down.
CACTAATGAAGACAAAGTTTATAACATAATAGTTTACCATTGGCAATCCCAGCAAGATGAGAATCCTAAAGTGAATTTGCCTGCATGAACATTCTAATATCCCAACTAGGAGAACTACTTGCCCAGATGAGCAAACTGTTGTTAAGATATGTTGGTTTGTAGGAATTTACTGAAGCAAACAGGGGAGATATCTGTTGGTTTACAATGTATTTCCTTCTGGACAACATTGCCATGGAACAAATGGTTAAGTGATGTTGATAGACGTGTTCTCAGTTCTCAGTCCTTTAGTGTTGTGGATAGAGATGGCTCTGATTGTGATACGTTATAATTTCTTTTCCAACTCTTACTGCTCCCCAGTCAAATAAGAACATTTCCTTTTTTCTGGTGGGGATGACTCTTTTCTTTGTAGCAAGTGTGTGTGTGTGTGTGTGTGTGTGTGTGTGTGTGTGTGTGTGTGTTCAGTATTCTCTTCTGTAGTTATATTTTAATTATTTGTCAAGTATATCTTCTTAGAGGATAGGGATGATGATTCATTTTTCTTTTATCTCCATCTTTTAAGCCTAAGCTCAACCTTATGCATCAAAGGTTCTTCAAAAAAGTTTTATTGCATTTAACATTCATTACTTGCCTTGCTTTTCTGTGAGCCCCTTATCTATATCTGCTTCCTGTTCTTAATCTGGTCTTCCCTTAATACTGGGGTGGGGAACATCCAGTTTATGGGCCATATAAGGCCTGAAAAATCATTTGGTCTCACTCTGCCAAGGCATTAGGGGTGAGTTAATTAAATGTTTGACCAAATATAGCAGGCTGATTTTTAAGTTGATAAGTCTGTACGGCCAGTGAATGATGTTAAAAATATCCAAATGGCCCATGGCAGAAAAAGGCTCTGGACCCTTACCTTAATACAACAAATGCTTCATGTGCATCTATTTTATGCCAAATATCATGTGAAATCCAGATGTTCTTAAGCCAGAATTCCATTTGAATCATCTTGAGAGCTTTACAAATAAAATGTCAAAGAGCTTTATGAAAATACTGACGGGGCCAGATCACTGCTGGGAGGTTCATTTATTTATTTTTTTATTTAATTAACCTGGAGCATGGCCTAGGCATCACGGTTTTTTTAAAATCCCCCTGGTTATTTTAATTTTCAGCCAAAATTGGATACGATGTGATTAAAAGCACAAAGTTGGTTTCGGGGAGCGTAGTAGAGGGAGAAACACATTACACAAATTCAATAGTAATTGTTTGATTAAAATTAAAAGTGCTGCAAACAAAAACTTCAGGATTCTGGGGGAGCTTCCAGCATGGTTACCGACATTTACTTTTAGGGGGGAAAAAAGAGAAGGATGCCCTGGGAAGGGGACATTTAAGGAAAGAGTCATTGAGATTGAAAGACAATGAAAGCTAACCAGATGGTAAAGGAAAGGAGGAACAGAAAAGATCTTGAGTGAAAGGATCAGAGAGCAGGCCAGTGTGCCTGGAGTTAAGTGCATAAGGAGCTGGTTGTGGTATAAAGACCATTCTAAGTAAGCAGGGCTAAATTACTCAGGGTCTTGCACGGGTGTGAAGGATTTTTTTTTTTACTTCATTCTCAGGGTAATGGGAAGTACTTGACCCCAAATGTATTTTAGGATGCTTTCACTCTAGCAAACCATAGAAGGGATGATGAGTGTTGGGAAGGCTAGATGGACTGGGAGAGGCGATGGAAGCTAGGATGGAGGCTCTGGTAGACGCGTGGGGAATGCCAAATTTGGACTGCAGCCATAGGAATTGTAATGTAGACAGATGGAAGGATCTGGCTATTCTTTGGTGGTATAATCAATATGGATTTTCAATGGCTTGGGTATGGCTCTTAATCATTGGACCGATAAGATGAGCACCACTAACTCTATTACCACTCCCCTTCTATAATTACATCATTTTTCGTTTAGTCAGAAAATCTTGAGTCACACACCTTAAAGCATGACCTAGGTTTACTTAAAGTTCTTGAGTATTCCAAATATTCCAGGCACTTGATCAAGTCTTTAAACATTTTTGGATGTTTTCGGGGGCGGGGGGAGGAGGTAAGAAGCTCCAGAAATTAAAATTCCCTATAAATATCTAGTAAAATTCTAACCTGCTTTATTTTTAATGCCAGTACCAAGAAAGTTCTCTTCTTTTTTCTACATTCATAAACTCAAATTGAGCTGACCAATGTGAGTGTGAGAGATTGTTTTGCCTAAGTGATTGAGCACAAGAGACTTTAGATTAATTAAGATCATTTGCTGAAAATTAACCTCTTTGTTAAACCATTTGACTTTAAAGAAGAAAGCATAATGGAAAGGTCATCCCTCCATTTGAAGCAAATAAAAATTTAGTCTATATCCTGCTATGTTAATGTTCACAGGTCTGTAGTAAAAAAAAAAAGTAGTATTTACTAAAACAAATTAATATTTAACATAGAAATAATTTAGACTCACACCAACTCTCATGAAAAACTCAATGTTTATATGTTTAAGCATGTTTACTTGATATTGGAACCTCATATACATTTTCTGAAGCAAATTTTAAAATATTTAGAAATCTATTGGAGCTCGTCCAAGGTCCTTATTGCTTTCACGGATTTTTATGAATCCCTTCTCAAAAATTTCATTAATTCTATTATGGCCCAAGATTTATGAGAGCATGTAAAAATGCTCTATCTTCTAAGACAAATTCTAGTCAGATTTGCAATCGCTAACTCAGAAATAGGGTTTAAGTGCAGGCAATAACTATAATGATGAGTATGTGTCATTATACATTTGTCAAATCCCACAGAATGTACACTGAGAATGAACCCTCATGTAAACTCTGGACTTGGGGTGATAATTATGTGTCAATGTAGATTCATCAATCATAACAAAAATACCACTCTGGTGGGGGAAGTGGGGTCACCATGGAGCTGACAGTGGAGAGGGGTTGTAATAGGGGAAGTCGCTGTACTCTCTGCTCAGGTTTTTTATGAACCAAAATATGCTCTGAAAGGTAAAGTCTATTAAAAATGAGGGCCGTGTTAAAATTCGAGCGCTCTGTTGAAAACTTTGCTAATGCAGTGGAAGTCAGAACTAGGAAAAGCATAACAGTACACGTGTTCCAATTAGGGAGTCCCAGGCTAACCTTGGCATTGTCTCTGGAACGGAAGCCTGGTGCACCTTTGTGGGGGTGATGCTCCTAGCCCATCTCAAGTTGTTTTTGTCTTGGCAGTGCGTTCGTGTTAGGAAATCCACAATACCGCTGACCCCGTCAGAGTTACATTTTGAAATAGAACTAGGCTCTACTCATGGAGGTTGGCATAATGTGGGTACATGTATGATGTGTGTGATGTTATGTGCACATGCATGGTGCATTAGGATGTGTACATGTGCATACACGCATGTATAGTTGTGTTAAGGGGTGTGTGTGTAAGAGCGAGAGATTTCGTGAGGGTTAAGAAAAAATGGCCTCAGGATACAGACAGTTTTTATTTCAAATGTCAAGCTCTGCTATTTTCTGTCCTGCTTCCTCAAGCAAAATTAGTTAACTTTGCGGGGTACTCCTTTCTCATCTACACAATTGTGATGATATCACTACCTCTCAGGATTGTGGTAAAGATCAAGTGATGAAATGCTTACATTGAGTTAGCACTGTGGGTGTCATAGAATCAGTACCGCTCACTGTGTGACCTTTGATAAGCACCCTGACAGCCTGGGGTTTCCAGTTCTCCTTCTGAAAAGAAGGTCAAAGCATGAAATTATGGTTTGATCCCTTCCAGCTGTAAAATGTCACGATTCTTTCTTTTCAATGCTAACTGGACCTCAAGGGAAACAATACCGTGACCTATTTTTTATTAATACTGTTTGGTGAACAACAGGACTGCATATTCTACAAGGCTGGAAAAGTTAAAGCATCATTATTTAACAGGTAAGTTTTCATTCTCCCCCTGGAAGTCTGGCAGACATTGGGATACCAGGAATACAGAGAAGGCAATTTCCATTACATTTCCTGTGTGATAGTAGAGGGAGAGCTTATTCTGTCCTTATTCAGAAAATGGTGCAGGTGAAGCTGCCCACATCCTAATCCAGACCCGGCCTAGGTATGGGACATCCAGATAAAATTCAGTATTCTCAGGTATATTTGAATTTCAAATAAACAAGTAATTTTTCAGTGGAAATATTTTATCAATATATAATTTGTTCATGTGAAATGCATATATAGTTGGGAATTCTGTGTCTTTATTTGCTAAATATGACTACTTTGTAATCACATGGCTATTATTTAAAGCTCCCACCAGAAATTAATAAAAAAATCACAATCCCCTTCAAGTCTGACCCTTCCTCTATATTTCTAGTGCCATTTGGTAAAAGTTTGTTACAGTCCCCTCACCCCAAATTCATATATTGGAGGCCTAACCCCCAATCTCATAGTATTTGGAGGTGGGCCTTAAGAAAATAGACAGGGTTAGATTAGGTTATGAAGTGTGTTCCTCAGGATGGGATTAGTGTCTTATGAGAGGGGGCCAAAGAGCCAGCATTCTCGTTCTCTCTCTCTCTCTCTCTCTCTCTCTCTCTCTCTCTCTCTCTCTCTCTCTCTCTCTCTCTCTCTCTCTCTCTTCTATAGGAAGATTGAACAAAAGGCCATCTTCCAGGCTGGGAGAGAACCCTCCCTAGGAAGCCAATCAGCTGACACCTGATTTTAGACTCCTGCCTTCAGAACTGTGAGAAAGGGATGTCTGTTATTTGAAGCCACCCCGTTAGGTTATTTTGTTACAGCAGCCCAAGCAGACCAAAACATGCTATATGCTATATCATCTCTACGGTTAAAATCCTCAATAGCTTCCCAATCTCTTTACTTTTATTTATGCCTCTTAGATTCATAAAAGAGTTGCTAATAAAAAATGCTGCAGGAATGGTTTTTTTTCCAAACCTGTATAGAATCATACCACTTTGCTGCATAATACCCTTCAGCCTTTCCACGTCCATTAAGATAGCATTGAGGTGGTGAGTGGTTAGGGAGACCAACACCTTTCATGGGTCTTGCTATATCCTACCTGTGAGATCTTTGTTTAATTTTCTGTGACTCGGTTTTGTCATTTGTAAAATGAAAACAATAATACTGCCTAACATATGTGCCAGTTACGGTGGATGAATGAATAAAATATATTGGTAGGTCGAAATCACTGAATACAGTGTTTGACACAAAGTAAAGCCTTAAAAAACATTAGCTATAATGTCATTTTCATAATGTAGTCATATAATGTAATGCCGTTTTCATAATGACCTGGCCCCGGCCGCCCCTTCCACACCATGAGCAGAATTTATAAATACATTTACTGTCTTACCCCTCCACTCCAGGAGCAAGTGTGCTTCGCTATGCCTCTCATCCATTGCAGATGCTGCTATCTCTACCTGTTGTGCACTCCCCCCTAGAATTCATTCATTTTTTTCCCCATTCAGTTCAAATATCATTTATTTGGGAAGTCTGACCTTGAACTTTCATAAATATTAGTTCCTGTCCAAAACTGCATGGCCCAAAATGTCTTATTGATCTCTATACCTATATATGAGAGAAATAATTTAAGATTTTTCTTTAAAGTGTTCATTCTGGCAAACCATCAGCAAGGTATATAGTCTTATACGTTTATTAGAGTCAGAGGCCCTGAGGTAGGGATTTAGGTGCATTATGATTATTGAAGTAGTGCTTTTCAGGAAAATCCTTAAAGGGGATAAGGGAAGCAGAATAGAGAAGTAAAACCAATACACTATATGGTATTACATAAAATTTGCTTTAGTGGGATGCCTGGGGGTAAGGGGCTATCCTGGAGAATAATTTGTACTGGAGTTGTCCCACCTTGAGGCAAAAGGTTGGATTTTTGTGCCCAGTAATCATAGTCTGTCTAGAGAGGTGGAGATACTTATGTAACCTCCCAAGGGGCAAGAGAAGGTCTTGCCCCTTGAGAGGTTACTTACAGGTCATCTGGAGGATGGGTATACTGGTCTGAAAAGAGGATCAAGGCAGTACACCAGACATCTACTTTAACTAGAGAGTACTTAAGACCCTCCAATTTATTTCCTTTATTTTACTGCCAGAGAAATGAAAATCTAGAATGATTGCTTGATTTGTTCAGGTCCAATTATTAACTAACTAGAGGCCCAGTGCATGAAGATTCATGCAATAGAGGGGTGTCCCTCGGCCTGGCCTGGCCCCTCTCACAGTCTGGAAGCCCTCAGAAGCAGGCAATCCAGCGATCAGGGGAAGGCGACACCCCCATCACACCTCTGCTGCTGCCACTGCCTACAGTGCAAGCCTCAGCTGACCCTGATTACCGGCCCAGCTGCCATCCAAAGCTTGCCTGCACCTCAGGAGGCTGGGGGGCTGAGGGGATTGTGGGACTCTGGATACAGGTGCAAGGAGCAAATGGACCCACCTGGGGATGGGCCCAGCCATGCCAGGTGCCTGCCACCCCAGTGTGGCTGAGGGGACTGGGCACTGCCAAATTTTAGGTCATGACAGTCAGTTAGCATATTCCCTCCTTATTAGCTGTGGACATCACCATCTTTGTGAGGATGTGGCAGTCAATTAACATATCCCCTATTTATTAGATAGAATATCTGAGCTTGGACTAGAGCCTGAGACTTTTATTTCCTAGGCCACATCTCTTCCTATTGCAGAATAAAAAACATTTGCTTCTATTTTTTTATTGAAGAATATAGTAAATGCATATCCATTTATTCATTGGTATGCCTTTACACAGGCTCTGAGTTTCCAAGGCATACTGGCTGACCTACTTTTGAAGGTACAGCCTGTGACCATGGTGAGGAAACTCAACTGCCTGACTTGAAAGAAAGTCAAGCTCACAATGCACATGGAGGGTAGTTTCAACTTGTTATTATTCCAAGGTTAACACCAACCAGGTTAATGAGGTCAAAATCGCATTGGTTGGGTCAGAGAATGAAGTGGTGTTTAGAAGAAAAAGAAACTGTTGAAACTGACAAATGATAATGAGGTGTTTAATGGTGTGATGGAGGAGAGACAGCTGTCGCACTCTCTTAAATGGAAGTTCAAATTATTTTTTGCTGAACTTTCTCCTAACTCCCTCACTCTTGCATTATGTATGATTTATCACAACTAAAACTCTCTGCAGAGTGGATAAGTCAGGATTGTGAGATATGCCTTCAGATTTGTCATGCATAAGCCCCCTTACCTCTTGAAAGTAAACATAGGCAGTATTTATCAGAAGCCATAGAAATTTTATCCTTCCAGAAATGGGGTTTCCTCAAATGAAAACTTAGACCCATATTGCTCCCGGATAGGGTTCTAGCAAGTGTTTCCTTCATCTCAGTTGATTATCTATGATCTTTCTTCCTCACAGAGTAGCATAAATGGGGAGGGGGTTCAGCTTACACACTGGTCAAATATCACATATTATTTTAAAAGCATTTATATCATTTTAACTTTTATTTTATTTTCAGTTGATCATCCATTTCAGATCTGCATTGACATTAATACTACAGCAGGCTTATCCTATGAAATACTCAAATGCTGACTTTCCACAAGATCTAACACTGCTCTTCACCTGATCTTGTGGGATTTTGATTGCCCAGATACCAAAGGTGGCAGAGAATAAAAAATCTGTTTACTAAAAAGTAATTAGTAATAACATGTTAAATCTTCAATAGGATACTTATCAGAAAATAGAGGAGAAAACATTTACTAACCAACTATTTAATAAACATTGTTAGGCAAATATATATTATCTTAATGTATAGAAAACCTTTTGAAACATATTTTTCTGACCAATGTCTAGTTTTAAAATGTAGAGATTAATTTGATTATTAATATAAATAGAATATTTATTGAGTTTCTATTATGTACTACACATTCTTCTAGTTGAAGGGAATGCATCAGAGACCCAAACAAATAAAACTTTCCTACTTCTGTAAAGTTCATAATCTGGTGGGGAAAAGTACAGTAAATATAATGTTTACATGTATATTAATATGTATATTGTGTGAAGATTATATAGGCTAAGAAAAAAAGGAAGAAAATAACACCTGGAATAGCATGAGGGTTAAATGTAGTCCTCAGGGGAGGTCTTCGTGAAGATATATGATTTAAGCAAACACTTGAAGAATATGAAAAAGTAAGTCCTATGCTTTTCTGGGTGAGATTTAACAGAGAGAGCCCGTAGGGAAGACCATGCTAGCACATTTGGGCAGGCTAGAGAGGCACAGCAACGGGGAGGGTTTTAGAGTAGACTGTGGATCCAGGGCAAGGACAATAGAAATAGAAAGCATGGACAATAGAAATCAGTTAAGTAAACTCTCCATGTCACATGGCCAGAAGGGAGCAGAACTGAAATTCAAATCAAGATTGTCCTAACTCCCAAACTCCCACTCTTTCCACCTTGTTGAAACATAAATACATTGTTGTTCTTTTGTGCCAAGGATTTTTCAGACTCATGGTTTGCAGTGTTTGGGATGGGGAATGGATGGGAATATTTCCCCACCAGATTGAAGTGGCTTCCTGACCCTTTCCCTCTTATCTTCCTGCTTCCCTCACCTCTCACTAGTTTGATTCAGAGTCAGGGCCATAAAAATCTCTGGGGCTACTTCTTAGAGGTTATAAAATGATACCACAAGTAAGATCTTGAGTTCAATTATCTTAGCCTTTTCCAGTTCAATTTGTGTTTCAGATGCCCATCAAAAATTCCCCCACCTTGCCATGTTTTTATATTCAAATATTGAACTTTATATCAATCAATCCAATTGATTTTGTGGAGCCAAGTGCAAAGATTTTTTTCCCTTGAGAGAAAAGCAGTCTGACTGGTACCTGGGTCACTTCCTGTATTGTTATCCTTAGTGTTATGAAATGACTTAAAGAGACATGTAAATGAAGTTCAGAAGGAAAGAAAGGAACACTTAGCAAAACACCTCTAATTATGGTATTAACTATAATGGAGCTCTGTCTGAATTCTAATATAGTTTAGATGTAGGAGTTTCCTGATAGAATATATTCAGTGGAATAAGTCGTAGAGTTCTGTGATGCTTAAGATATTATTTGGTTCTTAACCTTTTTGTCAACTGCTGGCCCATGGCCCAAAAGTTAGAAACCATTCCTAGAAGATGAGTTCTGGAGGGATAAAAAAATATCCTATGTCGTTTGTTTTTAAACTCTCTAAAATTACCGTATTTGCCGGCGTATAAGACGATTTTTTGGCTCTGAAAAATACCTATTTGCCGGCATATAAGACGACCCCCTAACATTTCCACTAAAAATACAGAGTTTGTTATATACTCGCCGTATAAGACTACCCCCCACTTGGAGGCATATTTTTCAGGGCCAAAGGGTCGTCTTATACGCCGGCAAATACGGTATATGAAAACTAGAGACCCAATGCACAAAACTCGTGCCCTGGGTGGATATCCCTCAGCCCAGCCTGCCCCCTCTCACAGTCTAGGAGCCTTCAGGGTATGTGCAATGGGGAGCAGGCCTAAGCCATGGTCTGGATGTGGTGGCTCGGAGCATGCCCTCCCCCCCCATGGGTCTGTGGGTCTGCTGGGGGCCTTGCTCCCAGGGCTGATGGCCCAGTGGTAGGAGTGGCCTCGGAGCTGGGCGGTGCCAGGGGTGGAGCCAAGGCTGCTCAGAGCCTGCCCCCAGCCCTGGTGTGTGGTGTGTGTCTGCTGGGGCTGGAGGAGTGCTCTGAGCTGCTGGTGATGCAGCCTCTTGAGCTGGTGGTGATGTCCAAGCCTAATTTGAATGATTCTCTTTTATTATATAGGATTGCTTCTATGTATATACTTATATAGGTTAGGGTAAAAGTAGATTTACACTTGTTCAAGTGGAAAATAATCAAATAATAAAATAAGAATAAACTCTGTGCTTTGCATACTCATAACAGTAAACCTGTATTTTAGGGGATAAGTGCCACAGATTTCATTAGTTCCCTAACCCCCAGTAAGGTCAGAATCACTAATTAAGTAGTTTACTTATGAATAACTAGTTTATGAGAAATTATATTTTATACTTTTGTAGTAATTCTCAATTTACAAAACACTGATATGTATTTTATCTGAGTGTTGAAAAAACCCTTTCCAGATCAGATTGTAAGTCTTTGAAATGGGACAGATCATATGGAATTTAAGGAAACTGTAACAACCTGGCTACTTATAGGCTTTGCTGAGACCAAAATATTTATGTTTATACTAGAAGCCCAATACAGAAAATCTGCTCTAGAATGGGCTTTCCTTTTCCTGGCTGCCGGCACTGCCTTTCCACGGGGGCCCAGCCCCTTTCTGCTCAGGCCCTGGAGCTGCTGCCTCTTTCCACTCTGGGAGCTGCCTCTCGCACTCCAGCCCCTCCTTCTCACGCTGCTAGAGGTCCTGAGAGTCTGAGGGTGGGGCAGAATGCTTGAGTCCTTGCCATGGCGATGATGCAAGCATCCCACCCCCATCACTTGGCTGCTGAGTATGCAAATTAACTGCCATTTGGGGGGGTTGATTTGCATATAACTGCTGATTGGCTGGTGGCATGGTGGAGGTATGGTCAATTTACATGTTTGTCTATTATTAGGTAAGATGATTGGATTTCCTGAAATTCTTCCTCAAACTAGTTTAACCAATGAAGAGAATTGGCTCAGGTAGTGGAAAAGTACAGAGGTAGGTTGTGTTTAGGTGTAACTTAGTCTGGAAGTTTATTGTGTCACCAGCTCGAGCAATTCACCTTTGTTCTCCAGCTGGCTCCTCTGGAAGCAAATAGCCATAGCAGTTTCACGTGTCAAGTTGTTTCAACACAGTGAAGAGGATGAGAACTACTTGATCAGCATTCTCTGGGCAGCCCAAGATTCACTCTGCTGGGCTAACATGCACATTCACATGTTGATTACCAAATTCAGTCATCATGGCTAGAGAGCAGTGTGTGTGCGCATTGGGTCGGGGTGGTCACATCCTCTTCTGGAGTAGCTGAGGGTGGAGTCCTCTTTCCTAGGGCCTCATGCCCAACAAGAACATTGGTGATCTTAGAAAGGGGAGCAAACGTGTGAATGCTGGAGAAGTGGGAAGGTGATTATTTCTCTGAAGGGAAGGGCACATGGAAAAGTCAGAGTGTCAACAGCAAGGACAACTTTAACAAGTATTGTGACATAGTAATATTACAGCCATTTAAAATGAGGAAACAGAAACCTAGAGAGTTGGAATAACAGCCTAAATGAGCACAGGCGGGACTCAAACCCAGAACTTCTAACCCCGAATCAGTTGCTCTCTCTACTATAATCCACAACTTCCACAGATTCAGGTTTTTAGAGCAGTTGATCTGCAAAGCAGCTATGGCTGGGCCCATGGGAACTAACTGTGGAGTAGTGCACAGCATGGACCAATGACAGCTGCTAATTTTAGTTTCAGTTCCATATAGGGAGAGAATGGTGTAGTGTTCACTTGTAGGCTTGTAATGCTTTCCTTCAAGGCGTTTCAACTGAGACTTTCAAAGGTCTCCAGAGAAATGAATCATCTCCTGCTGATAATTGAGGAGCCAGAGGCAAACGGTGGTGAATTAGCCAAGCGGCCCCTCCAGCTACACAGAGAGCTTTGGTTCTCAATGACCGCGTTATGGCTGTTTTCCGCTATGAATAAGTACCCACTCGCACGTTCACACACAGGAGCCTGGGAGTCCAAAGGCCGCAAGTTACCAAGGCAAACCTTGATTAATTTTGTTGTGTCTGGAGAGAGAAAATAGAAAAGTTCAGTAGCGGAATACATTTTTGCTAACAGATATTGTTGTGACATTGTTGGAAAGCACTCATGACTCTAGCCATCGGATTGACTTCTGCTCCTGGCTCAGGAGTAATGTGACCTTGGGCAGAATGCTGTTCCTCTGACTTTAAAAAGAGGTCTCTGGGCTACATGACTAGAGACGCCCCTGACAGGTTTAAAGCTTGTACTCTGTTTTTAACCTCCTAGGTCAGCAACTGGGGTATGGGACAAATGATGGTTCCAAGCCCATGGGGCAGTTAAACGGCATCGGATTAGTGCTCCTCTTAGCCCAGATGCAAAGGGAACCTTGTCAAATGGGGAGGCTGATTCGCTGAGGTTACGGGGAGTCTGCAATTCTAACGATAGACACCAGTGTTGTCCATTTCTACCCATATTTTTCACACTTGGAGTAGAAAGGGTTTAGAGCAGGGGTGGGCAAACTTTTTGACTCGAGGGCCACAATGGATTCTTAAACTGGACCGGAGGGCTGGAACAAAAGCAACCTGACCATGCTTGCACTCTCATCTTGGGCTGCTGGTGAAGGAGCGGAGGGGAGAGCAAGAGAACCCTCTGCTCTTTCGGCTCCTTGGGCCGGATAGAACAGCCGAACTAGCCGGATCCAGCCCGCGGGCCATAGTTTAGATTTCAGTATGTTTCTATCAAAATTAATCCAGAGAAGATGAAGAAGGGGATGGAAAAAGTGGCGACTTTGTCAATAAAAAAAATATATACAGTATTTGCAAGTCAAGGTTGGAGAATAAGAGGTGAGATTTAAAGGTTCCCTGGGGGTCAGAGTAAGTGGCCTAGGTTTGTGCTTCCAACTAGAGATTCAGGGTGGAGCAAACCTAGGTTTGCAGCAGTACTATGGAAAATGTAATTAACAAACAATAATACAAGACTAAACCTATGCTTGCCTCACCCTGTATATTGGAACTTCTCCCTAGATTCCTAATTCCTGGCCCAGGATCATTTCTATTACATGTGTTCTTTTCAAAATAAGTCATTTTTCCCCCTATATGTGTGTGTGTGTTTTTCTTTTTATGTTAATGGAATCATTATATTGCTACACTGAAATGCAAATCATTTTCTTTTAAGTAAACCATGGTGATACTGGAGCTCTTTGTGTGGGTACCATTCATTTATTTTTCACTATAATTTCAGTCATGACTATGAAAGGGACTGGTTAAAAGTTTTACATGGGATACCAACATAGATTGAGCAGTGCCTCATTTCACACACTATCTTTCATTTCCCCCTTCTTGTTCTCATAGTAATTGATGTTTTCACATAGAAACCAGTTATAACCCTTGCTTCATATGTTCCTTCTTACATGGGTTTTGGCAATAATAATAATCAGAGCTTAACATCAATGTATAACCCAGAATGCACGGTCTGTCCTTTATGGACCAGACTGAAGTATGACTCAAGATTCTCAATTTCTTTATGGCCATTGTTATTCTGTACATCCTCTTTGTTCTCTGCAATGCTTTATCGACCCCTGCCAGGTTGAAAAGGAGCATATAAGACAGGCAACCAATCAGGAGCCAGTAAGCATGTGCTGTGTGAATGCCATCTGGCCCTGGCAGAGCCGAGGGCTGCCAGCCCAGGCACTGCTTTTGCTCTTCTTTCAGTAGATTGTACAAGTGCATTAGGTTACTCATTGACTGAAAATAAAGTCGCCCTCACCCCTTGAGCAGAAAAAAATCATTCTATTGGCCATTTATCAGTATTCTCATTACGTATTGTAAGTCAGTTCACTTCCAGGAGAATATTGTTTTGGTCATTAGAGATTATCTTTATGAGTCATAGGAAAATTCTTGGTAGTTCCCCAGCACACATGTATTATTTAGCCCAACGCTAGAAACAATAGTAATATTAACGGTAATGGTAGCATTTATTGAGATTCTACAATATCCAGTTGTAGAGTAAAAACTATTATCTCAATTAGTCTTCTCAGTGAAACCATAAAGCAGTTATTATTCTTTGTCATCGCCATCATCATTATCATATTATTATCTCCTGTCTGTCCGTGAAAGATGCTTAGCCTCGGGGAGATTTAGTAATTTATGAAAGGTCGGGCATTTATTAGTTAGGAAGCCAAGTTTGAAACTAGACTCCAGAAATCTTGCTCTTCACTCTCAGAAGTGGGCTTCTTTGGTATAAGGTTAGCACCTCTCTTTCTATTAAATATGCTTCCTCCTTACAGAGACACTCTGAGAGCAATGGCCCTGACTTTTCTGTTCCCTATATTAGCACGAGCTCTTAGAATAGTACCTACTACACTACAGAGAGAGAATGGGGTAGTGAAAGGGTTGGAAAGGAAACAAGAAAATATGGGAAGTCTTGATTGGCAGATTAAATTGGTTTTCCTTTGCTTTAAATATCTCAGGAAACAACTTAAAGAAGGCAAAAAGAGGACATGATAATGATAATGTTCGAGGAAACTCAAAATCAATTCGGCAATACAATAGACAAAACCCTGAGCTATTAGGTTCAATGAAAAATAACAGTCTATGAAAACTTATTTAAAATCTGAATCCTTAGTTGGAAAAAGAGGTCAGAATGCTTTATGTGTGATATTGTGTATATATTATATCTTGATATTTTCATTGATTTATTTTTAAGACTAGATAAATTACTTATATATTCTATAGTTGCAATTATTCTTTAAAAATATAACAGGATGAAAATTAAAGTTATTTTATATGACATAGAAGTACGTTTTCACCGTGCCAGCAGAGCCAAGGGATCAGTGAGCCTGAGGGAGGGCTGGGAAAGGATGAAGAAAAGACAGACAAAGAGAATAAGCTGGGTCTAGGAGGTGGATCTTCTGTGCCTGGCTGAGGCTACAGAACAGATCCAGACTGCAAGCTGATGCTTTATTTCATAATCAAGGTAAACAAGGTAGTGGTCACCATACTTACAATGTTCTTGTGAGTTTCACTTGTTTTGGCATCACTTGCTGCACCTCCCACAGCCCATTAGCCACCCAGGAAAGATCTAGGGAGCAGTAACAAGATCAAGCTAAATTATGCTAAGAGGGCTGGGCCCTCTAAGCTGGGACTTGTTTTCGGCTTTGCCAGTGGTCAGGCAAGGCTGAACCCTATAACCACTACTTATATACTTTTATGTCTTATAAAATAACTTTCTCTCCCTTCTTCTCTCTCCCTCTCTTCCTCTCTTCCTCCTCTTTTTCCTCCTTTTCCTCCCCCTCCTCCTCTTCTTCTTCCTCTTCTCCTTCTCTTCTTCCTCTTTCTCCTTCTCCTCCTTCTTCTCCTCCTTTCTCTTCCTCCTTCTCCCTCCTCCTCCTTCTCCTCTTTCTTCTCCTTCTCCTTCTCTCTCTCATAAATTCTTCCAGTGCCAATATCAATAATGTTGAAGAAAATACTTCTAAATGTAAATATTAGATATGGTATTTAATCATACATATTGCATTTCTCTAAGTCATAATTGCTTCTCACCTCCCTGTTCTCTTCCCCATAACCCTGACATTACAAGGGATTGACTAGAAAGAAAAAAAAATAGACTTGAATTCATCATCATCCCAAACCAGCCTAAAATGCTCCAGAATGGGGGCTGCTTAGGATTTGGAAAGGGGATAAAGAATGCATATATAATGAATGCTTCCTTGCTTATACCATTAAAATAAATCTTTTATGTTTGTAAATTTGCCAGAGAGGGTGATATTAGCTTATCTTCTCTCCATCTGGGAATATGATTTCAACCTTGTTTTCATGAAAAACTTACATTCCAGCAAACATTCAGATGCCCTAAATATTTATACATAATGGGATTAGATCTATATCAATTTTTCATAATATATTTAATATTGGATTTTTAACCCCTCCCTCCTAAAACACATTTGGATATACTTCATATTTGCTCCTTCATGAGCCACTCTTTTAACACATTATCGAAAAGTTACCCATCATTTTTTCATTAACTAAGATCTATTCTCTGTTTTGATTACTACAACCAAGTGAAAGTTGTCAGTAATAAGAACATACCTAATTTAAAATTGTAAAAGCACCCAAAGCCACACACATTAGAACATTAGACAGTAATTCTGAGTTAAGGTTTTAAGTTACAGTCTCAATAGAAAGACAGCCTGAGATCCTCAGATCTGTGTGTGTGTGTGTATTTACATATATCAATAGAAAAAATTTGCACTCATTTGTATACATACACAGACTCACCAGTCTCTTTGATCTCAGTCTCCCCTGTGTCTTAAGGGGAGTTTTGAAGTACTATTCATATATATATATATGATTTTTTACAGAGAGAAGGATAGAGCCTTAGAAACATCGATGAGAGAGAATTATCGATCAGCTGTCTCTTGCACACTCCCCACTGGGGATGTGCCTGCAACCAAGGTACATGCCCTTGACAGGAATCGAACCCAGGACCTTTCAGTTCGCCAAACTGGTTTGGCAGTACTATTCTTAATAGAAACATGGTTTGTTATGGCTGGCAGGACCCTGTCAAGGCAGGACTCCAGCACAGGGGATGAATGAGCTCTCAGACCCATGTTAGTCTAAGCTGACTCTGTCTGCAATCCCCAACCCCCGGGTATGTCCTGTTCCAAGTTATCACAAGGCAGCACAAAGAGAACAGACCAGGTCAGACAGAAACCGCTTACACTGAACATAAGCCCCCCGCCCCAGGTGTTGTGCAAACTGTTAACGATGTTACTGTACTTGTGAAATTTTTCATAGCTCATAGTGTGATAGGTTATCATGACCCTAGGACAGACAAAGAACTCTGCCTAGTCTGCTATGCCTCCCCCACCGTTGCAAAACAACTGCCAGCTAGCCTAAGCCAAGGTCTCAAAACAAACTAAAAAGATAAAAGCAGGCTTTCTTGTATGCTCGGGCTCTCTTTCTTTTTCTTACTGCTGCAACAGTAGGGGGAGAGCCCGGATTCGAATTTGTTAATAAAGGCATAAATTTTGATCTGACTTCTTGGTGGTCTTCTCTGAGGGTCTCTCCATAACAGGTCATAAAAACTAACTCCAGAAAAACAGATGTTTTTTTTTTCCTTTTCTCTAACTTGGGCAAAAGAGCAATAAAGTTATTATAAAGGGACTGAAAAGGATGAAAACTCTACACGTGAATGTGATTTAAGGAAAACTTACTTGAAAGCTTCATTAGTTTTTTATTGCTGCTGTAACAAATTCCCACAAATTCTGTGGCTTGAAACAAGATAAATCCAATCCGTTCTCTTTCAATGCCAGAGGACAGAAGTTTAAAATCAAAGTTTCAGCAATTCTGCAACCCTCTGGAGACTAGGGTAGAATCAAAGTCCTTGCCTTTCCAGCTTCTAGAATCCACCTGCTTTCCTTGGCTTGTGGTCCCTTCCTCATGTCATACCAACCTCTGCGTCTGTGACCAGGTGTTCTGTGAGTCTGACCTCCTGCTTGCCTCTTATAAAGCCTCATGATAACAGTTGGGTAACCTAGAGTAATTTCTTCATCTCAAGATCCTTATTGTAATTTACGTGTGCAAAGCCCCCTCTCCCCTTTTTTGTTTTAATGAATTGTATGTTCTTTATTCAAGGGAAAAATAGTCCATGGTTTGGGAGGGTGTCGTGCCTCACAAACAGCTGAGTATTCCTCCCAAAGGGATTTTGGTAAAACCAAGTCGAAAGCGTGTTGTAGTCAGCAATGTGGAAATAGAGCATGATTGGCTAACAGGTCACACAGGAAATGATAAAGAGTATTTGGTTTAAATTAATTGACTGGGGTTGTATATCTGTCATTACTTAGAACAAGGATAACTCATGATAAGAGGGTCGGTCCCTACAATCTAGGGTAATTTGTTAATCTTAAGGTCCTTAATATAATAGAACATATGCAAAATCACTCACCTCAAGCAAGATAACATATTCACAGGTCTTGGATATTAGTACATGGGCATCTTTAAGAACCCATTTTTCAGTGTAGCACAGAGTCTAGCACAGTACTGGATCTACTGAGAGCATTTGCAAGAGCGACCACAGCAAGCTATATGTTGGTTTGAGAAGCCTATTTGTTACCATGAGTCTGAGCAACCCTCTTCCAGAAAACATCAGAGAAAGTGGAGCGTACATCCCACCACCTGGTCACATCTCATCGGCAGGTGTATCCTGCCACAGCAAACTCTCAACAGAGATGGCCCCTGAAGACCTGGGAATCAAACCCACAACCTTCTCGTGTATGATATAACGCTCCAGCCATTTGGCCAGGGCTGAGTGAAATATTCATTTACATTAATATGAATCTGATCAGTGATATGAGTGATGCTGATTTGAGTTGTCTTGAAGCATGAAACTCAGATAGAAAGATAATGAAGAGGGGGGAGAAATATCTCCTCTTGTTTGATAAGACTTAGGATAATATCTAACCATCTTTTTTTCTTGAAGGAAATACTTTTTTATTGTTGGCTTTTGTTTAGTTCCCTTTCTACATTCCTACCTAGTACAGTAAGCACAGTAATAAAACGTGGGGTCTGGGGTTCAAGTGCCTCAGTTGGTATTCCAGAATCACTCAAGGGCTATGGAATCTTTGGCAAATTCCAGGCTTTTTCATTGTAAATTAGAAATAATAACAGTATCTTCTTTCAAAGGGCAGTTGAAAAAATTATTTCTGGAAACATGGTTTTGGAACACAGTTCTGTATATTTTCCTAAATTCTACAATACCCCTTAACCATTCCTTTTCCTCTAGCCCCTCATCTCCCCAAATGTATCTATCCCTGCAGTGGAAGGCCTTCAACAATCCTGCCTTCCGGTATTCATGCCTTTTGTAACTCCTGCCCTAGAATGTGCACTCAAGTTAGTGACTTGCTTTTATTGGATAGAATATAGCAAAATAATGGATCATCACATCAGATAGTAGGTTACAAAAAATCTGGTGTTTGAATTTGGGGTGCCCTCTCTCTGGCTCTTCTCACCTGCTTGCACTGACAAATCCAAGTGCCATGATATGAGCTGCCCCGTGGGGAGGCCAAGAAGCATAGCATTGAGAGCATTGTCCACCTTGGAGCAGATGCCTCCAAGTATTTTCTTCTCTGCTGCTGTTGCCTCAGCACACATCACTCAGCAAGGTCTCCGAAAACACAAATGCCCACCAGTTTGCTAACATATTGGAAAAAGAGAAGCAGTGAGCACCTGAAATGCTCAGTCCAAAAGTCCAAAATGGGACGAATCCTGCCAAATCCAGGCAAGCAAGCATGGGAGGAGATTCTTCCCCACAGAGCCCAAGGATGAGACAGTGGCCATGGACAGCTCCTGGCCTGCAGCCGGGCAAGAGGTCCTCAGGGTGGAGACCCAGCTGAGCCACGCGGAGATCCCAGACCGACAGGAACTATAAGGTAATACATGTTGCTGTTTTAAGTTATGACATTTGGGGGTAATTTGTTATGCAGCAATAGATAAATAATAAGATCTCTATCTTTATAGTATTCATAGGCATTGAATAAGAAAATGGCAAAGTCAAACAGTTCTTTTCTTCACCCTGTAGGGAGAAGAAAAGTGCTCTGAATGAGTCACTTCTCATCCTGACTGGAAGCTGGAAGTATCGAAAGTCTAAGTAAAAATGTATGGTAAGTGGCATGAATATGTGAAAATGTGATAAAACTGTCAGAAGTGTTTTTGTAAGAAACATATTAATTAACCTAGATTAATCTATCTTCGGTGGAATTTCAATCAGAGTAACAAAATAAAATAGAATATTTTAGGTAAGGTTTGTGATTTGGAGGAATGGGGTGAAGAAATGGGAAGACTACTATATATTTGCAGATCTGTCCAGACCAAGTCTCTTTTAAGTCAGCTTTGTTTACATTATCTGCTTTTTAAAAAATCCTGAAACCACAGATTTTTCAGATGATCAATGATTTTTGCTGGTGTGTGGTAGTGTGGTTTGTGCTGGGTGTGGGATGTTAGATGGTCCCGAAGCAAGAACAGTGGCAGCCATGTTAGTGCAATGAGTTAGTGACTTGCATTGAGTTAGTGACTGACATTTGATGTATTTTCCTACTGATATAAAAATAGGCATTCTTTTATCTATTTTGCTCAGTCAGAGAACTTGCCATTGCAATACCTCTCGGCATTTGATATAGGTGTATACTCTTTCAAGTAAGGTGATTGTCTTAGATGTCTAAATTATTGTGATTCTGAGTCCTGACAAGCCATTCTTTTCTCCCATGGACCCCAAAGTCTTAAGCATAAAAACTACACAAGGACTCATGCCTTTTGGTGGAGTTTATGTTGTTAACTACTTCCTTCCTAAGAAAAAATTTTCACAGAAAGGAAAGTAGGGTTATTCCACCAAAGAACCTTTTTTCTTCTCTACGATTCATGTAGCATCAATGTCTCTCAACAAGGTCTCCTTTGAAAATAACAATGCTTACAGTGCAGCAAAGTCCCTGTCTCCAGAGACAGATGGAGAATCTGAAGCAGTCTAATTGAATCATAATTTGAGTTGCCCTCTAAATGTGGCTCCGTGTCAATGGCAAGAAATGGGCAAGCAATCAAAGACAGCCATAGATTGGTCCTCTTCTCACATCTATTCTCAATGTTGTGTTTTTTTAAAAGATATTTTTATTGATGAGAGAGAGAGAGAGAGAGAGAGAGAGAGAGAGAGAGAGAGAGAGAGAGAAGAGGAAAGGGGACAGAGAGAAAGAGAGAAATATTGATGTGAAAGAGAAACATGGATTGGCTGCCTCCCACACACCTCCTACCAGAGATCCAGCCCACAACCCAGGCATGCATCCTGACCAGGAATCAAAATGGCAACAACCATTTAGTGCGTTGGATTACAACCAACTGAGCCACACCAGCCAGTGCTGTTCTCAGTGTTTCTTTGCCTTACAGGCAAGTCCAGCCTCTGGCCTCTTCCCTCTCGGTGTAATGCATTTGTGGCCAGTTTCATTGGGTGCCGTTTGAACTTTTGTGACTGAAAGAAAATAATATCTAAGGGAGATCAGGCTATTTCTTAGCATTTATAAGATTATCCAAACAGATATATATCAAGAACATGAAACAGCAAACTGGGTAATTGCTGGGCTGATTTTTAAAAGACCTGTGTAGAATAGCTCCTATGGCAGAGGCTTGGAACGGACACACTGTTTTTCCTGCCCATAACCATTGGCTAAAGCAGATCACAGGGAAACAGTCTGCACAATGAATTTATAGAACATCAGCAAAAACCCACTTTTCCTCCATATGCAATGGTTGGTTTTATGGGACTCTTAACTATTTATACAAGTATATAAATTATTCACTGCCCACTTGCAGGAACCATAGAGAAAGAAGAAGAAAATTGACTGAAGTGGTCAAAATGACATTTGAAATTACTTGGTAACTACCAATACCATTTACAGTGTCACAGATAAGCCAGACTGCTTTCTCAAATTCCCAAATTTGATATCAGCCTAATTTGATAGAGAAAAAATTTTAATTTGTCTGATTTACTTCCAGTGCACAGTCTATAACAGGAGGACCTGAGGTCTTTTTTGAACAGTACGTTCATTAAAGGTGTTACATTACCCAAATAAAATGGTATATCAAAGCTATTAAGAAGTTTGCTGCAATTTAAAACCAGTTAACTTTGTTGTAGGCATTTTGTCAATAAAATTAAACTAATGAAAATGAAAACAGTCTATGTAAGTTAATTGAAAATTGTTTTTAAAAAACAGTGTTAGCTTCTCCTAATTTAATGTTACCACTACCATAATATTTACCTTAATGACTTAATTATACATAAAGTGTTTGGAGGATCCGAAGAGTTCTCTGCAATGTGTGTTATGATGCAGTAAAACATATTTATCCATTCAGACCAGTGGACAAGTGAAACATACTCAACATAATACTCTCTACAAATATTTTGTAAATTGACTTTCACCACTATCTTAATACAGTATTAATATGATGTAATTAGCATTAATGTAATGTATCATATCAATTTTTGGTGGGTTAGGTACATTTTTTTTCCTATTAAAAAATCTTAGAACAATCAATTTCTTCTCTTCCAGGCAGCTAGGGTGCATACAGATCAAGTTGAAATGACACAAGATAAAAGATCTTCTAAGTCATCATGAAGGGAGAAAAGAGAGGGGATAGTTATCACAGATTCTCTTCCATTCTCTCCTTCCAGTTTCATTTCATAACATATGAAAGGAATCCAAATGACAAATAAAGAATAATTGCAATGGTTTCTTCTTACTTTCTCTGTTATTTGACTGCTGTGTATCATTTAATCCTACTGACCATTTTTTAAAAAAATGAGGTTGTGTAAACTTCTTGGAAAAAATAAAGACCATGAATCGATCAATCTCTCTCCCTCTGTTTTTATTTTAAAATGAATTTACTTGGATGATATTGATTATTAAAATTATATAGGTTTCAGGAGCACAATTCTATAACACATCATCTGTATGTTGTATTGTGTGCTCACTACCCCAACCTATGGACCGTCTTAGCAGACACTCTTGATTCCTCTCTAAGATCTTTCCTTGCTCCAAACCTAGTTTTTGGCTTCAGAATCTCAATTTGGTTCATTTCTCCTAGACCTTGTGCCCAGGAAAAGATGATGGGTCTTTATCAAGTTTAAGTAATTCACTAATGAAATCTATTCTTAGCACTGATTGGTTTGGGTAATAAGCATTTGACTGTGTTATGGTCAATTTGCAGTGGAACAAACTGAAGGTGGGCAGCAGTGAGTCTTGTGTCTGGGGAAGGTTTTCTGTGCATAAAAGGAGACATAAATGAAACAGGTCTTTCTCCCCCTGGGCATCATCATGTAAACATGTTACATCTGGAGCATCTGAAATGCACTCTCACATACTGATGATGGCAGAGCAGAAATTTTGCAGAACTCAAGTTATTGCCATTGTAAAGCCATCTAAAGAATTGATTATAGAACTGGCCCATGTACAATTCCTATAAAATGTCTTATGATTAAGCGGGGGCTGGTGCAGGAAATTCGTGCACAGGGAAAGGAGGGGCCCTCATCCCGGCCTGCACCCTCTCCAATCTGGGACCGCTGGCTCCTAACTGCTCACCTGCTTGCCTGCCTGATCACCCCTAACTCTCTGCCTGCCTGTCTGATTGCCCTTAACCACCTCTGCCTTGCCCGCACCCAGGACCCGGGCTTCCCTCCCTCTGGCAGGCCGCAGGCACCAGGGACAGGGTCAGGGCAGCTTCGCCTGTGGCCATGGCCACAACCGCAGACACCTGGGACCCAGGCTGCAGCCGCCCAGGACCAGGTCCTGCTTTGTCAGAAAGGACTTTTGGAAGGTCATCCGAAGATGTCTGGTCTAATTAGCATATTACCCTTTTCTTAGTATAGATTAAAGTTGAATTTCCACTTTCTCATAGTCTGATGTATAACTTTTCTAACCCTTTTATTTTCAGAATTATATGACACCTTTTTTGCTTGGTCCTTCTAAATCTCTAGTTGCTGCTTTCCTCTATGCATCGTGTGGATGGTTGTATGCTTTCCCCAGGTTTTTCTTCTTGGTCTCCTTTTCTGCTGGGTTTTCTTGATGCTTTCATTTATCTCACAGCTCTAATTAAATCTTTTCTAAGTCTCTGCCTTATCAACTTAGCTTCAGGCTCAAATTTCTACTTTTTATAAAACATTTCTGTTTGGGGTTCTCAAAGATTTCCTCAAACACATCAGTTCCTGCAAGTACTCATTGGGCTTCCCCCTCACACTGTTTCTCCTCTCGTCTCAAGAGAACAGACTCCTGCATTATGTGGGCTCAAAACTTTGCAATAATTTGGTCTCTTCTTCTTTCCATTCTCACTCTCTTTAGTGATGAGCCACAAAATTCTGATACTTTACCCAAAAATCTTTTCTGAATTGATTTATTAACTTCTATTGCTACTGTTGTTATTGGTAGAAGTATCTCTTTCCCCACTGAGGGCTGGGGGTGGTGTCCTTACAATATATCATGAGAAAAAGAATTTTCTGAGACTTCATGGGAGGATGAGTGGTTTTTATTTGTGTGGAATTACATCCCTGGGTTTCCAAAGTCCCATTTCCCTTAAGCCAGTAATGGAGGAAGTGTAGCTGTGGATTCAGTAAAGCCCAAGCAAAACCAACGTCCAGAGCTCCCATCCCATGTGGCAGCTGGGTCCAGTTCCGCATCAGATTAGTTACAGTCCTTTAGTCCATTGTGTGTGGTCAGATGCAGGGGAGTCAAGAGTGTGCCCCCTGCAACAAGAGTCCGAAAAAATAAAAAAAGCAAAGAGAACTGAGAGGGTCCAGAGCCAAGAGAAAGTAGAAGAGCTAATCCCCCTTTGTTTTAGGGATCAAATATCTCAAATCTTCCCATGCCTACTCTGGCCAGACCTGTTCCCAGGTGTGGATGACATGAAGTTCCTTCACTAGCCCCTCTAACTTTCCTGGGCATTGTCCATCTCCCCCAACACTTCCCTTTCCCCAGTGATCTTAGGGAATAGGCTTTAGCTTCCTGGAGAAGCTGCCCAGATGACATGCTATCACGTTCGGCCTTCCCTTTGCTCCTTTTCTGTTATCAATAACTAGGATAGTTTGGCTGGTGCGGTTCAGTGGTCGAGTGTCAATCTACACTCAGGAGGTCATGGTTCTGTTCATGTTCAGTGCACATGCCCAAGTTTAGGTATTGATCCCCCAGTAGGGGGCGTGCAGGAGACAACCTGTCAATGATTCTTTCTCATCATTGAAGTTTCTATCTTTCTCTCATTCTCTGAAGTGAAATTAATAATATGTTTAAAAAATGACTAGGTTAATTGCAATGCTATCGCTTTTACCATTAAAGGAGTGTTGCAGATTTATATAGCATCTGGGGTAGAGCTATAATGTAGTCTGAGATTAATTTAGTGTTCTTGTCTTTGAAGTTCAACTTGACATTTTTCTGATTTATTTTTTTTTTAAGATCCATGAGGTATTCTGAAGTTTCTCTAATTGCCTAGATTTGAATTATTAGTTTTTGTTTGTTTTTCATGCTCGGAATACATTTTACATCCTGACTCATAAAATGCATACCTAATCATCAATTCCATATCATTGTTGAATATTTGCCCTTCAGATTCTGAACTGCTTTTATTATTTTCTTTCAGAACAAGATAGCACTTGACATTTTTCCATCCCTCCATATCACTGTATGAGTGTCCACTTAACAGCTTTTCTCACAATAATTGTATTTTATGTAACCGAAATTAATTCATGAGAACCTACCACAGATAGAGGCTTGGTGTCAGGAGTCACAAGAACAGTGGCTGCACCTGGCAGTGCTCAGTGTCCTTACTTGTTAACACATTGTATCATCACAGCAGCCCTCCGTGCCCGTTACTCTGCTCCCTGCTTTGTGAGAGCAACAGATGGGGCACAGAGGGGCGGGATAGCTTGTCTCTCCTCGCAGAGCTGGCTCTGAAGTGGCGGAATCAGCATTTGATAAGAGGCTTCAGAATTTATTTTTTTAAAGACTACACTCAGCAATCACACATGTTTCCCTTTCAGATATTTCTCTTTTTTAATATATTTTATTGATATTTTACAGAGAGGAAGGGAGAGAGATAGAGATCTAGAAACGTCAATGAGAGAGAAACATCAACCAGCTGCCTCTTGCACACCCCCCACCGGGGATGTGCCCTCAACCAATGTACATGCCTTTGACCAGAATCGAACCCAGGGACCTTTCAGTCCGCAGACCGACACTCTACCACTGAGCCAAACCGGTTTCGGCAGATATTTCTTTATGAACTAAAAGAAATAATTTCAGAACCAGAATTCGATTTTATTTAATTCCAAAAAGTACAAAACAAATACACAAAAAAGAATGCATAGCGGTGAGCTAATGAAGAGGTTTGCAGAGAAATTGGTTCAATAAAAACCAATAAAATTAAAAATCTGCTTTTAAAATTAGGAAAAGAGATACCTCCAGTAATATATAGTTCTATCTTTTTACGAAGTTTTGCATTATGATTCAACTAGATCAAGTAAGGAATGCATCTTGCTATAATTATATCTAAATAGTAGACAGCATTGGGAAGCACAGTCATGGTGCACATTTAAGCTTCTGAAGCTTCATGGGCATTACTGAATCGGTTAGTGATGTTCATGTGACTCAACGTCCTGCGTTGAAAATGCAGGATTATTTTTCTCCTCAGAGAAGGTTGAATGTGAGCCCTGGGAACCTTTACATAATTTTTAGAAGAGGGGGCACTTTCACTTCTTCCATTCACTGTACCAAAGGCGGTAAGCTGACAGAAACAATTTCTTTTTATTTACTGACCATTACAGTTGTAAAATACCACAGTCATGCGCCTGACATAAATCAGTTCCTCTCCGATGAATGTGCCTTCGGAGAGGCTTTCTGCCAAGGTATCTTCACCTCGGCCATCTCTCTCTGGAGTGCTCTTGCTCTCCCTTTGGCAGCCCTTCTGAATTTATTTTGTTCTTAATTCTGAATAATCCTCAATCAGAAGACAAATGGGCACAGGCTCAGAACTTTAGAATTGAAAGGGACTTTGGTGGTTAGTTCAGATAGATTATCTATGTCCACAGTAAGCAATAGAAAACAAAACTCACACACAAAAAAGGAATTAATGATCCCTGTAAATTAATAGTCTGGATATAAACAGTTTCAGGTAGGACTTGATCTAGTGATTTGAAAATCTCATTAAGGGCTGCACTTGGTAGTGTTCAGTGTACTTCCTTATTAACACGTTGTGTCATCATTGCAGCTCCCTGTGACCCCGTTATTCTCACCCCTGCTGTGTAAGTGTGCTTAATTGTCAGGTTCGTTACGGTCCCCATCACAAGGAGATGGACTGTACTCATTTACTGTAGGTCTTTAGTTCATCAGTGTCCGCCCCTTAATTTGGCAGAATAGCCAATCCCACCCAAACTACATGGGTTTCTACAAATGGAGATTCTCAATGCTGAAAGAAGTGAGAAACATGGATGCTAGGGAAGAAACCAAAGATCTATAATAATGAAAACGTAATATGCAAATTGACCCAAAGACCAAACAGCAGAACGACCATCTGGACGACCACAATGTGACACACACTGGTGCCAGGCCAACCAAGTTGGGTGTGATGCAATTGATTAGGGGTGGTGGTGGGGGGGTAGGACCATTGCCCCATGATCGCTCTGCAGAGGTAGGCCCAGGCTACCAGGCCTGAGGCGCTGTGGTGGATGGGCGGGGCCTCCCTCTGTGGGGCAATGGATTACAGAGCCCTGGCTGGGTAGGCAGGGACTCCCTCTGCTGGGTGATCATTTGTGGAGCTCCGTGATCAATTTCCCCAAAGAGGGAGGCCTAGGCTGCCCAGCTGGCAGCACTGTGGCAGGTGAACAGGGCCTCCTTCTGCAGGGCAATCAATGTGGGGGGCCCTGCGATCAATCACCCCACAGAGAGAGGCCCAGGCCAGCCATGCAATCACACCCCGGGCCTGTTGCCTGCAGAGGGAGGCAACAGGTGGCAGGGAACGGGGAGACAACGCTGCACAGATGGCAAGCAGTGGCAGCAGCAGGGGCAGGGCCAGCTTCCAGCAGCTGGGGGAAGAAAAGCCCCAATAGGCCCTGATCACCAGCCAGGCCTAGGGACCCTACCGGAGGGGTCCTATATTGTGAGAGGGTGCAGGCCGGACTGAGGGGCACCCCTCTCACCTGTGCATGAATTTCGTGCATCGGCCCTCTAGTATCTACATAACCAACCTCATTGTCTTACAGCTGAGAAGAAAAAAAGATTTCTGAGCTGCAAGATGGAAGGAAACCATCATTCCATAACTAAATTGATGTGACCAGAAATAAATGTTAATTTTATTAAGCCAGTGAGATGTTGAGGTTTGTCCCCAACAGTGAAATAATTCAGATTTTGTCCTTCAGTTATCTTTTTAATGTTCCTATTGAGTTTCAGTCATTGAGCTAGGTTCTGGGGATGAACATTCTCTCTACCGCTCACTATTAGAGATGATATGCTTTGACTCTTAACCCCCTTGGTTTTTATATTCCTGATTGAGGCTTCTGCTCAATAAAATGGGGACAATAACAAACATGAGATAGTGATTGATTAGATAGCACTTGCTGACACAGAGCTACAGCTGCAAGTCCTTCTGGGTTGGGCACATTACTTCTCACCTACTTCTCCAGATTGTACAAGGAAGGTTTTTTGATTTCTTTTTAATTTGCTTTAACATGCCATCAGTACAATCTCATGCCTTTTCAGACTGTGAACTCAACTGAACAAGGGAGATGTTCAGGTAGTATCTGAAGTGGCCAGCTCTTTTTGAATGGACTTCATTTACTCAGTCTTTTGTGCTAAGGCCATTGGGCTCCAGGGTTTTCTAACACTCAGGCCTTCTGGACAGCCATGAGAACAAGAGAACTGAAGAGTGTCGTCTTTACTTTTCATATCCTGGGATTGGCACACTTAGTCTTGGAGCAAAATACATACTAGTCAACCCGGAAGTTTTGGCCTCAACTTTGGGTCTTTTGATATTCCGTGTCAAAAGAGACTCAACAGAATGCTTGGACTCTGAATACTTTTATTGAGGAAAAACAGTCTGAACTCTTATTGAGTTCACAATCTGAACTCAACTATCTGGAAGGAAATTCCAGCTCAAAATTCTTTCATAAAATTATTTTAAAAAGGAATTATCTATATCTATGTATCATCTATTTATTTATCATCATCATCTATCTACCTATAGCTGTAGATATTAAGATGGGTTATTACTTGATGAGGAAAGGTGGTACTTGGGCATTCAGTTTTCTCAGAGGCAGAAAAGAAATAATTTATTGAGGGACAAGTACCTATTAGTGAGGGGGGAAGGCAAGTGAATATGGGATTCTTTCTCCATAGAAGAAAATGGGAACTTCAAAAAGAAAGATAAAGATGACCCAGGTGATGAGGAGATTGGGGAAATTGATTTATAATGAAATTATGGTACAGAACCAAGAGAAATCCCATAGTTGAGAGAGAGAAGAATCTCAGAAACAGTTCTCTGGCTAACATTTAGAAGATGAAAGCAAAATGCCAGAAAGATAAAGAAAAATCTGATCACCATGATTTTGTTGGAAGGATTTGATAATGAAAAAAAAACAAAACAAAACTGGATGCCAGTTTGGAAAACAGCTCCTCCGCTGGGAGATCATCACATGGCGGAGCTGCAATACTAATGTGCTGAACCGGAGGCAGAAGCACGGGCTTCCCATCTGCTTTAACGGGGATGTGGGTCCATTTGGACACCCCTGGTTATACCAATGCCACACATTTGCAAGATGGGAGCTGGTGGCTCCTGTCTGTCCCCTTGGCTCAAGCCAATACAGGGCGCATTTACACTAGCTGGTTTCACCAATAGGAGACAATGCATCATGGAATAAAGATGATGGCTTTTTAGAAAGGTTCTA